>JAQPPZ010001648.1:2400000-3600000 GCA_028583015.1 Wollemia nobilis
GTCAGAGGCAATACACACCAAAAATATAGACCAAGAGGTCGCGATAGAATTTTTGGAAAGTATGATCACCAGATTCGACATCTTAGAGGTATTAGTCACAGATAATGGTTCATATTTCGTAGGCGCCAAGATGATTTAATTTACATGCAAATACAGGATTTATTTGAAAACATCCTCAAACTACTATCCTTAAGGAAAAGGACTAGCTGAATCTACAAATAAAAACCTGCTCAAAATCTTGAAACGGACTCTGAAGGACAACAAGAGAAGTTGGCACTCCCTGATAAATCAAGCACTATGGGCTGATAGAATAACTATCAATAATTATATCAATGCATATCCTTATTCCTTGATCTATGGCAAGGAAGTAGTCCTACTCGTACACATATAAATGCTGACTTTAAAGTTGCTCAATAAAGCTAGTACAGAAGAGGCAAAGCCAATGGAGAATAGGTTGATCCAAATTCTACATTCATAAAAGCAAAAGGAATGGGCCTACAATCACCATCTAAAACATGTTATCACAATAAAGGGATGGTTTGACAAGAAGACTACCCTAAGGAAATTTAAGGTAGGAGACTTAGTCCTCATATGGAATGAGAAGAAGTCTAAACCTAAAAATCATGATAAATTTGACACATTCTGGGAAGGCCCTTTTGAGATAATAGAATAAAAGCAACACAACTTATTCTAGTTGAAATATGAGTAGGTCCATGTTCAACCTATCCCTATGAACGACTTCCATCTGAATTTGTACTTCTAGGAATATGTTCCTCCTCCCCTTATATGTATTTTATGTAAATATACATTTCCATTTTTCTTCCAAAGTAAAATGTCATGATGGCATAACTTTTGGGCAGCCGAGCACCCCACAAAAGAAACATTTCACTATGGCATGAATTTTTGGTGTCCATGTGTCCTTTCAAAGAAAAATATCATGATGGTGCACCTTAACATATCATAATGGCATGAATTTTTGGTTTCCAAGTGCCCTTTCAAAGAAAAATGTCGTGATGGTATGACTTTTGGGTAGCTGGGCATCATGACAAAGTTGGCGCTCATGAGACTGGTAGTGGATGCCACATCAGATAGAAGGGAAGATCCTTTTAAAATGTGCCATGTCATAAATAGCCTGGCATAATTACAAGGACCAGACAGTGCCACATCAAAATAGCAAGGTATTGTTGGCAATAAAATCAATAATCTCAAAACTCTAAAAGGTGTTCTTTTTGAGGTACTATCGTATCCATCAATTGGCACAAATTAAAAATGGTAGAAATATATTGGCTCAATATGGAAGTAGCACCAATTTATTAGCCTAGTACAGTGGTAGAGCAGATCATTGGTCTTGACTAGAAATGCCAAGTAATGGTTGGTAACTTTTGAATACTGGCACACAGGCCAAGGCTCCAGGTAATATTTGAAATCTGCATTGAAATGAGTAGCGCAAACCAAAATCATGCCATGTCAGTTTAAAATTTATTGCATGTCATATTGACACGAGCATGCATAGCTTTTTTGTCACCCACCTTCCATATTTCTTCTTCACCTTTTATTTTTCCTGTATCTATTTAGAGAGCTCTGCAATACTACTTTTCACTCTCTTGGCTACTACCAAGATACAACAAATGATCATGGCAGCCACATCCCCTGTCGCTAGTTCTTCATAAATGACCTCTAAGAATAAGAGAAGCTTGAGAAATAAAGTGAGCAGCTTTGTAGACCTCGATGCTCATATCATAGATGTAAAATTAACATGGAAGGAGCCAGAGCAAATTCAGAGGGATATAGTTGCAAGAATCTCCCTAGACGTATCTCTGTCTAATCCAAGCATTTTCTTGTATCATTATTTGCTCTATTGGTACGTCTACCCCCAAGTTCACCCCTATCCAGAGATAATTCAAGAAATGGAAAAAATGTACGATATCAAACATAGGGTGGTAAAAAATTTCAAAGGAGAAGCCATGTTCACACTTGACCAGATATGATTAGGGTCATCTTTTCCTATGGAAGAAAACCTGCATTTTTGTTCATCTAGTTCAACCCGAAGAATTCTATTAAATTTTACACCAATGCCCCAAACATTAGGGCATTTCTATAGTAGAACCTATCATATACCCTTTCATATAAATCCATGCCCAAGTCCCCCATTCCCCTATCATGATGTAAGAACAAATAGCTCTTTTCTATGCTGTCCATGGTGGCGGGATTGGAGGACGACACCCAAGTTTATGGGTGGCAGATCACAATAGCACAATGTATATCAATTCTCCAATTCTATGACAAAGCGCACACAGAGCCAGATATGGTTCCTATCTTCTTCGATTGGCCAGTGTAATTGGCACAATAGCTGCACATAGGCCTCTCCAAACTATAAAGGGAAATCCCAGATACATTCAAGTATTTCTTCTATCTAGTATGAATATTTTTATTCTTCCAATCCAAGCATTTAGTTTCCATTTCTACCACCACGAAGTATCAAAAGAGGGAACGGTGTTGGATCCCATCAGCATGTAGTGGTCTACACTGAAGATGACCCCTATGGTGCAAAAACCAAAAAAAAAATGACTTTGGAAGACTACCAAGCTGAGGTTACTCAGGAGGACGTGAATCAACTATCCATGGATGACGAGTGGAGAAAGGCTCAATATCATATGGGGAAAATTTACCTAAATGTAGAGTATTACAAAGAAAAATTCCTTCGAGAAGAGCAATCAAGGAAGCATTTAGAAGAAGCCCTTCAGTAGTAGAAAACCATAGAGAGGGCTTTGAAAAATGAAGCTAAGAAGTGGGAAGAAAGATTTAATGAGGCCACTCCTTAAAAAGAGAAAGCAATGAAGGCCGAAGAACAAATTCAAATGCTATAACAAGTTGAAGACCTAAAACAACAACTATCTGACAGTGCAGAAAAGACCAACAGACTAACCAAGGAGAAAGCAAAAGCATTCTGAAAGGAGATTCTTGAAAAGGTCTAGCAAATAGTCTTTAGGGCTAAACCCACATTAGCATACCTACTTAAAATTCAAAGTATGCTAATGCAGGTAGAAAATGAGTTCCAAGCATCAATCCAACTCCTGGCAGCAAAGGTGTTAGCTGCTAATAAAATTCAGGTCCTGGCAGACAGTACTCAGGCGATAGCAAGGTACAGAGCTCATGATGCAAACTGGTCTCAGGCCAAATTGGTTGCTCAAAATTTCTTCAAGAGATATAAGTTGATAACAAAATCTACAAGGATAATGTACGAGCTAAAGACAAAAGCTAAAGCAATTTCTAAACATGTGGGTATAGCTAAAAATTGTGGCATGCCTAGCTTCTGGGATGGAAATTTACAACTGGCAGAAAATGAGTTGAAGGCCTCTTGGAGAAATCTCCTAGAAGATGAATCAGAATTGATAGTTGGTAAGATCTAGTTCAATAGGATTCAATATTCACTATGGCTTAGGATATCACTCAGTTGAACACTTGTCTACACGAGTTAAGCTTGAAAGAAAAATCTCTATCGTATGACAAGGTTGAAAAGCTGGAATGCAAGTATCTCACCTTCAAGGAAAATGATGATACAGATGAATAGACCTGGAAGAAATCCTGTGCCACCTACAATGAAGTTGTTTAAGAAAAAACAAACATGAAAAGGAGAAATAGATAAAATCCAAGAAGGCCTCATCCAACAGTGAACTATCTTTAAGTCAAAGGGAAATAGGAAATTCTAGCGGAAGCACTCCAAAAGAATGATCACTTCAAAGCAAGTTTTTTTTTATTTTTCCTGTCTACTTGGCATCTTTCCATTCTTTTTATTGTTATTTTATTTTTTCAACTATGTTCCCCAATGGATAAAGGCTCTAGGTTGTAACATTCAACTGACAGAATTACCCTAGGAGGCACCAAGAATGTTGGTCAAAATTACCACATCTATGGAAAGAAGGAATAATCCCCTCAAAATACTAAGTGTAGAAATAAAAACTCACAACGACATGATATTTTGGAAGTAATGGAGTAGACCAGGACCAAAAGTAGCGATGGTGTGACATTTTGAAGGTAAAGAACCAAGTGGTGGTCAAAAGTCGTGATGGCATGACATTTTGATGGCCAAGGAGCAGACCAAGGCAAAAAGTCATGATGGCATGACATTTTGATGGCCAAGGAGCAGACTAAGGCCAAAATTCATGATGGCATAATATTTTTATGGCCAAGGACAAAGCGATGGCCAAAATTTGTGATAGCGTGACATTTTGATGGCTAAGGAGCAGACCAAGGCAAAAAGTCATGATGGTGTGACATTTTGATGGCCAAGGAGCAGACCAAGGCAAAAATTCATGATGGTGTGACATTTTGATGGCCAAGGAGTAGACTAAGGCCAAAATTTGTGATGGTGTGATAGTTTTATGGCCAAGGACCAAGCGGTGGCTAAAAATTGTGATGGTGCGATATTTTATGGCCAAGGACCAAGAGGTGGCCAAAAGTCATGATGGTGCGATATTTTGATGGCCAAGGAGTAGGCTAAGGCCAAAAGTCATGATGGTATAAAATTTTGATGGCCAAGGAGTAGACCGAGGCAAAAAGTTGCAATGGTGTGACATTCTAAAGGCCATGAAGATCACAAAGTCTAGAAGATCAGATAAAGATTGATGCAACAAGAATATCCCAACCTCTTTCAGTTAGAAGCTCCATCACTCATTAACTTCATCTTGTACCAGTATGAGCCTACGAGCATATTTTTGTAACAACTTTCAATTTTTTATTATGTAAAACTCTTATATATAGAATATTCAACCTAAACAAATGGTCGGCTCTTAGGTATTTACAAGGCTATGTATACATAATTCTGAAAGCTAAATAAATATCTACCTTCTGGTTCTTGGCTCATTGGTGTTGTGAAATCAAGTATGTATGTGTTGTCTATTTCTAATTAAATCTAGTTTGAATGTAATCTGCATCAATTCTGGATCTAAATTCCTGCATTAAAATTTTGTTAATATCTACAATTTGACTTCGTGAATAGAACTGTGTTAGTATAAAACATTCATCAAGGGTTTAAGTTTCTGCATTAGATTTTATTATGCTTATCTGCAATAGGTTGTGATGGTAGTTGTTGTTATTGCTTAATTTGTATCATTTTAATCCTCTAGAATTAGCTATATTTCCCTCTCTTTATGCATTTCCTTCTCTCTCCATTTTCCCTAAAAGAAACAAAGGAACTAGCCTCCTCTAGAGATCGAACTAGGTAGACTATGTTCTCTCCTGGTCCTTCAATGTTGGCAAATTCTTGGGTACAAACATAACCGAAGGCAGATTTTGATCCAACAGGACCCGGGGTGACTACTCTGTGTGTCCACCATTCTGATTATGTGTTATATTTTTTATTAGTTTCCAAATTATACAAACAAGACAAGCAAGTGTTTATCTCTTTTAAGGATTTTGTGTGTTCCCTAAACTGTTTGGTGTATTTGGATTTGTTGTTGATATTGACTTCTTGTTTGTATTTTGGACTTAGAATGAAGTAACTCAATCAAAGTGGAGGCTAGGAAGACTAGTGCCAAACATAATTTCTCAAAATAGTCTAGGGTACACCACTTAAATCCCAATGGGGGGTTCACCTAGCTCTTCCACTATGAAATAGTGGGAGACAATTTGAACACAAGTGACCAGTGCCCGTTAAATAGGAGCTCTCTATTTTGTATAAAAATGTCTAGGGGGTAAGCCGATGGAAGGATATGAATTCCGGCATCACTAGTCTGAATTGGGAGTCGGTGATGAAATCCAACCTTGCCAATGTTATTATGGAACATGCAAGTGTGTGGGGTACTTTTTAAACTTTGAAATGTAAAACGATGCATCAACCAGCATGAATGCTTTACCTCACCACATACCTAAAAAGAACATTTTTCTTTAAGAGAGATGCATATATAATCTATTCTATATGATTTTCATGCAATGCACCTCCTACTTTGTGAATGGATAGCCTACTGATTGGGCCACATGCAAGCAAAATAATCACACAGAAGCCTAGCACACTGAATACTAGGGTAGACCTTACAAGTAGAGGCCAAATGTTCCTAGAAGCACCTAGAGGAAACTAGAGAAATATAAGAAATGTACAATGTAGTTTTCTTTTCATTTTCTTTGCTTTTCCCTACGTAGACTATGTTTTTAAATGTTTTTTATAGAAAATAAATGCAGACAAAAAATCATAGAGAATCAAAAATATGTACCAACCTCAATTTCTTACCTGTTTATGACCTGGTTGATCTCTTTCTCTATTTTATTTTTGGCTACTATTGACCAAAGCAGATGATTTTGGCCGCTCACAGCTATAGCGGCTAAGCTCTGCTGGCCATTGTTGACAAAAGCAGCTTGACCTTCACAGAGAAAAGTGCCCGAATCTTTAGTCAATCGACCAAAAAATAAAAACCTGGTGGGGGTCCCATCATCCTCTTCATCTGTGCGACCCTGGGAAGAAGCAGACACCTCTACTCTACTTGCAATATTATACCAAAATAAAATGAAAGACCATGAAATGCATATAACTCAAAAATAACAAAGAAAGATCCTTTTATTTATATTGAAACCCGATTACATGTCGGTCCCTCTGAGGGATACCCATTTCGATACAATGAATTACAAGTGAATAAAATGTCCCCTTGCAAAGGGGTGGTGCGCTTTTACATGCTTTTCGGTCTCACACATTAACTTTTTTGAGGGCTCAAAGATGTCTCCTTCTCCTTCTATCATCTAGGAGGTATCACGTGCTCTGAATGTCTTGATATGGTCCTGTAAACCTACATATCTACGTACATGGAAACAACAAAGCATAGTAAGTAGTATGGGCAACCTCTCCGAAAGAGGATCATGTTAGAAAATCTGATAATCTGAATAAATAAGCATAACGTGCATTGAACTATACCATATATAAGCAATATGCATACGAAAATAAAAAATATTAATCTAAATGCGATGAAAGATTCCTATCTATGCTAAAGTCATGTAAATACAATAATGATAAATAGATATCTATTACTTAGAACAAAGGAATCAACCATTTTAAAACCTAGCTATGACTATGGGTCATTGTCAAATATAGTGACCTCTGACTTAAAGGTTACCTTAGGTCTTATCGGCTGTGGACATTGATCCCTTGCTCAAATTGATGTTCAAGGGTCAACGGGTGTGTCTCCTACACTAATTGGTAGTTGTTAATGATGGATCTGACAACTGATGCATGGGTGTATCTCCACCGAATGGTGCTCCAATGCTCCTCGAAATGTCGAAGATTCATCCTCCATTTCGTTAGGGCTTCGCTACTTAACCCTGAAACTTTATGGATCTTTTGCTTTTTGTGGGAGTCTATATGTAAACTTCCCTCTCAGATCTGGAACTTGGATTCTTGGAGAAGCTTCTCTCCGAATTGCATGCAACTAATCATTTGGGGTGGGAAGAATTAGTCACAAATTTGTATTGAAGGGGCAGTTAGGAGGGAATCAAAGAGTTCCTTGCCAAAATCCACTCAAAATCCATGCATAGGTGCAGTCAAACTACACGATCTGGGCACGTATTCACGGCCCAACTGTCTATGATTTTGGCCGCTATCCGGTCTAGCTGCTGTAGTATCCAGTGGCCAAATGTTCTAGTCACTATTCTTAAGAGTGACCAAGCCTAGAAGGGTCAGAACTGCCCTGCCTGAGTGGTTATGACCACTATTTGCTCTTGGAGAGATCCAAGAGGGTTCATATGGTTTGTGAATGTACCCATATGGGTAGTCTCCTAAACATAACGTGTTTTAAGTGTCTACACAAATCTCTAAAATCCTTGGTGAAAATACCTTCATATTAAAAACATTGAATGGAGATGATTTACAGTTGCCTGTTAATGGGTTGTATTTAAAGAATTATTTTTACCCATGAAACAGTTGATATTGTGTATCACTTGTACTTATACTATATATTGATGTGAATATTTATTTTTGAATTTGTGTGTTTGTGTATCATTTTAAGTTTTGTTTTAGATTTCTCTTGATTTTGTAGGATTTTGTGGAGTCTTTGGGAGTTGTTTTATGTTAATTTGATATTAATACTCCCATGTTTTCAGATTTTGGGTTGGTTTTCTTAATTGTGGTGAGATTTTGTGATGGTTACTAACTTTGGTATACTTGTTGGTATTTGGTCCTTTGTCATGTAGGATGGATGACCTTATTTAGAATTAGGTGGAAGTGAAGGGAAGTAAATGAAGCTATGTAGTAATTATCCTTGGATTGTGGACTAATATGGTGGAGGGTGGAACAATGAAATATTTTTCTAAAGCTCCACTTTAATGCACACCATACTAAAAAGCATCTTTTGGAATATTGAAGGATGAAATCATTTTGGTGTGCAAATTAAGGCAAAAATACAACACACTCCATCTCTAGCTTCAAATACTTTCTAACCCATGTGGTGCATAAACTTTTGCAAAGCCATTTAAAAAAAAAGCAAAAAAAAAAAACAAAAACAAAAAAAAAGGCAAGCAAAGGAAAACACACTAAAATCAGTCACCATATTTGGATAAACTCTACCGGGGCTATAGACGCCTGATTGGCAGTAGGGCTCTGTATAGACAAAGCTTGTTAAAAAAAAAGATATTGCAAAATATCAATTAAACATAAGGGTAATTTAGATAAACTCTAATGGGGCTATAGATGTCTAATTGGAAGTAGGGCTTTGTCTATAAAAATTCTTTTTATGAGCAATACTTCATAGCCTAAATGCAAAACATATGATGGAATTTGAATTGTTCCAAGGGTGCAAAAGGAATCACATCTCACACATCGAGCAGAAGCTAATAGTTCATATGTTTTCATTTGAAGCTATTGACCTCACTTTCCTTGGATGTTGCTAGATGGTGTACATTTTTTCTAACCTTTGATTTCCTTGGTTTCAGAACTAGGTTCTTCATCCGAAATTCCCAAGAGCATTTTCCAGCAGAGTCACCATTTTTTGTGACTATCTCACAACAAGCCCCAATTTTGGGGACCCACTTAAAATTTTGAAGTCTAGGAGAATTTTGGGTTTACATTAAAGGATTGACATATTTTGGGCTTCTTTTATTTTTTTTCTTCTTTCATTTCTTCTTTTTGTCTTACTATTATTGTTGCTTTTGTTTTTTCCTTAATCTCTTTTATCTTTATTTTGTTACCTACACATTTGAATTTAGTTGGGTTTTGTCCTTTTTCACATTTATTTCATTAGTTATGATTTTTTTTTTTGTTTAGTTACTTTAGGTTAGTTGTGATGATGATCTTACGTGTGTTTGTTTTTATTTTTTAAGTTGTTTATTTTGTAATGTGAAGTGGTATGTTAATTCATGTAAATATTTTAATGTAAATGATGATTTCGCCATGGTTATAACGTTTTATCTCCTACTCATTTAATATAAGTTATAATGATAATGTGGGGTCTCATATTGTCTATGCATTCTATTATAGTTTTATATTGCAGGCAGGTTCCACGTCATCACGAGTCACGATGTCAATCATAGCATCGAAAGATATATATAAAAGGAGGTCATGCATGGGTGATGTGGAAAACCTAGTTGGTGAATAATACATAAGGACCCACACTAATTCGTGCAAATCATGAGACCAACACACCATGGAAGACATGGATGAGAGTTCAGGTGGGCCATTCATTCAATTGTGGATACATTGAACAAAGGACACATGTGTGGAGGAAAGACGATCACCTGAATGTGATCAAGGCAATATGAGAGCAAACTCCATTTTAAATCACCTTCAGGGCATCATGGCACACATGTGAGATTGAAACCCCAAATATATGGTAGTGAGCAACATAAAAGAGCAATGCACAACGGTGTAGGGGTAAACAATATGGCGATGATATCGCATAATAAATTTAAAATCATGGTTTTAGTGGAAGAAATACAATCATGCAACATAATTACTAAAGGAGGACGATGCAAAGCTCATGAATGACATTAGTTGGGTTTGACTTGGTGTCAACCTACAATGAAACATACACTAAGGATAATATAGCATGTAGCTCACACGAGAGATTATTTTAAGCTAAAATTTCAATGATAAAAGAAAATTTTAGCTGTTGCTCAACATTTAATGATTAGGATATGATTCTCACCCTGTCATACCTAACGATAAGTAGCGATGAAGAAGGGAATATCTATCATAGGTTTTAGGGAGGGTTGAAGAACCATTTTAGGTAAATGGAAATAAATGAAACTCTGAAAGCAATCATACCACTATACCATCTGGGAGGTGATAATAGTGAGCTACATAGCAATGAGGACAAGAGAATTTAAATCCTTCATCGAAGGCTAAGAGGTTCAAGGCTATTGGTTTTCTATTCTTCAATGACATTGCAACATGCATACCATAATAGTGAGAGATAGTGCCCCTAATAGCTTCTGGTTGACGTCATGGAGTAAGAGAAAGTGCTCCCAATGAACTTGAAGGATGATAGGCACATGATGCACACAGAACACCAAAGCCATGTCGAGTCCACCTAGGTGCTGTCGTAGGGATGTTAAAGCTGAGCACTATCATGGGGGATTCTGAAACCAATTTGACATCGAGGTTGCATTAAAATACCATGGTCGATGATGAGGAAGAGGTAGGACTATAGGGTGTCCACGTATGGCAAAGGGGAAGAAGACTTGATTATTATCACCATAAAATCATTTGATGTCAGGTAAAATAGAATGAAAGGGGTAACCTTTCATGCATTTACATTCCTATTTGGTTGATATTAAGGTTGTTAGGGAATTAATCTAGGTTCCCTAAGGGATAAAGTCTTCTATTTTGATGGGGACACATGAAGTCAAATGTCGAAAATATTTTAGGGTCGAAGGCAGAATGAAAGGTTATAATAATAATAATAATAATAATAATAATAATAATAATAATAATAATAATAATAATAATGATAAATAAAAAGATGAGGTGTTGGTCATAAGAGGGAAGATCTAGTAATATGGAAGGTCAAAAGTCGAAAAGACATGGTTGTTTTTTTTCTTTTTAATACCCATAGAGGCCAACAAACCAGGGGGCTGGATTTTTTTTGAAAAACAATGACATTATATTTTTTTTTTTGTAAATGCAAAATAATCAATAAACTTGCACTTTGTAAGTAGAATCAGAGGAGAAATTTTTAGAGTGTTTTGGGCTAATTGTTTATCTTTTACGTCAATGTTTTTTAGGCTTATAGATAGTGTTTAATGTAGTTTAATGGTTCCACTATAAAATGTTTAAAAACATGAAATTTATTTATTTTTCCTTAGAAGATGCACCTAGTTTATTTTGGACTGTGCAAATGCAACTTTGCTTAAATTAGGTTACTTTAAAAAATTCTCACATCTATGGTTTTGCAAGATAGGGTAGCATTATATTGATAGTAGTTTGTCTTTTAATATTTTTAGCATTTATTTTTGTTGTTTATTATTTTTTCTTTATTTTATTTATTTTTCTTCCAAAGCATTATCAAATACTCAGAATCCCAGGGTTTTATTTTACCCATAAATTCAACCAGGGGATTTTGTAGTCACTAGTCATCTAGGTAATTAGTTTTAAAAGGCATTAAGGCAAATAATTATTTGGACATATTTTTATTTCAAGGGTTAAAATGAACTCATTCTGTACAAGTTTTAGCACTCATTAAAAATCAAGATAAAAATGTATGCTCAAAGAGTGTCTACTAATCTACAATTTCACATTAATGCTTAGATAAAATGAAGTGGATATTCCAAAACATTTCCTAACTTTCACATAATAATATGAATATAAAAGGAATTGTTGACTTCACTAACCTACAATTTCACATTAAGGTGCAGATAAAAATGAAGTGGATCTTCCACAACACTTGCTAACATGCTAATAGCAGGATTTTAATTTGAAGATAAAATAAACCTGCTAACAAAAAATACTAACTTACAATCTCACATTAAGGCACAAATAAAATGAAGTGGATTCTTCACAACACTTTCTAACTTTCACAGTTTAATATGAAGTAAAAGGAATCCACTAACATGGTTTTCAAGGATAAGTCACATTAATCCAAATATAAAAGGAATTAGGAGTAGCCTCATTCATCATTTATTTTTACATATAAGAGAAATAAAGCCCTCCTAATTGATAAAACATCACAAAAATCACATAAACCATAGACCCCTTGTTAACAATTTACTTGCAATCACTGAGGTATTTTTAGCATTAAGTTTATACAGACTTACATATTTGCATATATTATCAAGCACATCTTTGTTTATGCTAAAAGGAACCTTGGAGAAATTTCATATTTCTTTGCAAGAGAGGGTTTTCATTTTAATACCCTGATTGTGATGGTGATTTTTCAATTGGGAAAAATTACCACTCAACAAGGTCCAAATTGGAATATCCCATTTCACATTTATACAAATGCATCCAATAATGTGATAGGATCAGCACTATGGCAAAAGGACATCGATGAACTCTATACCATCTACTATGTCAGTAAGAATCTTATAGGTGTTGAGTTCAACTACACTATCACAAAGAAATATTTTCTTGTAGTAGTACATGCAATCAATAAATTTTACCACTACATCATAGGCTACAAAATATTTGTACACACAGATCATACAACCATCAGGTATCTGATGAACAAGTTGATGGTAAGTGGCCAAATTATTAGATGGTTGTTACTTCTGCAAGAATTTGATGTAACCATTGTTGAAAAACCCAATAGGAATAATGTTGTTGCAAATTTTATCTTCAAGTTAATATCTCTAGATAATGCTGCCACTGAAGATCGATTTTCAAATGAGCATCTCTTTACTCTTGATGAAAAAATTCTATGGTATGCTGATATGGCAAACTATTTGGATAACACCCAAAGAAGTCCAAACATTAATTGAGAAGATTGCAACCTTCTCATGGATCAAATCATGCGTAGATGTGTTGCAGAGAATGAAACAACAAAAATATTAAAAATCTATCATGATGAGCCACGTGGCGAATATTTTGTTGAATGTAGAACTAAATTTAAAATTTTGTAAAAAGGTTATTACTAGCCCTCATTATGTAAAAATGCAATAAAATATGTTAGCCACTATGACCAATGTCAGAGAATGGATAGACCAAATTTACGTGATGAAATGCCCCTTCAACCCCATGTGCATATTGAACCATTCAATACATGGGGGATGGATTTTTTTGGACCAATTAATCCACAGTATAATGGAAAAAGGTATATTTTGGTATGTACTGACTATGTGACTAAGTAGGTTGAAGTGTAGGCACTACGAAACTCAAAGGAAGACATCGTAGCATAGTTTTTGTATGAATTTATTTTTACCATGTTTGGTGTTCCTAGGGAGATTAACACTAACCATAGGCCCTAGTTCACCTCGAATATGATTCAGGAACTAATGTAGTAGTACCAGATCTAGCACAAAAATATGAAAGCACTGAGATACAAAAGCAATGATGTACCAGGTTCGATGCAAACAAAAGCAAATGTAACGCTAGCTCCTACGAATGAAGAAAGGACTAAAGTGCATGAAAAGGGAAAACAAACGAACAACAACGAGATATAAAGCAAATTTAAAGTGGAGCCCCTTTATTTTATTAATTTTTCTTTGTTATCAGGTTACAATACGTCTCCTTCCTTTTTAGGGGCTAGGAGCATTAGATATAGTTTTGTTACACCACGGATGGTACGCTTCCCTTCAGGATCTTCTGCGTGCCCACATTTGAAATGGGTGGTCCAAACATCACCACTGCTTGTGTGAATGCATCTATAGTTCCTTTATACCCCTTCGGTGTTGAGATCCTATGTTCAAAGAAACATCAAATGATTAATAGCACCTGTGTATGGAGGGAAACATGCAATCCCCAAAGCCTCCGGTTAATGCATGCATGAAATAATTAAAACGGTAATAAAAACATGTTAGAATAAGATGAAATTTGGACAGAAGCATGCAAACACCATCATGAACACACTGCAAAAGGAACAGTCAAGAAATATGCTATAGATTTCTAATCGCTCTGGGGTGGGACAATTAGGACTGTCATAAAATGTTAGAAAGAAACCTCCTAAATATCCCATCTAGAGGCCTCCAAAACACTTGCAAAGTTGGGGTTAGGCAAAATGGGGCATTTTGAGATGACCCAGAAGGTCATATTTTGTAGATTTGATCCCTATCGCCTTGTATCTAAAGATGCTCCCTATATGTTAGTGAAAGCGAAAAATAATGAAAACACAGTCAAAAATCATTAGAATGGCATGAAATTTGAATGGCAGAATATATGAATGACATAAAATAATATGCAAAAGAAATAGTGAAGAAATATGCTATATATTTCTAATCACTCTGGGGTGGGGCGATTAGGACTACAACAGTGCGGGGGCACCCGGGGGTAGGACACCTACCGTTTGGGGCTTGGTTTTGACACCAATCCACTTGGGATGGGTCCAAAACCTCCTAGGGGGTTGTGTTAGAAAATTGAGTTGGGTATTATGGCCAAATGTTTTGGTTTTGGGTTCGGATTGCGCTTCCAATGTTCACCCAATAACCTCCCTTCCAAAAGAGAGATCAAGGATGTAAGAAGCACAAGTGAGGGGTGAGGATGTAATTTGGTAGCACTCCATTGATCCAAATGCTCCTACTATGTTCTCATTTTGGGGTGAGAAGACTCACCATTTTATAGACCTGAAGGTCTGCTTTGAATGTGCATGTAGGGGCGCCACTTGGCCATCATGCCTTCCCAAGGGAGAGAAGATTCCTCCCTGATTAAGGGCTCCATGACTACCTCTTTGAGCTCAAAAATGCTCACTCGCACTCCCATGCATTGAAGGTGGAGTTGAGTGGCGTATCTGGGCTGCCATTTCTCAAGGTTTGACTTTTTTTCCGTCAAACCTACTATTCACCCCACCCTGGAGCGATTGCTGCTAATCATCCTAGGGTGGGTTGAATAGCATTCTAATTGTGCCAGGGTGGAACAAGTAAGTATCAGGGTGCTTGAAAGGTGCCAAATTGACCTTTGACCTTCCAAAACTGCTTTGGGAGTGGTTAGGACCATTGTATAACCTCTGGGGGCTGTCCTAGGGGCTATGTATGCCAATTTGGTCAGTGCTTGTAGCCAGATGATCATATTGGTGTTGTTTTTGTGTCTACACAATACCATCCCCTACCATATGCAAGAAAATAGGCAAGTTGAGATCACAAATAGGGAATTGAAGAACATTCTCATCAAAATAGTGTAACACAAGGACTGGCCACTAGGCAAACTGCCTACTGAAAGTAGTATGGGCATATCGTACTACCTAAAAAACAACTATGAGATTCACACCATTTCAATTGGTGTATGGAAAACATGCAATGATGCCAATTGAGTTTGAAGTCAAGACTCTTCAAACTGTTGCATAGTTGAATCTAAATTTAAACGTTGCATAGCAGGAACAAATTCACCAATTGAACCTGTTGGATGAATAATAGAAAGATGTGTTGTAGCGCATGTAATTTATGTAGAAGTAGACGGCCATGTGACATAACTACCACATACAACCAAAATGGTTTAAATAAGGATATTGGGTATTACTTTATGATTCCTAGTTCCAAGAGCACAAGGGAAAACTCATGTAGAGGTGGATGGGCCCATATGAGGTTAATAATTAATAACGATGTTGTCTACATCAAAACCATTGATGGTAGTGGCATAATTTTAATAGTCAATCGCTTAAACTCATATCATGTGCCTCCAATCCATGTGATCGGCTCAGATGCAAGCATGGGGAGACCCCATTTAATGAAATGTGTTTAATAGTTTGATGGATTCTTATACATTCACAAAAAAATATTTTTATATATATATATATATATATATATATATATATATATATTTCTTAGCATAGATTTTCTTTTTATTTATTTTCTATTTTTGAGGGTTACATGGACTCAAATGCAATCTATAGGTAGATGGATCAAACTAGGTCTATCAGGCACGAAGCCATGATCCTTGTTTTTGCTTTTACTTTTTATGTGTTTATTTTTGTAGGACATGTGGACTCAAATGCAATTTGTAGGTAGTTGGGTCAAACTAGGCCTATCAAGCATGAATCCACATTGACCTATGTTTTTCCCACTTTCTAGGAGGGTAACAGAGCAAAGAAAGAACAAAATTCCCATCAGGATGGTAGTGCTTACATCTGAGCTCGTGTATAGGTGTAAGCACTACCATCCTGATGGGAAGAGAACACCTATATGTGGTTCAATGCAATAGACATTAAATTTTCAATGAATATAGACACCTGTATCTAGACCATGGAGAATATGCATATCTTTTGAAAGATAGAGGTACTTATATTCAGACTGTAAAAAGGCACCTATCTTTGGGTTAATCTAGTGAACGTTGAATTTCCACCATAGAGGAGGCACCTATATTCCATAATAGAAAAAGGTATCTATATCCAAAAAATTTAGAGGGCATCTATATTCCACATAATACACCTATCTTACACACATAATAGGAGTCTATATCTAGAATAACATAGAAAAAAGTGTCTATATACCAAATACAACAGGTGCCCTGTATCTAGAAAATAAAAAAGGTGCTTGTATCACAAACATAGAAGGTGCTTGTATCCCAAACATAGAAGGTGCCTGTATCCAGAGAACCAAAATAGGTGCCTGTATTTTGAAGTAGAGATAACACCTATATATGACATCACAAGAGTAGTAGGTGCTTATATTCCAAAAGCAACCAATACCTATATTTAGAGCAACGATGATACCAATATCCATATGCATTCAACGAAGTCAAACTTTTCATGGAATCGAGTATGCCTATTATTCACATTTTTGATGATAGAATCTATTTTCTTCCTAGTATTTGATTGGCAGATTCCATGTATTCCTGTCAACAAGACACACATACTCTTGATACATGTATATCAAATTCCAATGGGGGTGTGTGTCATCCCACAATAATTAAAATAATCATGTTTTTCTTCATTTTTCGTATGAGACCTTGAACTTAATAAATATGCAATACTTAATAACACTACTTTGACAATATTGCCCCACACAAAAAAATAACAGCCATTGATTCACCTTGACACACTATAGTCAATGTTTTTATCAAATCAAGTTGCACCACCAGGTGTTTGCACATCAGATTTCATGAAAATCCAACCAGGTATGTACTAATTTTTTTGTAATGTGTATGCAAAATTATCTTAAAAACATTTTTTTGTGTAACATGCCAGCACATATCCCAAAGTTCTATTGTCCAATCATGTAACCCTAAGATATAAAATTTGCCATGCAGAACCAATCAGGCATAGAGGTGGTTATAATTGTATCCAATTGTATCCTGACACATGAATTAAGAGTTAATTATGCATATTTCATAATACCTACTGATTATGGAAATATAGGTGCCTTGTATGCACGGATACAATTGCATGTTTTAGCATGCTTAAAATTGGATAAAGTTATTTGTTTTGCAACCAAAAAAAAAAAATAGAGCACACCATGGGAGGACCTTTGAACAACCATGCATTGAAGAAGTATGAGCCCATAGATCTCTCGAGCATTACCAAATTTGTTTGAGAATAGTTCGAGACTATAGAGTGGATGAATTATTACTGCATGGTTAGCCAAGATCAATATCTTGTGGTGGCACAAGAATGCACAACCTCCATGAATGATGGTTTTGTGTGGATGCATGGACTGGTAATACTAGTCATGGAGGAGTATGTTGCAGAAGTTACCAATCTCCCATACATAAGAGATTGGGCATACAAGGATGACAATTTGGGCATTGCGCTCAAATATTTTTTAGGTAACCTATGATGTAGTTGACGCGGTATGGGTTTTTGAAATAATATGTCCCTGAACTATGGCAACAAGTGTTTGAGCAGTTTGTAAGGTTTTTCACTTGCACTAGTAAATATTCATGGCTGAATGCCAACCACCTATGATTTCTAAATCTACTACACGGGGACCATATTAACGTCCCTTACTATTTTATGTGCACCTTGAAGGATGAATCCAATTGATACCATGTGGGTACTGTAGTAGAATTAGGGCATCACAGGATGATTTTAGTCTTAATTTGACATGTAGAAGCATAGCAGGGTACGCAACTACCACCAAATACTACAAAAAAACTTTTTGCATTAGGATTGTCTAGTGGGTGATGGGAAGATGAAAAGGATGAAGAGGATGAAGAGGATGAAGATGCAAGGGTGCTTGTATCCAAAATGGAGGTAAAACAAGCTGAATCAAACCCATTCCAAGCAACAACATCGCTTGCCTCCCATAACAACCATTCAACAAGGGAGGTAGGGTATGTCAAATCAAGTTCGTTTTGGGTAGCATCACTACCTATGACCAAAAGTGGGAAGGCGATAAAAAATTTGGTGAACTATAGTTTGTTAGAATGTGATGATGACCACTCCATGGAGGATGATTTAGCCACCCAAGTGTTGCAGGGTATGGCCTTAGTTGAAGTGCCCTATGGTAACTCTTTGAAAGAATAACTCTAGGACCAATTAAGGAACATGAAAGAGCAACCCTCCCATTGAGAGGAAAATTTTAAATCAGAATAATCTGAGTTCTAGGAATATCGATGAGCTGCCATATTAAAGCAGCAAGAATCTAACAACACTATGTGGGAGTTGCAAGCCATAATGCAATAGTTATAGAATGGGATCCAACAATTGGAATAATTGCTAGCCACTAAAGCAAATCATGTTGATGCTATTATTTAGACCGATTGGGCCATGGACCCAAAAATATCTTCTATCGAATCGAAGGAGAAAGTAGCATCAATAAGGATGTATCATTCTAATTCCAATAGGGCATCAAACACCTAGATCTCTAATGTAGGGCACCAATCAGAAGCCCCTATGGTGGATTCTTCCTAGGAATAGGGGAGCCCTATTTTGTAGAGTGGGCCCCCTATGGTCAAAATATTGGATATTAAGGTCAATGAGTCAGGTAAGAACTCTACGACTACCCAATAAATAGGTTAGCCTTAAGTTGACCATTCAAAGACCACTCGGTCATTTGGGGAGTCTACAACACATGTGGATGTTTCCCAATCAGCTAGGGAATTACCCATATGAGATACACCTATCTAGTAAATTGAGGAGTCTGAGAAGTAGAATTATATGGTCCAATCAAAGAAGTCGATCAATCCCTCAATAGTTGCATAGTTAACTGATCAATCACAAGTTGACCAAACCATGGCAGGTCAGTCTGACAACTAGCTAGAGGCTAAACCACTTGTTGATGTCTTGCTAGATTAAGGTATGCCAAAAATAGAGTCATTAGATGTATAGGAAATGTCACCCCCAAGTGGTGTTGGTTATTGTAGTACTACCATCTAATGCAGAGGCCCCTCAACCCACAAAGAAACTTTTACCAAAGGCTAAGGCAAAGTAGCCACCCTAGAGGAGACTGAAGGCTAAGGCCAAAGGGCCACCACAAATAAGGAAGAATGTGCAGCGAGACCCCAACTCTGATGAAGAATGGGTTGCATCAATGAAAGTCTTCACAAGATGCTAACAACAAGTAGAAGAGCTCAAGAAGAGATTGAAGAAAGAAAGGAAAGAATAGTGGGCCATAAACGGATGACTATGGAGTTAAGCGTCAATGTTAATCCAGCTCAACCAAATCAATTTTAGACCTTGTACAGTTTTTATGGTGAGCATCTATCAAGGATGATGAAATTTTATCGGCAAATGGTATATATGATAAGGATTCCATGATGCCATAACCGGTTAAAACACCTCAACCTATGTCGAATGATAACGAAGAGGATGATATAGATGAGGTAACACTTTATCCATAGGTAGTACGATTACTGAAAGCTCAAATACTTGATACGTCATGATTTCCACCATGGGATATACCCACAATTGAATAGGCAAAGCAACTACCTACATACTAGTTCTATTAGAAGTAAGCCAAACCAACCCTTCAACATGATATTGTTATATTCACAGGGTTAAAATGGAGGACACGGGTAGACAAGATTGGTAGCAATGGAAGCCAGAAATAGAAGTTCTAACTAGCCCACAATGCATACCCAACATAAGAGAAAACCAAAAATAGAGATTGGTGCTAGCTAGCCTTAGAAGAATGGCAAATGTACGTGCAAAAAAGAAAACAGATAAGGCCATGACTTGAGAAAGGAGACACAAGAACAGGGCGTATTGGAATATTATTGTTGAAACATGGGATTACCGAAAGTAAGTGCCACAACATTGCAATACTTAGGCATGGGGGGATGATGAGCACCATAATTACTCATTTTTGTATATGTTTTAATAAGGTTTTGTGTAGTATTATTAACATTAGAATTGTCTTTTTATGTAATTATTGCATATATTTAATAGAAATTGGGATAGGGCTTTTCATGAAATCTTGGCACACTAAACTTAAATCTAAAGAAGAGATGCCTTCTACAAGTCCTATGTGGGTTAGACTCTTTGGCCTCCCATTTGAATTTAGAATCTGGTTGATTTTTATTCAATTGGAAACTTTTTGGGAACTTTTATGATGATTGTTGATTGTACTAAAAATTGAACTAGGGACCCCCTTGAAATAGTTTATCTCTATCTTCATTATTAGAAAATAAAACAATAAAATAACCATTTGGATAGATAGATATTTGTAAGTCATATTTTTTTTTCCATTTTTTTGCAGCCCAAACTTTGAAAATAGATAGGATCGGATGAAAACCCAAGAAATGACAAATTAGTATTCTTTTTTCTAGATATTCTATGCTATTCTGAATGACACCTATATCAATATTAACAATCAGAGTTCCATAAATTTCCCTAAGACATCCCAACTCAGTTTTCCTAGGACCAATATTAGGCATTCTCAGAGGTTTATGAGAAACCCTAAGATTAATGTTAGCATTAGGTTGAGGCTATCCACCATGGAGGGAATCCCTAAAATTATTTTTTGGGGCTATATTTGAAATCCTTGCCCTTGAAATGGGTTTTCACAGTGGATTTTTTTTGGGATACTCCTTGGTGTGGAATTTTCTTGATATCTGAACCATTTTTTGATCAATTGCTTGAAACTTGTTTCGATATCTCTTTAATCCATGCCTTGGACATCAAGAAAAGGTATGATTTTCATTTTTGTTTTGTGCAACAAATTAGAAGCTATTTTCAATCAATTTTGTAGCATGATGATCTATTGAAAGACATATTTCTAACCCATATTGGGTCCCCTGCAACATATCGTACTAAAATCTTGAGCAAAAACCAACAAAATGTTGGCTAATAGGGTTCAAAGGCCCTAAAAACAACCTCTAGAGCCGCTTGCTCTCAACGCAAATGAAACCCTCACATACTCGTTTAATTTTGAAAAATATCAAAACTAAGTTGAATGATTTTAATTGGATTTGTATCACATATACGTTGCTCTTAATACAAGCATTTTTTTAATAATTAAAAGTGTTAAGAATTCTAAAGGATATTGGTACTCCTTTAAGACATCCTATTAAGGATTGTTTAAGTGAGATTTGTGAAATTATAGATATTGAAGAGAGAATATAAAAATTTCAAAATAAAGCAAAGAGAATGTGAGAGATAATTGGGTAAACCTTCATAATATTATATACAAAATGGGTATTTCTTGTGAAAGACTAGCACAAGAAGATATTGTCATAAAGGTTTTTTGAACACTGACACCAAAGTGGAAAAATTATGCAATGATTATTGAAGAAAGTAAATATTTGAAGATGTTGGAGTTTGTTTAATTTGTGGTATCACTTAAGCCTCATAAAGAAAGAATTAGAATTAGTGAAGAATAAAACCTGGAGAAAGATTTACTTCCAATTCTAGTGTCAAACAATAATGGGATTAGCTCAAGATTCAATTCCCAAGTACAAAGACAGGACCCAAAAAATTAACATTCTACAAGAGGAAGAGGCCATGGTAGAAGAGGAGGATACAATAGAAGTTTAGACACCTAAAAGTCGCACATTGTCCCTCTCCTCATCTTCACGGTCAATCAATTTGTAAAACCCTCAAAAATTGCATAAATTGGATCAAAATACTATTCATATATTAAAATTACTATTCATCATCCTTAGCCCCTTTGGGCTAGCTAAGCCCCTTCCTACGCTTAATCATAGGTCCTCATGTGACCTCCATCATAACTCAACTAAGGTTGAATTCTCCACCATGGTCAAAAAGCACTTTATGGGCAAAAAGTCAACAACTTTAGTCAAAAACTTGCTTTATGGCTAATCTTATGGTTAATTAGGCTAATCATGCTTAATATAAAATTTTCCACATCACCTAGTCTACTTTGACTAGCCTAGCCTTGCCACCTCTCATCTAGATATTTCTCCACCTCACACTCCCCGGGTAATAAATGAGAAATGGAGACTTTTGCACACAAAAAGTAATTCTAAATTAGAAGATATTTGCAAAAAGGTTTCAATAAATGACATTTGGAGACTTTTCTCCAGGTCATTATGACTTGTGGATGGGTGAGGGATTCTCTCACCCAATCTCATTTATGAACTAGGAAACCTCAAGGGACACCTCTTAGGTGGACACCTCATCACACACACCTCATAGGGGACACCTCAACCTCTCAGCTAGCCTTGGCCAAGTCTATAAGTAGAAGGTCATTTTCACAATTTTAGGGATTCCAACTTTAGCTTACAAAAACTCTATAGAAATCACTCCAGACATATAGCATCCATCACACATCCATCCCACTCACATAGCAATAGTATTTTGGTCATATCCATAACATTCCTTGTGATCTAGACAAGTTATCAACATCAAAAAGATAATTTCTGAAGGTGACCCATCGAATCAAAAAAGGAGCAATCACATAAAAAATCCCAAAAATAATATTGTGCAAGTTCAGCTAGAAAAATTTAGGTTTACATGCCCTTGTGCAAACTACCTGGCTCAAACCAAATTCAAACCCACCCATGTGAACCTCTGCTAAAATAAAACAAAGTTCACCGAATAGGTAAATATAGCTTAGTTTAGGATTTTATACTATTTTTATTAATTTATTTCATGTTTGTAGATAATTTAGAGTCTTTTGTCTTTGTAAACATGAGGTTTGACTTAGGCAGGCCCATTAACACTCTAATTAGATTTTGCAGGTCCAACAGGTACAAAGAATACATCAAACCAATGGTGGCTCAAGAGCAAGAAGCCCATCTATACTAAGGAACATTCAAAAGAGATATCTTACTATCTTTGGAACACATCTAAGAGGGTTTCCTTTAGGAAAATCCAATTGTAGCCATCAAGGCAAGGATTTTAAAAGGGGATTTCAATCTATAACCTCTATTTTCATTTAAATAATAAAATAGTGGATCACTATAATTTTGAATGAAGGATTGGAATGTAAACCACCTCAGACTAATTAGGTGCTTCTCACTTTGCCATATCCATCACCCCAATCTGCACCATCCCAACCTCCACAATAAGCACCACCCTAACCTCCAAAAATTGCATACCAAGTCAACCCTCCACCACCTTCAAATTCATACCAGGGTTGTAATCCTTGTCCCCCTCATCCACAATGTAATTGGACACCTTTGTATGAACCCATGCCTACTTTATTATACTAATTATTTTATGGAGGTCTCATCACCTTGCCTAACATATAACCCGATGATCCAAATCATCCTCTTCATTGGGACCACAATCTGTAGGTATTTTGTGAATTTCATCACCAACATGGCCATTCTCTCAATGCTTACCACGTATTTCGACATATCATTCAAGATATTATCAACCATGGCACTATTCAGGTTTCTAACACCATTGCACCTCAAAATCAAAACTTGGGGATCTATCAAAATCCATTTACCAAACATGGAGATCCTAATGCTCAATCAAATCCTCGATAAGTCAATCATGTCAATTGTAACCCTTCCCAATAGGGGTTTGTGGGTATGATCAACATCGCTACCCATAACCAATGCTACCCACATCCTATTGAAACCCAATGCCCTTCTAATTCTCATCCATCGCCTTCTTCAAATCCTCTAATTCCTCCACTAGATCCTACCACTATACCACGAAATGTCATCACTATTCATGGTAGTCTTTCTCATCAGCTTCACACTGCCCCTACAAGCTTATCCATATTTGATATTTTGTAGCAATCCCAACCGCATCACAAGACCCTCAATTCTATTATCCATTCTCTTGATCTTGAGATCCATGATACTGATGCCTTTACCAAATTTATTGGTAATGTTCAGAGATGCTTGCAACCTTCTATTAGCTTCCATGACCATGAGACCACCAAAGTTTTTGATGAAGGGGTGGATCCACCCTTGCATATCCAATATTCCATCAATGCCATCACTTACAAGTGTGTTCTTGTCGATACCAGTTAATCCATCAACACCATTTCTACCACCACCCTTGGCCATATTCACCTTCCTCCTACTCATCTTGCTAATACTTATATGGATATTTGATCCTTTGATGGCTCTATACGTCCTATCGATGACACTATCATCCTTCCCATTCAGGTCCATACCAAAACCATTTCCACCCTCTTCTATTTCATTGAAGGAGAGATACAGTACAATATCCTCTTGGAATACCCATGGATTCAGGACATGCAATGTCTCCCTTCCATGCTATGTCATTGTATCAAATATATTCTCAATGGATTGGTCCACTACATCCCCACTAATGGTGACCCATTCAAATTCTATAGTATTATCACTCTTCCATCGATTCCACCCATATCATCTACACAATTCACTTGCACTCCACATTGTTCTCTTGATACCACATATACACCATCCTCATCTTCACATCCTACACCCAATTTGAGATACACACCCTCATATTCATCGCATCTACCTCTGATTATTGGTGCTTCCATTATCCCCACATTTTCACACCTTCCTTCATCTTCTTCTACACCATCTTCTTCTCATCCACCATTTCCACCATTCACCTTTTCAGTTATGCCATCCCTAGATTTATATTCCACCACACCTCCTATTATTCCTACCCCATCTACATATTCCCACTACTTTGTGCCCCATTTCAAGTGGTCACAAGTTATCCCTACCATACCAGTCACATATTCTATTCCAACCTCTCTGTTCACCTATGCAAATCATCCCATCACCAAAAAACCTATTGAATGCTATGAATGGACACAATGTTCTGCTCAACTTGATGACCAATTGGCTCAATCATATCCTCCTAATTCATTTATTTCACCTCCACCTTCGTCTGCATCCATACCATTGCTATATTCACCACCCAGGGGGTCCTCCCCCCAACTTGAGCATCAAGTGCCTCCTCACGTCTCTATACTCATGACCACACCTAGTCCTGGTGAGTATGACATATGCAATGCTCAGGTTATCTCACCCACCATTTAGTCCACATGTGACTTTGATCGACCCCATGATATACCCATGATTGTTGCGGTAATTTTTTCTCTTGGTATGCCTAACAATTGCACAAATTTCATATATGGGGGACTTGACTCATCTGTGGAGCCTCCAGTGTCTCCACCACCACAAACCAGATTTTGTGGTAATCTTGATCATATGTCCAATACTACTTTTGCCTAGCATTATCTTTGTATGTAAAAATGACATGGTTATGGACTAGGGAGATACAAACAAGGGTGTCACACCTTTATCCATCCTCATTTATGGAAGACTATAGACCAATCTAGAATTGGTTACCATCCTACAATAATCAATACCCTCAAGGATGATTTGCATCATCTCAATATTGATCCCCTCAAGATCCTTTCTGATGATGAATTTGAGTTTAATTTTTCCATGGACTGTTTTTCCTTTCATTCTATAGTTGGCATTCTGTCAAATTTATTCCATTCTTCTCCATCACATGAGGATACCCCTCCTTCCTGCAAGGTTGAAGCTCTCACCGATCAATTTATTGATTTACACTTGATCCACCCTTACCGATTTATAGCCCTTCTTCACCTCCTCAAGCTATTCCTTTCATCCCTTTCTGCATGAGATCACCTGTCCACCGATCTCACTCTCGTTATCCTTCCTTGCCCATAATTTTTCTTCCTAGTCACCACCAAATATTTTTTGACTCATTATTGTCCTCTTCTGAATATATACCACCATCATTTCCAACATCTACTATAACCAACATGTTTGTTAACATGATATCTATTGACTTATACACCCCACTTCACTATCCAAATCATCTTGATTACATCCCTCAACCTATTATGTATTTTGTTGATTTCAATGATATTTCATACACAACATCACCCCCCTAAGTTCCTCCCATCACCTTAATTACTACGGTCTACCAATGCACCTTTACCTTCTATTCCACCCATCTACCTTAGATTATTCATAAAAATTTTTATCTATATGATGAATTCTAGCTTCCTACCATTATTGATGACCTTCACCTCATCCCAATGCCTACTCAACTTGATGAGGACACCATTGATGTTGAAATTGATGATGATCCTGATCACCCCCACATTGTCCACCTTGCAGTTGGTCTATTTACTAACGAATTTGTTCTTTTCATCAATTTCCTTTGAAAGTACATAAAGGTATTTTCATGGTCCCACACAAACATGCCTAGCTTTGATTTGTCATTAGTCATACATAAAATGGTCTTGGATGATAACGCCAAATATATTATACAAAATTTGCACTAAATGCACCCCAAAATTGCCTTAATGGTTAAAGAGGAGTTACAAAAACTTCTCGATGTCAAGTTCATACAGCCAATCAATTACCCTGAGTGGGTTTCAAACATGGTTCCCATCAAAAAACCCAAGGGGTTGTATGCATTTGCACTGATTTTAGGGATCTTAACAAAGCTTTTCCCAAGGATAATTTTCTACTCTCTAATATCGACACATTGGTCGATGCCACAAGGCACAAAATGATATCATGCATGGATGGATTTTTTGGTTACAATCAAATTTGTGGTAACTTGGACGATCAACATAAAACATCTTTCACGACCTCCTGGGAGATATTTTGTTACAAGGTCATGCCCTTCGATATCAAAAATGTTGGGGCAACCTATCAACATGCAATGACCTACATTTTTTATGATTTAATGCACAAAACTATCAAGGACTATATTGATGATCTTATTGCCAAATCCAAAACACGTGATCAACATCTCAAGGACCTTCACCAAATCTTTGATTGCCTCCTGGAACATAATATGTGATTAAATCCAAAAAATGTGTCTTTGGTGTTACCTCAAGCAAAATATTGGGTTTTATTGTCTCGTAACGTGGCATCGAGGTTGATCCTCAAAAATTCAAGGCTATCATTGATATGCCTCCCCCTACAAATCTTAAATAGCTACACAACTTACAAGAAAAAATCTAATCCATTTGACAAGTCTCAACCATTCAACCATCTTATTCAAAATAGGTTCCATTAAAATGGGACAATTAGTGTCAAATTTCTTTTTATGTAATCTAATCATACCTCACATATCCATCGGTTCTATCACCACCCCTTTTCATTTGTACATATCCACCATAGATTTTGCATTGGGTACACTTTTTGCCCAAAAGAATGAAATGAACTAGGAATAGGCCGTACACTATATCAGTCATACATTGGTTAGTTATGAGATACGATATACTTACATGGAAAAGCTTTACCTTACCATTGTCTTTAACACACAAAAGTTGCAATATTACATGATCAATCACACTACTTACGTATTCGTACATGATAATCCACTTTGCTACATGATGGGTAAGAGCTACCATAACAGTTGCACAACCAAATGGATTATGTTTTTCATGAAATTTGACCTAGAGTTCATTAGTCAAAAATCCATCAAAGTTCAGGTTATTGAGGATCAATTGGTTGAAGCACCTTTACCAAGTGACACACCACTACTAATTTAGCTTCTTGATGATTATGTATTTTATACTACTAAAGATGAGGAACCTGAGTCAACCGTTGATTTAAACATTTTTTTTGATGGCTCTCATTGTGAGAATGGAGGAGATGCAAGTATAGTCATGTTTACACCGCAAGGGGAGCCCCTCCTATTTTTCTTCAAGTTAGGCTTTCCTTGCACCAACAATATCAAATATGAAGCTCTTATCCTTGGCCTTAAGCAAGTAATTTCCATGCATATTTGATGTTTGGATTTTTTTGTGACTCCATTCTCATTGTGAATAAAATTAAGGAAGAATGGCAATGTTGTTGCTCCATCCTTCAATATTATAAGCAAGTCATCGAACACTTGCTCAATTCGATTGATATGACATCATTGCTACTCCACATTCTACCAATCATTTCACAAACACTATGGCTTATCTTGGTTCACTCATTCCGTAAAATACCTATTTCTACACAACTCACATGTCCATTCACACCCTCTTCCATTATACCATTTCTACTGCCTCCCTTCTCATGAAATATGGCATCAATATTGTCAAGGTTAAACCTCATGACCCATGGTTCTACCAGGTCAAATATTATCTCAAGCTCAGTATCCTCCTACCAGATCTAAATCACACTCAAAAACAAGATTTCAAATAGTGAGCAATTCGCTACACACTATTAGGAGATATCCTCTACAAACATAGTTACTATGGCATCCTACTGTGTTGCCTTGAACCACATGAGACCTGATGCATTATCCAAGAGGCTCATGATGGCACTTGAGGTGGCCACTTCAGTGGCATAGCAATTACCAAGCGCATTCTATGAATGGGCTATTATTGGCCCATAATGGAGCATGAATACTATGAATATGTCAAAAAGTGTGTCAAATACCAACACCATGCCAATATTAGACATTTTCATTCTCAGGATCTTTAACCTATTCAATCAATGTGGCCATTTTCACAATGGGGTTTGGATATTATTGATAAAATTACCCCCACCTCATCTAGGAATCACAAGTTCATCATCACGACCATAATATACTTCACTATATGGGTTGAAGCTCTATTTCAAATGATAGGTCCTAAAATTATTTATTTTATCACTCTACACATCATTTATCACTTTGGAATTCTATCCAATATCATATTTGATAATGGTACACCATTAAAGAACAATAATGTTTACACATTGTGTGATAAATTCAATATTCAACATAACTTCTCTACTTCATACTACCCAACAGGGTAATGGCCAAGCTGAGGCTACAAACAAAAACATTTACACCATTCTTTGTAAGATCATTGTAGAATCACATCATGATTGGCACAATCAAATGCCACTGGTCTTATGGGCCTATCACACAAGTATCCGTACTCTAACTGAGACAACTCCATTTTATCTCATCTATGGTGTTGAAGCCATAATGCCTTTGGAGCTCGAAATTCCATCATTATGGGTCTCTATGTAGGAATTCATTGATGACAACACCGCTTGTCAATCTAAATTATACTTATTGACCCTTCTGGATGAATGCTGCATCCATGTCATTGAAAACACGTGTATTTACCAATATCATATCTGACATGCCTATAATTCTAAGGTACACCAACAATAATTTCAAGTTGGAGACTTAGTCCACAAGGAGAACCAACAAATCACTAGCCAACCATGCCATCTCTGCAAAAAATTTACACCCAATTGGCTAGGTCCTTACATGGTTACTTACAAATTTGGTTCTGGGGCATATATCCTTTCCACCTTGGAAGGTATTACTGACCTTGAGCCTATTAACATTATACATCTTCGAGCATTTTACACCTAAGCATTGGCATTAAATCTCATTATTCTCTGTATATACCATATGCATTTGCTAGCACAACAATTTTGGTTCCCAATCCCATTTTCATGAGACAGGATTATGGAACACTTTGTGAGCTTCCCATCGATAGTTATTTTAGTCAACCACCATATAAAGTGAGTAGTTTCTAAAAATACTTCAAATTTTTCCTTGGTTGACTTGCTCTCTTTCATGGATCAAACTGCACATCTTACACATTAAGCAAATTTTGTAAATAGGATTAGCAACATTGTATGTATATTGGCCACCTAGCAAAAATCACCTTGCTCATCCCATAATTTGCATGATCGAAATCAAACCTTGAATATCGACAAAAGGACAAGCTACAAAAATAACAAACAAAAAATAAAGAGAAAAAAAGTGGGCAAAAAACAAAATTCAACGCCCCAAAAAGAGCACTACAAATGGAACAAAATTTAAAAGAGTACTATCATTCAAAAAGCTTGAATCCCTGAGGTCCTTAGGTCCATATTGAAAATCATGGGGTAGATCTCCATCAAAGCTATAGACACTTGACTAGCAATGGAGTCTGCCTTAAAAGTTGTGACATGTCTATCACATTAGCGATATTTTGGATAGACCACTGCATGCTTTTGTATGAGATACCTTACAGGCTAAGTTAACAATCAGTTGAAACCATCCTCTTTCAAAATTATCAAAAGAACTTCACAATACACACATTGATACATGCTTGAGGTCTTGTTTACCAAGAGAGCTAAGATTTGTCCAAGAAATTTTGCCCAATTATTCAATGGATTTTATTACGTAAAATATCATGTTCAAATCTTTTCAAAGACATTTTCATATCCGCATTCTTTGAAAAATGGATTGGATTAAAATATCTAATTTTGCAAAGATACAAATAATTTCTTCAAATAATGTTCGCATTCATTTTACATTTTCATGTAGTCCATGCTCATCACAAATTTCGTAGTAATTTATTTAGCATTTACTTACTATTCATTCCTTTCATACACATCTACTTATATCATATTCTACACATGTATCAATTCACACATCTATGCTCTATTACAATCACATCATTCACAAACATACGTAATAAAATAAGAAAGAAACACACAAATAAGTGCAATCTCATGTAACATCGTAGAATGTCATGTATATATATCTCAAAAAAGTCCTTAGGCTACAATTAAGTGTGTACCCTTGTGGGTACATCACCACATGTCCATATCATGTATATATATTAACAATACCATAAGGCTATAATAAAGTGTGTACCTTTACGGGTACCTCACCACATGTATATATCCTATATATCTTCATCACATAAAATCATGGGTAGTTGCTCCACTACCACCCTGTAACTATATCATGCACACTATCCCATAGGAGTCTCCCCACTCCCCTCCTCCATCATCACCTACTCTATCACACCTAGGGTTGACTGCACATCACCAGTATCTTGTGCTACTGGTGCCTCCATCCTCACCTCTAGTCCCACTCCCACTACCTATGAGGATGCTGGCATCGCCATCTACTGGATCCTCCCCACTATAGATGGAGTACTATATTGGTTCCATTGAGAATGAGTCTGTGACCTCAAAATTGACCTTAAATAGGCTGGTATTGCCAATCCATGCATAATCAACTCACCCTTGCATTGAGATCTCTTCACAACCTCTTTCATATTGGCTGCTACCACTCTCACATTTTACTACTACAAAAACTCCACCTCGACTCATAGACCATTTGCATCCACTTGTTCCTGCTCCAATAGCGTCACCACCACCCTCAAACCCTCAATATTCGTAGCCATTTGCCCCATGTAGCCTCCATATAATTTACCCAATGCTCTAACTCCCCTATCTTCGCTGCATGGTTGGCCTTCATGACCTCCACATTTGCCCTCAACATAAATAATAGTTGTTGCAGCATCTTTACTGATATGTCATCTCATCCTACTCAATCCTCATGACATCCCGCTCATTAATAAGTGGATATCTCTCACTAGATAACTGCTCCACCAACACTCTCATCTCATCCCTCTCCAATATCACTGCATCCCACTCACCAGTGAGTGCATCCCTATCAAGAGCTACCTAATCCAAGCTCACCCTCACCTTGTATCACTCTCTCAAGGTGACCATGACCTCTACCTCCGCTATGCACTTCTCCTCCACCTTTGCACGATCTACTACCCAGTACAACTCTGTGTCTAATAGGTGATCCCTCAACTTCTTCACCTATGCTCATAGCTTCCTAGTATCCTCCTATGTTGCTATCATCTCCTGCATCCCTATCATGAAATCAAAAGACATAAGATCTGACACAATATCTCCACCAACATCACCCTCCTCCATCATGGGTAACTCATCCATTACCATTGCACCCACATCCTCTGTCATCTCCTCATCAACCGCCATCATGAGCATATCATCCATAATTGGTATACCCTCAATCACCAAACCCTCACTATTCATCGGTTGACCCAATACACTATCGCTCACCAACCTATCATGCTCATCTCACTGTGGCTTCACTCGCCTGATCAATTAATCTAACTCCACCTCCTCCTCCTCACCAATATCAGGTGACCCCTCATCTTGGGACACTCTAGTTACCATATTTTCTTCTGCATGCCTTGGTGATGCTACTCTCACTACACCTGGTAGTGCTATTGTTGCCTCACCCCATCCATCAACCACTCCTACCATAAAATTCCATTGCTACCTCGCCCACTATAAACAAGAAACATTGACCCATTAAGATAAGTTTTTACTCTTAAAAAACTAAGGTCATATTCAATAGAATTTTATCCTATAAAATCATCTCAATTCTTATAAAATTGTATACCATTGGATAGGTATTGAAAAGAGCTTTCCAGCAGTATATTATATGTCCAATTTTGACACCATTTGACCCCTTAAACTACCAAAATACTATGTACATGTCTAACCTCCTAACGAGATCGAAAGTTTGATCCAAGATCGGATATAAAGTGTGCAAGATCGTAAGTACAATATCTAATAGACATTTTAAGTACAATATCATAAGTCCAATATCATCCAAAAATAGAAAAAACTTAAATTAGCAAAACAATAAGCAAGTTACAATTTTATTTGTCTCTATTTGTCAAACTGTGCGACAGTTATGAGATCGGATCTATCGATCAGTCACAACTTGGAAGAGGTTGTAATCCATTTTGTTTTAGCCCAACTTCTCCAGTTGGCTCAACCTATTTAATTAGGCATTCCTCCCTCTGAATTCCTCCTGACTCATTGACCAATTTTTGCATTTTAGTCGCTTAGATTTTTGTATTTGCCTTCATTATTTTATTGTGTTTTTGCAAGATTGAAAGTATGATCATGGGCATGGGGGTTTACGATACGTGATCATAGTTATGATCTCATCCTAATAACATCCGATATGGCTCTGTGAGTATGATATTATTGACATATTGCTTGGGGTAACTGTAGGTGTTTGGTTTGCATCTATTAGTCTCTGATCTGTATATTTATCATTCCATTTATTATTCTCCATTGCATATAGTATAAAATTCCATTGATATCATTCTCGATGTTCACCATTTTACATTAAGTTGCATATTTTTCATATCATAACTCACATTCATATCATTTTATTTTAATATAATATTCTAATCACCTTTATATGATTTAATATTTTTCTAGCAAGGTCTATAGTATAATGCAAGTTTCTGTTTTGCACTATATTTATGAGATTGTAGGTTTTTATTATGATTGGATCTGTCGATCGATGATCAACTGATGCGATATTTTATTAGTAGGTAAAATAATGAATTGTACATACAATATTGACCCTACAACCTTAGATCCTGTCTGTAACATGTAAACATAACCTACATTAGACTTTCAGATCGAGTAAGAGTATCAAATTTCTTCAAAATTAAGCATGTGCATTAGATTATCGTCTACTTATTATTGTCTACTGTATTCATCAAAAATTAAATTACATTTAGAATTAGTTACATTGGACAAAAACTAGGTGATTATGAGCAAATAGAAAGTACACATCAAAACAACCTCCCAACCCTAGGTATGGAAACAGCCAAGAAATGTTTCCTGGTGAACCCTAAACAATTAGTCAAAAAATCACCAAAGAAGGCACAAACTAAAGTGTCTCTCTCCGAGGCGTAGACCTACTATTCTCCCATTCCCATTTGAGGCACGAATCCATTATCCTGGAGGAAAGGAGTGCAAGAATTTTAGAGCTACATTTTTTGGTGAACCCGATGTGAAAAATATAGGCATATTTATGATTTATAAAACACAAAAAAGCATAAAAATCTATAAAAAAAAACCAAAAAACCAAAAATATCATTAGTCAAATTTGCACATTTTAAGTAAATTTCATATATGTTAGACTTCAACATAGGAAGAGTTGCACACATAAACATTAGAACATTATTATCTACACAGGAAATTTCTCAAATAGTTGAAAACTCTAGTCTCCCATCTCAAGAATAGTGTACTGAACTCTGGAGAAGATTAGACATTATAAAAACCAACGAACCAAGACTTAGCCAAATTATAAGGTTTGACATAGCTAGAATCCTAGATCCTAAGAATATTTCTCGTTACTTTGATATTCAAAGGGCATGTGAGAGGTGGTTGAAGGATAAAAGAGCAAGTATTCCTTCAACTATTTATACCTTTCATGATTACCTTGAAAACGCTATAATGGTACACAGGATTCTAGCACACATAGAATATCACAAAATAGTCTTGGAACATAAGATAATATTCCACAACGCTCCTAGGATAGTCAATTATCATGAATATTGTCATGAACTACGCTTTTGTATGCCAGAATATGAAACTCATAATATCACCATAGCCCATTTTTTTAATTTCTTGAAAGCCAACTTTCATTTTGAGGAAGAACACTATATGTCACATTAAGAAATTGAACCCATTAATGATATCTATTGACTCTTTCAGGAAGATTAAAGAATAAATCTAGAATATTATAATTGTATTTTCTGCTTTGTTTTCAAAAAAATAATATATATAAATATATATATATATATATATATATATATATATATATATATATATATATATATATATATATATATATATATATATATATATATATATATATACTTTTTTTTATAGGATATATATAACATATATACCCCAAGAATTTAAGCATATATATAACATATATTTGCAAGATAAAATATCTTAAAACAAAATGCCTATAATTTTGAGAAGTGGAAAACAAGTAGAATTTGAAGAATAAGATCAAGAAAACCTTGATGATAGGATAAATATTGAAGATGATAAACTCACAGAACAAGGTGAGGATGATAATAGAGGAGAAGAATAAGGAGATCCTAATAAACCTTTTGTGGATTATGAAGGTCATGTCAGCTTTCAATCTATTCAATAATTCACAAATTTCATGAAAGACCATATAGATGAACTTCATCATGTAATAAAAATAGAAAATCTACTCCCATAAGGAGATTATTTAATGGAGGCCGCTATAGAAGATGCTCTCCAATTAAATGCAAATCCAATGACATACATAGGTAACACAAACCAAAATCAAGCTGGTCCATCTAATCAAAAAATAGATTTGAATAATCATAAATCAGAAACACAATAAAATTCTAAACCAAAATAAAATTCTTCTGCTTATCAAGCTCCTAATCAACAAATAGCTACATCACAAAGAGCTAAGAAAATTTAAAATGCCAACCATCATCAACAAAAGGTTCAACAAAACACAATCCCATATAAAATTTACAACACTATTCCCACAAACACTTTACACAATAGTATTTCAACTGGAAAATCCCTATGTGACAACACAACCTTATTATCAAAAACACAACAGCATGATGCAAAAAAATTAATTTTGTGGATAACCACAAGGTTTTGGATACATGGTTAAACACTTGGCTTCATGACTAGATCAAATTGATTCCTACCATCCCTCATACAGTTATAGAGATATGTGTAGCCAATCCTTGGATCGTATTGTGGTTGCCCAACCATCCCCAAAACATTTTCCTATTTCTGTCCTCCCGATATATAAAGGAACCAAAGATCCTATTGAGAATCTTCGCATGTTTAGTAAAACATGTAATGATATTTATTATTATGACTTGTTGCTACTAAACATGTTCCCTAAAACTCTCAGAGGCATGGCCCTAGAATGGTATTATCAACTACCAACAAATTATTTAAGGAAATTTGAAGAGACAGAGGAAATTTTTGTCCACTAATTTAGTGCATACATAGAAATACATGTCACCATTAAGGATTTATACAACTTGAAACAAGGAAAATATGATATCTTTGTAGAATTCCTAGCCAAATGGAGGTAACTTCTAGTAAAAATACATTTTGCTTTACCTCATCGAGAAATATTGGAAATATTTATTGGAAATTTACAAGAACAATTGTCCTATGAACTTGTTATAGCTATAATAACCTCTTTTGATCAAGCTATAGACTTAGAAAAAATGGTACAATATGCCCTTATTAGAAGAGGCCAATTTAAGAAAAAGGATGAAGATAAAATTTCTAAAAACCAATACAAGAACAAACAAGTAGTAGGTTATGGAGTTATTGATAATAGAAATACCTCAAACATAAATACTAGAGAAGCTATGAAGAAGTTTTTGTTGACAATTCCTGATAAACCTCCAAGAGAATTTAAAAAGCTAAATCAAACCTTAACCATGATTTTGCCTCAATTATTAGAAAAAGGTTTAATTCAATTGCTAGAGATACGACAATCGGATACCACGATAGCTGGATATAGGGCTGATCTACATTGCAATTTTCACCAAGTGGATGGATATTCTACCAATTCTTGTAAAATACTAAAACATGTGATACAAGACTTGATTGATAAAGGTAAAATGGAAGTGCAACAATTTCCTATAAACAATAATAATCAAAATAACATCCCAAAACAACCAACTCAAAATGCAAATTAGAACCTAAATATTTTTCAACATCCTTTACCCAAACATGGTAAAGAGGTTGTAAATCAGTTAGAACATCATAATTTTCCTCCTCTAACTCGGTATGTGGGAACCATTAGTAACTTTTTACCACAACAATATTTGTAAACCCCCTATGTACCTACCCTATCTGTAGTCACAACTAGACCAATACAATATTTTCAATATTCATCTTCAGAAGATACCAAAAGTGATATAGAAAACACATAAAGTGAAACAGGAAGTGAACTAGATATCAGCTCAAATAGGTCTAAATATGATTCAGATTGAAACTCCCATCACATATTTATTAGTTCCAGAAGAACCATTCCCTAGGAGAATGACCACTCGAACCTCATCTCAACAAATGAACAAATAGAAAATGCTAGACCTCATTTTCGTTATTTGTGAAACAATAATAGTGGGTACCATTGGAGCCATCACCAAGCAACAAGATCAAAATTAAAATTCTCAATCACAAACTCAAACAACTAATCAAGACATAGGGATCTTACAAAATCCCTTACCCAATAATCAACGACAATAATATAATCAATTGTAATATCATAATGTGCCTCATCACAATGATATTATTAGTTTAGTAGTAGAGACTACAACAAAGCAAGTTCTTGTCCAACTAAATTATCTTGACAAGCAGGAGATAAATTATTAATCCAACCAACCTTCAAGACCTCTCTTAGTTTTAAAGAATAATCCAAAAAAAATTACAAGCATAGAAAACTTGTCTTTAGTTTTGAAGTCTCAACCTAAAGTTTCCCTCAACATTAAAAAACAATGGGTAAATCATCCACATAAGATATCTCTTTTCTAACTTTTGCGAACCTCTCCTATTCATAGGGAATCTTTGTTCTTTATTCTCTATTTCCTTATCATCATTACAACATGTTCTCTATTATTTTCCTCTTTATCTTCATTGCCACCTTTTGTCCGTCACCTTTTATCCTTCATTCTCTCTCATTATTGTTATCACATCAAGTTATCTATTATTTTACTCTTTATTATCATCAATGTTTTCTACCCATCACTTTTCTTAATCTACATCTACTTATCATTCTTCATAACAACAATCTCAACTATCGCCCAATCAACTTCTATCACCTACACCACAAACAAATTGTTCTTCAAAAACTCCTTTGATTTTGAAGCCACATTAGACATACTACTCAAATTACCTTATATAATGTATATAGATCATCTTGTGTATATCACCAATTCCATCATAAAAAAAAAAAAATCAAAAGTCAAATTACAAAACAACCAAAAAAAAAAAAAAATGAAAAATTTCCAAAAATATTTTAAATTGTTATTAAGTTATCATTTTGCATTATTATTTGTTATCTTCCAAAATTTCAAGTTATATTTTATTTTCTTTTGGATAAACTCAAAAGTTATCTTGAACCACTCACTTAATTTACATCTTTACTAAATTTTTATTTTGTCATTTTGATTATAAATCTCTCTTGTACCAAGATCACTATTACTTCACTAAATAACATTTTGATTTTTTGGAACTGGTCTTGCTACTTTTTGAACCAAGAACACATTTTCATATCTTAAAATGATTTATTGCAAATTTTAAAGAAGATACTACATAGTAGTATTAGTTCCTTAAGCGAAACATTTCCCTTGCTATCCTATTATGCACATGGTCTAGAATGCTAAGAATTGGCAAAAGGACAAGATTTCCCCTACCCAAATAAAATTCCTTGTTCTACGTCTAATATGAGCAAGTATCACGCAAGAATAAAAAGCAAAAAGAAAAAGCAAAAATAAAGAGAAAAAGAAAAGAAAAATAAGTTTTACTAAAAAATCAATAAAATCCCCTTGTTAAAAAATGGACAAGAATCGATAGGGGATTGACAAGCTGGACGATTTTCGCAGGACTACCCAAACTTCCGAACTCGTTTTGGCCATATCTCACTCATTCGAACTCGGATTGAGCTAAAATTTTGAGGGTAGATGCCTGAAAAACCCTAGAACGTCTCCACCAATTTTCATATCATTTGGAGCAACACATATCCTAGCGCAGCCCTATGTGTGAACGATATATTTGGCAAGCGGCTATGCGAGGGTTTCATCTGGGTTGAGTGCAAGCAGCTCCAGAGGTTGGTTTTTAGGGCCTTCGGGCCCTAGCGACCAATATTTTTGTGGTTTATGCTCAATATTTTAGCAGGAAATGTTGCAGGGGATACAATATGGGTTAGAAATTTGTCTTTCAATAGATCATACTGTGAACTTGAGTGACAACGGCTTCCAATTTGCTGCTCAAAAGAAAAGTGAAAACCATACCTTTCCACGGTGTCTAGGGCAAGGATTAAAGAGATATCAAAACAAGTTTCAAGTAGTTGATCAAAAAATGGCTCATATCTCAAATGAATCTGGTGCTAAGGTGCACCCACAAAATAATTCTACTGTGAAAACCCTTGTCAAGGGTAAGAATTTTGAAGACTCAGTCCCAAAAATGAATTTTAGGGATGCCCTTCGTGGTGGACAGCCTCAGCCCAATGCTAATATCAATATTAGGGCTTCCCATAAACCTCTAAGAATGCCTAAGATTGATCCTAGGAAAATGGAGTCAGGATGTCTTAAAGCAGCTGATGGAACTCCTATTGTTAAGCTTGATATGGGGAACATTCGGATTGGCATTGAAGATTTGGAAAAAGGAGGACTAATTTGTCGGTTCGTGGGTTTTCATCCGAGTCTATCTGCTTTCAAAGTCTGGGCTATAAAAAGCTGGAAAACTAAAGGTGAGTTACAAATCTCTATTTATCCAAATGGTTATTTTCTTGTTTTATTTGCTAATAATGAAGATAGAGAGAAAAATTTTCAAGGGGGTCCTTGGTTTTTTGGAAGGACGGGGCTTTTCATGAAGCCCTGGCATACTAAATTTAAAGTCGAAGAAGAGATGCCTTCTATAGCTCCCGTGTGGGTTAGACTCTTTGGCCTCCCTATTGAATTTTGGAATCCTACTATTTTTTCTTCAATTGGAAACTCTTTAGGAACTTTTATGATGACCGCTGATTGTACTCAAAATTTTGAACATATTATTTATGCTCGAATTTGTGTTTTAATGGATTTTGACAAACCCCTTCCTAAAAAGATCACATTACAATTTGGGGAAGACACTTGGGAGCAAGTAGTGGACTATGAGAACATTCCTTTTCGTTGTAGAATTTGCCATGAATATGGTCATTTGGCAGTGCTTGCCCAAATAAAATTCCTGATCAAAAGAAAGAAGATATAAACTCAGCAGGTTTCCAAATACCTAAGAAGAAGAACACTCAGAAAAAATAGTTATGAAGGATCAATCAAAGTCATTTGCTAATATGTTTGAAATACTTTCCACAAATGATGTCCCAAGTGAGGAAGAGGAAATAATGGAAACTGAAATCTTAGAAACACAATTTAAATATGAAGGGAAGAACTCAGAGACAAACCAACAAATCAAAGGTTTTCAACGAAAAAAAAAGGAGAAAATTTACACAAGAAAAACAATATTTCAAATGTCAAAACTTCAAATAATGCAAGTCCCAATATAGACTCCATTGAACCATCTAGTAAAATTTTGGTAGTGTATGAGCATTCTTCAAGGTTAGAAGCCATCTCAGATTCAATTGGAATAAGTCAAGAAACAGGGGAAAAAAAATTGAAGATGGATTCCAATCAAAAAATAGGTCGCAAGACCAATCAATATCATATGGTAAAAGAAGGTGAAAAGCTTGTAGAGGAAGGTAAGATTAATGCCCTTCCCAACATTTTTAGCCCTGGTATTAATGAAGATCATCACTTGGAATATTAGAGGACTCAAAGGGAGTCTTTCAAAACAAAATGAAATTAGAAGAATGATTCAAATAAATCATCCACATCTTGTTTTCCTTCAAGAAACAAAGATGTCAATGGAGGATATGGACTTAATTGCCAATAAAATTTGGCCAGTTGGAAAAGTGGTTTCCCTCAGTTCCCAAGGGACTTCGGGTGGCATTGCTTGTCTTTGGGACCCAAAAGAGGTAGTTATTCACCATATGGTTGGCAGTTGGGGTTTGTTGGCTATAGCTATTCAAAGTAGACATTCCAACCAGATTATGCTCTGCATTATTGTTTATGCCCCAACTTCTTTAGAGGAAAAAAGAAGACAGTGGAAGGATATTACTCATATTATCTCTCATTTTCCTAAAGCTTGGATCTTGATCGGAGGAGATTTCAATACCATCCTCTCTCTGGATGAGAAAAGGGGGGAAATAGAAATTTGGACAAAAGCATCGACCTCATGAGTGAATATATTGCAAACCTCCATCTTGTGGACATCCAACCGAGATAATGGCCTTATGACTTGGTCTAATAGAAGGCAAGGCTTAGCTTGTATAATGGAGAGATTGGATAGGTTTTTGCTCTCTGAAAATTTCTTAATCCATGGTCACATTCCTAAAGTGAAGACTCTTAATAATGCTTGGTTCGGATCATTGGCCGGTCATGGTGGAAATGTGGAAAACCAATGTGAGTTTCTCTCCTTTTCATTTTCAATTAATGTGGCTTAGAGACATTTCCTTCAGACCTCGTGTGCAACAATGGTGGAAGGAAGGTAAACCTAGGCATGGGACTAAGATGTTCTGTTTTGCCAAAAGACTGCAATACATTAAATCCAAAATCAAGACTTGGAAGCTGGAAAGAGTTTGGGGATGTTCATAAAAAAAACATGAAGTTATTGCTCATCTTGAAAATTTGAATAAGAAAATCCGTTTAGATGGCCTCATAGAGAAGAGAAGTGCGAATGAAATTAAACTCACAACTCTGTTAGAGGAATGGGAAAAAAGAGAAGAAATCTTATGGAAGCAAAAATCTAGAATTCAATGGCTCAAAGAAGGAGATCGAAACACAAATTTCTTTCACAAATCTCTTCTAGCTCGAAGATCTCACAACTTTATTTCTTCCTTAACTTCAGATACTGGAGATGTTGTTTATACTTGGGATGGCATGAACTCTATTGTTGTTGATTACTTTTCCAATATTTTTGCTGCTACTCCTCTTGACTCAGCTTCTCAACAAAATGTTCTTCAAGCAATCCCTTCTCTTATCACTTCAGGAGAACTCTATTTTGACTGCTCCTGTTACTATCAATGAGCTTCAACAAGTAGTTTTTAAAATGCAAAAAGGGAAAACCCCAGGTCCTGATGGTTTTCCTATTGAGTTCTACCAAGAGTTTTGGGATATCCTTCATGTTGATTTATTAGAGGTGGTGGAAGAAGCCGGGAAAGCCAAAGAAATTTTGAAGGTTATCAATAAAACTTATATTACTCTTGTTCCAAAAGCTCAAGAGGTTGATCATATCTCAGCTTTTAGACCTATTGCTTTATGTAATGTTCTTCTCAAAATCATTACTAAAATCATGGAAGAAAGGTTGAAGCCTCTTTTGCATAAGATTATTTCCCCGAGCAAGGGGGATATGTGGAAGGACGTCAAATAGTAGATGAGATAGTTCTTGCTCAGGAAGCCATCCATTCCATGGATATGCAAAATTCTCCTTCTATGTTCATTCGGTTAGACTTATCCAAAGCTTATGACAGAGTGGATTGGCACTTCCTTATCAAAGTTTTGAGGCAATTTGGTTTCTCTAAGGATTGGATGGATTGGATTATGGGATGTATCTCTTCGATTTCCTACTTAGTTCTTATCAATGGCAGGCCTTCTCAGTATTTCCCAGATTCCAGAGGTATTAGGCAAGGTGACCCGCTATCCCCTTATTTATTCATCATTCTTGCTGAATGCTTGGGTAGGACTATAAAAAAAAAGAGGGAAAACAAAACCCTTGAGGGAGTTACCATTGCTCATGGAGCTAGACCTATCTCTCATCTTCAATTTGTGGATGACTCTACTCTTTTAGGTAAAGCTACAGTTAAGGAAGCTTCTAAAATTAAGCAAATAATTAGCTATTTTTCTAAGGCTATCGGGCGAGTTGATCAATGAAGACAAATCTAAAGTTATTTTCTTTCACTACTCTGCTAGACAAGAATCCATGGTCTTGGATAAATTAAGATATAAGAAGACCTCTCTTCCAATCACTTATTTAGGTATTCCCATAAATATTCAAAGGCAGAAAAATAAAGATTGGAATTGGTTGTTGGACAAAGTCAAGAAGAAAATTGGAAAGTGGACCAACAAGTGGCTTTCTTACGGGGGTAGAATCACCTTGGTAAAATCAGTCCTTCAAGCTATTCCTATTTATGTTTCTTCCATTTTGAATATCCCAAAGGTTGTTCTTCGAGAATTGGATCAAATCAGTCATCATTTCCTTTGGAGTGGTACTAAGGAGAAAAGAAAATGGGCCTTGGTGAAATGGGATACTTTATGTCTTCCTAAGAGTGAAGGGGGGTTAGGATTCCGGTCTTCAATTAATAACAACAAAGCTTTAGCTGCTAAATTATATTGGAGGATGTTGCATAACCCCAATGCTCTTTGGGCCAATAATCTTCGTGCTAAATATCTTGAGAACAAAAGTCTTGAAGACCTTGTTCGCTATCAACTTCCTACCAAAGGTTCTCCCATTTTAGCAGTTCTTAAGACTGGTGAGGATTTGATAAAGAAAAAATTATTTTGGATCATTCATAATGGTCAACATGCAAATTTTTGGACAGATTCTTGGGATGGTCACAAGCCTTTGATAACTCGGTTTCCCGATTGGAGGCCTTTGATGGAGGAGCTTCACCGAGCTAATTGGATAAAGGTGGCTAATTATCGTCGGTACCATCTCGGTAATTCAAAGGTTGGTAGATATTGGATCCCTATTGAGGACTGGCCTATTCAAATCCCAGAAAGGCAAAGACAAGATATCCAAGGCATCCTTCATATGAGATCCCTCTCTTGGTCCCATGAAAAAGATTGTTTTGGATGGAACAACACTACTAAGGGTGAGTATTCCATTGCTCAAGGTTATTTGACCTTATGCCATAATAATCCCAACCATTCTTCGAACATATTTTCTCAATTGTGGGCTCAAAAGCTTTGGCCTAAGGTGAGGTTCTTTAATTGGCTTTTATTGCATCGTAGGGTGCTTACTTGGTGAGCAACTTATGAAGCGTGGTTTTCATGGCCCTTTTAGATGTGAAATGTGTGAAGAGAATGTAGAAAATATCAACCATATTTTTATTGAGTGTACTTTAGCCTCTGAGCTATGGAGGAGAATGGCCACTTTACTTGGCTTACAGTGGTCCAATTTTTTTACTTTTGAACAAATTTGGAGGGATTGGCCTAATCAAGAGGGTGTTGATCATTTTATTAGGCAGTTAGTTTGGATGGGTTCTACCATTCTTCTTTGGAATATTTGGAATGAAAGGAACAACCAAATTTTTAATCAAGATAGGAAGGATATTCACTATATTTGGCAAAAGACCATAGCCAACTTAGTTGAATCAGTCCATCAACTCCTTAATCACCCTCAAAACTCCCACCAAATATGGGATCAAGTGATGCAAAGATTGAATATTAAACCTTCTAAGGGAAACCAACTTAAAGGGAATGTGAGTATTAGTAAGATGGATAGGACTAGAAATTGGCAACCTCCTCCTAAGGATTTTGGAAAAGTCAATACTGATGGAGCCTCTAGAGGGAACCCTAGAAAAGCCGATGTGGGAGGAATTGGTAGACTTTGAGATGGCTCCCTGGTTTTTACTTTTGCTTAGAATTTGGGTATTCTTTCCAATAACCTTGCTTGAGGGGTATGGTATCCTCAGAGGCCTTCAGGAGGCTACTAAGGTTGGATGGGAAAAGGTGTTAGTTGAGTCGAACTCTCAACTTATGATTAATCTCTTGAAGACTCCTTCTAAGAATCATAAGGTGGATTGGAGAATAAAAAGAATTATTGAGAAGATTCAGTTAATCCAGGATGGGATTTTTGAAAGTTGATTACAGTCATGTGGTCAGAGATCAAAACAAGAGTGCTGATGCTTTAGCTAATTGGGCTTTGGACAAAGGTGATCTTACTTGTTATGGCCACCCTCCTATATGGTGGGCTTCTCAAATTAGGGAAGCTCTTCTTTCTATCATTTCTTTGGATGGCTCCAGATTCTGAAGGTACCTAGTTTCTTCTTGTTTTTTTTTTTGCTTCTCTTTGGTTCATTCAGTTTTTTTAGTTCCCTAGCTCATTCTATTCTTTATTTTGTTTCCTCTGTTGATTCTTGCCTTAATAGTCTTCTGGTCTAGATAGGTCATTGTTTTGTTCATTGTTTTTTTTTTCTTTGTTTTTTTTTTGTTTAGTTTTTTAAGGTGGGTGGGTTCTTTTGTTTTGTTTTGTTTTTGTGTTCTTTGTGTTGTTTTTCGTTGTTCTTGTGTTTTTGTTGTTTTGTTTTTTTTTATGTTTTTTGTTATTGTTCTTGTGTTTTTTTCGTTCTTGTTCTTGGGTTTCTCTTTGTTTGTGTTATTTCGTGTTTTTATGTGTGAGTGTCTTCTATGTATTTTGTTTTTGTTTATTGTCTGTTGTTGGTTATTTTTTATTTTTATTTTATTTATTTTATTTTTTAGGTTTTGGTTGTGTTTATTTTTCATGTTTTTTTTTGGGTTATGTCTTTGTAGTGTTCTGTTGTTTTTGTCTTGTTTGTGTTTTGTTATGTGGTTCTTGTGTTTTTCTATGTGGTTTGTGTTGTGGTTTATTTTTTCTTATTGTGCGTGTTTGGTTGTGCTTTTGTTTTTGACACACTCAAGGAGCATGTTTTTTATTTTATTTTATTATTTTTGTTGTTATTTACTTATTTTTAAATTGGTTTTGTGTGTTTGTTTGCTCCTTGAGTATGTCAAAGGTGGTAGGCCAGGTCCGAGTCTTGGGCGTTTTTGGCGGAATGGATACCCCTACCTCCTTGGGTCTTACCCGAAAGTGGCATCCCTTTTGGGATGTTTTCCACAAATTAAAAAAAAAAAAAAGGACAAGAATCTCTACTCCAAGAAATCAAAAGAAAATAAGGGGGTAATGAGATTGAATCCTTGGAATTTCTTAGTTATTCAAAAACCATGGGGTGATCCTCATTACAGGTTAGGTGGCATCTAGCTAGCTTGGCAATGGTGGTATCCTTATGCGTGGTGACATGTCTATCACATTAGCAATATTATTTTGTACAAATCAATGTCCGCTTGTGGATTAGATAGCTTTTGGTAACTTGACTTGCATAGTAGTTCAATACAATTACATGCACAAAATCATGTTTAATGAATCTTTTCACTTACACACACATTGGTTCATAAAAGTTGGCCTGTATCATTACCTTACTCAATATTGGTAAATTAACCTCACAAAGCACACACATTTGATATTTGAGAGATTTTTTATCATTATGACAACCAAGATGGATAATGAACTCACACATCACACATTGGTTCCTGATAAATTTAACTTTGTACTTGAAATAATTTAAAATATTTCTTTGATTTTTGCTAGAAAAAATTAGTTTGTAATAATTTGCATTAATCCCTATCACTTCATTTTAGGAATCACATATATATTATCTTAAAAAAATTCTAATATGTGACACAATGATTTATTTTCAAAATACAACTTGCATTTTCAAAATCATATGTGATCATGCATTGCATTTTGACTTCGCGATGATGGTATAATTCTTAGTAATTATTATCTCTCAAATTTCACACTAGGGATTCTATGCCTAGCGCAAGTCATCCTTCCCAATTTTTCATTCTTAAATCACTTTATATCCCTCACAAAAACAATATTTATCAACCTATTTTTTCAAAATCAATTTATTTTAAAATCGACATCTCCTTTCATCATCATAAACCTCAAGGTCACTCTTGAGCCCACAATATTTTTGGTATTAGCAATACAAAACTTCCTCACAATAGGATCTGCTTCATGACCCAGCGAGCATCGATCTCCACCAACGGTCATATAACAACACAACATCCTTTGAGGTTCATTGTTAATCCATCTATTTTATCACCACACAAAAACATATTTTGTCTTTCAAAAACACTTTACAAAATCATTTCCTTTTATGTTAAGCATGATAAAAAAAGTTCAAAAATAAAAGCATGATTACAAGAAATTATATAACATAAACCATCATGAGCAAGTGCAATAAATCATCTAATAAATCATATCATTCAATGTCACATAGACAAAATGATCAATATATATATATATATATATATATATATATATATATCAAAAATATTAGTATAAAAAGAGATCAATTGGTATGCCATAAATCTCCAAAATTGGTAACTAGGGGATATACCACAAAAGCAAATTTCAAAAATTTTGAGTTTTCCACCAAATATAAAATTTTGCGTAAAAACTCGAGGGGGCATCCTAGTCAGTAAATTAGTAATTATTTTTTTTAAACATCAATTTCCCATTAACTATTCATTCTGAACCATCTACTCATTTATGGCCATGTCAATCATAATAACTTCTACTCAAGTGTCTACATTTTTCTTTGACGCATTTATTGTTCATAAATACGCCAAATGGGGGGTAAAATGTAAAGAAAAAATGACCCATTAGGATAAGTTGTCCTTCTTAAAAAATAAGGTCATATTAAAGAGAATTTCTATCTTATAAAATCATCTCAATTATTATCAAATTTAATACCATTCTATAGGTCTCGAAAAGAGCTTTCCAACAATATATTATATGTCCAATTTTGACACCATTTGACCCCTCAAACTACCAAAAAACTATGTACATGTCTAACCTCCTGACGAGATCGAAAGTCCGATCCAAGATAGGATCTAAAGTGTGTGAGATCGTAAGTACGATCTCTAAAGTGTGTGATATCGTAAGTACGATATTTGATAGTTGTTTTAAGTATAATATTGTAAGTCTGATCTCATCTAAAAATAGAAAAAACTCGGATTAGAAAAACGACAAGCAAGTTACAATGTTTTTTGTCTCTATCTGTCAAATTGTGGGATAGTTACGAGATTAGATCCGTCGATCAGTACCACCTTGGAAGAGTTGTAACCCATTTTATTTTTAGCCCAAATTCTTCAGAATCAAGCATGCTCCCCTAAATTCCTTGGGACTTATTGATCAATTTCTGCATTTTAGTCGCTTAGATTTATGCATTTGCCTTCATTCTTTTATTGTGTTTTTGTAGGATCAAAAAGTATGATCATGGGCACATGAGATTACGATCCACGGTCGTAGTTACGATCTCATCTTGATAGCATCCAATGTGGCTCTATGAGTATGATCTTACCGATAGACTACTTTGGGGCAACTGTAGGCATTTGGTTTGCATCTATCGATATCTGATCTACATATTTATCATTCGATTTATCATTCTCCATTGCATATAGTATAAAATTCCATTGTTATCATTCTCGATGTTCACCATTTTGCATTAAATTGCATATTTTACATATCATAGCTCACATTCATATCATTTCATTTTAATACAACATTCTAATTAGATTTAGATGATTTAATCTTTGTATAACAATGTCTATAGCATACCACAAGTTTCTATTTTGCATTGTATTTATGAAATTGTAGGTTTTTACTGTGATTGGATTTGTTTATCATTGATCGACTGATACAATCTCTGATTGGTGGCTACGATCACAGATAATACGTATGATCTTGAAACTGCAGCATCTGATCCTATTTGCATCAAGTCAATAGAACCTACATTAGACTTTCATACTGAGTAAGAGTATCAAATTTCTTCAAAATTGAGCATGTGCATTAGATTATCCTCTGCTTATTGTTGTCTATTGTATTCATCGAAAATTAATTTGCATTGGCAAAAAATTAGGTGATTGTGAGCAAATAAAAAGAACACATCAAAAAAACCTCCCAAACCTAGGAGTGGAAACTACCAATAAATATTTCCTGGTAAACCCTAAATAATTCATCAAAAAATCACCAAAGAAGGTATGAATTCAAGTGTCTCTCTCCAAGGTGTAGACCTACTATTCTCACATTCCCCTTTGAGGCATAGGTCCATTTGCTTGGAGGAAATGAGTATGAGAATTTTAGAGCTACACCCATCATACATCATACTATGGTGTAGTCCAACCATTGTCCACATCAAGGACAAAAATCGACTCATCAGGTGTCAAGTCTAGTGGTGGCACTACTAGCTCTGGCCATGTATCACCTGACACCCTATAAATCACCACAGGCATATCTAGTCGCCCCTATTGCAATCCAAACTACCATAATACCTATAAGTATGGGAAATAATTAACCTACCACAGGTACTTCCCCACCATCCATCACCCTCATCTAATGCAGATGAGTTACACTACATCCTCCTCCCAATGCGATGCTCCTCGCCATGGCCTCCATCTGATGTCAGTCATCGTCAGCTACCCTAGCTAAAAGTGGTAGTGCATCAAATCATCCACTCACGTCCTCTTCATCTTCTTCTCCATATTAGTCCTCCATATCATTGTGAAGGGCACATCATGACCATCCATTCTATGAGCATCATGTGAAAGCAAGGACGATTGCAATATCATAATATGATCCCATGCCAACACCTATAGTAGAGGACTAAAGCTAATATATGTTCGCTTTGTCCTCACTACTCCATGCAAATCTCTATAGACCTACACTAGTAATGTTGGAGCCCATGCATACACTATATTATGCTCCACCATATCACATATTATCCCCATCATGTTCCAGGGGAATTTCACCCTTGAAGTATCTGGTAAGGCATGGCTCGCTATCATCAACATCGCCATCACATATCGGTTGGACAAGATCTCATCCTCCCAACACCTTGCATAATCCACCCCACCCTTCAGTCTCATGTCGGCCCACCTATTTTCAAACATAATCTTAAGAATGCCATCTCGTGCATCTCGCTCGATTGTCATCATCATAATCCCTTCTATCGATAGCTGATAGATGTGATATATGTCCTCCATCATAATCATCATCTCCCCTGTCGGGAGATGGAAGGTGTTCTTGTTAGAATTCCACCTCTCACACAACATGAATATGTAAGCATGATTTGTGTGCACCTCATGCATCTTCCACATGCCATACAACCCTGCTACTTGTAGCTAGTCCCCATAATCCGCACACCATACGTCCTATAGCTTCTTTCTAAGCTTCTGTAAATTTATCCAAGAAATTTTGCTCAGTTATTCAATCAGTTTAATTACATAAACTATCATGTTCAAAGCTTTTCAAAGACATTTTCATATCTGAATTCTTTGAAAATTTGATCGGATTATACTATCTAATTTTGCAAAGATACAAATACTTTCTTCAAACAATGCTCGCATCCATCTACATTTTCATGTAGTCCATGCTCATCACAAATTCCTTAGCAATTTATTTAGCATTTACTTACTCTTCATTCCTTTCATACACATCTACTTCTATCATATTCTACACATGTATCAATTCACACATCTATGCTCTATTACAATCACATCATTCACAAACATACATAATCAAAGCAGAAAGAAACACACAAATAAGTGCAATCTCATGTAACATCGTAGAATGTCATGTATATATATATATATATATATATATATATATATATATATATATATATATATATATATAGATATATCTCAAAAAAGTATATATATATATATATATATATATATATATATATCTCAAAAAATCCCTTAGGCTACAATAAAGTGTGTACCCTTGTGGGTACATCACCACATGTCCATATCATGTATATATCTATTAAAAATGTCATATGGCTATAATAAAGTGTGTACCCTTACGGGTACCTCGCCACATGTATATATCCTATATATCTTCATCATACAAAATAATGGGTAGTCACTCCACTACCACCCCATAACTATATCATGTGCACTATCCCACAGGAGTCTCCACACTCCCCTCTATCATCACCTACTCTGTCACACCTAGGGTTGGCTGCACATCACTAGTATCATGTGCTACTGGTGCCTCCATCCTCACCTCTAGCCCCACTCCCACTACCTGTGAGGATGTTGGCATCACCATCTACTGGCTCCTCCCCATTATAGAGGGAGTACTATGTTGGCTCCATCAAGACTGAGTTTGTGACCTCAACACTAACCTAAAATAGGTTGGTATTTCCAATCCATGCATCATCGACTCACCCTTGCACTGAGCACTCTTCGTGACCTATTTCATATTGGTTGCTACCACTCTCACATTTTCCTACTATAAAAAATCCACCTTGAATCATAGACCATTTGCATCCACTCGTGACTGCTCCAATAGCGGCACCATCACCCTTAAACCCTTGATCTTCATAGCCACTTGCCCCCTATAGCCTCCATATCATGCACCTAATGATATAACTCCCTTATCCTCACTGTATGGTTGGCCTTCATGACCTCCACCTTTGCCCTCATGATAAATAATATTTTTTGTAGCCTCTCGACTGATACGTCATATCATCCCACTCAGCCCTCATATCATATCGCTCACTAATAAGAACATCTCTCTCACTAGACAACTTCTCCACCAACACTCTCATATCATCCCTCTCCAATATCACTGCATCCCATTCACCAGTGAGTGCATCGCTATCAAGAGCTACCTAATCCAAGCTCACACTCACCTCGTCTGTCTCTCTCAATGTGAACATGAGCTCTACCTCCACTATACAGTTCTCCTCCTCCACCTTTGCATGATCTACTACCTAGTACAACTTTGTGTCTAACAGGTGATCCCTCAACTTCTTCACCTATGCTCGTAGCTTCCTAGTATCCTCCTATGTTGCTATCATCTCCTGTATTCCTATCATGAAATCAAAAGCCACAAGATCTGATACAATATCTCCACCAACATCACCCTTCTCCATCATGGGTGATTCATCCATTGCCACTACACCCACATCCTCTGTCATCTCCTCATCAACCTCCATCATGGGCATATCCTCCATCATTGTTGTACCCTCAATCACCAACCTATCACTATTCGTTGGCTAACCCAAGACACTATCGCTCACCAACATCTCACTATTCATCGACTGACCCAAGCCACTATCACTCACCAACCTATCATCCTCATATTATCGTGGCTTCACCCGACTGATCCATTGATCTAACTCCACCTCCTCCTCCTCACCAGCCTTGGGTGACCCCTCATATTGGGACACTCTAGTTTCCACATATAATCCTACATGCCTTGGTGATGCTACTCTCACTCCACTTGGTAGTGCTCTTTTTGCCTCACCCCACACATCAACCACTCCTAACATAGGCTCCCATTGCTACCTCGCCCATCTTGTAGACAAGAAAAATTGACCCATTAAGATAAGTTTTCCCTCTTAAAAAACTAAGGTCATATTCAAGAGAATTTTTACCCTATCAAATCATCTCAATTCTTCTCAAATTTTATACCATTGGATAGGTCTTGAAAAGAGCTTTCCAACGGTATATTATATGTCCAATTTTGACACCATTTGACCCCTCAAACTACCAAAAAACTATGTACATGTCTAACCTCCTGACGAGATCGTAAGTCCGATCCAAGATCGGATCTAAAGTGTGCGAGATCGTAAGTACGATCTCTAAAGTGTGTGAGATCGTAAGTACGATCTCTGATAGCCATTTTAAGTATGAGATCGTAAGTTCGATCTTGTCCAAAAATAGAAAAAACTCAGATTAGTAAAACGACAAACAAGTTATAATGCTTTTTTCCTTATCTATCCAACTGTGCGATAGTTATGAGATCGGATCCGCCGATCAGTCCCAGCTTGGAAGAGGTTGTAACCCATTTTATTTTTAGCCCAATTTCTCTAGTTGGCTTAGCCTATTTAATCAGGTATTCCTCCCTCGAATTCCTCCTGACTCATTGATCAATTTTTGCATTTTAGTCGCTTAATTTTTGCATTAGCCCTTGTTATTTTGTTATGTTTTTGTAGGATTGAAAGTACGATCATGGGCACGTGAGGATACGATCGGTGATCGTAGATACGATCTCGCCTTGGTAGCATCCGATCTGGCTCTGTGAGTATGATCTTGTCACTACAGATTGCTTGGGGGTAACTCGTAAGCTTTGGTTTGCATCCTATTAGTCTCCAATCTGTATATTTATTATCACATTTATCATTCTCCATCTCATATAGAACAAAATTTCATTATTATCATTCTCGAAGTTCACCAATTTACATTAAATTACATATTTTGCATATCATAGTTCACATGCGTATCAATTCCTTTTAATATAACATTCTAATAACATTTATATGATTTAATATTTTTCTAATAAGGTCTATAGTATATCACAATTTTCTATTTTGCACTGTATTTATGAAATTGTAGGTTTCTACTATGATCGGATCTATCGATCGCTGATCGACTGATACGATCTCTGATCAATGGGTACGATCATGGATCGTACATACAATCTTGACCCTACAGCATACGATCCTACCTACAACAAGTAAACAGAACCTACATTAGACTTTCAGATCAAGTAAGAGTATCAAATTCCTTCATAATTAAGCATTTGCATTAGATTATCCTCATTTATTATTATCTATTGTATTCATTGAAAATTGAATTGCATTTAGTTATAGAATTAGTTGCATTGGCCAAAACTAGGTGATTGTGAGAAATTAAAAAGAACACATCAAACAAACTCCAAACCTAGGTGTGGAAACTGCCAAGAAATGTTTCCTGGTGAACCCTAAATAATTCATCGAAAAATCACCAAAGAAGACACGAACTCAAGTGTCTCTCTTCGAGGTGTAGACCTACTATTCTCCCATTCCCATTTGAGGCATGGATCCATTAGCTTGGAGGAAAGGAGTGCAAGAATTTTAGAGCTACATTCTTTGGTGAACCCGACATGAAAAACATAGGCATATTTCTGATTTATAAAACACAAAAAAACATAAAAATTATAAAAAAAAACAAAAAAACAAAAACCAAACAAGATCATTAGTCAAATTTGCACATTTTAAGTAAATTTCATAAATGTTAGACTTCAACATAAGAAGAGTTGTATGCATAAACATTAGAACATTATTATCTACACAAGAAATTTCTCAAATAGTTGAAAACTCTAGTCTCCCATCTCAAGAATAGTGGACTGAACTCTGGAGAAGATTAGACATTATAAAAACCAACGAACCAAGACTTAGCCAAATTATAAGGTTTGACATAGCTAGAATCCTGGATCCTGAGAATGCTTCTCACTACTTTGATATTCAAAGGGCATGTGAGAGGTGGTTGACGGATAAAAGAGCAAGTATTTCTTCAACTATTTATACCTTTGATGATTACCTTGAAAATGCTATAATAGTACACAGGTTTCTAGCACACATAGAAGATCAAGAAATAGTCTTGGAAAATAAGAGAAGATTCCACAAAACTCCTAGGGCAGTCCATTATCGTGAATATTGTCATGAAATATATTTTTATGGTCAAGACTATGAAGTTGATAATATCACCATAGCCCATTTTGTCAAGTTCTTGAAAGCCAACTTTCAGTTTGAGGAAGAACACTATATGTCACCTGAAGAACTTGAACCCATTAATGATATCTATAGACTCTTTCAGGAAGACTAAAGTATAATATTTAGGATATTATAATTGTATTTTTCTACTTTGTTTTCAAAAACATAAAAAACAAAAAAAAAAACATACATAATATATATATATATATATATATAATTTTATTTAGGTATATATATAACATATATACCCCAAGAATTTAAGCATATATATATATATATATTTGCAAGATAAAAATATCCTAAAACAAAATGCCTAGAATTTTGAGAAGTGGTAAACAAATAGAGTCTGATGAACAAGATCAAGAAAACCTTGATGATAGGGTACATATTGAAGATGATATACTCACAGAACAAGGTGAAGATGATAATGGAGGAGATGAAGTAGGAGATCCTAACAAACCTATAGTAGATCATGAAGGAAATGTTAAATTTAAATCTATTGAACAATTCACCCAATTTCATAAAGAGCAATATAGAAGAAGTTCAATCAAGTAATACAAATAGAGCATCTAATCCCATCAAGAGATTATTCAATGGAGGATGCTATAGAATCTACTCTCCAAATAAATACAAATCCAATATCATACATGAATTCACACAAACCAAGATATCAAGCTGGACCATCTAATCAAAATATAGATTTAAATAATAAAAAATTCTAGCAACACAACAAAATTCCTAAACAAAAACAACAATTCTTCCTTCTTCTCTCAAGCTCTTAATCAAAAAATATCAAACCATCACAAAGATCTAAGAAAATTTAAAATTCCAATCATCATCAACAAAAGGTTCAACAAAACACAATTCCATATAAACTTCATAACACCTTTCCTACCAACACTTTACACAATAGTATTTCAATTGGAAATCCTTATACAACAACACCAACTTATCATCAAAGACACAACAACATGGTGCAACAAAATCAATTTGGTGGACAACCACAGGGCCTTGAAGACATGGTCAAACAATTGGCTTCACGACTAGATCAAATGGATCCCTATCGTCCCTCATACAGTTATAGAGAGATGTGTAGCCAACCCTTGGATCCTATTGTGGTTGCCCAACCATACCCAAAATATTTCCCTATGCCTGTCCTCTCGATATATAAAGGAACCGAAGATCCTATTGAGCATCTTCGCATGTTTAGGACAACATGTCATGATATCTCTTATGATGACTTGTTGCTACTAAAAATATTCCCTAAAAGTCTCGGAGGCATGGCTCTAGAATGGTATTATCAACTACCTACAAATTCTTTAAGGAACTTTGAAGAGACAGCGGAAATGTTTGTCCACCAATTTAGTGCATACATAGAAAGGCATGTGACCATTAAGGATTTATACAATTTGAAACAAGGTAAAGATGAGAGTTTTTCTAAATTCTTAACCAAATGGAGATAACTCTTAGGGAAATTACATTTTGCATTACCTCATCGAGAGATGTTGGACATATTCATTGGTAATTTACAAGAACAACTATCTTATGAGCTTTCTACTGCTACAATAACCTCCTTTGATCAAGCTATAGACTTAGCTAGGAGGGTAGAAGATGCCCTCATTAGAAGAGGACAATTTAAGAAAAAAGATGAGGATAAAACTTCTAAAAACCAATATAAGAATAAACAAGTAGTAGGTGATGGAGTTACTGATAGTAGAAATACCTCAAACATCAATACTACAGAAGCTGTAAAGAAGTTTTTATTGAAAATTCCTGATAAACCACCAAGAGAATTCACAAGATTAAATCAACCCTTAACCATGATTTTACCTCAATTATTAGAACAAGGTTTGATACGGTTACCAGAGATAAGACAACCAGATACCACTACAAGCTGGATATAGGGCTGATCTACATTGTAATTTTCATCCAAGTGGATGGACATTCTACCAATTCTTGTAAAAGGTTGAAACATATGATACAAGATTTGATTGATAAAGGTAAAATGGAAGTACAACAATTTCCTGCAAACAATAATACTCAAAATAATACCCAAAAACAACCAACTCAAAATGCAAATCAAAACCTAGATATTTTTCAACATCCTTTACCCAAACATGGTAAAGAGGTTGTAAATCAATTAGAACATCATAATGTTCCCCCTCCAACAAAGTATGTGGGAACCATTAGCAACTTTTTACCACAACAAGATTTGCAAACCTCCTATGTACCTACTCTATCTATAGTCACAACTAGACCAATACAATATTTTCAATCTTCATCTTCAGAAGATACAAGAAGTGACACAGAAAGTGAAACAGAAAGTGAAATAGACATCACCTCAATTCAAATAGTTCTGAATATGAGTCAGATCAAATTCTTCCCATCACAGATTTATTAGTTCCAGAAGAACCATTCCCTAGAAGAATGACCACTCGACCCTCATCTCAACAAACACTTTCAAATGAACAAGCAATAAATGCTAGACCTCACTTTGGTCATTTACAAAACAATAATATTGTGGGTACTATTGGAGCCATCACCAAGAAACAAGATCAAAATCAAAATTCTCAATCACAAACTCAAACAACTGATCAAGACATAGGGATCTTACAAAATCCCTTACCCAATCATCAACAACAAGAAAATAATCAATTGTCATATCATAATGTGCCTCATCACAATGATATTATTAGTTTAGTAGTAGAGACTACAACAAAGCAAGTTCTTGTCCAACTAAATTATCTTGACAAGCAAGAGATAAATTCTTCATCCAACCAACCTTCAAGACCTCTCTTAGTTCTGAAGAATAATCCAAAAGAAGATACAAGCATAGAAAACCCATCTTTAGTGTTGAAGTCTCAACCTAAAGTCTCCCTCAACATTCAACAACAATGGGACAATCATCCACATAAGATATCTCTTTTGGAACTTTTGTGAACCTCTCCTATTCATAGGGAATCTTTGTTCTTTATTCTCTCTTTCTTTATCATCACTACAACAAGTTCTCTATTCTTTTCCTCTTTATCATCATTGCCACCTTTTGTCTATCACCTTTTATCCTTCATTCTCTCTTTCATTATTGTTATCACATCAAGTTCTCTATTATTTTCCTCTTTATTATCATCAACATCTTCTGTCCATCACTTTTCTTCATCTACATCTACTTATCATTCTTCATCACAACAATCTCAACTATCAACCAATCAACTTCAATCACCTACACCACAACCAAATTGTCCTTCAAAACCTCCTTTGATTTTGAAGCCACCTTAGACATGTTATACACAAATCACCTTGTATAGTGTATATAGATCATATTGTGTATATCACCAATTCCATCATCAAAAATAAAATAAAAAATCAAAAGTCAAATTACAAAACAACCAAAAAAATCAAAAAAATGAAAAATTTCCAAAAATATTTCAAATTGTTATTAAGTTATCATTTTGCATCATTATTTGTTATCTTCCAAAATTTCAAGTTATATTTTATTTTCTTTCAGATAAACTCAAAATTTATCTTGAACCACTCACTTAATTTACATCTTTAATAAATTTTGATTTTGTCACTTTGATTATAAATCTCTCTTGTATCCAAAAGCACTATTACTTCACTAAATAAAATTTTGAGTTTTGGGAAATGATCTTGCTACTTCTTGAACCAAGAACACATTCTCACATCTTAAAATGATTTGTTGCAAATTTGAAAAAGGATACTACATAGTAGTCTTAGTTCCTTAAGAAAAAAGTTTCCCTTGCTATCCTATTATGCGCATGGTCTAGAATACTAAGAATTGGAAAAAGGACAAGCTCCCCCCTACCCGAATAAAATCCCTTGCTCTACGTCTAATCTGAGCAAGTATCCCAAAAAAAAAAAAAGCAAAAAGAAAAAGAAAAAGAAAAGAAAAATAAGTTTTACTACAAAAGCAATAAAATCCCCTTGTTAAAAAATGGACAAGAATCCCTACTCCAAGAAATCAAAAGAAAAGAAGGGGGTAATGAGCTTGAAATCCCGGAATTTCTTAGTTATTCAAACACCATGGGATGATCCTCATTACAAGTTCGGTGGCATCAAGTCGGCTTGGAAATGGTGGTATCCTTATGCATGGCGACATGTCTGTCACATTAGTGACCTTATTTTGTACAGACCAATGTCCGCTTGTGGATTAGCTAGCTTTTGGTAACTTGACTTACATAGTAGTTCAGTACAATTGCATGCACAAAATCATGGTTAATGAATCTTTCACTTGCACACACATTGGTTCATAAAAGTTGGCTTGTATCATTACCTTACTCAAAATTGGTAAATTAACCTCACAAAGCACACACATTTGATCCTTGAGAGATTTTGTATCATTATGACAAATCAAGATGGATAATGAACTCACACATCACACATTGGTTCTCGATAAATTTGACTTTGTCCTTGAAATAATTTAAAATATTTCTTTGAATTTTTCTAGAAAATATTAGTTTGTAATCACTTGCATTAATCCCCACAAATCACTTCATTTTAGCACCTATATATATATATATATTATCTTCAAAATTTTCTAACATGTGACACAATGATTTATTTTCAAAATACAACTTGCATTTTCAAAATCATATATAATCATGCATTGCATTTTGACTTCGCGATGATGGTATAATTCCTAGTAATTATTCTCTCTCAAATTTCACACTAGGAATTCTATGCCTAGCGCAAGTCATCCTTCCCAAATTTTCATGCTTAAATCACTTTATATCCCTCACAAAAACAATCTTTATCAACCTATTTTTCTCAAAATCAATTTCTTTTAAAATCGACATCTCCTTTCATCATCATAAGCCTCAAGGTCACTCTTGAGCCCACAATATTTTTGGTATTAGCAATACAAAACTTCCTCACAACAGGATCCGCTTCATGACCCAACAAGCATCGATCTCCACCAATGGTCATATAACAACACAACATCCTTTGAGGTTCATTGTTAATCCATCTATTTTATCACCACACAAAAACATCTTTTGTCTTTCAAAAACACTTTACAAAATTATTTCCTTTTATGTTAAGCATGATAAAAAAAGTTCAAAAATCAAAGCATGATTACAAGAAATTATATAACACAAACCATCATAAGCAAGTGCAATAAATCATCCAATAAATCAAATCATTCAATGTCGCATAGACAAAAGGATCAATATATATATATATATATATATATATATATATATATATATATCTCAAAAATATAAGTACAAAATGAAGTCAATTGGTATGCCACAATCTCCAAAATTGGTCACTAGGGGTATACCACAAAAGCAAATTTCAAAAATTTTGAGTTTTCCACCAAATATAAAATTTGGCGTAAAAACTCGAGGGGGCATCCTAGTCAATAAATTAGTAATTATTTTTCTAAAACATCAATTTCCCATGAACTATTCATTCTAAACCATCTACTCCTTTCTACCCATGTCAATCATAATCACTTCTACTCAAGTGTCTACACTTTTCTTTGATGCATTTATTGTTCATAAATATGCCAAAGAGGGGGCAAAATGTAGACAAGAAAAATTGACCCATTAAGATAAGTTTTCCCTCTTAAAAAACTAAGGTCATCTTCAAGAGAATTTTTACCCTATCAAATCATCTCAATTATTCTCAAATTTTATACCATTGGATAGGGCTGAAAAGAGCTTTCCAACGGTATATTATATGTCCAATTTTGACACCATTTGACCCCTCAAACTACCAAAAACCTATGTACATGTCTAACCTCCTAAAGAGATCAGAAGTCCGATCCAAGATCAAATCTAAAGTGTGCGAGATCGTAAGTACGATCTCTAAAGTGTGTGATATCATAAGTACGATATCTGATTATTTTAAGTATGAGATCATAAGTACGATCTCGTCCAAAAATAGAAAAAACTTAGATTAGTAAAATGACAAACAAGTTATAACGTTTTTTTTCTCTATCTATCCAACTGTGGGACAGTTATGGGATCGGATCCACTAATCAGTCCCAAATTGGAAGAAGTTACAACCCATTTTATTTTTAGCCCAATTTCCTCGAGTTGGTTTAGCCTATTTAATCAGGAATTTCCCCCTGAATTCCTCCTAACTCATTGATATAATTCTGCATTTTAGTCGCTTAATTTATGCATTAGCCCTCATTATTTTGTTGTTTTTTTGTAGGATCGGAAGTACGATCATGGGTGCGTGAGGATACGATACGCGATCATAGATACGATCTCATCCTGATAGCATCTAATGTGGCTCTGTGAGTATGATCTTATTGATAGATTACTTGGGGGCAACTACAGGTATTTGGTTTGTATCTATCGATCTCTGATCTGCATATTTATCATCCCATTTATCATTCTCCATTGCATATAGTATAAAATTTCATTATTATCATTCTTGGTGTTCACCATTTTGCATTTAATTGCATATTTTGCATATCATAGCTCATATTCATATTATTTCCTTTTAATACAGCATTTTAATCAGATTTAGATGATTTAATATTTGTCTAACAAAGTCTATAGCATACCACAAGTTTCTATTTTGCACTGTATTTATGAAATTATACGTTTTTACTGTGATTGGATCTATCAATCGTTGATTGACTGATACAATCTATGATCGATGGCTACGATCACATATCATACGTATGATCTTGACCCTGCAGAATTTGATCCTATCTACATCAAGTAAACAGAATCTTCATTAGACTTTCGGATCGAGTAAGAGTATCAAATTTCTTCAAAATTAAGCATTTGCATTAGATTATCCTCTGCTTATTGTTTTCTATTGTATTCATTGAAAATTAAATTGCATTTAGAATTAGTTGCATTGGCCAAAAACTAGGTGATTATGAGAAAATAAAAAGAACACATCAAAACAACCTCCCAACCCTAGGCATGGAAACTACCAAGAAATGTTTCCTAGTGAACCCTAAACAATTCATCAAAAAATCACCAAAGAAGGCACGAACTCAAGTGTCTCTCTCCGAGGTGTAGACCTACTATTCTCCCATTCCTCTTTGAGGTACGGATCCATTAGCCTGAAGGAAAGGAGTGCGAGAATTTTAGAGCTACACCCATCATACATCATACTCTGGCATGGTGCCTCCATTGTCCACATCAGGGACAATTGACTAATCAGGTATCAAGTCTAGTGGTGGCACTACTAGCTTTGGACATGTATCACCTGACACCTTGTAAATCACCACAGGCATATATGGTCACCCCTATTGCAATCCAAACTACCATAATACATATAAGTATGGGAAATACTTAACCTACCACAGGTACTTCCCCACCATCCATCACCCTCATATAATGCGGATGAGTTACACTGCATCCTCCTCCCAACTCGATGCTCCTCGCCATGGCCTCCATATGATGTCAGTCATCTTCAGCTACCTTAGATAAAAGCGGTAGTGCATCAAATCATCCATTCACTTCCTCTTCATCTTCTTCTCCATATTAGTCCTTCATATCATCATGAAGAGCACATCATGACCATCTAGTCTATGAGCATCATGTGAAAGCAAGGACGGTTGCAATATCATAATATGCTCCCATGACCACACCTATAGTAGAGGACTAAATATGATATATGTTCGCTCTATCCTCACTACTCCATGCAGCTCTCTACAGACCTGCACTAATAATGTTGGATCCCATGCATACACTATCTTACGCTACACCATATCACATATTATCCCCATCATGTTCTAGGGGAATTTCACCCTTGAAGTATCTGGTAAAGCATGGCTCGCTATCATCTACATCGCCATCACATGTCGGTAGGACAATATCTAATCCTCCCAACACCTCGCATAATCCACCCCACCCTTCAGTCTCACATCGATCCACCTATTCCCAAACATTCTCTATAGAATGTCATCTCGTGCATCTCGCTTGATCGTCATCATTGTAATCCCTTCTATCAACAACTGATAGATGTGGTATATGTCCTCCAACGTAATCATCATCTTCCTTGTTGGAAGATGGAAGGTATTCCTGTTAGGATCCCATCTCTCACACAACACGAATATGTAAGCATGATTTGCGTGCACCTCATGCATCTTCCACACACCATACAACCCCATTGCTCGTAGCTAGTCCCCATCATCCGCACACCATACTCCTGTAGCTTCTTTCTGATATTCTGCAACCGACATCACGCAAATATCTTCTTCACCTACATCACATTTCAAATCATATGTCAAATATCATCATTCACACATTTCAAAATCACATTGCAAATAACATCATTTCATACATTTCATTTTATCCCCACATGTACACTTAACACAAAATAAAAAAAGGTTTGCATGACCTCGTGTGAACCCTTTCATTCACATGGTCCCGTGTGAACATCCTTGTTCGCATGCCCTTGTGCAAAATTTTGATCTTGAGTCACATGCTACCCATTTGATCAATCGATGTGGTGGTTCCACACATTTTTCATTTGCACGTGCATACGATGTCAAAAATATGAAAAAACACATAAAAACATGGAACATTTCACAAACCATGCATGCAAAACAAGGTCATCAATCAAAGGTCAAATAGGTCAACTGACCACCTATCTGGGTACCCATTTACCTCAACATCGTTATTATCACACACATTTTCATCATACATGCACAACAACATAAAAAATTTCACATTGTCTCATGCACGCTTCACGAGGTTCACAAACAATCACATGGCAAAAACAAATGAATGGTACATCAGGATACCCATTTGGCCACTTTTACACATAGTGCACACATTTCAACCACATAGTCCATGCATGCATTCCAAACCACATTTTCATGTAAACACACATTCCAACAAGCATTAAATGTACTTTTTCATTTAAATCACATTTTGGCATGGGCTACTTACCTTTGAAACTCCACCACTCACACTCATGCTCATTGATGCACTCACCATCCCGTGCTCATTATTCGATAATTTGACAGCGCTTCACTATCAATTTTCTCCCTCACCACTCTCTTCTTCTTCCTCATGACGCAAAATGGAGTCACGCGTGCCATTTTTGGCATTTAAACCTACATTTTTGGAGGTTTGCACCCGCACGTGTGAACAAAAAAATTTGCACGCCCTCGTGCGAACCTTCCCGTTCGCACGCCAACATGTGAACCTCCGTTTTTAGGTCTCTTTCACCATTTTCATAGCATAATCATCAATTTTACTTCAATTCTTCATTTTCCAGCATTTTCCATCAATTTTCTCCATCATTTCTCATCATTATCAAGCGTTTCACCACCAATTTTCATCTCCTCCATCACCGATTCATCACTTGAGGGGGTAGTCATCCAAACACATCAAAAGCAACCTTGCACATGATCAAACAATAAAAAATGTTCAATTCGGGAATAAAACAAATACCTAAAATTTTTTTTGTTGAATATTATCTCAAAGTCTCCACTCTAGAAAAATTTCTCTTCTCAATCAAAACTCCAATTCAAAACAAAACAATGTTTGATAGACCTAAAAACAACTATGAATGTAGAGATATCATGAATTCCTATCTTCATTGTGGTAGTCGTAAGACCACTCTTGAATGAAGCTCCTGAAAGTTCTACCCTACGACTCTAACAATTTGTCAAATATTGTCAAAAGAACTCATCAATCAATCAGAAGCAAAAATCATCAAAGGCATTTGTTCCTTCCAAAATTGGAACATCTCAAGTTGATCACAAAATAAGGTAATCTTACGCCTTTCCAAAAAAAAGCAATCATTACAATGCTACAAAGTGTTGTATTCAATCACAAATCATCTTCTTTTTCTTTTTTTATCAATGTGTCTCTCTTGTAATCATCCACAATCATCAATCACAAATTCTTTATCTTCCAAATCATCCCATCAAATCACATCATCAATTTTTGTACTAAACTGTGTTTTCACACAATCCAGTACAAAAGGGGCAAAATGTAGACACCCAAAAGTCGCACATTGTCCCTCTCCTCATCTTCACAATCAATCAATTTGCAAAACCCTCAAAAATTGCATAAATTGACTCAAAATACTATTCATTATCCTTTTCCCCTTTGGGCTAGCTAAGCCCCTTACTATGCTTAATCATAGGTCCTCATGTGACCTCCATCATAAATCAACTAAGGTTGAATTATCCACCATGGTCAAAAAGCACTTTATGGGTAAAAAGTCAACAACTTTAGTCAAAACTTACTTTATGGCTAATCCTATGGTTAATTAGGCTAATCATGCTTAATCTAAACCTTTCCACCTCACCTAGTCTACTTTGACTAGCCTAGCCTTACCACCTCTCATCCAAATATTTCTCCACCTCACACTCCCCTGGGTAATAAATGAGAAATGGAGACTTTTGCACACAAAAAGTAATTATAAATTAGAAGATATTTGCAAAAAGATTTCAATAAATGACATTTGGAGACTTTTCTCTAGGTCATTATGACTTGTGGATGGGTGAGGGATTCTCTCACCCAATCTCATTTATGAACTAGGACACCTCAAGGGATATCTCTTAGGTGGATACCTCATCACACACACCTCACAGAGGACACCTCATCCTCTCCCCTAGCCTTGGCCAAGTCTATAAGTAGAAGGTCATTTTCACCATTTTAAGGATTCCAACTTTAGCTTACATAAAATCTACAAAAATCACTACAAACATATAACATCCATCACACATCCATCACATCCACATAGCAATAGTATTTTGGTCATATCCATAACATTCCTTGTGATCTAGACAATTTACCAACATTAAAAAGACAATTTCTGAAGGTGACATGTCGAATCAACAAAGGAGAAATCACATTAGAAAAGCCCAAAAATCATATTGTGAAAGTTCATCCAAAAAAATTCAGGTTCGCACGCCCTCGTGCAAACTTCCCAGCTCAAAATAGGTTTGTACCCACACATGCAAACCTCTACTACAACAAAATAGAGTTCACCGAACAAGTAAATATGGCTTAGTTTAGGGTTTCATACTATTTTTTTATATTTATTTCATATTTTGAGCTAATTTAGAGAGTCTTTTGTCTTCATAAACATGGGGTTTGACTAAGGTAGGCCCCTTAATACTCTAATTATATTTTACAGGTCCAACAAGTACAAGGAACACATCAAACTAGCGGTGGCTCAAGAGCAAGAAGCCCACCTGCACTGAGGAACATCCAAAAGAGAGATCTTGTTGTCTTTGGAACACATCTAAGAGGGTTTCCTTTGGGAAGACCCAATTGCAGACTTCAAGGAAAGGATTGTAAAATAGGATTTCAATCTATAACCTCTGATTTTATTTTAATAACAAAGCAGTGGATCACTATAATTTTGAATGAAGGATTGTAGTGTAATTGTCTCTTTTGCATAATTTCAAGAAGAGAAAGATAAATTTTTGGATAAGAGAAATGTTCGATATCATTTTTACGAAAGGTATGACCACGACAAAAGATAATATAAAGTAAATACAAGTAGTGAAGGAGGAAAAAAGGTAAACATTTTAAATGAAGAAGATGAGAGCTCAAAATATATATTCTTGTCATGTAATACGACAAGCATTTCAACTAAAGAGACTTAGTAATTGGATTTTGGTTGTTTCAATCTTATGATTAGTAATAAGGAGTTGTTTATGGAGTTAATTGACTCATACAAAATCAAGGTGAAATATGGACAAAATAAAACATTGGAGGTTCAAGAAAAAGGAACCTTGCAAAGTGACACAACATATGGAAATACTAATATTTAAAATACTTACTTCACACCAGGATTAAAACACAATATATTGAGTGTGGGTCAACTTCTAGAGAAAACTATAAAGTCACATTCAAGAGTAATAAGTGCATAATCTATGACAAAGCAAATAGGAACCATGTAGTGTCTATTATACCTATGATAAAGAACATAATGTCTTCTTAGAATATTGGAGGAGAAGAAATAAATTTGTGTCATATAACCATTAACAACAACAACTGTTTATGACACTAAAGGTATGGTCACCTAAAATTTTGGAGCTTGTATTTGTTTAATGCTAAAGGAATGGTCCATGAACTACTTTGTGTAGGAGTAAAAAGTGAAGTATGTTAAGATTGCATGATGGTAAAACATCATAGATATATTTCCAAAAGGAAGAGGACAAAGAGCATCATATCCATTGTAGTCGATTCATTTAGATATTTGTGGTTCAATGTATATACCACGTGTTAGTAAATACTTCTGTTTTATGAATTTCATTAATGATCATACTAGAAAAACTTGGGTAGTTTTTTTAAGAATGAGAGTAATGATTTTGAAGTATTCAATAGCTTCAAATCCATATTAGAGAATGAAAGTGGATATAAAATCAAAACACTAAGGACTGATCAGGGTGATGAATATTGTTTAGAGAAATTCAAGCAGGTTTGTAATAAACATGAGATGAAAAATAATTGAAAATAACATATACACCTCAAAAAAATGGATTGGAAAAAAAGAAGAATAGAAAAATCATGGTGATGGCAAAAAGCATGGTACTAGCAAAAGGTTTGGAAAATCATTTGTGAGTTAAAGCAGTTGTAATAATAGTATACATCCTCAATAGAGGTCCCATATTTATAGTAAAAAATATGACTCCTCAGGAGGTATGATATGGAAATAAGCCTTTAGTAAGTCACTTGAGAGTGATATGGAAATAAGCCTTTAGTAAGTCACTTGAGAGTGTCTGGTTGTTTGGCTTATGTTCATATTGAAGATAAGAAAAGGAATAAATTAGATCCAAAGAGTCAAGCATGCATTTTTGTTGGTTATTCTCATGAAAGCAATGCATATATATGTTATGAACCTAAATCTAGACAAGGCATTGTGTTTAAAGATGTGAACTTTTAGGAAGAGGGATTACATTGACAATAATTAGAAAGGATTTAGAAGACAAACATAATTGAATATTTTGGTCTATCGCAAATATCAAGTGGAAGCACAAGCATTTCTCCAAATACAATTACATAAAGGAAGAGACAATTATAATCACATCCAATCCAAGTTATCAAATATAGGATTAGATTTTTGATAGGAGGTTTTGGAGAAGCAAGAACAATCCCAAGAATAAAGTCAAAATAAACAAGACAATACTACGGTGATCTATGTACTATTCTCCAAGATTGAAATGAAGCCCTTAATATTTGAAAAAGCAAGGCATAATAAAATATGAACCAAAACCACAAAATTAAACTGAAGCCCTTAAAATTTAAAGAAACAGACCAAAGTAAAGGTATGAATCAAAACCACAAAAGATGAATTAAATGTAATTGAAATAAATAATACTTAAGAATTATATGAACTTCAAAAAAAAAACAATAACATAATTATTACGAAGTATTTAATACCAAGAGCAATAGTGATGGATGAATTGAAATGCACAAAAGAATGCTAATGCTACTGTATACACAACAAATTGATGAGACATGCACTTGTTGCAAGACGACATAATAAAATGGTCTTATGCTTGTTCGTACGTATTGGTGGGTGATTTAAGCAAAGCAGAGCAGTAGAGCGGCACGAACACCACAAACGAAAGAAAGGAATCTTTTACCAAGTCCCCTTTCACATTAGCGACATGGATACAAGATTGTTTTTAAAGAGGCTTACGTAAACGATGAAATAGGCGTCACTTCCGTTTGTTTAATGGATATCATGCACAGTTCGTTATGGCGTCATCGTTGCTTTAACATATGCCTTAAAAGAGGGAAAGTTAAACCGTATTCAGTTTTTTTATTTATATTAAGGGAATTGGTAATATTTTTTTATCTTTAATAATTGAGTAAGAGATAGATATTTTTTTAGGATTTTGTCTCGAATACAGGTCAAATTATTGAAGTTGCCTTATAATCCTGTCATTCTTTGGTAAACGTAGTGCATTCTGGAGTGAGGGAGTACTATCGTTGTCAAATTGATTCGCTAAATTGGTGCGCACTCAGCCAATTCAAAGCAGACTACTACCTTTGCCATTATTAGACATGCCTATGAGGTTTGAATCTAGTTTTCCTCTTAAATGTCTAAATTGATTCGTTAAATTGGTGCGCCAATTCTAATCAGACTACTACCTTTATCATTATTAGACATGCCTAAGAGGTTTGAATCCAGTTTTCTTCTTAAATGTCCAAAATATTTCCAATATGCAGGAGTTTGATTGATTTCTATTATTAGTGTGTTTTTCTATTTTCATGGGGTAATATTCCCTATGCATATCTCCAGTTGTAATAGGTAATATTTAGGTGGTTTGGTGTAATGTTGAGAACATTTGATTCTCATGTATCTGTCTTTTACCCACTTGGGAGATTCTTCAGTTACATTCCCAAGCTATATATTGTAATGACTTATCATGAATAAATCAGTTCAGACTAATTCTGGCTCACATGTGGTATCGGATTCAGGTTTGAGAGAAACCTTGCTAGTTTTTTTGTTTAAGATTTTTTTTGGTGTGTTGTTTTAAGATGGCAACGACGTCGTTCTCCACGCATTTTTCAAAGGTGTATTCAACATCTTCGACGATTTAGTAGATACGGACACGGGCATCGTCAGATCCAAGCACCGCTCTGGCTCGAGATCAAAATCACTCTCGGAAAATATTGGAAAAATAGTGTTTATTTTTTGTTTTGTTTTTGAGGTCAGTCAAGATGAAGCACTTGCTCATTAGCAAAGGTGCTTGGGAGATTGTGGAGGATGGCTACACAGAGCCAACCGATTGGAATACTGTTCTAGCTGTCGATAGACAAGCAACAAGAGAGTCACAAAAGAAGAATAGTCTTACAATATTCTACTTGCAAACAACCTTGGATGAGAGCATTTTCCCAAGGATTGCAAGTTGTGCATTAGCAAGCAAGCTCTAAAAGAGAGTTATGAAGGTAACACTCAAGTCAAGCAAGTGAGATTGCAAAATCTAAAAATGAAGTTTGAAAATCTCAGGATGAAGGAAAATGAAAAGGTTGGAGACTATTGCATGAGAGCCAAAGCTTGTGTTGAAAAAACGAAGACTCTTGGTGAAGAAGTGAATAATGAAGTCATTGTAAAGTAAGTGTTGAGGACACTTTTACCCAAATGGAGCCAAGTATCCATTGTAATTGAGGAGAGTAAGGACTTGATTACTCTCACATATGATCAGCTCATGGGTTCCTTAATGTCCCATGAGGAGATATTTTCTTCAACTCCAAATGTTGGGGGAATGGAAGAAAAAGCATTTTCATCCAAAGAAGGTGAATCTAATTCAAGAGTAAGAGGCCAAAGAAGAGGCCAATGGAGAGGAAGAGGTAGATCTTCTTCAAGAGGTAGAGGTAGTTTTTCTCCAAGAGGAGGAAGAGGTGGCTTCCAAGAAAGAGGAAGAGGTGGCTTCCAAGAAAGAGGAAGAGGTGGCTCTCACGAAAGAGGAAGAAATGACTATCAAGGAAGAAGTAACAAGCAATGTTACTATTGTAACAAGTATGGGCACTTTGAAAAATATTGTAGATTGAAAGCATCACATGGAGGAAGAAGCAATAATGCACACTATGGTGAGGAGGAGGACTCATCAATTTTGTTTTTGTCATATGGCAAATCTGATCAAAATATGAGTCGAGACATGGATTCTTGATACCGGATGTTCCAATCACATGACCGGCAAGGAGGAGTTGCTATCTACAATTGAAAATTCCTACAAGTCCAAGATCAAGCTTGGATATGACAAAGCATTGCAAGTTGAAGGCAAAGGAACCATGGAAGTACACACTAATGAAGGTAAGAAGAAAGTAACTGATATTTATTACACTCCAAATTTAAAACATAATTTGTTGAGTGTTGGGCAAATCATGGAAAATAATTTTAAGCTTGTGTTTGAAAACAATAAGTGTGAAATTTTTGATAAGAATCCTGGGCATAGGCACGTCACTACTATTCCCATGACCAAGAATAGATTGTTTCCTCTAAAATTTGGAGAAGAGAAGAATGATTTTGCATGTGCAGCCATTGATAGCAAAAGTTGGCTATGGCACTTAGATTTGGCCATGTAAATTTTCCTAGTTTGACGAAAATGGTTTCTCAAGAGATGGTATATGGGCTACCTAAAGTTGATGGTCAAAAAGGTGTGTGTGAAGGATGTGCTTTGGGCAAGCACTCAAGGATGAATTTTCCAAAAGGCAAAGCATGGAGAGCCACTTATCCCCTTTAATTGGTGCATTTTGATATTTGTGACCAATGCAGACTCAAAGTATTCGTAAGAATTCATACTTTCTCACCTTCATAAATGATTTTTTAAGAATGCGTTGTATTTACAAAAAATAAGCGTTTGATTGTTTTAAATATTTTTAAAATCATGTTTAAAATCAAAGTGAACACTATGTAAAATGTTTAAGGACTCATTTTTATAATTACGAAGAAAAGGATTCAATTATGTGACCTTCTAATTATGTAACCCACTTAAAAAAATCATTTTATATGAACCATTTGCCGTCCAATCATTGACGATCTTACGGTCTTTGTCCCATGGCATGTGGGCGGTGCAAAAGATTTCAAAGCATTGCATAAGCTTCTTTAAACTTACTTCCAAAATATCGCAAATAATGATGAGCAATGGAATCTCCGTTCTTCCTACGTACACATTATGTGAAGACTTCATACGCTTATGGAATCTTGGAGATTGTTAGACGTTCACACTCTTATAAAACGTTGGAGATAAGACGACGAATGTCGCAAGTAGTTGTGGCTAAGCACGAGATTTACTGTTTTTCCATAAAGACTTTCTAATCCATTTCAACTAAATCTTTAAAGGAATTATTAATGACATGAAAGTCTTATTTGTTTGGTATTTTATTGCAGATAGATTTTTTACATTCAAATCAGTTTGTGATATTTTTTTTTGGTTTGAATCTAAGGAGAGTTTTCTTGGAATATGATTTGGAGTAAGAAAGTCATCCAAAAAAATTTAAAGGAAATTTTTTTTTAATGATTTAATAAATATTTTTAATGTAAGTCTAATAAAGAATTTGTAAATCATTTTTTTAGAATGTAAGTACTTTATGTAATTTTTTTCTAATATTATTTATGAAATACGAATTAATTGAGTTTTCCCATATAATATGTTGGATTGGTTGCAACAGTGGAAAAGACCTTTTTAATAGCAAAAGATTAAATACTATATGAGACCTCATTCCATGTCATTGTGCTTTGGGCATTTGGGGTTAGAAAGAAATTTAAAGAGGAGAAAATATCTATTCTTAAAAACACTCAATACTTTAAAGGGGCAGTGTTGGACAATTTTTCCATCATCAAGTTGAGAATAAGGTAGAAAATGAGGAGGAGGCTTCTATAGTTGCTACATGGACACAAACCAATTCAGAGAGGTATTTCTTCTCAAAATTAAAAAAGAAGTAATGTCACTTAGCAACATCCAAAAGTAGATTGGTTTAAATTGAATTTTGACGGGGCTTCTAAAGGAAATATTGGAAAGGCTAGGGGTGGAGGGTTATTAAAAATGATAAAGATATTATGGTTGGTTCTTTTTCAAACTTTTTTGGAGAAATAATAAGTCATCTGGCATAAGCAAGAGTTGTTTATGTTGGTGTTAAATTAGCAAAGGATATCAAGGTTAAAAAATTGTTGGTTGAGGGAGATTCTCTGAATATAATTAATTGTCTAAAAGGTAAAACTAAATTAAGTTGAAAGGTGACTAGTATCCTTCATGACACTTTACAAATGTTAGACTCCTTTGAAGAATAGTTTTGTCATGTTCTTAGAGAAGGAAATAATGTTGTAGATTGGTTGGCAAATTGGGGTACTCTTAGAGAGAATGATAGGAGATGGATCCCCTTGGGTATTTTTTCTTTTGATTTGATTCTAATTAGGGAAAAGGTGTCCAACTTAAATGGAAATGAAAGGTTTAATCTCAGTAAAATTTATAGTCCAAGAAGATGAGACATACTTCCTAGTTTGTTTATGAGTAAATTTTGGTGGGTTTGAATGAATTTGAAGCAATTGTTCAACTCTTGCCTCATCTATTCAAGATATTGTTGAAGGTCTTCTCCACCTGGTCCAAGAGAAGTGATCTCTTTATGTGATCATTTGTTCAAAGTTGTTCTGATTCAAGAATCGTTTTTGTAGCTTTATGTAGCAGTGTATATAGCATTTTGTAAATGTCTTTTCAACTTGTATCTTGTTTATTCTTTGTGTTGTAGTACAGGTTGTTGGTTTCTAGATAGCTCTTATTCTATTTAATATGTAGTACATGGGTAACCTTGTTTTATTTGTATAACTGTACAAGCCCTTTAAAACCCTGTTTATACTAAACAAAAAAAATAACGGATAAGATTAAATCACCTATTTTATATTTTATTTTCTTTGTTGTTTACCTATTTTTGTATAAGTGAAGTCATCCAAAATAGGTCAATTTATCTCTATTAACATAGTATATTATTATTTTTGTAGATTTTGTTCATCGATGGGATATAGACCATAACTACAATGCTAGAATGGATGATGAGCACATGGTCATTGCACTACTTCAAAATTCTTATGTGGCTATGAATCTCTAGCGAGGCATTGGATCTGTATTAGGCAAACATCATGTAGTAAAGGATTATAATATGAAAACATAGAGTACATGTCATATGTGATTACAAAAGCCTTGTAGTTGTATCTAGTTGGGTTGTTGTTGCTTCCCCATGAATGTATGAAGTTTTGCATGCCCATGGCTACAACATACCTTAAAGGACAAGACTTCTAGCTAAAACATAATACATAGAGATTCAAGGGCATGAAAAGATTTATAAGCATTCATGCATGAGAGATTTACAGATATGAATGTCAATGTGGATACAAAGCAAGCATTCAAGATACTATTATTTGAGGTAGGGAGGATGTTGAAATATGTGGTGTTAATGTCCAATAGAACCCATGGATGATCTTTATATTGTATACACTTGTATTGCTCTGTGGTTCATTGTACACCTTCTATATGTGGTTTTATTATACTAGTATAATGATAAAATTTAAGGTCGATTTTTTAACCTTGATCTAAGGTCACTTGTAATTTAGAAATTTATACCCCTTCAGGACAACCATTTCATCATTGGTTGAAAAACAAATCTTTCCTTAGTGATATTATTTGGTATCTAAGGGCACCTATCATATTGTGTTGTGTTTATATGATATTTATCTTTTGTTTTCTACATAATTTGTTGATTTTATTTGTTTCAAAATACATTGATAAATATAAAATGGTATTAAATCAATATTAATCTTTGTTACTCATTCTTGCAAATATTCTTCTATAGTGATTCTAAAACCAGTGTAAATTCTTTATAAGTAATTTATCGAATTTTTTTTTTCTCTAACTTCTTTAGGATTTCACCAATAAACTTAGTTGGAGCTTGGATCACAAGAATCTCTATGCCAAAATGGTTGACTAAATCAAGAGAAACATTTATTGACAATTGCATCATATTTGTATTTTTCGTCACTCAATCCATGTGCTAATTACTTATTTATGATGTATTATTATAGTGATGCCTTGGCTAATGAGAAAGCAATTTTTATTAAAACTAATGGATGTAATTTTTTGAGTTTGTTAACAAATCTTGGTTTTTTTTAATGAATTATTAAAAAATATCATTTCCTTCCCTACTTAGAGTTTTTCAACACTATTGTGGCAAAAATGAGAGGAAAATTTGGATGACTTCCAAAGTAGAGAAGAAGAGGTTCAATAAATTTTTGATCACCCCAAGTTGCTAGAAATATGTTGGGCAAAATTCAATGTATAGGAAAGACCTTTCATCCAATTCACAAAGTTTTTAGAATGGTCTGATAATTTTGATGTTGCTTCAATGACAAGAGATGCCTTAATGTATTGTGTTCGAAAAATATTTGTACAAGGTAAACATTAATAGATATGGATGAACCATTAGCATTTTGGATTATTTAAAAAAATTTAATGGGATCAAAGTTCAAAATTTTTTAAGATTTTATTAACAAGTGTCTTATTTTGTGTTTGAAAATTTCTCTTTTACCTTTAAAATTTAAATTTTTGAGTTTGAAATATAAAATATTCTAAGGAATATTGCCTTTATTGATGGCTAAAGGGTTGGTGGATGCATGATGGTATGATTAAGTTATAATGAGTCAACACTTGAAAGGGGAAATATAGCCCCTATCATGTACCATGGTGTAACAACTTAGACATACTATTGAAGTTTTTAGGTAAATAAAGGTTATAGGTTCAACCCAAACTATGCTCACCACTAGAGGATTTCTTTGGATATTGCAAGGGATAATAATGCTAAATAATTATGTGATGAGGTTGCATTCACCCACCTAAATTAGAAAATATCATTCAATGATACTACTCTACAACTTCACAATGCCAACAATTATATGGCCAAAGTGTGAAGGGTGAAGCTTTGGCATTTTAAGTCAAAATCCATTTGCCTCTCTTTTATCAAAGTATTATTCATAGTTAGCGTGATTGCTAAGAAATCTTAATGATCCTTGTATTACATTTTACAACGGTTTAAAAAAAAGAAAGAAATCAAATATTACTTAGTATCGTTTGATAAAAAAAAAATACACAAAACAAAAAAAACACAAAGAAATTTTTTTGACTTACCAATTTTTTAAGTTGGTCTCAACGGATGACAAACCAATAATATCAGAGAAAACGACAGCAAAGCCACATCGTTGATTTTGCAATCAATGTCAAACACTGCTTTTGTGTAAAGAAGCTCCAAAAAGATTTTAATGCTATATGACCTTCTGATTTTTTTATCAACGACGGGTATTGATTTGAAAAGATAAAGGGCCACTAAAAATTTCGAAAGCCCCGTACACCATCGATTAAGTTAATCTCCGCGTGTGGGCCAATGTACACCTCTTTAATAAAGCCTACCTTCACATACAAGTGAGCTAAATACATCGATGTACAACTAGAAATCCTAACCTCTCAAAATCGAAGGATTCCTAATACCTACGTATATATACATTCCTTCAGAACAAGGTTCCTTCACAATCTGATTTTACGTCATGTCATAGCTATCCGACCCAGAATTTGTAGAGTTTGGTAGAATTTGGGACTCAAAACTTGTGAAACCTGCCACGATTAATCCTCTTGAATAAATCATAAATCATGAATGAACAGAAGCATCCTGCAATGCAAATCATAATATTCGACAGCCTTAGATTAAATTAAAAAAAAAAATACCCAAAATGGCAGATGAAAAGGAAGAAAGAAAAGAAAGGCAGAATGAACTTCTTTACATCATAGCAAATGATTAGGGAAACTCACTCTAGTTGGGCTCTTCAATTCAGCAATGCTATCTACGCTGGGTTTCCACCCGAAACCAAGAGGTCGCGAGAATGAATCCCCAGACTCGTAGTGGTGTTTCTCCACAGCCTGCTGGATCACGGGCGCCACGAGGTCCTCCACAGCGTAGTTGCCATCGGCCGACAGAAACGAAGCCAACTCCTCTTTGCGCAGCCGAATCTTGAGACGCACCTTCGATCCATCATCGACCTCAGAAACAATCTTCACATCTCCGTCAAATCCTCGCTTGTTTAAATCTCTGTCGGAAAAAGCTCTGCGCGAGAGCTGTAACTGACGGAGTCGAGAACTCGCCGACAGAACCTTATCCGAGCTGGCCCTCGCAAAACGCGTCGGCTCCTGAGGAAGAGGAATGAGAAAATAGAGGCCGCCTCTCTGAAGCTCCGCCGTTAGCGGAAGAGGTCGACTACGGATCCCCAGTCGACGGACGGCGTCGGCTTCAAATATTCCGTGATCTGGATGGTCGCCAAGTATTTCCTTAACATACACAGGACTCCGCAGCTTCATTACCGTTCCATCGACCTTCATAATCCTCACCCGTCGACGCCGATCTGTCTTCAGCACTCCTCGCAGAACGTTACCCATTCAAGGTAACTATTCGTATACCACCCTCAAATTCAGTTTCTAATTTTCCCCAGAAAAGTTTGAAATAATGTAAACAATGAACGCAAACGAATGGTTTATATAGAACTAGGTCGGTTGCCCAACAGTGAAGGAAGGTCTGGACGCGTCGGTGGCCGATAAAAGCAAAGCAAAGCAGCACATGCTTGTCGACGTATATGGCTTGCACGAACACCACAAACTAAAAACTTCTGGAAGTTTTATTCGCAGTCGGTGAGCCCACAGTAATGCCGATTCCAAGGGAAGACATCGTGTACACGGAAGCAGCTCCAAGACTATCGGCCTCGAAAGCATTGCCCAGTCAGCAAGACTTTCGGAAGCTGAAATGCCCAGTCAGCATTGCTTTCCTCGACATGTCGAGGAAACAGATCCTGTTTAGGCCAGGTCAGCATTGCCGTCGCCCGCAAGACAGGTCGGACTTACTGTTCTTGATCTTGACTAGGAAAGTGGAATCGGGTTGGAATGCAGAAAGGGTGAGCGTCGTATTCAACATGATTATCATGCGTTGCAAGAACAAGCAAGAAATCATTGACAGAGTCTCCTTTCACATTAGCGCCATGGATACAAATGTTGTTTTTCAAAGGGCTTACGTAAACGATGAAATAGGCGTCACTTTTGTCTGTTTAATGGATAACATGCACAGTTTGTTATGGCGTCACCGTTTGCGACAAGAGATTAACATAAACGGAATGGAGTTGAGAAAGTGAGGCATTCAATTTGATTAAAGCCTTTGAAATATGCCTTAAAAGAGTTAGAATGCAGTTGAAGTAAGCATATCTACGAAGATAAGATTATTTTTTATGCACCATTTTCCCAGCCAATCATTGACGATCTTACGATGTTTGTCCCATGGCATGTGGGCAGTGCAATCATTGACGATCTTCTTTAATCTCACTTCCAAAATATCGCAAATAATGATTAGCCATGGAATCTCCGTTCTTCCTACGTATGTTAAGAGTTCTTAGTTAACTTTTATTCATTTTATATATAAGAAAATGCAATTCACAATATGACAACATAACAAATGGTTGTTTGCTTCTACATTGTCAAGTTTGCATACGACCAAACTAAAGGAGCGTCTCCAACTAAGGATGGAAAATACCTAGCCATACTTTGAAACCCACTAAGGCATGCTCTTTATGTACTTTGTTACTCTACAAATCTCATCCTTAAATTTATAATGCCACTTGAACTATAAAGGTAAATAGGATAAATAGTTATACATAGGATAAATAGTTATGCTTGTAATAAGAGCATAAATAGATATGCAGAGCATAAATAGTTATGGAAAGCATAATTTGGTTGGAATGTTTATTTTAAATAGCTATAGTCAAAAGATGTCAACTGCCAACCATATGGTGAATAACTATTTTTTTGGGTTCCAAAGGTAAGCAATGCCACCAAAAGTCCCCTGGGAATTGAGGGAAGCAACTTTTCTAGCCGAGGGAAGCAACTTTTCTAGCTAGCCAGATTTTACTAGCAATTGAATCTATTTTCTCTATTGACATCTTTGTTTCCTGAAGGAAAACAAGATGTGGATGGTTTGTTTGAATAATTTTTCTAAATTCATTTTTTTTTGAAAGACTCCTTTTGAGTCCTCTAATATTCTAAGTGATGGTTTTCATTAATACCAGAGCTAAAATAATTGGTAGGGGCATTAATCTTACCTTCCTCTATAAGCTTATACCTTTTTTTTTTGTTAAGTAACAGTATATACATAGCGGGTTTTTTAAGAGGATCCCAAAACCTTATAACAATAAAAGGAAAGCACCTTTAGGGCCGCAAGGTTGAGACAGGAAACCACATCTCAGACCAAATTACAAAAAATTTAGACATAGCAGACGATCCCACCAAAAACAAATCCAGCAAAACCACTGTAGGAACCAAAAAAAAAACCCGAACCTGGCGTAGAAACTAGGATACGCCGTCAAAATTAGATCTTCTTGGGGTCCTCCTGACCGCTTGAGGATCCTCCCGAGTGCTCCTTGAGTTTGCGGAGGCAGTGGATCACTGATTCAGCGCCCTTAGTGATGTTTCCCATGGCGTCGATGGCCATGTCAATCAGCAGATTTAGTGGCACCTTGGCTTGCTCCGATTCCGAATCCGAGCTCAGGTGGAGCGGAGGACCGGCTTCAACTTCCACTTTAGTTTTCTTAAGCCGTCTCGAGGATCTGACTGTTGGGGGAGTGTCTTGGGTGCGCCTGCGGCTATGGGAGTCGCACTTGAGAGGGGACTGCCTGGGAGGGCTGGGGGCCTCGCCCCGCGGAATATCAAAAATAGGGGATTCAGGAGGGTTGGTGGCAAGGGGAGGGATTTCCTTCGGGGGTGGCCTGTTGGCTAAGACATGGCGGTAGATGACGGCCATCAGCCCCTGATGTCGTGGTTTGGATTTGGCCTTTAGGGCAGCCTCAACAGAGTAGCAGAGGGAATAATTTAGGAAGTCGGGGATGCACAGCTTCTTGGAAGAGCGAAGGTGGTTAACAAAGCTGATATGGTAGCTTCGAAGGGGTTTTTTGGGATCGTCACAACAGATGAATTGCATCAATGGCTTCATAGCCCAGCTCCAAGGCTCGTCCAGAGCGTTTCTGAAGAGGGCCGACTTGTCCCATCCCAGATTCTTCCCTTTGTCAGGGAATTGGTCCAATTCTTCCTGCCAATTGTGTTTGTCACGGTGGATGAAGCGTCCAGAAGTCGACAACCCTGTAATTTCAATCATGAGGTCAAGATTTACCTTCAAATGAACACCCTTGACACGAACCTTGCCTGCATGCCAAGTCTCCATGAAATCCTTCGTGATTTCATTGTTAGGGCCCTGGAACTTGTAGAGAAACGGGATGAGCCCGAGGGCTCTCATGAACACTTTTTCCTCTTCGGTCAGAGAGGAGAACACTGGTTCGAAGTACGACGCAGCCATGGCGGGAGCCGGGGGAAGAATGGGACAGGGGCATTGATGAGGCTGCAGCGATGGATAGAGTTGTTTGAAGCGAAGGCTCAGGCAATAGCAGGGACAGAAAGCTCTGAGCAATCCGGCGTAATTAAGGACTATTCGTCTACCCCGGAAGGACGTCGAAACGAGAGTTTCGCATGCATGGGGAAGAGGGGTCGTCTGAGGTGGCTCCGAATTGGTGAACGAAGAGGCAGCCAGCTCCTGAGGAACAATTATCATCGCTATCCTAGTCACGCCCATTACATGAATGAACACGTGCACTGCTTTGGTTCGACAGTCCCCACCTGGTAACCACATGCTTTTGTCATGGCGATTGGGGATTGGACCCACGGTGGCATTGAAAGGCGGCCAAAATTTTGAGATTGATAAGGCCAAGAGGGGCCCGCTTGGCTGGAGGAGGTTGCATGACGTGGCCACTCTTGAAGATCTGACGTGGGTCATTGATACTTTTTGAGGTCTGACGCAGCCACGTCAATGATGTCTTGTGGAAACCCGTGATTCCAAATGGTGAGGCTTCCAGAGGAGGATCCTCTGTTGGCCATGAGGTCGGCCAACGCATTCCCTTCCCTGTAGATGTGTTGGCATCTATGGATCCTTCTTTGAAGAAGTCATCGGGATTCCTGGATGGTGTTAAAAACTCGCCACGCAGGACTCTCGTCCTTGGTCAGATAGTTGATGATGTTCATGGAGTCGCCTTCTATGATGACTGCCCGGGGATCCTCTTTGATGAGAACGAGACCTCTCCATAGGGCCCTGGCTTCTGCAACATGATTGGTTTGATGGCCCAGGTCTTCAAAAAAAGCAATTAAGACTTTTCCTCGGTGATCCCTGATCGCACCTCCAGCACTAGCCGATCCAGGGTTCCCTTTGGACGCCCCATCAAAATTCAACTTGATCCAATCATGGGGAGGGGGATTCCACCGGGTAAGAGTTTGGGGGTGAGGTAAAGGGTTCTCCACGGGGGGATCAACCGAGATGTTAAGAGACTTGAGGATAAGATTTTCCCTGGATGATGGATGAGGACTGGGACAGTGAATGAGGTTGGAATTTTTCGAGGCGAAAGCGAGGGCTCTGGTGGCGACAGAGGGAGGATCCCGGATAGAAGTCCCAAAAACCCTGCTGTTACGCTCTAGCCAAACTTGCCAAACCAGGTGGTGGAGGCATATGTCCCATAGGAATCGGAGTTTGTGGTTAGCAAAGGGTTGGGGCCATTGGAGGTAAACTTCGCACAGAGACTTGGGGGGAGCCCATTGGATTCGAAAGGTGGAAAAAATGAAACCCAGTGCAGCCGAAGTGAAGTCGCAATGGAGGAATAGGTGATCAGTGGATTCCCAGTTTGCTTGGCATAGGAAGCATCTGTTAGGAAGAGGGATGCCCCTTTTGATGAGATTCTCAGTAGTGAGAGCTTTATTTTGAAAGGCAAGCCAAGAAAAGAAGGCGATTTTAGGAATGAGGTGTTTCTTCCAGACGATGTGGGAGGGCGAAACAGGATGGGTTTTAAGAAGGGAGAAGGCAGACTTAACAGAGTAGAAGCCCTTTTCCATCCCAGCCCAGGTGGGTTTATCATCCCTTCGCTCAAAGGGGATGGTGACTGCTTGAAGCATCAGGTTAAGGCCAGCAACCTCCGGGTTGTTGCCTTCGAGGATCCTCCATCGGGGTTGGCCCTCCTCCCAAACGATGAAATTAGACACCTTCCTTTCCCTGTTCGTATCAGCCACTATTTGAAGCCCCGGAAGATCGTTCCTGTCACTCAAGGGTTCGTCGGTTAGCCATCTGTCATTCCAAAAATCGATGCTGCGGCCATCCCCAAGAATCCATCGAAGACCTTTTTGAATTAGTGTTTTGGAGTGAAAAACAACTTTCCAAAAGGCAGATCCATTGGGGTGGTTGCCGGATTCGAGGAAGGAGCGGTTGCCCATATATTTTTTTGACACTATTTGGATCCATCCGGCTGGGTCTTTAGAGATGATTCTCCAAGCATGTTTTCCCAATAAGGCATTATTCATATCGAACAGTTTCCTGTAGCCAAGGCCTCCCTGCCGCTTGCTTCTGCAGACTATGTCCCAAGCCACTAGGGGAATCCTGGATTTGTCTTCAGATCCCGACCAAAGGAATCTTTTCTGGATGTGTTCAATGTGCTTGCAAACTGACTTGGGGAGAGTGAAAACTGACATGAAGTAAATGGGAATGCTCTGAAGGGTGGAGATTGAAAGGGTGGCTTTCGTCGCTTGGGACAGAAGTTTGCCTTTCCATGCTGCTAGCTTTCGTTGGAATCTTTCTATAACATTGTTCCACATGCTCTCTTTCGCCCTTCCCCAAAATAAGGGGAGCCCCAGGTAGGAGGATGGGAGGGATCCTTCAGAACAACCTAGAATTTGCCCAATTCGGCCCTTGCGCTCAGGGGGGGTGTGCAAAAAGAAGAGCTTGCTTTTGGAGAAATTTACCTGCTGCCCTGCCGCTCTTTCGTAGAGGGAAAGAATGAGTTTGATGGTTTTAGCTTGGATGACGGATGCCTGAGTTGAGAGGATGGTGTCATCGACGAATTGCTGGTGAGTGATAGGAGTGGAGTTAGAAACCACTTGGATGCCTGAGATTTTCCCCGCCACTCTGGCCGTAGACAGGGATCTGCCAAGGGATTCCGCCAAAATGATGAACAAGAGAGGGGATAGAGGGTCCCCTTGGCGGAGGCCTCTGACGCTGGGGAAGAAACTTGCAGGGGACCCATTGACTAGCATCGAAAACCAGGCAGAGGAGAAGCAATTGCGAATTAGCTGGACCCACTTGGGGTGGAACCCAAATTTCAGCAGGATGTCCTGAAGGAAGTCCCAGTCAACCCGATCGAAAGCTTTGGTCATGTCGAGCTTGAGGAGGAAGCTTGCTTTTTTGCTGTGGAAAGCTGAGTGAAGGGTTTCATGAACCGTGATGACTCCGTCCAGAATGTTTCTACCTTTGACCGAGCTCCCTTGGCAAGGGTCGATGATGGAGGGGAGAATGGGTTTCAATCTAGACGCCATTGTTTTGGAGAGGATTTTGTACAGTACATTACACAGGCTTATGGGTCAAAAATCAGCCATGGAGCGATAATCAGGGGATTTGGGGATCAACGCAATGAAGGTGGAATTTACAGTCCGAGGAATGGGTTGGGATTGCATATCCCGAATGGCTGCACAGACATCCGATCCAACAATTTCCCAGAAAGCTTGGTAGAATCGAGGAGGGAACCCGTCCGGTCCAGGGGCCTTATCCGCCTGCATGGAAAACATCGCGTCCTTGATTTCCTCATCAGAAAAAGGTTTTAGGAGGGAGGAATTGGCTTCTTCAGACACTAGGCTAGGAATGTTACCCAGGAGGGCAGACTTGGCCCGGGCAGAGCTTTTCGGGGGGGATCCTAGGAGGTTTTGGAAAAAAAGTACAGCCTCATCTCTGATGCCGTAAATATCTTCAGTGTTTGATCCGTCACTGCGGTTGATCTTGCTAATCTTATTGGATCCCCTGTGCCTTAATGTTGAAGCATGGAAAAATCTGGTGTTAGAATCCCCTTCTTTGATCCACAGATCCCTGGATTTCTGCCTCCAAAAAGTTTCCTCCCTGGCTAATGTGTTATGAAACTCAGCAAGCAGGTTTCTTTCCTCTTCTCTGACTGCAGCCCCAGAGTCTCCTGCCTCGATTCTGCTCTCAATAGCTTGGAGATGATCTAACAATGCCTTCTTGTGGGCAAAAATGTTTCCAAAAACTTCTTTGTTCCACATTCGTAGCTTATCTTTGATGAACTTGAGCTTCTGGGTTACCCGAAACACGGGTGATCCTCTGAATTGTTGATTCCACCACTGTGCCATCTTGCCACGGATGTCCTTGTGATTGAGCCACATGGCTTCAAACCTGAAGGGGGTTCGAAAGGAAGGGATTTTACCCACCTCAAGGAGAATGGGGTTGTGATCCGATCCAGTTTTGGTAAGAGCTGAGAGAGACGCATCACCAAAAAAAGGGACGGCTTCCTGGGACATCAGGAACCTATCCAGTTTGACCTGGATCAGTCCGCCTCCAGTTCTTCTGTTGCTCCATGTGTAAAGAGTCCCTCTGAGTGGGATATCAATGAGTTCGTTTGAATTAACAAAGTCCCTTAGATCTTCAGTGGTGCGATGGGTGGCAATCAAACCACCTTTTTTCTCTGTTGGGAACAGAGGGCTGTTGAAGTCTCCTCCAACAATCCAAGGGATGGTGCTGAAGGAATCCCTCATCAGAGTGAGGGTTTTCCAGAAGTCAGCTCTCTCCAGGGGAGAGTTTGGGGCGTACAGGTTGGTCATGATCCAAGACTGGTTGCTAGAAATGCAGTGAAAGAGAATGTTGATAACTCTGCTGGAGGAGGAGAGAAGTCTACCTTCCACTTGAGACGGATCCCAAAGGCACATCAGCCCTCCGCAGGAACCTTGGGCAGGGCTGTGCAAAGCTTCACCGTGGTGCCAGATGACCCTGGCGGCTTTCTTGGAGGAGCTCTCGTCACATTTGGTTTCTTGCATGATGAAAATCGAGGGTTTGGATTCCTTTCGAATATTAGCAGCAAGTCTGAGCTTGGCTGCACTATTGAGACCTCTCACGTTCCAGGAGAGAATCTTCATCTTGTAGATTTGAGAGGTTTTTTGCCCCCCTTCGCCTGCTGGAAGGGGGTTTTGGAGCTTTTGGAGTCTTCCTTCAGAGGATCCCCATTGTCAACGAATAAGGTCCGTTGGGATCCATTTGCTATGTCGTCCTCAGTTGCTCGGATACGTTGGTCATTGGCAGAAGGTCGCCCTCTCCTTTTCTCGCTTCCGATGTCCATAGCCTGAGCTTTGCTTCTAGTGTTCTTTGGGCTAAAATTCTCGGATGGACATTGGTGGGTTTGGAAGCTCTCGATATCCTGGAGGATGGGTTTTAGGGTTTCTTCATTGGCAGCATCAACTTCAGGAGGAGTAAGGGAAGGTTCGACGGGAATAGGGGTCGCTTCAATGGGAGGGGGGTCTGCAGACGGGTTTCCTTCTTGACCCACTTCTTCATTACCTTGGGCTTCTGGGGAAGCTTTAGGGGGATCCTCTTTAGGGGCAGGAGGTTCACCTTCTTGCCTTGGCTCATTAGTTTTCCCGCCTTTCCTGCCATAAACCTGAGGGGTGTGTTTCGTGACCCGGGTTTGGGGGCATTGATGTTGCAGGTGGCCTTGAGTGTTGCATATGGAGCAAAAGGAGGGTTTATTCTCATATTCAAGAGGTTGTTTTTTAATGAGGGTCGAATCTTTGAAGAGATTGACATAGGAGGGAAGTTCAGTTTCCAGATTGGCATTTACACAAATACGTGCATGGACCATACGGGAGCGTACCTTGGTGGAGGAATCAACAGCGATGAGGTCGCCTATGGTGCGTGAAATCCCTCTTAGAATTTCTTCATGCCAGCATTGAAAGGGTAGGTTCGGAAGGCGGACCCATATTGGCGCAACATTGATGTTCTGTGTTTTCGGGTCGAAATCCTCTCCCCATCTGTGGATAAAAAGGCTTCGTCTTCCCAGGAACCAGGGTCCGCCAGAAAGGATGTTGCAGGAGTCTTCTGCATTATTCAGTCTGATCGCAAAGAAACCCCAGGATAGGGCCACTATTTGCATGCTTCCACTCGTTCGCCATTTGCCGTAAGCCCATTTTCGGATTGTCTCCATGTCGGGTCTGCCCCCAATGAACTTGCCAATGAGGGTGAACTTTTCTTGGTCAACATAGCTGTTCAGCAGGCTGCCTGGAATCACCAGGTCTGAACCTGAGGGGATCAGGGGTTGGGAAAGGGTCGGGGAGGGTGACCCTTTCAAGACCGCATGGGCATACGAGCCCTGAATCGAAGGAAAAAGCCCTTTGTCGGGGGGTTTTCCATGACGGGGAGGAGACTCTCCTTCCTCTAGGGGTTCGACCTCTGGATCGCCTAAACCAGGTCCCTGGGGGGAGGATCCCCGAATCAGGTTTCTAGCCCTTCTTTCACTCGCCGTTGCTTTCCCGCTCTCCACTGTCCTCCCACTCATTTTTCTCCAACTTGGAACACTTTGATTCCTTCTTTGGAATAAGAAAAATACATCCTATAAGCTTATACCTTGGACATTGAGAAAATGTATGATTTTTTTTTTTGTGCAAAAAATTGGAAGCCGTTGTCAATCAAGTTTGTAGAATGAAGATCTATTGAAAGATATATTAAAACCAACAAAATGTTGGCCGCTAGGGCTCGAAGGCCCTGTAAAAAAACCTCTATATCTGCTCACTCTGACCATAGATGAAGCCCTAGCATAGTCATTTGCTTTTGAAAATCTCAAAACTAAGTTGAATGATCTAAATTGTCTTTGTATCACATACACGTTGCTCTTAATACAAGAATTTTTCTAAGAATTACAAGTGTCAAGAATTCTAAAGGAGCTTGGGACACCTTCAAGAAATTCTATTAAGGATTTGCTCAAGTGAGATTTGTAAATTTATAGATTATGAAGAGAGGATATAAAAATTTCAAAACAAAGCAAAGAGAATGTGAGAGATAATTGTGTAAACCTTCAACCCAGGTGTTGTAGGTGAGTTGGAGAGGAGAGGGCAATCCTCTAAGGGAGGTCCCAGGTTCGAATCTCCACCCTACCAAAAAGTTGAATTGGGTACCCAAAATCCAATTGATAATGTTGGTGCGGGCAGGGTTGGGTGCGACCCTCGGGTGACTTTGATGGTGTAGAACCCCCTGTTCGTGGTCTCTCAGACCAAGGCAGCCCCGTAAGGGTTTTTTCGCTAAAAAAAAAAAAATTGTGTAAACCTTCGTGATATTATACACAAAATGGGTATTTATGGCGAAGAACTAGCACAAGAAGATATTGTTAAAAAGATTTTTTTAACACTCACACCAAAATGGAACAATTATGCAATGATTATTGAAGAAAGTAAAGATTTGAAGATGTTGGAGTTTGTTGAATTGGTGGTATTACTTGTCTCATAAAGAAAGCATTAGAATTAGTGAGGAATAAAACTTGGAGCAATATTTTCTTCCAATTCTAGAGTGTCAAACAATAATGGGATTAGCTCAAGATTCAATTCCCAAGTATAAATAGGGGATCAACAAAATCAACATTCTATAAGAGGAAGAGGCCATGGTAGAAGAGGAGGATACAATGGAAGAGATAAAGATAAATTTTTGGATAAGAGAAATGTTTGATATCATTATTGCAAAAGGTATGACCACGACAAAATAGAATATAGAGTAAATACAAGTAGTGAAGGAGGAAAAAAGGTAAACATTTTAAATGAAGAAGATGAGAGCTCAAAATATATATCCTTGTCATGTAATACGACAAGAATTTCAACTAAAGAGTCTTAGTAATTAGATTTTGTTTGTTCTAAACATATGATCAGTAATAAGGAGTTGTTTATGGAGTTAATTGACTTATACAAAATCAAGGTGAAATATGGAAAAAATAAAACATTGGAGGTTCAAGAAAAATGAACCTTGCAAAGTGACACAACATATGGAAATACTAATATTTAAAATACTTACTTCACATCAGGCTTAAAACACAATATATTGAGTGTGGGACAACTTCTAAAGAAATCTATAAAGTCACATTCAAGAGTAAGAACTGCATCATCTATGACAAAGCAAATAGGAACGATGCAGTGTCTATTATACCTATGATAAAGAACATAATGTCTTCTTAGAATATTGGAGGAGGAGAAAGCAATTTGTGTCATATAACCATTAACAACAACAACTATTTATGATACCAAAGGTATGGGAACCTAAAGTTTTGAAGCTCGTATTTGTTGAATGCTAAAGGAATGATTCATGAACTAATTTGTGTAGAAGTAAAAAGTAAAGTATGTTAAGATTGCATGATGGTAAAACATTATAGATATATTTCCAAAAGGAAGAGGACAAAGAGCATCATATCCATTGTAGTCGATTCATTTAGATCTTTGTGGTTCAATGTATATACCAAGTGTTTGTAAATCATTATATTTTATGAATTTTATTAATGATCATACTAGAAAAACTTGGGTAGTTTTTTAAGAATGAGAGTAATTATTTTGAAGTATTCAAAAGCTTCAAATCCATATTAGAGAATGAAAGTGGATATAAAATCAAAACACTAAGGACTTATCAGGGTGATGAATATTGTTTAGAGAAATTCAAGCAGCTTTGTAATGAACATGAGATAAAAAATAATTCAAAATAACATATACACCTTAACAAAATGGATTGGAATAAAGGAAGAATAGAAAAATCATGGTGATGGAAAAAAGCATGGTACTAGCAAAAGGTTTGGGAAATCATTTGTGAGATAAATCAGTTTTATAATAGCATTAGCATACATCCTCAATAGAGGTCCCATATTTATAGTAAAAAATATGACTCCTTAGGAAGTATGATATGGAAATAAGCCTTTAGTAAGTCACTTGAGAGTGTGTGGTTGTTTGGCTTATGTTCATATTGAAGATAAGAAAAGGAATACATTAGATCCAAAGAGTCAAGCTTACATTTTTGTTGGTAATTCTCATGAAAGAAATACATATATATGTTATGACCCTAAATTTAGACAAGGCATTGTGTCTAAAGATGTGATTTTTTAGGAAGAGGGGTTACATTGACAATAAGTAGAAAGGATTTAGAAGACAATCATAATTGAATATTTTGGTCTATCACATCAAGTGGAAGCACAAGCATTTCTCCAAATACAAGCACATAAAGGAAGAGAAAATTATAATCACATCCAAGCTGCCAAATATAGGATTAGACTTTTGATAGGAGGTTCATGAAAAGCAAAAAAAATCCCAAGAATAAAGTAGAAAAAAACAAGACAATACTATGATGATCTATGTGCTATTCTCCAAAATTGAAGTGGAGCCCTTAAGATTTGAAGAAGCAGAACAAAGTAAGGAATGGACCAAAGTAGTAAAGATGAATTAAATGTAATTGAAATGAAAGATACTTGGGAGTAATGTGAACTTACAAAAAAAAAAAAACAATGAGATAAAGAGACATATGCACTTTTTGGAAGACGATATAATCAAATGATCTTATGCTTGTTTGTACGTATTGGTGGGCGATAAAAGCAAAGCAAAGCAGTAGAGTAGCACATGCCTATTGAAGTAAGGCTTGCACGAACACCACAAACGAAAGAAAGGAATCTTTCAGATTAGCGATATGGCTACAAGGTTGTTTTAAAAGAGGTTAATATAAACAATGAAATAGGCGTCACTTTCATTTGTTTAATGGATATCATGCACAGTTCGTTATTTAATTCTAATTCTTGAAAGAATTGATAAGTGCATAGGTTAAGTGAGGAACCACTATCTATAAAAATATTTTTGATAAGTATTTCTCTAATAAATCCTATGATGTAAAGGGATGAATCTTCTCGCACGTTTGGAGAAGGAATCTCATCATCATAAAATGAAATGTGATCAATCTCAAAATATCATGTGACATTAACTGTGTCCTTAGGGAAAATATTACGAGGAAAAAACTGTTGGCTAAGTATTTTGAACAATGTTTCCCTATGAGCATGAGAATTATATAATACTTCTAAAAGGGATATCTCTACTTGAGGGTTAGTTGAATATTGTTGGCTATCAAGGTGGATTTCAGATTGAGATTTTGATGCTAAAGGTGGGATTTCTATGCTCACATACCATATTGGATCATCCTCGAGAGCCAAAGAGAGTTTTGAAGGTTGGTCGAATGAGGAACTCATCTCTTGATTATAAAATTGATTTGATTGAACTTGAGGTTATTCACTTGTAGTTTATGTTTTAATATTAGTGATATCTTTGCGATGGGACACATTAGGATGTAATATTTGATTGATTTCCTATTGTTGATGATTGAAGGAGACTTTAGGTTGAGATTTCAACACTAAATATGGGTTTTCTATGCTTGTATCCTCTATCTAATTATTCTTCAAAACTAAGCGAGGTCTTGAAGGTTGGTTGGATGAAGAGATTATTTCTTGTTTATAAAGTTGAGTTGATTGAGATTGAGGTTGCTCACTTGTAGTTTTTGTTTCAATATTAGTGATATCATTGTGATGGGACACATTCGGATGTAATATTTGATTGGTTTCCTATTGTTGATGCTTTAATAGGGGTTTTTGGAAGATTTTTTTGTCTTTGGTTATGGGTACTTGTTGTGTAGGAGGTTGATTGTTTACTAGATATTTATAACCATTAGTAAATTATAACTCTTATATAGCGAAAAGACCCTCATCAATCAAGTCTTGAATTTTATATTTCAACTTTTTGCATGTTTGTGTCATATGTCCATCCACTCTATGATATTCACAATGTAGCTTAGGCTTATACCAATCTATTGTGGTATTAGGTTGCCTTATAGGAGGTAGCTCAATATTATTTGTATTGAGTAAGTGCTTGATGATTATGGCCATTTGTTGATTGAGCTTAGTAAATTTATGTGGTGAATATTTTTGATGAAATTTGAGCATTTCTCTTAGAAATTTAGCCATAAATGATTGATTACATATTTCTTCTTGATTGTGAGTAGAATGATGATGAGAGGATTATGAAGTATGATGTGAGTGCATGGTAGGATTAGGTAATGTTGAATATGAAAGAAATTGTGAATGAGGTTCGTCATAATTAACTAATGCATTTGGTGAAATTCCCCTAACATTGGTGATTGGGGTAGTAACATAAGTAGGTTCATATTGAATTGGGTTATTTGCAAAACCCATGATCTCTCACCATTTCTAAAAGTGATGTTCATTTTTTTGTTTTGTTTTGTTTTATTTATCTATTTATTTTTATTTATTTTTTATGTCTATCTTAGAAGAAAACACTTTTTTTTTTCAAAAATAAAGAGAAAGAAAAATATTAGAATGAGGGTGTGTTCACGTCGGGTTCACCAAAGAATGTAAGCCCAAAATTTTTGCACCCCTTTATCCCAAGAAAATGGATCTGCACCTGAAAGGGAGAGGGAAAATGATGAATCTGCATCTTAGACGATAAGTGCTTCTGTTGCACTCTCTTTGGTGTTTGTTGATTAATGAAGTTGGTCCACTAGAAAACACTTGCTATGGTGGTGTCCATGCCTAGGTGAGGTAGTAGTTTGATGTGTTCTTTGTTTTAAAAGTATACACCTAGAGTTTGGCCAAAATGCAATTTCTACCTAGCTATATGCAATTCAATTTAACATGAAGACAATGCATACAAGTCCATCTAGGAGGTATTGTAAAGTTTAACTAAAATACAAAGGTTTTATCTATGGTAACATGTTTTCTTCTATTTTTTTATTTTTTTGTGAAAAGTGTAATAAATTATATGTTTTGGGTGTTTTCTATTTTTTGATGAAACATAGGTGCATATAAGACAGAAAAATATAAATATGATTACAAGAAAATAGGTTTAAGTCCTTACCTGGCTCGAATTTCTGATTAGTGATGAATTCGATTATGTAGGATGAATTCAGACACAAGCAAGATGAATTCGATCGTACAAATTCATAAGATGAATTCGGATGCATATGAATATGTTAGAAACCTACAATTGCATAATAGAACACTAAAATTTAGAATTAGGGATGGGGGATCTGCATAGGCCACAGTAGATCATGGTCTGTGATAGTCAAATCCCCTTATTTTATTTAGAAAACCATAAATAAAATGAAGGATTTATTATTAGAACATGAAACATGTAATTTTAAATGCAATATATCTAATAATAACAGTTAGAAGTAATAAAATATTGAAATAAGTAACTGAATATTATGCAAATCTAAAACAATTAACAATCTGACAATAAAAAAATTATCCCCAATATGAATTTGGTACAATTTTGGATGCTATGTATGATTTTGAATGTTGTGTACAATTTTGGATGCATCCAAAATATATAACGACTAGTAGCAAACAAATTCGTACGTATGAACTCGTAGATTCCTGCACAATATTTTGGCATTTTGGAGGGCCAAATGGAGTTAAAATGGGACAAATATTATACCGTTGGAAAGATCTTTTTGAGACCTTTCCAATGATATAATATTTTAAATAAATGAATATGATTTTATGGGGTAAAATTTATCTCAAATATTATTTTTAATGCTATGTATGATTTCAGATACAGCCGAAATAATCCAACGGCTGGTTCTGCAAAACAGAGAATAAAATTGGATGCAAAGTGATAAATTTGGACACATCCAAATTTGTACAAATAATTCAAAAATTAAAAACTAAGTATAAACCATATCTGCATATGTTGAAAGTGTCTCCATGTCTATGTGTTCCTTGAATGGTGATAAAATGATAGAATTTTCCACTACAACCTGTAAAAAATCTCTAAAGTTTCCTTCTTCAATCTAAGCTTCCCTGCAAATTATCACTATTCAACTTGTTTAAGGAGGGTGTGAGGGTTTAAATGGTTACTAAAAATTTAGGAATCAGGTAGGTGGGTAAAATTAGGCCAGGTTGTTGGGCCAAATTAGGTTTTGGATCAATTTAGATGAAACCAACTGCAACTGATTTTAGCGGATCGCTTGATTTTATCAGGAATCTAGCGACACCCAGATTAGGTTTAAAATACCAAATAGGCACATAAATTAGGTGCACATAGTATTTAGAAAAAATCAGATGCATATGGTTTTATAGGATACACTCGATTTCATCGGGATTGTATGATTTTATCGGGAAGAGGGAAATTAAGGTATTTTTCCATTTTTTTTGACATGAATATTAAGAAAAAATATATCATATCATATATCATTGGAAAGCTATTTTGAGCCTAATCCAATGGTGTAGGTTTTGAAAAAGTTTGAGGGGATTTGTTCAGGTAAAATTAAGCTTAAGGATGACCTTACTTTTCTAGGAAAATGGGTCAATGTTTCATGTCTATAGCTAATGCTAGTGAAAAAAGGTATACACAACAAATTGCTATAGATTATGATGAGACATATGCACTTGTTGCAAAACGACATAATAAAATGATCTTATACTTATTCGTACATATTGGTGGGCGATAAAAGCAAAATAGTGATGGATCAATTGAAATGCACAAAAGAATGCTAATGCTAATAAAAAAAGGTATACACAATAAATCAATATAGATTATGATGCAACATATGCACTTGTTGCAATATGACATAATAAAATGGTATTATGCTTGTTCGTACATATTGGTGGGCGATAAAAGCAAAGAAGAGTAGTAGAGCAACACATGCCTGTTGAAGTAAGGCTTGCACGAACACCACTAATGAAAGAAAATAATATTTTACCGAGTCACCTTTCACATTAGCGATATGGATATGAGGTTGTTTATAAAGAGGCTTATGTAAATGATGAAATAGACATCACTTTCATTTTTTAATGGATATCATACACAGTTCATTATGATATCATTTTTTGCGATAAGATATTAACATAAACGAAGTGGGGTTGACAAAGTGAGGAATTCAATTTAATTAAAGGTTTTAGCATATGCCTAAAGAGGGAAAGTTCGAATGCACTTGAAACAAGAATATTTATGAATATGATATTATTTGTCCTACATTTAATGATATATCATGGTGTTTTATCTTATGGAGAAAAGGATCCAATTATGTGACCTTCTAATTATGTAGTCTACTTAAAAAATCATTTTATATGCACCATTTGCCTGTTCAATCATTGAGGATCTTACGGTCTTTGTCCATGACATGTAGGTAGCAATCTCTTTATGTGATTGTTTGTTCAAATTTATTCTGATTCAAGCATATTTTTTGTAGCTTTATGTAGTAGTGTATATAGCATTTGTAACTATCTTTTCAACTTGTATCTTGTTTATTCTTTGTGCTCTTTTAGTTGTTGGTTTCTTGATAGCTCTTATATTATTTAATATTTAATACATGGATAACCTTGTTTTATCTTTTATAATAGTACAAGCCCTTTAAAACCCTAGGGCCTTTTTTACCTTAAACAAAATAAAATAGTGGATAAGATTAAATCACCTACTTTCTCATTTATTTTCTTTGTTGTTTATCTAATTTTGTTCATCGATGGGTGATGAGCACATGGTCATTGCACTACTTTAAAATTCCTATGTGGTTATGAAGCTCTAGCAAGGCATTGGATCTGTATTAGACAAATATCATGTAGTAAAGGATTCTAATCTAGAAAACATAGAGTACATGTCATATGTGATTACACAAACCTTGTAGTTGTATCTAGTTGGGTTGTTGTTGCTTCCCCATGAATGTATGAAGTCTTGCATGCCCATGGCTACAACATACCTTAAAGGACAATACTTCTAGCTAACACATAATACATATAGATTATGTTAGCGTAACATAGTATTTGTTATTCTATTATTGGGTATATTGTTACTTTGTTGTAACCATGTCTATTTGATGCCTAGTTGGTTCCATGTATTACGGGCTAATCTAAGGTTGTCCATGTATTATTTAAATCATTCAATACAATGGTTAATTGTTCGATTGTCTAACATGGTATTAGATCTCTTCATTTTTTGGGCATCTGTGAATTATTTGTTTTTTATTTGGCATGCAACCCAAGGTAGGGATGGACCTACATATCGTGTGACGTGAGGACTCAACTCGACACAGGCTTGGACAAGGCCAATACAGACTGATTTGAGACCCTAATATGACCAAAAAGGTGGCCAGTTGACCATGAAAGGGATGCGAGAAGAGACGGACGTGAGCAACGGGACACAAGGTAAGGATTGAGAGGTGAGCACAATGACCCCACGCGGGCATAGCTCCTCTCGGGTATAGTCTCCCCGAGAGGAGACACCCTCTTAGGTGAGAGTTTAATTTTTTAAACTCCCCATAGCCGTCTGCTCTCACGCATGTGGGATTAAGTTTTTTGCTGTATTTTTTAAACCTAAAATTGCATCCCCTAAAACCGATGTCAAACCTGCTAAAGCCAACAAATTTTTCCTTACCTCCATAGTGCATGGATCTAGTTTTTTCATTCTGAATATGATTTAATGATCCATCTGATGTTTTTGGCTGGATTAAAATCTTGAACCACCTCCATTTTTTATAGCCCAAGCATTTCTAGTTCTCTATGGTCGTAAATATTTGTAGTGGTAGAAGCTTGTCTCAATTTGCAAGTTGAGGTGTGCAATTTTTGGAGGTCGATCAAGGGAGTAATGCTCTGCTGAGGCTGCTAGAGACATAGAAAGGCTCGAACGCAAACCCTGTCTGTTGTGGTTGTCGAGCTCCGTGAAGGTTTCCACCATCGCATGGAGACGACACCGTGAAGGAAGCCACCATCGAGTGGAGGAGTGGGGGTCGCCTATTAGAGAGGCTCAAGGAGCCTTCTCAAATCAGAGGAGTCCACTGATCCTTTCGGATCAGCCCGCTAACCCACTTGGTCATGGGCTATGTGGTAGGGACTCAAGGAGCCCCGAGGTTGTGGGGTCAAAACCCGCCGACCCCCCCTCCCTCGAAGTACCTTCGAAAGGTATATAATCTTTTTTATTAAGTTTTGATTAATTTTTTTTCTTAAAGTTATTTTTAATTTTTATTATTAGTTTAATATTAAATTTAATTGCTTTATTCATAATTAAATTATCCTGTTTAATAATTTTTTTGTGATAAAGTAATTTTTTTTATTAAACTTAATAAATAATTTTTTTTATTAAACTTAATAAATAATTTTTTTTAAAGGCTTTAGAAAAATATTTTTTTAAAAAAAACTTAAGGGGGGGCCTATTTCTTTCAAAAATCAAAGAGAAGAAAATAAAATTTTCAGAATTTGAAAAAGCAAAATTGGCAAAATTGTAAAGGTGCATTTTCGGAAGTTCTCGACACCTATGGGTTTATTTCTATGGGCACTTTTTTGTTGTAAGTAGCATTTTCATTATTTTATGCACTACTTCATTATAGTTAAAAATCAAAATCACTCCCTAAGTCCCTGAAATAAATAAAACCCATTCGTACAATTTATTACACTACAGCATTCGGTATTTGTGATACCTCTGGCCAAAACTTACACGTAATGTTGTCGTGATTGTGCTACTGTATCTACCGCCTAATACAGCTGCCAAAATGACGTCTAAGTTTCTTCTCTATCAATCGTCGAGGAGGAATAAGTACGCCATTTTGCATTGTTTACTCCATCCACTACCCTAATCGTTCTTGTGTTTAGGCATAAATCTTGACAAAATTTTTGACATTCGAAGTGTTTAGGGGAAGTTACACCCCACACATGAGGATTGATGACTTTCTATGGTAGGTGCCATCAACGAGATGATTCCCTTTCAGTATCGCCTATGTACCACACATCGTATAATCATTGAAGTTACCTATAGTCTCCCTCATGTAAGGGGGGGTAATTTCTATGATTTTTCAAAATACCTATAGTCTCCCTCACGTAAGGGCAGGTGTTTTGTATGGTATAACGACATGGAATTAAGTTATATCGAAAGGGGGACCATTTGGTGATATAAGGAACCTTCACTATGTCTACAAAATTAATGACTGATGCTCATTATTTGTTGAAAGGTCCTAACTATACACCATGGAAAAAAATAAAAGTAATCCTAGCCATGGATGACTTATGGGATGTTGTTTATGGAGCAACAACCAGACCTTCACCTGCTGTTGGATCAACAAAAACCATAGCTCTATCTGCTGCTCAGATAGACTTTGACAAGAAAGACAACAAGGCGAAAGTGCTCATCTTGCTTGTTGTTTCAGATAAAGTTCAATCCCACATTGCTGACTGTGCATGTAGTAAAGAGGTATGGGATGGCCTTAAAACTATATATGAGGGAAAGAACGATTCCACTATTCTATTTCTTCAATCTCAATTACACAGTCTAAGCATGAAGCAGGGAGAGAGTTGAAAATTTTCTCTACAAAGTGTCTGAGTTGAAAGTAAAATTGAATTATTTGGGAGAACCTGTTGATGACAAACTTCTTACCTCAATTGTATTGAGAGCTTTACCCGATTCTTATAGGGTGTTGATCACTTCTCTTCAGGTGTCACAATGAAAAGTTACCTTTATTAAGTTGGTCAATATGCTTCAAGAGGAGGAGGCACACCAACTTCAGAGATATGATTCTTCTAACATAGCCCTCTATTCCAACAAGAAGGGTTCTAAGAATAAGGGTAATTTTTAGAAAGGAGGAAATTCTAACAAATATTCAAAAGGGAAACAACGTCAACAAACAAAAATATATTGCAAAAACTATGACAAAGAGGGTCATGATACAAACAGATGTTGGCATAAGAATAAACAACCTAAACAAAAAGGCCAGAATAAACCACAGAACAAGAATAAGCAACCCAAAGTGAATGTTGCTGGAAAAGAATCTGACTCGAATTTTGAGAGAGCACACAAGGTGCTTATTACTACCACACTTTCCAAGCAGAAGGATTCTATTTTGTATGTCGATTCTGGTGCTAGTAAGCACGACTGGTGATAAATCATGGTTTGAGTCCTTTGAGGCCAAAGAGGGTAAACCTGTCACTATTGCTTATGATAAAACCTACAAGGTTCAGGGAGAAGGTACAATTTTAGTCACTCTTCCTGATGGCAAGTGTCATATTGAAAAAGTCCTCTATGTTCTAGGATTGACGAACAATTTGTTGTTAGTCACACAAATTGTAGACAAGGATATGGTTGTGAAATTTAGTGTTGAGGGAGGCAAGAAGTGTTGTTCCATTACCAGGAGAGGTAAGAACATTGCAACCACTTCATATAAGCATGGCTTATTTGCCTTAGATGTTATCTCTACTCCACATGTAGCCATGACAGTCTCTACAAAGGAGGTGACTTCCCTATGACACAAGATATATGGGCATATTAGTTCTAGTTACTTACTTGAGCTAAGTAAGTATGAGATAGTAAAGGGTCTTCCTTCCCTTTCTACCATATTTCCAATGTGCTCTGACTGCTTGGCAGGAAAGCTACATAGAGTACTTGTTGGCATTTTTGCCACATTATTTTGATTGTTGATTATTCATGCATAAGATGTTGAAGTTCTCACTCATTTACAGGTTTTGATGCAAAAAAAAGCTAAGTCCGAAGACTGTCACGATATCACAACAAAAAGTAGCATGGAAGGCACAATTCAAAACCATCGCGATATCGTGACATGTCGCATTATTGCGGGTTTGTTGAGGAGAGAGAAGTCAAAAGCAAAGGTGTAGCGAAATCGTGACCTGTCATAGTTTCACGGTGCCAAATGCAGAAAAGGGCTAAGCAGCAAATTTGTCACGATTTTGCGATGTGTTCCGAAATCGTGGTCAAAATGGTCAACGGAGACAACGCAGTAAAATTGTAGCGAAATCGCTACATGTCACGTTTTCGTGACTTACAATGGCCATGGAGTAGAGTAAGAGAAAAGGCTACGAAATCGTGACATAACTAAGCAAAGGATGATGACAATGAATCTCGTAGCGATTTCACGACAGAACAATGAACAAGGAGCAAAAGGTGAAAGACGTCACGAAATCGTGACGTGTTGCGTGGTCGCGGCAAAGTTGAAACAAAAATCATAAGGCATGAAAGGCATCGCGATTTCATGACATTTGTGGAGGTGAAGTCCAGAAAGCAAGGAAACATCGCGAAATCATGACATATTGGGGCAGAAGGACCAAGTGCAGGGAATTGTCACGATTTCGCGACGTGACGAATTTTTGCGATCAAAAAGCAGTAATGTCCAAGGAGACAGAACCTGTCGCGATTTCACGACATGCTGAATTTTTGTGGTCAAAAAGCAGTAATGTCCAAGGAGACAGAACCTGTCGCGATTTCGCGACATGCTAGAGATTAAAGAACCAATTGAGGCAAGAGTGTCATGTTTTCACAGGTTGAGAGTTGGACCATACAAGGCAAGAGAAAACTATCGCGAAATCGCAACATGTTGCAGTTTCACGGGTATACAGAAGAGAAGGGCACAGAAGGTAGAAGAAGTCACGATTTCGCGACATGGTGAAGTTTTCGTGACATGGTGAAGAGTGTTGCATTTTCGCGACGTACTAGGAAGACACGGCCAAAAGAGAGAAAGGTGTAGCGAAATCGTGCCTTGTCGCATTTTCGTGGTTCGAAGCAACGAAGAGACAAAATTGGGAAAGAACGTCGTGATTTTGCGATAGGTCATAGTTTCATGAAAACAGAGCGGAGAAAGAGCAGAATAGTACGAAACATCATGATTTTGCGACGTGTCACGTTTTTGTGAGCTAAGGTGGTGAAGGAAACCAAAGAGCAAAAATATGTCGCATAATCGTGACATGTCACATTTTCATGACCCATTACAGTTTCGCACCAAAAAGCAGTTCAAACAGCTCGATGAAGCATTACGATTTCCAAGGATTAAAAGCAATCCAGAATTAAATGTTTTGCTGCTTTCTAATGTATACAAGATAAAGAATGTGTCCAAGCCACCAGAATTAAAGACACCCCATTATTCAAAGCTTCTGTTCATGATTTTTCTAGCGGTTCAAGCATGTTTCGAGAACGACCATTTAATGAAGACGACCGGTTCCTTATTTCAGTTAATTTTTGGTTTCTCCGAGGCTGGTTTAAGGGGATGATTTCCTTGTTTTCGTTGCACATTTTGTAGATCTTGAGGAGGTTCGTTGCATATTTTAAATGTTGTAAAGAAGCAAGACTTCTATATAAATCAATGTAGATCTCAGAAAGAGGGATCGAGAGAGAGACTTTTGCTGAAAGCTTTGAAGTTCTTTGCATGAATGAAAGATATTTGGCCTCTGGTTTTGCAAGCAACTGTCTGTGTGTTTTTCCTTCTATCTTATGCATTCCTAATTTACGCTCGCTTTTCTTATCTATTGCTTAATTTAAATTATGCATCTGAGTTTAGATATTGCTAGTGAAGAAGTGAGTTCTGGAATGTGATCTTGGAGGTTTTCTGCGCAAGATTGTAAGTTAATTACATCGATATATTCTGTTATATGCTATTAGTGTGCTTGGGGTTATCTACTGCTAATATTTCCTGATCTGATAAATTCAGCCTGTGGCTATATTTCTCGTTTTTTTTTGCGCATTTATAATTCCTTTCTAGTAACTCTAGTATTCATCAAGCTTAGATTTAGTAAGGGAACCAGCCCTCTCTGGAGATTGGTATGGGAGACATTTCTTTCTCCTAGCCTTTCAATGTTGGCTAGGTATAGGGCGCATTTCGCATAAAATCCTTTCCTATGGCAGATTCGTGACCAACAGTTTTTGGCACGCCCGATGGGACAGACTATTTTTGTCTCAAAAAGATCCCATAGTATTGAGGGTTTAATGTTCACCTTCATGTCGTATAGTTAGAACATTTGGTGACTCTGCAGTACCCAGAAATCTTTGAACATGGATGCAGTGAAAGTTGTACTTCATGATCATGAGATCAAAGTCCAAAAAAGTTGAAAATCTTGTTGAGTTTTTTGAACTTGACAACACAAAAAGAGGTGAACATTCTAGGTTGGTTTCCCCATCGCTTGCATTATCTGCCATATCCACACAAATCCCTGGTATTGTTACTAGTTTTCCATCTTCTCAGTCACATACACTAGTCCCAATGGCCCAGTATCCTCCACCCCAACAGTTTTCAGCATGGAACAGCTCAGGAGCCTTGAATTTGCAGGCTCAAAATCCAGTTTCCCAGGCTGCTTTGAAAGCCTTACCAACCTATGATGGTATAGGTAATACTGCATACGAACATATTCATGATGTAGCTCCTCTGGTAGCCATTCATGATATAATAGATGAAGATGTGATGGTGAAGTTATTAGTGTTATCCTTGAGAGGAAAATTGTTGTACTGGTATCAATCTCTGTAATCAAGCATCATTGCATCATGGGATCAGCTAGGAGAATTGTTAGTTAAGAATTTTCATGAACAGGCTGACCCATTTTCATTGTTGCATCAATTTAATGCAATCCAGAGGCACTCGCAGGAGGCAATAGCAGATTTCAATGTTCATTTCACCAGAAGCTGGCAGCGAGTGCCTGAAGGACTTCGCCCTACCCCTGAGCAAGCTACGTTCTACTACCTTTGAGCGTTCAATACAGACATTGGCTTGGCGATCAGGTAGTCCAATGTGATGACCTTCCCGAAACTATTCGAGTAAGCACAAAAGGTAGAGGCAGACTTGATTGCAATCGGCAGGCTTCCCCCAAAGGTAGCAATGCCCATTTTACCTGATATTCCACAACAATTATATCCTAGTTATTTTTTGTAATCTATGTCTTCTATGTACCCTGTTCCATCATGGAGCTCCAGTGCACCTCAAATTACACCTATCCCAGTTCCTCAGCTCTCTACTTCAACAAATCCCCAGTTGCCTACACCCAACATTCTGCCATTCCCTGCTTCCACTTCATTCCCAACATTACCGGCACCACCAACACCTTTGCCCTTACCAGCACCTCCTGCGCCTGTAAATCTTGATCCTTATACGACACTATTGCAAGCGGTAAAATCTGCCAATTCTATAATAAGAGCAATGGGTAATAAGATCACGCTTATTGAAAGGAAGCAAGCTGAGCGAGATTTCCAGCCTAGGAGATTTCAACCCCCATCGATTACTAGAGAACAAGCTGCTTCAACAAGCAAAGCACCCAAGAAAAACTTGACTGTTTTGGCAAATGAAGATGTAGTCCCTACGAAAAGAACATATTGGTGTTCGACATGCAATGATCCACATGGAGAAGACACTTGCATGGTTCATTTGAATTATGTGCATACATTGGCTGCTAGTTCTTTGGGAGGGCAAGTCAATATGATCTCTGAGGCAGGCCATAGCTTAATGGTTCCATCGAAAGAGCAAGTTTCGATTCTCACAAGGACTGGAAAGAAGCCTGTTACAATAGATCCCGCTGAGCTAGAGCCATTAAAAGTGCCAGATGATTTGAAGAAACCAGTGAAAACTCTTGTGTCAGTTTCAAAGCTAGATACGCCTATTTTACCAAAATATCCTGTTCTACATAGAGTATAAGAAAAGCCGCAACTGCACAGGCAAGATCAAAAGTAGAGGAGAAAGCTAGAGAAAAGCTGAAGTACCCTTCATTGACGAAGAGGCTGAGAGTAGAAGCCACTCAACAGTATCGGAGCAGATATGATCACCCCATTGAAAAGAAGGAATCTACTACGGTTGCATACAACATTGTCGAAGAACTGAAGAAGACCCTAGCTAAGGTTAGTCTTTATGATGCATTGCAATTGCCTGGGCAGGTAGATTTATTGCAAGAATCTTTAAAATCTATGAAGGATAGTGAGAAGGGTCCTACCCAGACAATTTATGCTCAAGCTTTAACCACTTCTATCACTAGTAAAAATAGACCACCCTCATTTTATCTATCACTGCAAATAGAGGGTTGGATCGTTCATAACTACATGATCGACTCTGGAGCCGCTACAACTATCATGCCAAAGGTAGTTTGCGAAGTTATGGGTATGGAATATACACGAAGTAGCCCTGGAGTCTTACAGTTATATGGTACTCCTATGAAAATTGTAGGTGTAATCAAGGATGTCCTGATTGTTTTACACACTATGCCTCAGATTACAATCATTCAGGAGATAGTTGTGGTCGATCTAGAACCGTATTTCAGTATGTGCTTATCTAGAGAGTTTACTGCAAAGTTGGGAGGTTACCTTGCACTATATTATTCCCACTTGGAGATCCCTTTCAAAGGAAAGAGACTCCGGATTCATAATGAAAAACCTTCATCTTTTCATATTGAAAGGTTGGATGAAGCAGGAAAGACCATGCAATATGTCAACATGCTAACCGAGGAGTTAGAGGGTTCTAATTTGATGAATGAGGTTTTAGATGAGATTCATTTGGAAGACAGGTTTTCCATACTTGATTTCAATGCTATGCTGGAGATCGAAATTGGTTGTTATTCTATCATAAAATTTGAGGATGGCATAAGGCAGGTACCCCTTAACCAAGATGATCAGAGCTCTATCAAGAATCAACTATGGAAGTTATATTTTGATGGGGCAAGATGCAAAAACGGTGCAGGAGCAGGTATTGTTCTGATTTCTCCCTCTGGTTTACAAAGAACATATTCATATCGTCTCACTTGGAATTGTACTAACAATGTTGCCGAGTACGAAGCATTATGCCTAGGCTTGAAAAAGGCAAGAAAGTTGGGAATCGAACAGTTGCAAATTTTTGGTGATTCTAAGCTGATTGTAAACCAAGTAACAAACAGGTGTATTTCCAAGCAGCATTATCTCAAAGCATATCGCAACCAAGTTTGGGACCTATTTGAGTCTTTCACAGCTCTGAATATTCAAGCCATTTCTTGAGAGCTAAACAAGCATGCAGTTCTTCTAGCATCTCTTGGAGAAAATTTTTCTCCCATTGAGCAGGTAGTGAAGAAACCAAAGACAATGAGGATGGTGTACAGACCTAGTGTCCCAGATAAAGATACTTTTTGGCAAGTCTTCGAGAGTGATGAGCAAATTGTTAACTTTTTGATTCAAGAAGCTGCCACCATCAAAGGAAGAACCTTGGAGCATGAAGAAATCGAAGGTCTAATTCAGTTGTGGAATAATCATATTTCGAAAGGTCTTATCACTCTAGAAAGTTTGTTTGATCAGCATGATCGGTCCAAGAAACATCAGATTGAGATCGACAAGAAAGAGTATATGGAGCTGCAATTAGAACCCAATAAGGTCATTAATATTGGGATTGATTCTACTCCTGATGAACTACAAGAAATCAGAAAACTATGTCAAGAATTTTATGATATTGTGGCCTGGAGTTATGAGGATCTGAAGGGATATGATAAATAGATTGTTCAACATACTATTGAGTTGGAAGGAGTCAGACCCTTCAGAAAAAAGCAACGACTAGTGAACCCAAATATTGAGACTCTCATGAAGGTCGAACTTGTGAAAATGCTACAGGCCAAGATTATATACTCGGTTAAGCACTCGACTTGGGTTGCTAATCTGGTTTCGGTTTGAAAGAAAAATGGAGACATACGACTATGTGTAGATTTTTGAAATCTGAACCGTGCATCTCTAAAAGATCACTATCCCTTGCCTCGCATTGATCAGATACTTCATGTTGTTGCTGGGGCTCAACGTTTTTCACTACTGGATGATTTCTCTGGATATAACCAGATTTGTGTTAGGGATGAGGACTAGTACAAGACAACATTTACAACTAAGTGGGACACTTTTGCTTATCAGCGAATGCCTTTCGAATTATCAAATGCTGGGGCCACATTCCAGAGAGCCATGGACATTGCATTTGAGGAGCTTTTAAACAAGATTATTGTCATTTATCTTGATGATATGACTATCTTTTCACATAAACGGTAAGATCACGGTTCTCATCTGAGGCAAATATTTGGAAAATGTAGAGTTTGGTATTTCCATTAATCCAAAGAAGTCTATTTTTGCAGTGAAGGAAGGTAAACTCTTGGGGCATGTCATTTCAGAAGATGGTTTGGAAATCGATCCATCTCGAGTCGAAACATTGAAGAAACTATCGCTCCCTGCCAATAAGAAAGAGCTATAGTCTTTCTTTGGGCAGATTAATTTCATCAGGAAATTCATTTCTGATTTTGCCTAGGTTGTCAAGCCCATGACTGAGTTGTTGAAGAAGGATGCATAATTTAAATGGACAACTCAGAGGAAGGAGGCATTCCAAGAAATTAAGGATAGAATAGCGCAGGCTCCTGTATTAATTAATCCATATTATTCAAAAGATTTCATTTTGTATGCAGTGGGGGAAGATGAAAGCTATGCCACAGTACTCACACAGAAAGGAGATGATGGGAATGAAAGGCCCATTGCTTTCCTTAGTCAGGTTATCTTACCTCATGAAGCAAAATATAATTTCATTGAAAAATAGGTGTATGCTATCATGAAGTCTCTTAAAAAATTCAAGCACTTCATATCTCAGAGTAGGACAGTCGTCTATGTTATACATCCCGATGTAAGGAATTTCATCATTCAGGGCGAGATGGGTGATAAACGCGCTAGTTGGGTCACCAAAATTCAAGAATTTGATGTTGAGATTCATCCGACCAAGCTAGTGTAGGGTAAAGCCTTATGCCAGCATTTAGCAAAGACTGCAGCATATGGAATAGTTGATTATCAAGAAGATGATCTTGCTAGAGATAACAATCTGATGAACCTCTTAGTTCAAGAACAAGATTGGGCAGATTACCTTATTAACTAGTTCACAACTGGTAAATGCCCTTCACAGTTAAATGCCTCACACCGGAGAAGGTTTCGTTTGCAAGCTCTCAGGTATGTGTTGCTGCCCAAAGGATTGTTTTTCAAGAACATTGATGGCATTCTTTTAAGGTGTGTCAAGGAATAAGAGAAGGCAAGACTCCTGAAGGAGTTTCATTCTGGCATATCAGGAGGACACTATGCAGGTAGACCAATGGATTTAAAAATTATTAGGGCTGGTTACTATTGGCTAACCTTGTTCACATATGCTTTCAGGATTGCCCAAGCATGTGACAAATGTCAGAGGTATACAGGAAGGGTTAGAAATGCATCATTGCCCCTGCATCCAATTCAGGTTGAGGCAAATTTTCAACAGTGGGGATTGGACTTTATTGGGATTATTGATATGAATTCTTTAGCTGGACACAAGTATATCTTGACCGCTACAAATTATTTTACGAGATGGTCTGAAGCTATTCCAACCAGGGTTGCAAATCAAGAGGTGGTGATTTCTTTCATTGAAGGGTTGATCACACGTTTTGGCATTCCTGATGCTATTATTACAGATAACGAAACTCCATTTATTGGAGCTGAGCTAGCTGAATTTGCAAATAAGTATGGTGTTTTTTCTGAAGACATCCCCTAACTATTACCCTCAAGGAAATGGCTTGGCAGAGTCCATAAACAAGAATTTGCTACAAATTTTAAAGAGATCTTTGGGGGATAACAAGAGATCATGGCACCTTCTGTTGAATCAAGCTTTATGGGCAGATAGGATTTCAATCAAGAAGTCTATCAAGACTTAACCATATGTCCTGGCATATGGAAAAGAGGCAAGGTTTCCTGTTCATATAGAATTGCCAGTATTGCAGCAGATGCAGGGATTTCAGGATGATGAAGCAGATGTAGATTCCATGGATATGTGGTTGGCATAGTTTTTACAGTTGGAAGAGCAACGTTCTTTGGCCTATGAGGAGTTTGCTAAGCATACACAGGTTATTTCAAAGTGGTTCCATAAAAATTTCATTGATCGTCTGCTTAAGGTGGGTGATTTGGTCCTGAAATGGAATGAAAAGAAAGCCAAGCCAGGGATGCACAAGAAGTTTGATGCTCTATGGGAGGGTCCGTTCCGCATTGTCAGTGCTGGTGCAACAAATTCGTTTCATCTGGAAGATCTGGATGGCAGCCCACTTCCCATTTCGGTGAACGGATTTCATCTGAAAGCCTATACTACATGAAGTGTGAGTCCAGTATTACCTTGTACATAGCAAAAGAAAAAAAAAAACAAGGAAAAAAGAAAATAGAAAAAAAAAGTATTTTTTTCCTCTGTCAACTTTGGCTCTTTTTGCATGCGAGCCCATAGGTACGTATTTCTTTATTTTTTTTTCCTCCTTCCTAGCAGTTAGTGGCTTTCTCTCTATTTCTTCCTTCCCCTCTTCATTCCCTTCTTCTCCTACTCCTTTTTCTTCTGCAAGTAATCAAGCCACTACTATTGTTTCTTGTTCCCTTTTTGATATTCCCATTTCTTCTTTTCCATTTCTTCTAAATTCATTGTTGTTTTAGCATTTATCAGTTCTATCTACCGCATCACTCCCTTCACTCCACCATTCCATCATTTACCATTTCCATTCCATAATCCTCACTCCACTTATTTCATTCATTTTCGTTTTGCAACCCCTGGTGCTTTCCTGGAGATTCTTTTACAGCACCTAGTAAGCTAAGCCAAATACAGACTCCTTGAGTTTTTTGTAATTCAATAAGAGTTGTTGCAGCAGTCCGCCGAGATGTACCCCATCAGCCAGTTTTTTGTTCTCAGTTTTTCTTGACTCTGTTGCCCAATGAATTCAGGCCTGGGATTCGTGCATACAATAAAACTGTATACCCCGCGAGCCACCAAGAATGTTGGCATTTTTTCCACATTATTTTGATTGTTGATTATTCATGCATAAGATGTTGAAGTTCTCACTCCTTTACAGGTTTTGATGCAAAAAAAAACTAAGTCCAAATACTGTCATGATATCGTGACAAAAAGTAGCATGGAAGGCACAGTTCAAAACCATCATGATATCGCAACATGTCACATTATCACGGGTCTGTTGAGGAGAGAGAAGTCAAAAGCAAAGGTGTAGCAAAATCGTGACCTGTCACAGTTTCACGGTGCCAAATGCAAAAAAGCTCTAAGCAGCAAAGTTGTCGTGATTTCGTGATGTGTTCCGAAATTACGGTCAAAATGGTCAATGGAGACAACGCAGTAAGATTGTAGCAAAATCGTGACATGTTGCGTTTTCACGACTTACAATGGCCATGGAGCAGAGTAAGAGAAAAGGTCATGAAATCATGACATAACTAAGCAAAGGATGATGACAATGAATCTCGTAGCAATTTCATGATAGAACAATGAACAAGGCGCAAAAGGCAGAAGACGTCACGAAATCATGACATGTTGCGTGGTTGCGGAAAAGTTGAAACAAAAATCATAAGGCATGAAAGGCATCGTGATTTCGCGACATTTGTGGAGGAAGTCCAGAAAGCAAGGAAACGTCACGAAATCGTGACATATTGGGGCAGAAGGACCAAGTGTAGGGAATTGTCATGATTTTGTGACATGACGAATTTTTGTGATCGAAAAGCAATAAAGTCCAAGGAGACAGAATCTATCACGATTTTGCGACATGCTGGAGATTAAAGAACCACTTGAGGCAAGAGTGTCATGTTTTTGTAGGTTGAGAGCTGGACCGTACAAGGCAAGAGAAAACTGTCACGAAATCGCAACATGTTGTAGTTTTGCGGGTATACAAAAGAGAAGGGCACAAAAGGTAGAAGAAGTCGCGATTTCGCGACATGGTGAAGTTTTCATGACATGGTGAAGAGTGTTGCATTTTCACGACATACTAGGAAGACACAGACAAAAGAGAGAAAGGTGTAGCGAAATCGTGCCTTGTCGCATTTTCACGGTTCGAAGCAGTGAAGAGACAAAATTGGGAAAGAACGTCGCAATTTCGCGACAGGTCATAGTTTCACAGAAACAAAGCAAAGAAAGAGCAGAATAGTAAAAAACATTGTGATTTCTCGATGCATCATGTTTTCACGAGCTAAAGTGGCGAAGGAAACCAAAGAGCAAAAATATGTCGCAAAATCGTGACATGTCACGTTTTTGCGACCCGTTACAGTTTCACGCCAGAAAGCAGTTCAAACGGCCTGATGAAGCATTGTGATTTCCAAGGATTAAAAGCAATCCAGAATTAAATGTTTTGCTGCTTTCCAATGTATAAAAGATAAAGAACGTGTCCAAGCCACCAGAATTAAAGACGCCCCATTATTCAAAGCTTCTGTTCATGATTTTTCTAGCGGTTCAAGCATGTTTCGAGAATGACCATTTAATGAAGACGACCGGTTCCTTATTTCAGTTAATTTTTGGTTTCTCCGAGGCTGGTTTAAGGGGATGATTTCCTTGTTTCTGTTGCACATTTTGTAGATCTCGAGGAGGTTCGTTGCATATTTTAAATGTTGTAAAGAAGCAAGACTTCTATATAAATCAATGTAGATCTCAGAAAGAGGGATCGAGAGAGAGACTTTTGCTGAAAGATTTGAAGTTCTTTGCATGAATGAAAGATATTTGGCCTCTGCTTTTGCAAGAAATTTTCTATGTGTTTTTCCTTCTATCTTATGCATTCCTAATTTACGCTCGCTTTTCTTATCTGCTGCTTAATTTAAATTCTACATATGAGTTTAGATATTGCTAGTGAAGAAGTGAGTTCTGGAATGTGATCTTGGAGGTTTTCTACACAAGGTTGTAAGTTAATTACATCGATACCTTCTATTATATGTTGTTAGTGTGCTTGGGGTTATCTGCTGCTAATCTTTCCCGATCTGATAAATTCGGCCTGCGGCTATATTTCCCGTTTCTTTCTGCACATTTATAATTCATTTCTAGTAACTCTAGTCTTCATCAAGCTTAGATTTAGTAAGGGAACTAGCCCTCTCTGGAGATTGGTCTGGGAGAAATTTTTTTATCCTAGCCTTTCAATGTTGTCTAGGTCTAGGGCGCATTTCACGTAAAATCCTTTCCTATGGCAGATTCGTGACCAACAATACCTTTTAAGAAGATATCTACAAGAGCAAAGAAACCTCTGGAGTTGATTCACACCGATCTGTGCAGTCCTTTCACACACATAAGTTGTGGGGGGAAGAGGTATTTTCAGTTTATTATGGATGATTACTCATGAAATATGTGGGTGTTATTTCTTAATCTAAAATTTGAGGCATTTGGTTTTTTCCAGCAATTCAAGAAATCTGTTGAGAAGGAGTCAGGGACTTCTATAAAGACCCTCCACTCAGATCAAGGGGGGAGTTTACCTCTAAAGAATTTTCTACATTCTTGACTACACATGGGATCACAAGATAGTTAACTACTGCTTATACTCCTCAAATAAATGGAGTTGCTGAAATGAGGAATCGTTCCATCATGGAAATGGTTCGTTGCATGCTCACAGGAGCTAGTCTTGAGCAACAATATTGGGAAAAAGCTGTCACCATAGCAGTATATCTATTGAATAGGGCACCCACAAAGGCCCTACAAGGAATGACTCCACGAGAAGCTTGGAGTGGTAGAAAACCCTCCATATCTCATCTATGCATTTTTGGATGTAATGCTTTCATGCACATACCAAAAGAGAAAAGGAAGAAGCTATATGAGAAGACATTGAAGTGTATTCTTCTTGGCTATGATGAGCACTCTAAGGGTTATCGTTTGATTGATCCTTTGACCAAGAAGATTCATGTCAGTAGAGATATCATTTTTGATGAAGCTTTCACATCACAAAGCACATTAGATGTATACCTAGATCTTGTGGAATCTAAAGTTGAGAAGTCTCCTTCGTCATCAAATACTGGAGGACCATATACTTCTTCATATTCTTCACCACCATAGAAGAATAATACAAAATGGTATAAAAATACAATAAGAGACTCAAAATTATCCACTCCACCAGATTTAACTTTGGATAGACCTCGTACTTGCAACATGGATCGATAGGAAAAAGCAACAGCAAAGACTACTAAGGTTGATGATATTTGTCAATTTTTTGAGGAACTTTATGTAGATCTAGACAAAGAAACAGAGGATATGGATATAGATGATGACAGGGTGTTTATGTCTTCAATGAATGAACATGAACCTACTTCTGTACAAGATGCCCTTAGTGAGCCATAATGGAAGGTTGTTATGGATGCTGAGTATACATCTCTGATGAAAAACAAAACTTGGAAGCTTGTCGATCTACCATACAAAAAGAAACCATAGGCTACAAATGAGTGTACAAAGTCAAGTACAAGGTATATGGGACAATAGATAAGCATAAGGTCCATCTTATTGCAAAGGGCTATGCTCAAAAGGAAGGCATTGACTATGAGAAAACTTTTGCACCTACTGCTCGGATGACCACCATTCAAGTTCTTTATGCTATGGTAGCGCAGTATGGGTGGAAAATTCACCAAATGGATGTCAAGAGTGCTTTTCTAAATGGTGATCTCCAAGATGAAGTCTACATGACTCAACTTGAAGGATTTGAAGTGGAAGGCCAAGAGTAGAAAGTGTGCAAGTTGGTCAAATCCTTATATGGTTTAAAACAAGCTCCTCGAGCTTGGTATATAAAAATGGATAATCACCTCCTGTAGCATGGATTTAAGAGATATTCATCAGATGCAAACCTCTATTTTAAGAAATAAAATTTTGAAATAGTGTTGTTTGTACTCTATGTTGATGATCTGCTCATTACAAGGAGTTCAAAAATAATGATCTCTGCTGTCAAAAGATACTTGTGTAAATATTTTGAGATGATAGATCTCGGACTTATCAATTATTGTCTTGGTCTGGAAGTGAACCAGAAGAAGCACTACATCAAAGTGTCTCAGAAAAAATATGCCAAGACACTGTTAGAAAAATATCGCATGACTGATTGCAAGTCGATGGAAAATTTGATGGAATCAGAGCTTCAGTTATTGTGATATGATGATTCAACTCATGTAGATGGTACTCTCTATCGATAGATGATTAGGAGTCTCATATATCGGATAAATACTAGGCTAGATATCGTGTTTGCTGTCAACTATCTTTTGAGGTTCATGCAGGAGCCTAAGACCACTCATTGGAAAGTAGTAAAATGTATTCTTCACTATGTCTATGGTACAATGGAATATGGCCTAGAATACAAGAGGAATGATAAATTCTTCTTGCAAAGATAAACAGACTCTGACTATGCCGGGTCATATGATGATCGTAAGTAAACTTCAGGATATATATTTCATCTTGGATCCGACCCTATCTCTTGGTACAAAAAGAAGCAACAGGTGGTTGCTATCTCATCTACATAGGTAGAGTATCGTACCACATGTGAAGCTGTGTATGAAGTGATATGGTTGTGTCATATTATGACAAGTATGGGTCTTCCATAAAAATCTCCAATACACTTGTTCTGCGATAACCAGGGTGTTTTAAATCTTGTTAAGAAATCAGTACATCATGAGAAAATTAAGCACATTGACACACAATATCACTTCATTCGAGATGAAGTTCCAAGGCACCAAATTAAGCTTCAGTACATTCCCATCGATGCTCAAGTTGTAGACATTTTCACTAAGGCACTTGAACGTGTCAAATATGAATTGTTTCACAACTCTCTATGTATTGCAAAATGATGTAATCAGGGGGGGATGTTAGTATAGCTAGCAGTTATCCTATTATCCAAATAATATAATAATGAGGGATGTTAGTGTAACATAGGTTTGAGAAGATATATTGGCATTCAAGCATGAGATATTTATGGATATGAATTTTAATGTGGATAAAAAGCAAGCATTCAAGATACTATTGTTTGAGGTAGGGAGGATGTTGAAATATGTGGTGTTAATGTTCAATAGAGGCCATGGATGAGCTTTATATTGTATACACTTGTATTATTTTGTGGTTCATTGTACACCTTCTATATGTGATTTTATTATACCACTATAATAATAAACTTTAAGGTCGATTCTTTAACCTTGATCTAAGATCACTTGTAATTTAGAAATTTAAACCCCTTTAGGATAACCATTTGATCATTGGTTGAAAACTATTTTCTTTCCTTAGCGATATTATTTGGTATCTAAGGGCACCTATCATATTGTGTTGTGTTTATATGAGATTTATCTTTTATTTTCTACATAATTTATTGATTTTATTTGTTTCAAGATACATTGATAGATCTAAAATGGTATTAGATTGATGTTAATATCTGTTACTCATTCTTCAAATATTCTTCTATAGTGATTCTAAAACCAGGGTAAATTCTTTATAATCAACTTATCAAAAATTTTGTTTCTCTAACAGCTTCTTTAGGATTTCATCAAAAACCTTAGTTGGAGCTTGGATCACAAGAATATCTATGTCAAAATAGTTGAATAAATCAAGAGAAACATTTATTGATAATTGCATCAAATTTTTATTTTTTGTCACTCAATCCACGTGTTAGTTACTTATTTATGATGTATTATTATATTGATGCCCTAGCTAATGAGAAAGCAAATTTTCTTGAAGTTAATGGATGAAATTTTTTGAGTTTGTTAACATATCTTGGTTTTCTTTTATGAATTATTAAAAAAATATCATTTCCTTATCTACTTAGATTTTTTTAATACTATTGTGACAAAAATGAGAGGACAATTTGGATGATTTCCATAGTAGAGAAGAAGAGGTTCAATAAATTTTGATCACCCCAAGTTGCTAGAAATATGTTTGGGTAAACTTCAATGTATAGCAAAGACCTTTCATCCAATTTACAAAGTTTTTAGATTGGTCTGATAATTTTTATGTTGCTTCAGTGACAGGGGATGCTTTCATGTATTGTGTTCCAAAAAGATTTGTACAAAGCAAATATTGATAGATATGGATGAAGCATTAGCATTTTGGGAAATTAAAAAAATAATAATGGAATCAAAGTTCAACAATTTTTAAGATTTTATTAGCAGGTGTCTTATTTTGTGTTTGAAAATTTCTCTTTTGCCTTTAAAATTTAAAATTTTGAGTTTGAAATATAAAATATTTTAAGGAATATTGCCTTTATTGATGGCAAAAAGGTTGGACACAAGATGCATGGTGGTATTATTAAGTTATAATGAGGGAAATGTAACCCCTACCATATGCTATGGTGTAACAACTTAGACATACTATTGAAGTTTTTAAGTAAATAAAGGTTATGGGTTCAACCCAAACTATGCTCACTACTATTGGTATTTTTTAATAGAGATGCATGAGAATTTCTTTAAATGTTGTAATGAACAATAATGCTAAATAATTATGTGATGAGGTCACATCCACCCCCACCAAGATTAGAAAATATCTTCCTCAGTCAATGATACTACTCTACAACTTGACAATGCCAACAATTATATGGCCAACATGTAAAAGGTGAAGCTTTGGCATTTTAAGGGTGCAGTTTCAAAATTCATGTGCCTCTCTCTTTTATCCAAGTATTATTGATAATTATGTGTGTGGTTGCTAAGAAATCTTATGATCCTTGTGTTATATTTTACAGCCGTTTTTTTAAAAAATAAATCAAACATTACTACGTATTGTTTGATAAAAATAAAAATAAAAAAACACAAAATATGATGTTGTAATTAAAGTTCACTACATCCAGGAATTTTTTGTCTTGACTAATTTTTTAAGTCGGTCTCAACGGATGGCAAACCAACAGTATCAAGAAAGCGACCGCAAGAAAGCGACCGCAAAGCCACATCGTTGATTTTGCAATCAATGGCAAACACTGCTTTTGTGTAAAGGAGCTCGAAAAAGACTTTAATTGTATATGACCTTTTGATTTTTTGATCAACGACGGGCATTGATTTGAAAAGAGAAAGGGCCACTAAAAATTTCCAAAGCCCCGTACACCATCGATTAAGTTAATCTCCGCGTGTGGGCCAATGTACACCTCTTTAATAAAGCCTACCTTCACATACAAGTGATCTAAATACATTGATGTACAACTAGAAATCCTAACCTCTCAAAATCGAAGGCTTCCTAATACATTCGTTCAGAACCAGGTTCCTTCAGAATCTGATTTTACGTCATGTCATAGCTATCCGACCCAGAATTTGCAGAGATTGGTAGAATTTGGGACTCAAAACTTGTGAAGCCTGCGACGAATAATCCTCTTGAATAAATTATTAATGAACAGAAGCATCCTGCAACGCAAATCATAATATTCGACAGCCTTAGATTAAATTAAAAAAAAAAAAAACCAAAAATGGTAGATGAAAATAAAGAAAGAAAAGAAAGGCAGAGATGAATGAACTTCTTTACATCACAGCAAATGATTAGGGAAACTCACTCTAGCTGGGCTCTTCAATTCAGCAATCCTATCTAAGCTGGGTTTCCATCCGAAATCAAGAGGTCGCGAGAATGAATCCCCAGACTCGTAGTGGTGTTTCTCCACAGCCTGCCGGATCACGAGGTCCTCCACAGCGTACTTGCGATCGGCCGACAGAAACGAAGCCAACTCCTCTTTGCGCAGCCGAATCTTGAGACGCACCTTCGATCCATCGACCTCAGAAACAATCTTCACATCTCCGTCAAATCCTCCCTTGCTTAAATCTCTGTCGGAAAAAGCTCTGCGCGAGAGCTGTAACTGACGGAGTCGAGAACTCGCCGACAGAACCTTATCCGAGCTGGCCCTCGCAAAACGCGTCTGCTCCTGAGGAAGAGGAATGAGAAAATAGAGGTCCCCTCTCTGAAGCTCCGCCGTTAGCGGAAGAGGTCGACTGCGGACCCCCAGTCGACGCACAGCGTCGGCTTCAAATATTCCGTGATCTGCATGGTCGCCAAGTATTTCCTTAACATACACAGGACTCCGCAGCTTCATTACCGTTCCGTTGACCTTCATAATCCTCACCCGTCGACGCCGATCTGTCTTCAGCAGTCCTCGCAGAACGTTACCCATTCAAGGTCACTATTCTTATCCCACACTCGAATTCTATTTAACAATGAATGCAGGCGAATGGTTTATATAGAACTTGGTCAGTGAAGGAAGGTCCGGACGCGTCGGTGGGCGATAAAAGCAAAGCAAAGCAGCACATGCCTGTCGACGTATATGACTTGCACGAACACCACAAACTAAAAACTTTCGGAAGTTGAAATTCCCAGTCCGTGAGCCCACGGTAATGCCGACTCGAAGGGAAGACATCGTGTACACCGAAGCAGCTCCAAGACATATCGGCTTCGAAAGCGTTGCCCAGTCAGCAAGACTTTCGGAAGTTGAAATGTAGAGTCAGCATTGCTTTCCTCGACATGTCGAGGAAACAGAGTTTGTTTAGGCCAGGTGAGCATTGCCGTCGCACGCAAGACAGGTCGGACTTACTGTTCTTGATCTTGACTAGGAAAGTGGAATCGGATTGGATGGCAGAAAGGGTGAGCATTGTATTCAACATGATGATCATACGTTGCAAGAACAAGCAAGGAATCTTTGACAGAGTCTCCTTTCACATTAGCGTCCTGGATACAAATGTTGTTTTTCAAGGGGCTTACTTAAACGATGAAATAGGCGTCACTTCTTTCTGTTTAATGGATAACATGCAGAGTTCGTTATGGCGTCATCGTTTGCGATAAGAGATTAACATAAACGGAATGGAGTTGACAAAGTGAGGCATTCAATTTGATTAAAGCGTTTGAAATATGCCTTAAAAGAGTTAGAATGCAGTTGAAGTAAGCATATCTACGAAGATAAGATTATTTTTTATGCACCATTTGCCCATCCAATCATTGACGATCTTACAATGTTTGTCCCATGGCATGTAGGCAGTGCAATCATTGACGATCTTCTTTAATCTCACTTCAAAAACTTTAATCTCACTTCAAAAACAACGCAAATAATGATATGCCATGGAATCACCGTTCTTCCTACGCACACATTGTGTTAAGACTTCTTAGTTAACTTCTATTCCTTTTTTATATAAGAAAATGCAATTTACAATATGACAACATAACAAATGGTTGTTTGCTTCTACATTGTCAAGTTTGCATACGACCAAACTAAAGGAGCGTCTCCAACTAAGGATGGAAAATACCTAGCCATACTTTAGCTCCTCATGTACTTTGTTACTCTAGATCTCATCCTTAATGCAAAATTTATAATGCCACTTGAACTATAAGGGTAAATAGGATAAATAGTTATACATAGGATAAATAGTTATGCTTGTAATCAGAGCATAAATAGTTATGCAAAGCATAATTTGGTTAGAATGTTTATTTTGAATAGTTATAGTTGAAAGATCTCAACTGTCAATCATATGGTGAATAATTATCTTTTTTGGGTTCCAAAGACAAGTAATGTCATCAGAAGTCTACTAGGAACTGAGGGAAGCAATTTTTTAAGCTAGCCAGATTTTACTAGCAATTGAATCCTTTTTCTCTATTGATATCTTTGTTTCCTTAACGAAAACAAGATGTGGATGGTTTGTTTGAATAATTCTTCTAATTTCATTTTGTTTTGAAAGACTCCCTTTGAGTCCTCTAATATTCAAAGTGATTGTTTTCATTAATACCAAGGCTAAAAAAATCGGTAAGGGCATTAATTTTACCTTCCTCTATAAGTGTATACCTTGGACATCGAGAAAATGTATGATTTTAATTTTTTTTGGGAAACAAATTGGAAGTCGTTTTCAATCAAGTTTGTAGCATGAAGATCTATTGAAAGATATATTTCTAACCCATCTTGGGTCCCTTGCAACATATCCTGCTAAAATCTTGAGCAGAAATCAATAAAATGTTGGCCGCTAGGGCCCAAATGCCTTGAAAAACAACCTCTAGAGCCACTGGCTTTGACCACAGATGAAACCCTAGCATAGTCATTCGCTTTTGAAAAATATCAAAACTAAGTTGAATGATCTAAATTGTCTTCGTATCACATATACATTGCTCTTAATACAAGCATTTTTCAAAGAATTACAAGTGTCAAGAATTCTAAAGGAGCTTGGGGACCTTCAAGACATTCTATTAAGGATTTGTTTAAGTGAGATTTGTGAAGTTATAGCTATTGAAGAGAGAATATAAAAATTTCAAAATAAAGCAAAGAGAATGTGAGAGATAATTGTGTAAACCTTCATGATATTATACACAAAATGGGTATTTATGGTGAAGAACTAGCACAAGAAGATATTGTCAAAAATATTTTTTTAACACTGATACCAAAGTGGAACAATTATGCAATGATTATTGAAGAAAGTAAAGATTTGAAGATGTTGGAGTTTGTTGAATTGGTGGTATTACTAATGTCTCATAAAGAAAGCATTCGAATTAGTGAAGAATAAAACTTGGAGCAAGATTTTCTTACAATTCTAGAGTGTCAAACAATAATGGGATTATCTCAAGATTCAATTCCCAAGTACAAAGAGGGGACCAACAAAATCAACATTCTATAAGAGGAAGAGGTCATGGTAGAAGAAGAGGATACAATAGAAGAGATAAAGACAAATTTTTGGATAAGAGAAATGTTTGATATCATAATTGCAAAAGGTATGACCACGACAAAAGAGAATATAGAGTAAATACAAGTAGTGAAGGAGGAAAAAATGTAAACATTTTAAATGAAGAAGATGAGAGCTCAAAATATATATTCTTGTCATGTAATACAACAAGTATTTCAACTAAAGAGTCTTCGTAATTAGATTTTGGTTGTTCTAAACATATGATCAGTAATAAGGAGTTGTTTATGGAGTTAATTGACTCATACAAAATCAAGGTGAAATATAAAAAAAATAAAACATTGAAGGTTAAAAAAAAAGGAACCTTGCAAAGTGACACAACATACAAAAATACTAATATTTAAAATACTTACTTCACATCAGGCTTAAAACACAATATATTGAGTGTGGGACAACTTATAGAGAAAACTATAAAGTCACATTCGAGAGTAAAAAATGCATCATCTATGAAAAAGCAAATAAGAACCATGCATTGTCTATTATACCTATGATAAAGAACATAATGTTTTCTTAGAATATTGGAGGAGAAGAAAGCAATTTGTGTCATATAACCATTAACAACAATAACTATTTATGACACCAAAGGTATGGTCACCTAAAGTTTTGAAGCTCGTATTCGTTGAATACTAAAGGAATGGTCCATGAACTACTTTGTGTAGAAGTAAAAAGTGAAGTATGGTAAGATTGCATGATGGTAAAACATCATAGATATATTTCCAAAAGGAAGAGGAAAAAAAGCATCATATCCATTGTAGTCGATTCATTTAGATATTTGTGGTTCAATGTATATACCAAGTGTTAGTAAATCATTATGTTTTATGAATTTCATTAATGATCATACTAGAAAAACATGGGTAGTTTTGTTTTAAGAATGGGAGTAATGATTTTGAAGTATTCAAAATCTTCAAATCCATATTAGAGAATGAAAGTGGATATAAAATCAAAACACTAAGGACTGATCAAGGTGATGAATATTGTTTATGATGAATATTGTCTAGAGAAATTCAAGAAGCTTTGTAATGAACATGAGATGAAAAATAATTGAAAATAACATATACACCTTAAAAAAATGGATTGGAGAAAAGGACGAATAGAAAAATCATGGTGATGGAAAAAAGCATGGTACTAGCAAAAGGTTTGGGAAATAATTTATGAATTAAAGCAGTTGTAATAATAATATACATCCTCAATAGAGGTCCCATACTTATAGTAAAAAATATGGCTCCTCAGGAGGTATGATATGGAAATAAGCCTTTAGTAAGTCACTTGAGTGTCTGGTTTTTTGGCTTACGTTCATATTGAAGATAAGAAAGGAATAAATTAGATCCAAATATTCAAGCATATATTTTTGGTGGTTATTCTCATGAAAGCAATGCATATATATGTTATAACCCTAAATCTAGACAAGACATTTTGTCTAAAGATGTGATTTTTTACGAAGAGGGGTTACATTGACAATAAGTAGAAGGGATTGAGAAGACAATCATAAATATTTTGGTCTATCACAAATATCAAGTGGAAGCACAAGCATTTCTCCAAATACAAGCATATAAAGGAAGAAATATTACAATCACATCCAAGTTGTCAAATATAGGATTAGATTTTTGATAGGAGGTTCATGAGAAGCAAGAACAATCCCAAAAATAAAGTCGAAAGGAACAAGACAATACTATGGTGATCTATGTGCTATTCTCCAAGATTGAAGTGGAGTCCTTAAGATTTGACGAAGCAAACCAAAGTAAGGTATGGACCAAAGCCATAAAATGAAAGATACTTGGAAGTCATGTGAACTTACAAAAAACAATGAGATAAATAAAATGAAGTATGTTCCCAAAAAATAAAGGTATACACAACAAATTGCTATAGATTATGATGAGACATATGCAAGTGTTGGAAGACGATATAATAAAATAGTCTTATGCTTGTTCGTACGTATTGGTGGGCGATAAAAGCAAAGCAGAGCAGTAGAGCAGCACATGCCCGTTGAAGTAAGGCTTGCACGAACACCACAAATATTTTACCGAGTCCCCTTTCACATTAGGGACATGGATACAAAGTTGTTTTTAAAGAAGTTTATGTAAACGATGAAATAAGCGTCACTTCCATTTGTTTAATGGATATCATGCACAGTTCGTTATGGCGTCATTGTTTGCGATAAGAGATTAACATAAACTGAGTGGAGTTGACAAAGTGAGGCATTCAATTTAATTAAAGGCTTTAACATATGCCTAAAGAGAAAGCTCGAATGCACTTGAAACAAGAATATTTATGAAGATGATATTATTTGTCCTACATTTAATGTTATATCGTGGCGTTTTATCTTCAGTTAACTTAATTCAAATTACGGAGAAAAGTATATATCATTTACCCGTCCAATCATTGACGATCCTACTGTCTTTGTCCCATGGCATGTTGGCAGTGCAAAATATTTCAAAGTATTGCATAGGCTTCTTTAATCTTACTTCCAAACTATAGCAAATAACGATAAGCAATGGAATCCCCGTTCTTCCTACTTACACATTGTGTGAGGACTTCATACGCTTATGGAATCTTGGAGATTGTTAGACGTTCACATTCTTATAAAACCATGGAGATAAGACGACGAATGTCGCACAAGTAGTTGTGGCTAAGCATGAGATTTAATGTTTTTCCATAAAGACTTTCTAATCCATTTCAACTAAATCTTTAAAGGAATTATTAGTGACATGAAAATCTTACTTGTTTGGAATTTTATTGAAGATAGATGATTTTTTACATTCAAATCAGTTTATGATATATTTTTTTGTTTGAATCCAAGGACAATTTTCTTGGAATAAGATTTGGAGTAAGAAAGTCACCAAAAAAATTGCTATATTTTTTATTGGCTTATTAAAATAAAACTATGATTATGGACAACTTATAGAAAAAAGGATTTTAATGACCTAATAAATGTTTTTAGTGTGAATCTAATAAAGAATTTGTGAGTCACCTTTTTTTAAGAATGCAAGTATTCTATGCAAATTTTCTTTAATATCATTCATGAAATAGGAATTAATTGAGTTTTCCCTAATAATATGTTGGATTGGTTGCAACAGTGGGAAAGACCTTTTAAAAGCAGAAGATTAAATGCTATATGGGACCTCATTCCATTTCATTTTGCTTGGGGCATTTGGCTAGAAAGAAATTTAAAGAGGACAAATTTTCCATCATCAAGTTGAAAATAAGGTAGAAAATAATGAGGAGGTTTCTATAGTTGCTACATGGACACAAATTCAAGGAGGTATTTCTTCTCAAAATAGAAAAAAAAATAATGTCACTTGGCAACATCCAAAAGTAGATTGGTTTAAATTGAATTTTGATGGGGATTCTAAAGGAAATCATGGAAAGGATAGAGGTGGAGGGGTTATTAAAAATGATAAGGGTCTTATGGTTGGTTCTTTTTCAATTTTTTTTGGAAAAATGACAAGTCATTTGGCAGAAGCAAGAGTTGTTTGTGTTGGTGTTAAAATAGTAAAGGATATCCACGTAAAACAATTATTAGTTGAGAGAGATTATCTGAATATAATTAAGTGCCTAAAAGGTAAAGCTAAATTAAGTTGGAAGGTGACTAGTATCCTTCATGACACTTTACAAATGTTAGACTCCTTTGAAGAATATGATTTATGCCATGTTCTTAGAGAAGGAAATAATGTTGTAGATTGGTTGGCAAATTGGGGTATTCTTAAAGAGAAGGATAAGAGATGGATCCCCCTGGGTATTTTTCCTTCTAATTTTATTCTTATTGGGGAAAATATGTCCAAATTAAATGGAAATGGAAAGGTTTATTCTTAGTAAAATTTATAGTCCAAGAAGATCATACATACTTCCTAGTTTGTTTATAAGTAAAGTTTGATGGTTTTGAATGAATTTGAAGCAGTTAATAGCCTATGTTGCAGGGTGCTCCATACTTAGACAAGGAATATTTATTGTTCAAATCTTGCCTCCTCTATTGAAGACACTTTTGAAGGTTTTCTCCACCTAGCCCAAGAGAAGTGATATATTTATGTTATTGTTTGTTCAAAGTTGTTCTAATTCAAGCATCTTTTTTGTAGTTTTATGTAGCAGTGTATATAGCATTTTGTAACTGTCTTTTCAATGCGTATCTTGTTTATCCTTTGTGCTATGTTGGTTTTTAGTTTCTAGATAGCTTTTATCTTATTTAATAAGTAATACATGGGTAACCTTATTTTGTATTGTATAACAGTACAAGCCCTTTAAAGTCCTATTTTTACCTTAAACAAAAAAATAGTGGATAATATTAATTCACCTATTTTCTCCTTTATTTTATTTGTTGTTTATCTAATTTTTGTATAAGTGAAGTCATCCAAAATAAATCAATTGATCTCTATTAACATAGTATATTATTAATTTGTATATTTTGTTCATTGATGGAATATAAACCATAACTACAATACTAGAATGGGTGATGAGCACATGGTCATTGCACTACTTCAAAATTTCCATGTGGCTATGAAGCTCTAGCAAGGCATTAGATCTGTATTAGATAAAAATCATGTAATAAAGGATTATAATTTAGAAAACATAGAGTAAATGTCATATGTGATTACACAAGCCTTGTAGTTGTATCTAGTTGGATTGTTGTTGCTTTCCCATGAATGTATGAAGTCTTGCATACCCATGGCTACAACATACCTTAAAGGACAATATTTCTAGTTAACATGTAATACATAGAGATTCAAAGGTATGAGAAGATCTATTGGCATTCAAGCATGAGAGATTTATGGATATGAATGTTAATGTGGATACAAAGCAAGAATTCAAGATACTAGTATTTGAGGTAGGGAGGATGTTGAAATATGTGGTATTAATGTTCAATAGAGGCCATGGATGAGCTTTATATTGTATACACTTGTATTGCTTTATGGTTTATTGTACACCTTCTATATATGATTTTATTATACCAGTATAATAATAAACTTTAAGGTTGATTATTTAACCTTGATCTAAGGTCACTTGTAATTTAGAAACTTATACCCCTTTAGGACAACCATTTCATCATTGGTTGAAAACTTTTTTATTTCCTTAGCAATATTATTTGGTATCTAAGGGCACCTATCATATTGTGTTGTTTTTATATGAGATTTTATCTTTTATTTTCTACATAATTTGTTGATTTTATTTGTTTCAAAATACATTGATAAATCTAAAATGGTATTAGATCGATGTTAATATTTGTTACTCATTCTTGCAAACATTTTTCTATAGTGATTCTAAAACCAGGGTAAACTCTTTTAATTTTATTTTAATCTTAAAAGAAAGGTATTGTGCAATGATAGTAATCAAGCATGATAAATTTGGATAAAGGACTTGCGCTAGGCATAATATTCCTAAAGATATTTTATTAGGGTTGTCTCATGCCATCATCACGAAGTCAATATGTAGTTGTTATGAGAGAGTGATTATGTATGATCAAAATGCAAGTTTTTGATAAATGATAAGTAATCATGCAATATAAAAATTGACATATTTATGCTAAGTGATAAGTATGAAAAATGCAAGATTGACTATTTTTTAGGACCAATTGCATATGCTAATAGTCATACAAATCCATGATGAAATAATGATGTTTTCTAATCAACCTTCAAGGAGAATTTTGGTCATTTCTAAGATGATTTCAAATTTATCAAGAACCAGTGTGTGATTTGTGTATTCATTTTCCATCTTGACCTTAATTATGATACAAAATATCTCAAGGATCAAATGTGTGTGCTTATGAAATTCATTTACCAATTTTGAGTAAGGTAGTGATGCAAGCCAATTTTAAGAACCAATGTGTGTGCAAAATATGTATTCATTTACCATGATTGTATGCATTCGATTAGACTTAACTACTATGTAATACAAGCTACCAAAAGCTAGCTAATCCACAAGCTGACATTGGTCTATACAAAATAAGGTCGCTAATGTGATAGACATGTCGCCACGCGTAAGGATACCGCCATTGCCAAGCAGGCTTGATGCCACCTAACCTGTAATGAGGATCACCCCATGGTGTTCAAATAACTAAGGAATTCCAGGGATTCAAGCTCATTACCCCCTTATTTTCTTTTGATTTCTTTGAGTAGGGATTCTTGTTCATTTTTTTTTTTGAACAAGGGGATTTTATTGCTTTGTAGTAAAGCTACTTTTATTTTTCTTTCTTTTACTTTTCTTTTGTTTTTATTTTTTGCTTTTTATTTTTGAGGTACTTGCTCAGTTTAGACAAAGAGCAAGGGATTTTATTGGGGTAGGGGGGAGCTTGTCCTTTTGCCAATTCTCAGTATTCTAGACCATGCGCATAATAGGATAGCAAGGGAAACCTTTCACTTAAGGAGCTAGGACTACTATGTAGTGTCATCTTCCCTTGTGCAAAATCATTTTTAAGATGTGTAAGTGTGTTTTGGTTCAAAAAGTGGCAAGATCAGTTCCCAAAACTTCAAAATTTATTTAGTGAAATAATAGTTCTCTTGGTTCAAGAGAGATTTATAATCAATACCAAGAATCAAGATTTTATTAAAATGTATATTTGGTGAGTGGTTCAAGATAATTTTTGAATTCCTCTGAGATAAACCAAAATTAACTATGAATTTTGACAACATCGGTCAAATTATATAAATGGAATAATAATTGGATGTGACCATATGGCATATGTAATTGAAATCAAAACTTTATTTGAGAAATATAGGATAAAAGTGACTAAATGAGAGATGATTTATGGTTTATGTAATGCAATGTGGAGATGATAGTTGTGCCAGATAAGCTATATGTAAACCTAAATGACATGCATAGGTGAATGATAACAAAACTCCAAAAGGCCAAAGAAAATAATAAGATGTGTTGAACGCGCTATGAGTGTAGCGCTTGCTAATGGTTGAAAATAGAAGAGATATACCCGTTGGGATGTGTGCTTGCAAATGGTCGAATGGAGGTTGCCCCTCACTCGTGACCATGAAGCTTATCCACTATGGGGTGTTAGGATGATGAGAATGATATTGCTAAAGCAAGTACTACTCAATAGGGTTGTATATTAAAATGCATGAATCAAGGCCAATGAAGCAAAATAAGAACTATATCCCTCACCTTGGGGAGATATGAGTAATGAAAAATTTCCCAAGTCAAGGGATATAAAATAGCATGAGTAAATACAATGATGGAAATGTAATGATTGAAATGTAAACTAGATGAGAATGCAATACTTATGTATAACTTTTGTTTGATTTGATTTGATTGTTTTTTTATTTTTTTTATTTATTTATTTATTTTTTGATTGTTTGATTTTTTTTTTATTTTGGAATTGGTGGTATATACAAGATGATCTATATACACTATACAAGGTGATTTGTGCATAGCAAGTCCAAGGCGGATTCAAAATCAAAGGAGGTTTTGAAGGAAGTTCCTTTATAGCTTTTTCTTTAGTAACCTTTGCACGAAAATCTATGCATTCTTGAACAAAATCATTTTTATTAACATAGGGAGGAGCAATCCCTAATTTTGCTAGATTTTTATAAGATAATGGAGCAGGACTCTCTTGAGATGCATAAAATTGACTATCAAAATGTGTATAACTTATCATATTACAAAATAAAATATTAGATGGATAAGGGGGTTCCTCATCTTCCTCAATTTTTTCTAAGTCCCGATCTTCTTCAATCCTCTCCATATGAGAATGAGGTGTGATTAATAATGAGTTAATTGTGGAAGGTGAATTAAGTGGATTTGAATGGGTACTACATGGTGATGAAGGATGATCCAGTGTAGATAAAATATGATGATGGATAATAGGCGATGATGGTGATGATAGAGCAAAATAGGATGGAGAATTAGGTAGCTCCACCATTGCGTGAGGCAAGGATACTTGTGGGTCACCATGAATAGTGATAATTTGATTCTTGAACTTGAAATTCAAGCACTGATGAAGAGTGGAAGGGACAACCCTCATATCATGAATCCAAGGGCATCCAAGCAATAGATTATAAGTCGCAGGACAAGACACCACATAGAACAAGGTATTTACGATCTTAGGTCCTATCTCAAGGGGAAGGACTATAGTGCCCCAAGTTTCTTGGGACTCATCATTGAAAGCCTTTATGATGATGTTAGGTTCGGTGAGGTCTTCCTTATTTAATTCTAATTCTTGAAAGAATTGATAAGTGCATAGGTTAAGTGAGGAACCACTATCTATCAAAATATTTTTGATAAGTGTTTCTCTAATAAATCCTGTGATGTAAAGGGATGAATCTTCTTGCACACGTTTGGAGAAGGAATCTCATCATCATAAAATGAAATGTGATCAATCTCAAAAGATCTTGAGACATTAATTGTGTCCTTAGGGAAAATATCACGAGGAACAAACTATTGGCTAAGTATTTTGAACAAAGTTTCCCTATGAGCATGAGAACTCTGTAATACTTCTAAAAGGGATATCTCTACTTGAGGGTTAGTTGATTGTTGTTGGCTATCAAGGTGGATTTTAGATTGATATTTTGATGCTAAAGGTGGGCTTTCTATGCTCACATTCCATTTTGGATCATCCTCCAGAGCCAAAGAGAGTTTTGAAGGTTGGTCGAATGAGGAACTCATCTCTTGTTTATCAAATTGAGTTGATTGAACTTGAGGTTGTTCACTTGTAGTTTTTGTTTCAATATTAGTGATATCATTGTGATGGGACACATTAGGATGTAAGATTTGATTGGTTTCCTATTGTTGATGATTGAAGGAGACTTTAGGTTGAGATTTCAACACTAAAGATGGGTTTTCTATGCTTGTATCCTCTATCTGATTATTATTCAAAACTAAGAGAGGTCTTGAAGGTTGGTTATGAAGAATTTATTTCTTGTTTATCAAGTTGAGTTGATTGAGCTTGAGGTTGCTCACTTGTAGTTTTTGTTTCAATATTAGTGATATCATTGTGATGGGACACATTAGGATGTAATATTTGATTGGTTTCCTATTTTTGATGATTGAATAGGGGTTTTTGAGAGATCCCCATGTCTTGATTAGTTATGGGTACTTGTTGTGTAGGAGGTTGATTTTTTACTGGAGATTTATAGTCAATAGTAGATTGTAACTCCTCTATAGCGAAAATACCCTCATCAATCAAGTCTTGAATTGCATATTTCAACTTTTTGCATGTTTGTGTCATATGTCCATCCACTCTATGATATTCACAATGTAGCTCAGGCTTATACCAGTCTGCTATGGTACTAGGTTGCCTTATAGGAGGTAACTCAATCCTATTTGTATCGAGTAAGTGCTTGAGGATTATGGCCATTGGTTGATTGATCTTAGTAAATTTACGTGGTGAAGGTTTTTGATGAACTTTGAGCATTTCTCTTATGAATTTAGCCATAAATGATTGATTACCTCTTTCTTCTTGGTTGTGAGTAGAATGATGATGAGCAGATTGTGAAGTATGATGTGAGTGCATGGTAGGATTGGAAGAAGAAGTATTTCCTTGTTGATATGAATGTGTTGTGTTGAAAGAAGAAGGTTGAAATGGTTGTGATTGCAATGATGATAAAGAAGAATTACATGTGGATTGAATAGCTTGACATGAATGTGTAGTGGGAATAATACCACTATTATGAAGAGGTTGAGGTGAATAAGTGGTTTGTAGAGAAGAATATGGTGGTGATTGTGGAGGACATTCTGATGGGAAATATTGTGGAAAGAAAAATTGTGAAGGGATTGGTTGAGAGGGAGGAGATGAAATAATATGAGGTTGTGATAAGGGTAATGTTGAATATGAAAGAAATTGTGAATGAGGTTGGTCATAATTAACTAATGCATTTGGTGGAATTCCCCTAACATTGGTGATTGGGGTAGTAACATAAGTAGGTTCATATTGAATTGGGTTATTTGCAAGACCCATGATATCTTCACTATTTCTAAAAGTGATATTCTCTTTTTTTTTTTGTTTTATTTATTTATTTATTTTTATCTTAGAAGAAAACAAAGTTATTTTTATTTTTATTTTTTTCAAAAATAAAGAGAAAGCAAAATTTCAGAATGAGGGTGTGTTCACGTCGGGTTCACCAAAGAATGTAGACCCAAAATTTTTGCACCCCTTTCTCCCATGCTAATGGATATGCATATGAAAGGGGGAGGGAAAATGAAGGATTTGCATCTCGGATGAGAAGTGCTTCTGTTGCACTCTCTTTGGTGTTTGTCGATGAATGGGGTGGGTTCACCAGGAAACACTTGCTATGGCGGTTTCCATGCCTAGGTGAGGTAGTAGTTTGATGTGTTCTTTGTTTTGAAAGCATACACCTAGGGTTTGGCCAAAATGCAATTTCTACCTAGCTATATGCAATTCAATTTCAAATGAATACAAGGCATACAAATCTATCTAGAAAGTATTACAAAGTTTAACTAAAATGCAAAGGTTTTATCTATGCTAACATGTTTTCTTTTTGTATTTTTATGTTTTGTGAAAAGTGTAATAAAGTCTATGTTTTGGGTGTTTTCTATTTTTTGATTAAACATAGATGCATATAAGATAGAAAAATATAAATCTAAGTATGAGAAAATAGGTTTAAGTCCTTACCTAGCCTGGATGTTTGATTTTTGATGAATTAAATTGTGTAGTATGATCAAATGTAGACTAGATGAAATCGGGCATATGATTTCATCAAATGAAATCGGATCCATACGATTTCGTTTGAGACATAGTAGAACACTAAATTTTGAAATCAGGGATGGGGGATCTACATAGGCCATAGTAGATCGTGGTCTGTGATAGTCAAATCCCCTTGGTTCTTTTAGCAAACCGTAAATAAAATGAATGATTGATTATTTGAACATGAAACATGTAATTTTAAATGTAATAGATCTAATAATAATAGTGAGAAGCAATAAAATATTGAAATAAGTAATAGAATATGATGCAAATCTAAAACAATTAACAATCTGACAACAAAAAATTCACCCCCAATATGAATTTGGTACAATTTTGGATGCTATGTATGATTCTGGACACTGTGTACAATTTCGGATGCATCAAAAAATATCCAATGACTAGTAGCAAACAAATTCGTACGTACGAATTCGTAGACCCCTATGCAATGTTTTGGCATTTTGGAGGGCCAAACGGAGTCAAAATGGGACAAATATTATACCATTGGAAAGCTCTTTTTGAGCCTTTTCCAATGATATAATATTTGAAAGAAATGAAGATGATTTGATGGGGTAAAATTTATCTCAAATATGATTTCGAATGCTATGTATGATTTCGGATGCAGCCGAAATAATCCAACGACTAGTTCTGCAAAACAAAGAATAAAATTAGATGCAAAGTGATAAATCTGGACACATCCAAATTTGTACAAATAATACAAAAAATTAAAACTAAGTATAAACCAGATCTGCATATGTTGAAAGTGTCTCCATGTCTATGCATTCCTTGAATGACGATCAAACGATAGAATTCTCCACTGCAACCTGCAAATAAGCTTCAAAGTTTCCTTCTTCAATCTAAGCTTCCCTGTAAATTATCACCATTCAACCTGTTTAAGGGGGGTGTGGGGATTTAAATGGTTGTTGCAAATTGAGAAATCATGTAGGTGGGTGAAATTAGGCAAGGTTGTTAGGCCAAATAAGGTTTTAGCTAAATTTAGATGAAACCGACTGCATATGATTTTAGCAGATCACTTGATTTTATCGAGAATATGGCAACACCCATATTAGGTTCAAAATTCCAACTAGGTACCTAAATTAGGTGCACATACGATATGGACAAAATCGGATGCATTTGATTTTATAGGATATGTCCGATTTCTTCGAGATCATCCAATTTTATCGGAAAGAGGATAATTAAGTTCTTGTTTTTCATTTTTTGGCATGAATATTGAGGTAAAATATATCATGTCATATATCGTTGGAAATATATTTTTGAGCCTAATCCAATGGTGTAGGTTTTGGGAAATTTGGAGGGAATTTATTTAGGTAAAATTATGCTTAAATATTACCTTACTTTTCTAGGAGAAAAACTAAGGAAAATGGGTCAATGTTTCATGTCTACAGCTAATGCTAGTGAAAACAATGTATACACAACAAATTGCTATAGATTATGATGAGACATATGCACTTGTTTCAAGACGACATAATAAAATGGTCTTATACTTGTTCGTACATATTTGTGGGTGGTAAAAGCAAAATAGTGATGGATCAATTGAAATACATAAAATAATGCTAATGCTAATAAAAAATGTATACACAACAAATTGCTATATATTATGATGAGACATATGCACTTGTTGCAAGACAACATAATAAAATAGTCTTATGCTTGTTCGTACGTATTGGTGGGCAATAAAATCAAAGCAGAGCAGTAGAGAAACACATGCCTATTGAAGTAAGGCTTGCACGAACACCACAAATGAAAGAAAGGAAAATTTTACTGAGTCACATTTTACATTAGTGACATGGATATGAGGTTGTTTTTAAATAGGCTTATGTAAACAATGAAATAGGCATCACTTTCATTTGTTTAATGGATATCATACATAGTTTGTTATGGCATCATCGTTTGTGATAAGAGATTAACATAAATGGAGTGGAGTTGAAAAAGTGAGGCATTCATTTTAATTAAAGGCTTTAACATATGCATAAAGAGGAAAAGTTTGAATGCACTTGAAACAAGAATATTTATGAATATGAGATTATTTTTCCTACTTTTAATGATATATCGTGGCGTTTTATCTTATGAAGAAAAGGATCCAATTATGTGACCTTCTAATTATGTAGCCTACTTTAAAAAATCATTTTATATGCACCATTTTCCTATCCAATCATTGATGATCTTACGGTATTTCTCCCATGGCATGTAGGTAGTGATCTCTTTATGTGATTGTTTGTTCAAAGTTATTCTGATTCAAGCATTTTTTTTGTAGCTTTATGTAGTAGTGTATATAGCATTTTGTAACTATATTTTCAACTTGTATCTTGTTTATTATTTGTGCTAGGTTGGTTGTTTGTTTCTAGATAACACTGATCATATTTAATATTTAATACATGGGTAACCTTGTTTTGTCTTGTATAATAGTACAAGCCCTTTAAAACTCTATTTTTACCTTAAACAAAATAAAATAGTGGATAATATTAAATCACCCATTTTCTCCTTTATTTTCTTTGTTGTTTATCTAATTTTGTATAAGTGAAGTCATCCAAAATAGATCAATTTATATCTATTAACATAGTATATTATTATTTTTGTAGATTTTGTGCATCGATGAGATATAGACCATAACTAAAATGCTAGAATACATGATGAGCACATGGTCATTGCACTACTTCAAAATTACCATGTGGCTATGAAGCTCTAGCAAGGTATTGGATATGTATTAGACAAACATCATGTAGTAAAGGATTCTAATATAGAAAACATAGAGTACATGTCATATGTGATTACACAAGCCTTGTAGTTGTATCTAGTTGGGTTGTTGTTTCTTTCCCATGAATGTATGAAGTCTTGCATGCCCATGAATACAACATACCTTAAAGGACAAGACTTCTAGCTAACACGTAATACATAGAGATTCAAAGGTATGAGAAGATCTATTGGCATTCAGGCATGAGATATTTATGGATATGAATATCAATGTGGATACAAAGCAAGCATTCAAGATACTATTTTCTGAGGTAGGGAGGATGTTGAAATATGTGGTGTTAATGTTCAATAGATGCCATGGATGAGCTTTATATAAGTATTATTTTGTGGTTCATTATACACCTTCTATATGTGATTTTATTAAACTAGTATAATAATAAACTTTAAGGTCGATTCTTTAACCTTAATATAAGATCACTTGTAATTTAGAAATTTAAACCCCTTTAGGACAATCATTTCATCATTGGTTGAAAACTATTTTCTTTCCTTGGTGATATTATTTGGTATATAAGGGCACCTATCATATTGTGTTGTGTTTATATGAGATTTATCTTTTATTTTCTACATAATTTATTGATTTTATTTATTTCAAAATACATTGATAAATCTAAAATGGTATTAGATTGATGTTAATCTTTGTTACTCATTCTTGCAAACATTCTTCTATAGTGATTCCAAAACCAAGGTAAATTCTTTATAAGCAATTTGTTTTCTCTAACAACTTCTTTAGGATTTCATAAAAAACCTTAGTTGGAGCTTGGATCACAAGAATCTCTATGTCAAAATAGTTTACTAAATTAAGAGAAACATTTATTGACAATTGCATCATATTTTTATATTTTGTCACTCAATCCACGTGTTATTTACTTATTTATGATGTATTATTATAGTGATTCCCTAACTAATGAGAAAGCAATTTTTATTAAATTTAATGGATGGATTTTTTGAGTTTGTTAACATATCTTGATTTTCTTTTATGAATTATTAAAAAAATATCATTTCCTTCCCTACTTATATTTTTTTAACACTATTGTGGCAATTATAAGAGGACAATTTGGATGATTTTAAAAGTAGATAAGAAGAGGTTCAATAAATTTTGATCACCCCAAGTTGCTAGAAATATGTTTGGGCAAACTTCAATGTATAGGAAAGACCTTTCATCAAATTTGCAAAGTTTTTAGATTGGTTTGATAATTTTGATGTTGCTTCAGTGACATGACAGGGGATGCCTTAATATATTGTGTTCCAAAAATATTTGTACAAGGTAAACATTGATAGATATGGATGAACCATTAACATTTTAGAAAATTAAAAAAATAAAAATGGGATCAAAGTTCGACAAATTTTAAAATTTTATTAGCAAGATTCTCATTTTGTGTTTGAAAATTTCTCTTTTGCCTTTAAAATTTTAAATTTTGAGTTTGAAATATAGAATATTCTAAGGAATATTGCCTTTATTGATGGCAAAAGGGTTGACGATACAAGATGCATGGTGGTATGGTTAAGTTATAATGATCCAACATTTGAAAGAGGAAATATAGCCCCTATCATGTGCTATGGTGTAATAACTTAGGCATACTATTGAAGTTTTTAAGTAAATAAAGGTCATAGGTTCAACCTAAACTATGCTCACCACTATTGGTATTTTTTAATAGAGATGCATGGGGATTTCTTTAGATGTTGTAATGGAAAATAATGCTAAATAATTATGTGATGAGGTCACATTCACCCCCACCTAGCTTAGAAAATATCTTCTCATTCAATGATACTACTCTACAACTTGACAATGCCAACAATTATATGGCCAATATGTGAAGGGTGAAGCTTTGGCATTTTAAAGATGCAGGTTCAAAATCCATGTGCCTCTCTCCTTTATCCAAGTATTATTGATAATTATGTGTGTGATTGCTAAGAAATCTTAATGGTCCTTATGTTACATTTTACGAAATCAAACATTACATAGTATTATTTAATAAAAAAAATACACAAAACAAAAAAACACAAAATATGATGGTGTAATAAAAATTCACTACATCCAGAATTTTTTTTGTTTTTTTTTTGTCTTGACCAATTTTTTAAGCCGGTCTCAACGGATGGCAAACCAACAGTATCAAGAAAGCGACCGCAAAGCCACATCGTTGATTTTGCAATCAATGGCAAACACTGCTTTTGTGTAAAGGAGCTCCAACAAGATTTTAATGCTATATGACCTTCTGATTTTTTTGATGACGGGCATTGATTTGAAAAGAGAAAGGGCCACTAAAAATTTCCAAAGTCCCGTACACCATCGATTAAGTTAATCTCCGCGTGTGGGCCAATGTACACCTCTTTAATAAAGCCTACCTTCACATACAAGTGATCTAAATACATTGATGTACAACTAGAAATCCTAACCTCTCAAAATCGAAGGCTTCCTAATACCTACATATATATACATTCGTTCAGAACCAGGTTCCTTCAGAATCTGATTTTACGTCATGTCATAGCTATCCGACCCAGAATTTGCAGAGTTTGGTAGAATTTGGGACTCAGAACTTGTGAAACCCGCGACGATTAATCCTCTTGAATAAATCATGAATGAACAGAAGCATCCTGCAACACAAATCATAATATTGGACAGCCTTAGATTAAATTAAAAAAAAATACCCAAAATGGCAGATGAAAAGAAAGAAAGAAAAGAAAGGCAGAGATGAATGAACTTCTTTACGTCATAGCAAATGATTAGGGAAACTTACTCTAGCTGGGCTCTTCAATTCAGCAATGCTATCTAAGCTGGGTTTCCACCCGAAACCAAGAGGTCGTGAGAATGAATCCCCAGACTCGTAGTGGTGTTTCTCCACAGCCTGCTGGATCACGGGCGCCACGAGGTCCTCCACATCGTACTTGCCATCGGCCGACAGAAACGAAGCCAACTCCTCTTTGCGCAGCCGAATCTTGAGACGCACCTTCGATCCATCATCGACCTCAGAAACAATCTTCACATCTCCGTCAAACCCTCCCTTGCTTAAATCTCTGTCGGAAAAAGCTCTGCGCGAGAGCTCTAACTGACGGAGTCGAGAACTCGCCGACAGAACCTTATCCGAGCTGGCCCTCGCAAAACGCGTCGGCTCCTGAGGAAGAGGAATGAGAAAATAGAGGCCGCCTCTCTGAAGCTCCGTCGTTAGCGGAAGAGGTCGACTGCAGAATCCCAGTCGACGGACGGCGTCGGCTTCAAATATTCCGTGATCTGCATGGTCGCCAAGTATTTCCTTCACATACACAGGACTCGGCAGCTTCATTACCGTTCCGTCGACCTTCATAATCCTCACCCGTCGACGCCGATCTGTCTTCAGCACTCCTCGCAGAACGTTACCCATTCAAGGTCACTATTCGTATCCCACACTCAAATTCAGTTTCTAATTTTGCCAAAAAAATGTTTGAAATAATGTTAACAATGATCGCAGGCGAATGGTTTATATAGAACTTGGTCGGTTGCCCAATAGTGAAGGAAGGTCCGGACGCGTCGGTGGGCGATAAAAGCAAAGCAAAGCAAAGCAGCACATGCCTGTCGACGTATATGGCTTGCACGAACACCACAAACTAAAAACTTTCGGAAGTTGAAATTTCCAGTGGGTGAGCCCACGGTAATGCCGACTCGAAGGGAAGACATCGTGTACACCGAAGCAGCTCCAAGACATATCGGCGTCGAAAGCATTGCCCAGTCAGCAAGACTTTCGGAAGTTGAAATGTACTGTCAGCATTGCTTTCCTCGACATGTTGAGGAAACAGAGTTTGTTTAGGCCAGGTGAGCATTGCCGTCGCACGCAAGACAGGTCGGACTTACTGTTCTTGATCTTGACTAGGAAAGTGGAATCGGGTTGGATGGCAGAAAGGGTGAGCGTCGTATTCAACATGATGATCATACGTTGCAAGAACAAGCAAGGAATCTTTTACAGAGTCTCCTTTCACATTAGCGCCATGGATACAAATGTTGTTTTTCAATGGGCTTACGTAAACGATGACATAGGCGTCACTTCTGTCTGTTTAATGGATAACATGCACAGTTCGTTATGGCGTCATCGTTTGCGATAAGAGATTAACATAAACGGAATGGAGTTGAGAAAGTGAGGTATTCAATTTGATTAAAGCGTTTGAAATATGCCTTACAAGAGTTTGAATGCAGTTGAAGTAAGCATATCTACAAAGATTAGATTATTTTTTATGCACCGTTTGCCCATCCAATCTTTGACGATCTTACGATGTTTGTCCCATGGCATGTGGGCAGTGCAATCATTGACGATCTTCTTTAATCTCACTTAAAAAATATCGCAAATAATGATAAGCCATGGAATCTCCGTTCTTCCTACGTATACATTGTGTTAGGACTTCTTAGTTAACTTTTATTCCTTTTATATATAAAAAGACGCAATTTACAATATGACAACATAACAAATGGTTGTTTGCTTCTACATTGTCAAGTTTGCATACGACCAATCTAAAGGAGCGTCTCCAACTAAGGATGGAAAACACCTAGCCATACTTTGAAACCTATTTGAAGGCATGCTCTTTATGTACTTTGTTACTCTACAGATCTCATCCTTAATGCAAAATTTATAATGCCACTTGAACTATAGAGGTAACCCAATTAAACAATATTAAAATATTGGAGACAAGTGAAACAAATTTGGCATTGGAGAATTTAAAAATTAATTGCCTTCTGTCAACTATAAATCAATGCTTCAATCACTCTAAAATGCCCTAACAAATGTCGATAAAGCACTCATTATCAATGTACAAGTATATACTCATATGACAAGCATGACAATTTTAAATTTAAAAATAAAATACTTCATGTTCCTTTAAAATTTAATGTCAAATTTTTTTATAACCATGGAAGTATCTTAAACCACAAAATTAGTAGAAGCTTTTAAAAATTCTTCATAACCATGGAAGTATCTTAAACCAAAAAATTATTAGAAGCTTTTATGGATGTAACTCTCACGGTATTTAAATATTAAAAAAAAAAAAAAAAACTAGCATATATATAAAAGAAATCTCCATAGAAATGAAAATATCTTAAACAAAAATATTAATAATTTTTTTTAAAATAAATTTATAAAAATTATAAATAAAAGATAGACCAATTATTGTTTATAAATTAGATCAACCTAAAAATTTTTACTTAACTCTTATTAATATTAATTAAATTTATTTAAAAACTTTAAATAAGTAAATATATTCTAAAAATATTTTTTTCCTAAATATTTTATATTGTTAGCTTTTGATGCAGTATGCAAAGGAAGATAATAATCACAAGATGTAGAATAACATGAAAGAAAGCAAATCTACAAGATGACTGAAATATGCTATAAATAAAAATGACTAAAATGAATACAATGTAACTATGAAGGAAATAGACACCCCATGAACAAAGCTACTGAACTACATTGTACCCATCACCAATGTATGGTGATGTACACAACACTATGCTACTACCTACGAATATTCTTTGAGCTTCTCTATTCCCTTTGTTACAATGAGACCCTTTTTATATAGGAAGATAGGTTCCTTGGCCAACACTCTACCTAGTTGTGCAAGGGAAACCTTGCACATATATAGCTTGCACATTGACACTTGTGCATTTATTACATTGCATGAAGTAACTAGATAACTTCTCCCTAAAGTAATCTAATGTCCTAAGTATGTACCTAGGAAGGTACATTTACATGACCCAAATGATGTAATATAATCTATTTCTAACATCCCCTTGTATTACATTATTTGGGCATTGAAGACTTTAGTCTTCAATATGGATCTTCTTCCATTGGATAATGGATTTTGTATTCTCCTTCATTGCTTACTATGATCAGGTTTAGCAGGTAATACATGTCTTCATACAATGCAAAGTAAGATGTAGCTGAAGGTTCTTCTACCTTTTGTATGTGTTCAACTGGTTCAGTCTTCATGATACCATTTTTCTTTCTAGCATGTATTTTCATCCTTTTCCTCCTTCTTCTCTATTGATTCTGCATTGGTGTTAGTGGAATTTCTACTTCATGACAAGTTATTCTATCATCACAAAAATATTGTTCTTTATTACTAGTTTGTTTCTTATGTTGAGTAAGTACGAACACAATTAATGATAGATAAACCATTAGACACTCTTATGATGAAAATATAACCAATATTTATGAGTTCCACCATGCTATGAAGAGGATTTCATGAAGATAACCAATCAATGCTATAAAGTTACCTTCTTTGGCTTCTTTAAGAAACAAGGAGAATTTCTCTTTGTCGCTAGTGGATAGATACTCATATCCTTCTAGAGTATCCATTAATTTTTTAGAGTAGAATATTACTTCATGGAATAGTTCTTCATTATTGAAAGCTTTTCTCTTTGTCGCTAGTGGATAGATACTCATATCCTTCTAGAGCTTCTATTAATTTATGAGAGTAGAATATTACTTTATGGAATAGTTCTTCATTATTGAAAGCTTTTCTCAAGATTTCATCCATGATAAGTCTTTGAAATAGTGATTCTTGCTATTTTTTAGAATTGAATTTGATAGAATCTTAGTAGAGTAATGAGAGTATATACACCTAATGGAATTTTAGGTTTTGTAGAAAGCTTATATCTTCTCAATGGATTTAGAACTTGATAATCTTTGGTAGATGCTATTATTATCACATTTTATAGAATGCCTTATGACTCCCTAGTGATTTTAGAATATGATATAGAGCTTTTATAAAATGTAGTTCAATTTTTTGTTGATTTTGTAAATTTTTGTGACCATCAAAAATCAATTTTTTTTAAAACCTTATTACTCCTACTGAACTAAGCAATTTTTCAATTTTGAAGATGTTTTTAATATCAGATTTCTTTTGTCCCTTTTGAGAAATTTTAAGACAAGAATATTATAAATTTCCAACCTTAGCAAAAAACTTAATAACCTCTTTTAATATCCCTTAGGATTTGATTTTAGTGTTTCTAATTTTCAATAACCTAGTTTGATGTTGTAACCCTTATAACTCCTAAATATGGAAAATTAGAAGACAATAATATTTGCAAATATCAATCGATTAATTCCAAGTAGTATCCCTTATTTCTCCTAGGTTGTATTTTGCAAATATTAGACTACTTTGATATTTAGTTTCCTTAAGTTTTACTTTCAAATAAATATTGATTTCCTATAATACTTCAACCTTAGAATATAACCTTATAACTCCCTTTTTAATGAAAGTAAATTAGATAGGGAAAATTTTACCTTAATAGAGCTTTGAACCTTTATGAAATTGTGTTAGGATCTTCCATCCTAACATTTTTAGTTACTATTATTAATCATTTAATTATTATATTAGTAACTCATAAAGTGAAATTGATCCTATTAGATGACCCTTGGCATACAAAATCATCACATCTCTTCATAACGTGAACCATCACGTCTCTTCCTAACATGAACCATCACGTCTCTTCACCAACATAGATTTAGGGTAGATATATATATTAGGTTGGCCATTCACACAAATCATCCATGAATAAGAATATATATTTGATCAATTGATCCATTGGAAGGGTTCCTCTCTAGTGCAAAGGTGATTCTATCCAAAATGTGATTCTATTAGTTTAGATCCAATTCCATTTGTCATTGATAAACTTGCTAGGACATAGAGTCCTACCATTTGGTATCAGAGCATCAATTCTGAACATAAGTGGGGAAGTTTTTTTAAAGACATCATATGGCATGTTCATATTGTAAAAGAGTTGCATAAGAGCTTGGGTGTAAATATTATAATTTTTATATAGTCCCAAACTATTATGTGCTCAAGTGTGATGCCTACGTTTACCTTATTTCAAAAGCGACTACAAAAATGGCATATGGGAAAAGATCACAAGACCTTGCGAAAGAAGTTTCAAAAGAAGTCTTGCAAGGGTTGAATAAATGGCAAGATGATTTTGAAACAAAAATAGCGATAAAAATCACAAAATTAACTCTAAAAATAGATGCTTCTAATGCAGATTTAATGACAAAAAGGGACGCCACTAATCACTCTATGGAATTGGTATAATAAAACATGACATTAACACAAACTGGCCAAAATATAAATAGAGTCTTACCCATTAAATGTATCAACCCCACAGAAATGATGGCACAACAAGAAAACTTCATTTGCTTTCATTGCGATGAGAAATTTCTTCGCAATCATCAATGTATTACACCTAAACTATATATTTCGGATGCAACTATTCCTTGTAGTTCCGATGCAGCTATTACATCTTCTTTGTGAGTGATTGTTGGATGTTGTGAATGCTAAGCTGGAGAGAAAAGGGTTGTTTGATAAGCATTGTTGAGTTTGATTGTTAAATATTTTTCTGAGTAAGAGTTGATGATAAAAACCTTGTTTGATAAACATTGTTGAAAATTTTGAGTAAGCTTCCATATGCTTGAATTAGGATTTGTGAAAGATCATGAGTATCATTGTTATGTGAAGTTGATAACTATCCTAAACTAAGGCTTGTGCAAGATCATGAGTATCATTGTTATGTGAGATTGTTTGATAAACATTGTTGGAAATAATTGAGTTGTGACCAGGAGATCCAAACAGTTTGATAATTGAATGAAAATTTGCATTAACAAAAATATTAGCAATGAGGCTAATGTTAAATAGATTACAAAATAGGAATAATAACAACTACTTCTGCATCTACGCTAACTAACACGCCATAGAAGGTAGAGTGTTAGGTTTAGGATTCTTAACCTAAGATATTTAGGAACTTACCATTAGATCTTTGGAACAGTAAATATCTACATGGTAGAAAGTAGAAAAATACATACTAGTGATAAAAAGTAACAAACTACTTTTTACCATGCGGTAAATAAAATCTACCTAATATATAAAATGGGGTAAATATCCCAAATGATGAAATATTACTCTAACATCCCCCCTTATTACATTATTTGGGTAATGTATACCTATCCTCCTATACAACAATATTTGGGTAAAGTATATAACTGCCCCAATACAATGGAAGAAAATGTTGATCTGCTAGTTCTTGCTCTATCACAGTGCTTTGGCTGCTTCTAAGCAAAACATGGGTCATTCCTCACTTTGTCTTCACATCAACGAATGTCCTTATAGTAATCTCATCATCCAACCGAATTGCATGGGTAACCAGCCACTGCAATCACTAAGTGTAGTAGAATAGATCACTTCATACGAGGTTCATTCATTTAAAATATGAGTTTATAAAATATAAGGTAGCTAAGCTGTCGGTCGCTACCAAAAATGCACCCTTATAAGTTCCCCCCTTCTTGTTGCAAAACATGTTGTAATTAATTTATGAAATAAGTATGACTAAGATGTTGGTCGCTGCCGAAAATGGACCCATATAAGTCTTCTTCCCTTTTTATAAAAAAATTTAAAGAAAAGAAAGTATATCCCCCCTTAATTGCAAAATATGTGCAACTTAAGAAGCTTTGTGAAAGATTTTACAAATATTACCTCCTAAGAATTTTACACCAGAAAAATTCCCTCCTTTTGTTACAAGGACTTCAAACAATGAGAATTTGCTATTTATGAAGCCTAAAAGAGGTACAAACACCCCTTTATTACAAGTACTTCAAACAAAAAACTTATGCTATTTATGGCCTAAAAAAAGAGAGAGAGGAAATGGTGTTTGCTCAAGGTGACATAATGTGTTTTCCCTCTATAATATTGTCTGATCCATGAGCACTCTATGTGCTCTCTTTGAACTAGAATCATAACTAGAACTAGACACTTCACTAGAAATATTGCCTTTATTTTGCTTTTGTGATGTGCCTTTGTCAGTTTACTTTTGCTTATTTGGAAACCAACACTGAATGGTGTCATGGTTGTCCTTTGTACAATTTGTGCAAAACTTTGTCTCTTAGGAAATTTTATCAAAAAAAATTACCAAATAATCCTTCCTTATTGCAAGTACTTCAAGCATGGTTGCTATTATGAAGCCTAAAAGAAAAGGTATAATTTTATGATGACTTCTACTTTTTTGATTGCCTTTACAAGTTTTATCTCCCTCTTGTCAAAATCCGTGTTCGAAGGAATAAAGGAATTATCCCCCCTTAGTGCAAAGGATTGCAACTTTTTAAGGTTCTTTTTTTTCAAAAATACTTGTTCTTTCTTTTGATATACCCTAAAAGAGTACCAAAAGATAATTCACTCAAACAGATATTTAATGGCCCCTTCCTGAACACCCTTGAATAAAGATGATTAATTTGAGGAGTTTAAGCCAAAAAAATAAGATTGAATTAGGGGTTTTGTTGTTTTATGAGAGAATATCAAGTGAAATTGGCTTTAAAATTGTGCAAGGATTTACACAAATTTGTGAAATTTCAGGGTTTAGTGTGTTCTTGTTAAGATCCTGCTATTAAATAAACTCAAATAACACACTCTCACACAATTGCTTGGAAATAAACTCACATAAACATCACATTAATATAACAAAAATTTGCATAAAGAACAATCTCACAATAAGACAGAATCGCAGGCCTCTTCGAGGGGGCAACCTCCTTCAATACTTCATTAATTTTGCAAAAGATGGTTACATTGGTGCCTTTTCGGGTATTTAAGGAGTTTCCTTCCAAGGTTGGCTTACATGCAAAATGCCACCTGGATTACATGCATAATGCCACCCGAATTACATGCATAGTGCCACTTTGAATTACATGCACAATGCCACTCGAATTACATGCATAATGCCACACGAATTACATGCACAATGCCACCTATCTACCATGTGTTACATAAAAAGGGTGCCATTTGTCATAGGCACTACCTAAGCTAAAACTTAGAACATTACAAAATATTAATCATGGGTACTACCCACGTTCACTAGGAATTATTACATCAAGGAAGTTATTACATTAAGGGTTAGGATGAGATCCTAACATGCCCTTCTCCTTGAAGAAGCTTTGTCCTCAAAGCTGAAAATGAGGAAACTCTTGCTGGAGTTGATGGAGAGACTCCCATGTAGCATCCTCAGGTTGAAGTCCATGCCACTGAACCAAGACCTCTGTAATGGTACGGTTGCGCAGAAGTGCGAGTTCGACGATCCAGCAACTGCTTTGGTGCAAGTAAGATGGAGCCTTCTTCATCCAATTCGGGGAGTGTTGATGGAACCCGTACCTTGGAGCTGCCCGAAATGTAGGAGGAATGCGTGAGTGGAGGGCGCCCGTAAACTGCCTCAAACGGTGTGAGTTTGGTGGCGGTATGATAGGAAGTGTTGTACCACCATTCGGCCAAAGAAAGCCATTTTGCCCAATGAGTAGGATGATCGGAGGCAAGGCAACAAGGGTAAGTTTCCAAGCATTTATTAACAACCTCTGTTTGACCATCCGTTTGCGGATGGTAGGCTGAACTCATTTTGAGCTGAGTCCCCTGCAACTTAAACAACTCTTGCCACAAATTGCTAGTAAAGGTGGGATCACGATCAGATACAATGGAGGTTGGCATGCCATGAAGGTGAAATATGGAGTCAAGAAAAATTTGGGCAATAGTGAATGCTGTGTAAGGATGGGTTAGGACACAAAAGTGAGCATACTTTGAAAGGCGGTCCACTACCACGAAAATAACAGACTTGCCTCCAGATTTAGGTAGCCCTTCTATGAAGTCCCTAGAGATGTCAGTCCACACCTGATCCGGTATTGGCAATGGTGGAAGAGTGCCCAGAGAGCGCACTGTTTCTCCTTTCATCCTTTGACCTGTGTCGCAGTCTGCCACCAAAGAGCGAATGTCCTGTTTCCTACCTTTCCAAAATAAGGTGCGCTTGAGTCGCTCATAAGGTGGTCTGATATTGGGAGGTGTACTATCCGGCAATAATGGAATGGCATGGTCGTGAGAGCGATGCGGTGGTAGTGTGGTTGGTTCTGAAAAGATGGCCTCTTGTTTGGGGAGAATCTCGTTGCATGTCTTGTGGGATTTCACCCATTGGAGATGTGGATGGTTGGATGGAGAATAGTTGTGCAATGACCCCACGTGATGATTTTTTTAGCAATTTCTCCATGCCGTTTGAACTGATAATTTGAGGTGTTCTTGTCGGGGAGCCCTTGATGATGTGTGTTTGTCCGTTCTGGGAGAACTGCATCCAGAGTTCAGCAAAGTTCCAACCGATAGTGCCCAACGTACTCAACCATTGGGATCCCAAAACAATATCACATCCACCCAACTGGAGGGCAAACATGTCCCGCTTGAGTTCATAGTCCCCTATCTTGATTTTAACATTGCGACACTTTCCTTTACAAGGTAAGGTTCCCCCATTGGCTACCATGACCTCAAAGGAATTACAAGTGTGGATATAGCAATTTGCCCGTTGAGCAACTCTAGGGTCAATGAAGTTGTGCGTGCTTCCTGAATCCAGAAGGATGGAAAGACGTTGGCCCTTGAAAAATCCTGTAACCTTCATGGTTTGAGGAGTAGTAATGTCTGCAAGGGCATGGATTGTAATTGCTGTCTCAGGTTCCTGTTTCATTTCTGGAGGGTCCTCATCCTCATCACTCTCGTCAGCGGTATCAGGTTCTTCAACATCTATCAAGAACAATTTTTTGTGTGCACACTTATGCCCTTTGAAAAACTTTTCATCACAATTGTAGCATAATCCTTGGGCACGACGTGCATCCATCTCTTCGGTGGTGAGGCGCTTGGGTGCAACAGGTTTATTATCATCTAGGTGTTGGGCTCTAGGAGGAAATGAAGGTCTATTTTGAGGAAACTTTGATGGGTGTCTTTGGGCAGAGAGTTTAGATTCGGCCAAACGGGCCAAACTGATAGCTTCCATCATAGTTCGTGGTTTCAACATTTTTACTTCTGCTTGGAGTTCCACCTTCAACCCACTGATATAACAACTCGGAAGAACCCTTCACTCAATCCTCTTGTCCTATTGGCCAATTTCTCAAATTGAGCTTGGTACTCTCTGACCGACCCCCGTTTGTTGCGCTTTGGTCAAGGCTCCCCGTAAAGTCCTCAAACTCACTAGGACCAAATCGAGTGAGTAGTTGGGATTCAAAATCCTCCCAAGAGAGATTTGGGTAGGCAAGACGCAACCATTGAAACCAGTGTAGAGCCCTCGCATTCCAAGTTAAAGGAAGCCATCCGGACTCGATGAAATATGGGTACATTATGAAGTCGAAAGAATTGGTCAACCCGACATAGCCACCCATCAACATCCTTCCCACCGAATTTGGGAAAGTCCAATTTGGGCATTCTAAAGGGTGGATCATGGTCACGATTCCTTGTAGAACTCTCACCTTGGTATTCTGATTTGGGTGGTTCTCTTCTCAGTTTGTTGTCTACTTCTGTCAATGCTTCTTCTAAGCGATTGCTAGTGGCCTCATGCTCTAGGCGAAGACCTTGGACTTCTTCCCTTATGGAGTGAAAAGCCGAGTTCAAGTTCTCAATGGCTTTTGTTAGGGATTCCAAGTGTTCTAGTTCTTTCTGGTGTCCACGGTACCCTGGGCCATTTTTTAGACCTTTTGTGACCAGTTACTAAAAATAGAATTGAATTTTTAGGACTTACTATTTTTAGTAAGTGCCCAAAAAAGTGCTTGGGTGCTATATATCAAAATGATCAGCAGAAGGAGGTGGTCACAATGAGCTATATCTCTCAACACTACTTTTTGGCACCCTAGACTTTTTTTTTTTATCTCCTGTTTTGCTGAGTCTAACGGTGTTTACAGATTCTAATTCTGAGCTACTGAGCAAAAGTTGGGTACTGGAGCACTATCTATAACTGGCCGTGTTTCACACTCAAGATTCTCTCGTATTTTGCAGGTGACTGATATGACAGTTCTGTTTCGACCTCGAAGACCGTGAATTCTCGCCCCGACCGTGGCCGACCTCTCTCGACTCGACCGACTCGATCGTGGATTGCCATTGTAAATTTTACTGTTATTCTCCAGACTGTCAACTTAAGTGTCACCCTCATGGCTTATCCCGAATGCATGTCCCTTCTATTATTTTTTTAGTAGAGGACTCCTTTCTCATATGCTCACTTTTGAAATGCAGGTTTACGAACAGGGATGTTTGGATTTTTATTTTTATTTTTTATTTTTTGCATTTTTTACAGGTTGAAGTTTTAACAGAACCAGGGAATGCTAAGTATAGGAGTATGTACCACCCATAGGCCCTCTAATATACCGACAATGACGAACAATAGTGCTCGGACCAATATTTTAGGCCACTACTCAAGGAGGATTCCACACATACCCTTGAGCACACTACCTGCCTCTCTGACAATACGGGAGGGTAATCGTCCAGGATGCTGTGTCCCGTAGACTATGAGTAATACAAGGCCGAAGAGCTTCCTAATGGCTAAAAGTTTGTTTAATCCTAGATGGTCTCCCGATATACCCGAAGATACGTGGGAGCTCAAGTCCGTGCGCGAGTTCTCGTCTGAGGCCCGGGTATTGGAGCCTCGATCGCCCCTCACTTCACTAGACGCTTTATGGGCTATCTAGCTTAGCCAATAACGACAGATCCTTCACGATATTTTAAAACCCCCGAGACAGTGGTTTCTACCTACTCAACTAACAATATATTTTTTTGTTTTTGGTCTGGAAAAAAAACACTGTATTTTTTTTTGGATTTTTTTAATAAGGAAAAATAGAATGGAAAAAACACACGGAATTTATACCTAACAGGCGGATTGGATGGCAAGAATCGTTGCAGTTGCAGCAGAACTTGGCCCTGGAAAGCGCTCTGATACCACTTGTTAAGATCCTGCTATAAAATAAACTCAAATAACACACTCTCACACAATTGCTTGGAAATAAACTCACATAAACATCACATTAATATAACAAAAATTTGCATAAAGAACAATCTCACAATAAGACAGAATCGCAGGCCTCTTCGAGGGGGCAACCTCCTTCAATACTTCATTAATTTTGCAAAAGATGGTTACATTGGTGCCTTTTCGGGTATTTAAGGAGTTTCCTTCCAAGGTTGGCTTACATGCAAAATGCCACCTGGATTACATGCATAATGCCACCCGAATTACATGCATAGTGCCACTTTGAATTACATGCACAATGCCACTCGAATTACATGCATAATGCCACACGAATTACATGCACAATGCCACCTATCTACCATGTGTTACATAAAAAGGGTGCCATTTGTCATAGGCACTACCTAAGCTAAAACTTAGAACATTACAAAATATTAATCATGGGTACTACCCACGTTCACTAGGAATTATTACATCAAGGAAGTTATTACATTAAGGGTTAGGATGAGATCCTACAGTTCTTGATTCTATGAATTATAATTTCAAAAGAAATAATGCAATAATAAAACAAGAATTCCCACAAAATTCTTATCACCTAGGTGTCGGATGCAACCGAAAATACACCTAATTTGCCAATGAACGTGTCGAGTAAAATCGAAAATGCACCTTTTAATTTCTACAACAAAATGTGGATTTGTGTTGTGCAAAAAATTGATATTTTTATGTCTCCTACTTGTATTCTAATTTTTCAAAAGAAGTACAATGTTGTCTTTTTCCATTTATTTTGCAAAATTAACAGATGAGCACTCCTTTCAAGACAAGTCGACACACGACCCGCATTTGAAAGGCTTCCAGACCAGTCGACAAATGACTTGGTTTTGATGGACCCAATTTTTCAAGTTCTTCTCAAGTTTGCAAAAAACATATGTGCAATTTTATGTCTTATATCCCCATCTTGAGAAAACAAATGCACACTTTCAATTTTGATGTTTTGCAATTTTGGAGTTTCCTTGTCTTTAAAATTTGCAAAAAGAATTCAAGTTTGATCCTTTCTTGTATGCTAGATTAAAAAGGTTGAGAAGAGTTTTAGGTTACCTAATTTTGCAAGAAAATTCTACTTTTAAATGTCTTATATCTCCTTGTTGAGGAGAAAACAAAAAAACATTTGATTTGCAAAAAAAAATTAGGTCTTTACTTTTTTTTTTAATTTTCAATTTCATTGCATTTATTCTAATTAATTTAAGTAATTAATAATAAAAATTATTCTTATTTAAAAAATCACTTTATTATTAAAATAAAAATGATTTTATAAACAAAAAACATTAAATTATTAAAAAAAATTACTAATAAATTAATAAAAAAATACAAAGAAAAAAAATAAAAAAAATTACCTTTTAATGTTGATGCTCCTTTGAGCAAAAAAGAGGTATGATTGCCCCAACGGGAGTCGAACTCCTAACCTCCCGTTGGGCAGCGCCTTAAGTCTGGCCCTCTCTCCAGTCGAGCTAGCTAGCCCGACTAGAGGAGTAGCCCATTGCCTTCTCCTTGAAGGATTTCTCATTGACTAGCGGGGAATCTAGTGGGATTTATCCCACATTGCCCCTGCGGGTGATCTTAAGTTGCTTAAAAAATTAGCAATGAGGCTAATGTTAAATAGCTTAAAAAATAGAAATAATAACAACTACTCCTACATCTATGCTAACTAACATGCCATAGAAGGTAGAGTGTTAGGTTTAGGATTCTTAACCTAAGATATTTAGGAACTTACCATTAGATATTTGGAACAGTAAATATATACATGGTAGAAAGTAGAAAAGTAAATACTAGTGGTAAAAAGTAACAAACTACTTTTTACCATGCGGTAAATAAAATCTACCTAATGTAGGAAATGAGGTAAATATCCCAAATGATGAAATATTACTCTAACATGAGTGAGTGTTCATATGCTTGGACTAGGATTTGTAGGTAAGGAAGTATTTCATTAAGTGATTGATTGAGTGGATTTGATTGAGCCTAGTCAAATGGAAGTGTTGAAGTGATAATTCTAGTTCTGTGAAACAAATTATTCTATATCCTAAATTGATTTGAGAAAGGGGGTGAAAGTGATTGAGTGTTTGTGAGTGTGAAACATATTGAGTCTCTAACAGTTCTCTATATGTTTCTATGGTAAAAAGAGAGAGTGAAAGTTATTGAGCATTGTTGTGAGTGTGAAGCATATTGAGTCTCTAATAATTCTCTATATGTTTCTATGAGATTGAACAAGTTCTAGTGAGGACTTGTTGAGCATATTTGAGGTAAGTCTTGGTGAAGACTTGTTGAGTAGATTGGACAAGTTCTAGTGAGGACTTGTTGAGAAGATTTGAGGTAAGTCTTGGTGAAGACTTGTTGAGAAGATTGGACAAGTTCTAGTGAGGAATTTTTGAGTAGATTTGAGGTAAGTCTTGGTGAAGACTTGTTGAGCAGATTGGACAAGTTCTAGTGAGGACTTATTGAGCAGATTTGAGGTAAGTATTGGTGAATACTTGTTGAGCATATTGGACAAGTTCTAGAGAGGACTTGTGGATAAATTAGTGTGAGATTTTGTGGAAGCTTACAAGGTAGATTTGAGATAAGTATTTGAGAAGACTTAAGAGCAGAGTTGATTGATTTATTTGTTCAAACCTTGAGTTAAGGTTTGGAGCAGATCTAGCAGATTTGATTTGTGATTGAGTCAAGCTTTGTTTTAAGGCTTGAGGACAAAGATTGAGGACATATTTGTGCTAGACCGAAGGACTGTGTTTAGTGTATATTTGAGGATAGAGATTGAGGATAGATTTGTGCTAGATCGAAGGACTGTGTTTAGTGCATATTTGAGGATAGATATTGAGGATAGATTTGTGCTAGACCGAAGGACTATGTTTAGTGCAAATTTGAGGATAGAGATTGAGCATATTTGTGCTAGACCGAAGGACCATGTTTAGTGTAAATTTGAGATAGAGTTGAGAGAAAGATTTGGAGGTGATAGAGTATAGAGGATGACAGTCTCTAGTGGATAGAGGTCCATTAGCCAGGGCAGTGAAGACAAGTCTTATGAGTGAGGGTAGGAGTCTTTAGTGGATAGAGATCCATAAGCCAATGCAGTGGAGGCAATAGTTCTTCTAGAAGATCACCAACTAGAGTAGAAGGGATTGGTGTCTCCTATGGATAGAGATCCATGAACTTGATTAGGGTATTGGTGTCTCCTTTGGATAGAGGTCCATAAACATTATAATAGGGAAGGATTCCCAAAGATATTTGTTGAGAAAATATTAGTGAAATATTTTCTCCATGGAGTAGCCCACATTGGGTGAACCACGTTAAATTGGTGTCTCTATTGTGTGTGGTGATTTTTGCATTGCTTTGATTACTTCTATTGATATTGCCATTGATATATTGCATAATATTGATTGGGAAAGAAAAGTAAAAAGTGATCTTATATTGTTCACCCCCCCTCTAAGTATAAGCTTGTGTTCTTCAATTGGTATCAGAGCGGGTTCCTTTGGAAGAGTTTAAAATATTGAAGGAAAAGCTTACAAGAACACAAATGGATTCTAAGAGTGGATCCTCAGATAATTCAGCACTAGTATTTTATGGGAGCGATTATGTATTTTGGAGTATGAGAATGAAGATTCACCTGATGGCACTTGGCAATGAAATATGGGAAGTAGTTGAAAATGGATACACACCACCAGCTACTCCACCTACATATAAATATGGTAAGCTTCTACATCATTACAATTCAATAGCAATGAATGCAATTTTGAGAGGTTTGCATAGAACAAAGTTTGTTAAGGTTATGCACTGCAAGTCAGAAAAATAAATTTGGGATAAGTTGCAAGGCATATATGAAGGAGATAAAAATGTCAAAAAGGTAAAGTTGCGAAATCTCAAGGGACAATTTGAAGATCTAAAAATGAAGGATGAGGAAAAAATTAGTGCTTATCTACTTCATGTAGATGAGGTTGTTAACTCCATGCAAGGACTTGGACTTGAGGTTCAAGAATCTGATGTTTGTGACAAGATCTTAAGATCACTCCCAAAAAGGTTTAGTGAAAATATTTCAGCTATAGAGGAATCAAAAGATGGTGATATTTTGACAAGAGATGAATTACTTGGTATTCTTACAACTTTTGAGATGAGAACAAAAGAGGAACCTAATATCTGAAAAGAAGCAACCTTCAAAGCTACTAAGAATATTAAGGGTAAGAAGTCAGATTCAAGCAATGAGTCATCCAGTGATGAAGAAGTAAATTATGGTAGAAGGAACAAAGATCCAAGAAATTTTAAAGGTACGAAATCAGTTAGATGTTTCAATTGTGGAAAGTATGGTCACTATGCAACTGATTGTCAAGAAGCTAGAAATAGCAATGATGATGAAAAATAGGATCATAAGAACAGGGAATCAAAAAAATATAGGTACCAAAAGAAAGGCAAGGATGGACAAGGCAAGCAAGGAAATAAGTTATTTCAAAGACATAAGAAGAGTTTCTATGCAGACAAGGCAAGTAAGTACTCAACTGATATTGATGATAGTTCCTCAGATAATGATAAAGATGAAGTTCTATTTCTGGAAAAAGAAAAAGAAGAGGTTAAGAAAAGGTCACCAATAATTCTCAAGTGTTTTAGATGTGGTAACTTTGGTCATCTTGAAGATAGTTGTACAAGGAATGGTTTCAATTTCAGTGATGATGAATATGAAGATACACTTGAAGGACCAGAAGAGAATCTTCTAATGGCATTAGAAGAAGAAGGAGGTGATCCTATAAAATATGAGTCAGAAAAGAATGAAGATGTTTTCAAAGGTAAACAAATAGAGGAAGAATCAGAGGAAGGAGAAGTTGATCTTGAGGGAGAGCTTATTCATGCCCTTGATGCATTAAATAAGGTAAGAAAGCAAAACTCCCAACTTAAGCTTCAGTTTCAAGAATGTGATGAAGAGAAAGGAAAGCTTATAGAGGATCTAAATAAGTCAATGGCTAAGACAAGAAAGTTCAAAGACAAGTTAGAAGCAAAGGTCTTAGAATGTGAAAGGTTAGAGCATGAAGTAGCTTCACTAAGGAAGGAAGTAAAAGAGTCTAAGGACAGGTTACACAGGTTTGGAAAGAGCTCAAAAATTGTAGATAAGATGATCAAGGTACAAAGACGATCAACAAACAAGACAGGTCTTGGTTTTGAATAGGTACAAAAGAAACAAGGAGAGGAGTCAACCTCAAGTTCTAAAGAAGAAGAAACTTTAGAAGAAGAGAGTGTAAGAGAGAGTGAGACTTCTGAGGATGAGTTGGACAACAAAAAGTTCAACAAGGAAAGGAACAATGCACAAAAGAGGAACAAATGGAACAAGAACCAGCACAAGGTAAAAGAGACTAAAAGATCCATGGGGTCAAGGCAAGGCAATTTCAATGGATGATGCTTCTCATGTCATAGGTTTGGGCACAAAGCTTCTCAGTGCAGGACACATGAAAGACAGGAATATGGGAACTTCAAAAATAGGCAACTATTTCAAGGGTATTGCTACTCTTGTAATCAGTTTGGTCACAAGGCAATGAATTGCAGGGTTCATGATAGGAATAGATATGGCTTCACCAGGAGAAATCCCAAGATATTTGCACCTCCAAGGAATAATAACATTAAGTGTTATAAGTGCAATAATGATGGACATACAACAAAGTGGTGTAGAGCAAAAATTCCAGAGACAAGCAAAAATAGGAATAGTTAGAGGAATCAGAAGGATCAGATGAGAAGGAAAGTGGACAAAGGTAAAGATCAATGTATGCTGGGAGTAGAAATACTCCCACCCTAGAATTAACCACCTCAAGAGGAGGTGGGGGAGGGGCTAAGCTAAGAGTTTCATTCTTAGCCCCGAGCCCCAAAGGTGACCCTTTGCCATTGATGACAAAGGGGGAGAGATTTGAGTAAGGGGGAGATATTTGAGTTAGGAGGAGAGCATTCAGTCAAGGGGAGTAGTTTCTCAGGGGGAGCAGAACAGGAAAAGGTAAAAGGAATGGTAAAAATAAAGTGGGTTGCCATCAATGACAAAGGGGGAGATTGTTGGAAATATGAGCAGGATTTGTTGTCATTGATGTCAAGAGTCAGTTTTAGTGAGTAGGACAAAAGGAAGGATGTCAAGGAGTCAGTTATGCAAGAAAAATATTGCTTCTAGACCTAAGGAAAATAATATTATAATGCCCCTAATTATAATATTCAAGGTGGTCATATGAGGTCTAAAGAGCAACAGGAAGGCCCAAGAAAAATAATATTATAATATTTTATTATAATATTAGAGGTCTAAGGTTGAGACCTAAAGATTAAATTAATTATAATAATTTCATTATAAATTAATTTATAATTTAATTTGATTAACTCTAAAGAGTTATTAAATTAATTATAAGTTAATTATAATTTAATTATAAGTTAGTTTATAACTTAATTTAATAAACCCTAGAGTTAGGGTTATAAAGGGCATATGCAAAGCACCGACATCATATTCTATCTCCTCCGTCGACGTCAAAAATTTCCAAAGAATGGGTATAAATACCCTAAGCCTAAAAGGCTTCAAACCCATCCATGATTTTAATAATCTCCTAAGCAAAAATTGTGTGCGCAATTTTCATAAGCAAGAGAGGGAAGAAGTCCCTGTTTGACCCTTTTCGGTAGGTAGTGAAGGAATAAGAGGCACAAGGTACGAAGGCCTTGTCACCACCTAGCCAGGTGGGCTAGCGGCAAGTGGAAGTGCCTTGGGAATGCGAGGTTCCACGTTCGACTCGTAGCAAGGTTGGTTGTGCAGTGTTTTGGGCACCGAAGATGCCAAAGCCTTTTGGCTTTGGGTATCGAAGTAGAAGATAAAGCGTTGTGGGCACTTTTGCCTTCCATGTGAGCGCTTAGCTCACGTGGCTTGGCAGCCATGGCTAAGGTGCTGGAGGCACTATGTTGTGGGATCGAATCCCACCGAGAGCACTTTGTGAGGTAATAATTTTTTTGTTATAAATTGATTTGTGCTTCTAAGGTTGTATGGTGTATTTCTGAGCTTAGGGAGATATAAGGTTGATGAAATTAAATAATTTTTTATTTAATTATTTGGTGGTTTGATTTGTTTAAGAGTGGAGTTATAAGGTTTAATAAAAGATTTATTTTTATATGTTTTGGTGAATGCTTATTTCAAAGAAGGAGTAATAAGGTGTATTTGAGTTTAATTATTTTTGTAATTGTGAAATATCTTGAGGGAGTGTTAGAGTGATATTTTTGTCATCTAACCTTTGAAATTGGCAAAGAGGGAAATTGTGTTTAAGACAGGTTTTGAGGTCAATTCTTCAACAAACAAAAGGTATGGGCACATCTTCCTTGTGAGTGATTGTTGGATGTTGTGAATGCTAAGTTGGAGAGAAAAGGGTTGTTTGATAAGCATTGTTGAGTTTGATTGTTAAAGGTTTTTCTGAGTGAGAGTTGATGATAAAAACCTTGTTTGATAAGCATTGTTGGAAATATTGAGTGAAGCTTTCATATGCTTGAAATAGGGTTTGTGAAAGATCATGAGTATCATTGTTATGTGAAGTTGAGAACTATCTTGAAACTAGGTTTTGTGCAAGATCATGAGTATCATTGTTATGTGAGATTGTTTGATAAGCATTGTTGGAAATAATTGAGTGAGTGTTCATATGCTTGGACTAGGGTTTGTAAGCAAGGAAGTATTTCATTGAGTGATTGATTGAGTGGATTTGATTGAGCCTAGTCAAGTGGAAGTGTTGAAGTGATAGTTCAAGTTCTGTGAAAAAAATTGTTCTATATCCTAAATTGATTTGAGAAAGAGGTTGAAAGTGATTGAGTGTTTGTGAGTGTGAAACATATTGAGTCTCTAAAAATTCTCTATATATTTCTATGGTAAAAAGAGAGAGTGAAAGTGATTGAGCATTATTGTGAGTGTGAAGCATATTGAGTCTCTAACAATTCTCTATATGTTTTTGTGAGATTGGACAAGTTCTAGTGAGGACTTGTTGAGCATATTTGAGGCAAGTATTGGTGAAGATTTGTTGAGAAGATTGGACAAGTTATGGTGAGGGCTTGATGAGCAAATTTGAGGTAAGTCTTGGTGAAGACTTTTGAGCAGATTGGACAAGTTCTAGTGAGGACTTGTTGAGCATATTTGAGGTAAGTCTTGGTGAAGACTTGTTGAGAAGATTGGACAAGTTCTAGTGAGGACTTGTTGAGTAGATTTGAGGTAAGTCTTGGAGAAGACTTGTTGAGTATATTGGACAAGTTCGGTGAGGACTTGTTGAGCATATTTAAGGAAAGTCTTTGTGAAGACTTGTTGAGAATATTGAACAAGTTCTAGAGAGGACTTGTGGACATATTAGTGTGAGATTTTGTGGAAGCTTACAAGGCATATTTGAGATAAGTCTTTGAGAAGACTTGAGAGTAGAGTTGATTGATTGATTTGTTCAAACCTTGGGTTAAGGTTTGGAGCAGATCTAGTAGAGTTGATTTGTGATTGAGTCAAGCTTTGTGTTAAGGCTTGAGGATAGATATTGAGGATATATTTGTGCTAGACCGAAGGACTGTGTTTAGTGCATATTTGAGGATAGAGATTGAGGATAGATTTGTGCTAGACCAAAGGACTATGTTTAGTAAAAATTTGAGGATAGATATTGAACAGATTTGTGCTAGACCAAAGGACCATGTTTAGTGCATATTTGAGATAGAGCTGAGAGCAAGCTTTGGAGGTGATAGAGTATAGAGGATGATAGTCTCCAGTGGATAGAGGTCCATTAGCCAAGGTAGTGAGGATAGGTCTTCTGAGTGAGGGTAGGAGTCTTCAGTGGATAGAGATCCATTAGCTAGTGCAGTGGAGGCAGTAGTTCTTCTAGAAGATCACCAGCTAGAGCAGAGGGGATTAGTGTCTCCTATGGATAGAGATCCATGAACTTGATTAGGGTATTGGTGTCTCCTTTGGATAGAGGTCCATAAACATTGTAATAGGGAAGGATTCCCAAAGATATTTGTTGAGAAAATATTAGTGAAATATTTTCTCCGTGGAGTAGCCCACATTGGGTGAACCATGTTAAATTGGTGTCTCTATTGTGTGTGGTGATTTGTGCATTGCTTTGATTACTACTGTTGATATTGCCATTGATATATTGCATAATATTGATTGGGAAAGAAAAGTAAAAAGTGGTCTTATACCTGTTCACCCCCCTCTCAGTATAAGCTTGTGTTCTTCAATGGACACTCCACGAACAAAGCTACTGAACTATATTGCACCCATCACCAATGTATGGTGATGTACACAAAACTATGGTACTACCTACGAATATGCTTTGAGCTTCTATATTCTCCTTGTTACAATGAGGTCCTTTTTATATAGGAAGATAGATTCCTTGGTCAACACTCTACCTAGTTGTGCAAGGGACACCTTGCACATATACAACTTGCACATTGACACTTTGGCATTTATTACATTGCATGAACTAACTCGATAACTTACCCCTAAAGTAATATAATGTGCTAAGTATGTACCCAGGAAGGTACATTTACATGACCCAAATGATGTAACATAATCTATTTCTAACATATATATAAAATATTTATATTAACAATATAAAAATAAAAAACATTTTAAAATATAAAATTAATTTTTTTTATAAGTAATGTTTGAAAAATAAATATTTATAATTTATTTTACTTATTACCTAATTAATCAGAAGAGACTGTCACAACTTCTCATGACAGTAAAAAACATACCTCTTCATAACATGACAAAACAATTATAATGACTCTACTAGTAGAAAGAGCTCCATATGAATTGAATTAAAGTAATTTTAACCTTTGTTAGGTTTTAATTTATTTTATTGACATCAAATAAAATAAATAAATAAAATTATAAAATAAATAAAAATATAGGGTTAATAGTTCCTTCTAGAAAGTCTTTATTTGCAACTACTTGTGCGAGATTCCTCTTCTTATATAGAATATTTTATGAGAATGTAAACATGTGAAAATTTTGAAAATTCTTTTAAGAGTTAGTAGATTGATAAGTGCTAGTTTAGTTGGGCACTTACTAAGAAGAATCTAGGTTCAAACCTTGAGGAATCCTGTTGCAAAGGTAGTAATATGATCTGAATCCTCTGAGTGCGCACAGATTGACGATGACAGTATGAATCCATTTCATGATGATGATACAAATCCTGAGCACTCAATAGTCCATTTCACGATGATGATACTAATCCTGAGCATTGAGTAGTCTATTTCACGTTGGGCTATAAAACAACAAGGTGGAATAGGTTTGGTGGATGCAACCCCTATGGTTTGAACCCTACACCTACTAGTTACTACAAATATTATGATTGTAACCATCTCTTATCAAGTAAAAAATAATAATATTGAAGATTCCATAAGATAAGTATTCACACGATGTGTATAGAAAGAACAAAGATTCCATGGCTTATCATTATTTGTGAAATATACTTATTTCATGTGCATTCTAAATTTTCCTCTTTTAATGTATATTTAAAAGGCTTAAATATCTCTTGGTAATGGGGATGTGAGAATTATAATATAATAGTTAAGTTTTTCTCAAGGTTATAATTTATTATTTGTATTTGTATTTATTATATTTGATTTTTTAGTTTATATAAATTTTTAAAAAAGTATTTTTGTAATTTTTTATAATTTTTATTTTAAGGATTGGTCTCACAACCTCCATCTAAAGGCATTATGTATTTGGGTATAAATATTCTTTACACCAACCTTTTTGGTTATTGGTTAGAGTGTAATTTTATTTTCATTTTAGTGAGATTATTGGTGTTCGAAGGCACAAGATCATATTTTGTGCTCTTTTTTTTAATATATTCATTTTCTTAAGCAATACTACATAATGTTTGATTCCATTTGTTTCTAGAAACTGATATAAAATCTAACACAAGGGCCTTTAAGATTTTCTAGAAAGCACACCCACATAACTACCATTAATAGTTGGATAAAAGAGAGGGTTGCATGGGTTTTGAACTTACACCATTCTCAATGCCAAAGCTTCGCCCTTCATATGTTGGTCATATAATTGTTGGCATTGTCAAGTTGTAGAGTCGTATCATCGAATGAAGAAGATGTTTCCTAAGCTAGTTAGGGGGTGCATGTGTTCTCATCACATAATTATTTAGCATCATTATCTCTTACACCATCATAAAATGTTGTTGGTTAGAAATTATGGTGCCATCATAAGTTGACCAATGAGAGAGTTGTCAACCAAGAGTAGGTTTTGGAGTTGTCGTTAAGTAAGGAAGTTTACCATCAATACTATGTCATCATTGATATATTATCATCTAAGATATTTTGAAGAATGTCATCTAAGGGAAGAAAAACTTGTCGGTATTGGAACCTATCATCACAATGATGCTTGTCGATAAAAACTAAATTTATCATCATTGACTAAAGGTGTTATCTTTTAATAATAATAATAATAATAATAATTTGTTTACCTTTAATCATTGTCAGAGACAAAAGTAGTTTTTGCATCATTTTCAATATCAGAGCCAGAATATCTTTAAGTATTGATACATGCCAAAGAAATGATGGCACAATATGGGGAAGAGACGGACCATGAGGATCCCAAACTGCAGACATAGCTAAAATATTGAGGGAAATTACTGCCAGACTCAAAGCAATGGAAATATCTTAAAGAAGAGGTATTCATTTGAAGGAGATTAGTGATAGCAAAGAAGAGGAGGTTGGTTGTGTGGAAGCTCAAGATGAAGAATGAGAAGGAGAACCAGAGGGAGAATAATTGACCTAGGTAATTTTTGATATGGGTTGAAAGTTGAAGACATAAACTCAATCTTACAATGGAAGCTTGAATCTGAAGGAGCTCATAGAATGGATTTTAAAAATAGAGAAGTATTTTGACTTTGAGTCAATAGAAGACACCAAAAGGGTGAAGTTTGCTAGTATAAAGCTAAAAGGATATGCATCCTTATGGTGTGACTATGTGCAAACTGAAAGACAAATAAAAGGAAAGGAAAGGATCAGGACATGGGAGAAAAAAGTTGCTAAATTGAAGAAAAAATTCTTGTCATCAGACTACCAATTGGGTCTTTTCTAAAAATTGTAAAACATGAGATAGAAGGATATGAGTGTCAAGGAGTACACATAATAATTTTATAGGATTACCATTCGTGCCAATCATTTGGAATATGATGAAGAGAAGATGTCAAAGTACATCAATGAATTGCAAATGTCTTGAAAGCTTGAAAACCATGTAAAAAATTATGTAAAAGCAATAATGAATGCATGGTCTTCTTGATCAAAACATGATGATAAAAAAAAATACATCAGTGAATTGCAAATAATTATGTAAAAGTAGTAATGAACACATGCACATAATCGAAATATGATGATAAAAGAAGTAATAATGGGTTGGGTCATTTTTATTAATGATAACTTATTTTTATCAAAACATATTACAATCACATCCCCTTGAGGGAGTTCATAAGTGTGATACAATCAATACAAATAGGAGGGTTTTAATCCCCTCTTAATCATCCTGATGCACTGAATGGTCTTCTTGCTAATGCAAATCGTTTGGGGGTAGTTTTTCTGACTATTACAATGAGTATGATGTGAATCTTGCACTCATTTTTCTTATATTGAATCTTGTTATCTGCATACAAAGAAACTAGACACGTATCAAAAGCATATGAAGAGCCCACCGAAGTCGATCTTGTATTGAATGTGATAAATACGATAAATGAAGATAAAACTAGACTGAAACATATATAATCTAAAATCTATCTAAATGCAAAAATAATAAAAATAATGACCTAAGCTATGCCAAAAAAAAGCAATGAACTAGGTCTTTGGTTGAGATCATCTCAAGGTGAGACAACCTTGTCTACAAGCCATCTCAGGGCAAGACAATCGCTATTGCAGGATTATATTTTTTGAAACCAGTTTTGGACGGCATTCGAGATACCCTAGGTGTATTATTAATGGATTATTACGCTCAAATTTATGGATTATATCTTATCTAAAATAGATATGTTCAATTATACGCAATATAGAAACACAACTTTCAATCCCTTACAACAATATGACAACATGTTCTTAGCAATGAGCTTGGAGGATTGAAATGGTAGCACTTCATTACGTGAAAGCTTGATCTCGAGGTACAATTTTGGTAGCACTTTGTTCCTTAAAAAATTTAATTGCATATCTCTTTCAATTGAGGGGTGAGTGCCAATTTATAGACTTCTCGGATGGAAGCTAAAAATAGCAAAACACCCTACATGAAAAAGCAAAGAGGTAGTTCGCATTAAGAAAAGTGAATGCTTATCTCTAAAATCTCATTCGATTGATAATTATATGCATTTTTTTCTAATTTTGGCTCATGTAGGCCGTTTAATGCCTTTTGCGAGATCAAGTGTGAGATTAACTGGTAGTTTTGGCTACTAGTCATGCACCCTTCTATTTTTAAACTTACTTTTTAACGATCATCTTGGATCAAGATGACCATAGTTTGGTGACCATATTAGATGGAGACGACCATGTTGTACCCATTTAAGTGGTGAAAACCACTGTTTTAGTCCTGAACCTACCCAAGGTGGGTTATGTGGTCTAAAAGGAGTCCATTTAGGTAGCCTCCTAAAATGACATGTTTTAGGTGTCTATAAATACCCCTTTTTGGGATACTTTTTGTGATAACACAATGCAGAGAAAAATAGAGAAACCTAAAATAGTCGATTTGATGGTTAATGATATTAATTAACAAATCAATGTAATATGCCCCAATCATGGAAAGAGCATGCGTTATCAAATAATTGCTTCCAACTCATCGATGGATTTGGTTTTAAGTAAACCTTTAAGTCGAGGACAAACATTATGAGTTTGGGATTTAAGTATACTTGATATTGGTAAAATTTCAACCGAGGATAGACATTATGAGTCTGGGCTTTAGGTATATCAGACAAGCATTTTTGGTGGCTTGTTATTTGTTTGGTTTAAATTTTTGCTTGTTATTTTCCCTAGCAAGGAGGGCGTATGATTGCCTTTAGAAATAATTTTTGAACGAAGATAATTTACATTTCTGAGTGTTTGATTATTGACTTGATTATGAATTTTGTAATTATATGACTACCCTCTCAAGTGACATGTCGATAGAGAAGATGGAAAATGATGAAAGCGACGAGTCACTTGACCAAGATAACCTGATTTGGGTTTTGTCAAAGGAATGCAAAAGTTAATGGGTTTGTAAACCCATGACAACCTTGATTTTGATCTTGTTTGACTTGTAATTTTTGGAATTTTTATTTATTTATTTATTTGTAAAAACCACAACCATCTCGCTCTGAGACGGTCTCAAACATGCACAGTTTTAGAAAAATATAAATAGCAAATTAGCACATGATGACATCATTTTTACTATTTACAACAATAGAAGAGAGAGATGGTGAGGAGGAGAGTTGAATTTTTTGATGTATTATTAATAATTATTTATGATGTATTATTATAGTGGTGCCATGGCTAATGAGAAAGCAATTTTTCTTAAAACTAATGGATGAATTTTTTTGATTTTGTTAACATATCTTGGTTTTATTTTATGAATTATTAAAAAATATCATTTCCTTCTGTACTTCGATTTTTTCAACACTATTGTGGCAAAAATAAGAGGACAATTTGGATGATTTCCAAAGTAGAGAAGAAGAGGTTCAATGAATTTTGATCACCCCAAGATGCTAGAAATATGTTGGGTAAACTTCAATATATAGCAAAGACCTTTCATCCACTATACAAATATTTTAGAATGGTTTGATAATTTTAATGTTGCTTCATTGATAGGGATGCCTTAATGTATTGTGTTCCAAAAATATTTATACAAGGTAAACATTGATAGGTATGGATGAACCATTAGCATTTTGGATTATTTAAAAAAAAAATTAATGGGATCAAAGTTCAAAATTTTTTAAGATTTTATGAGTAGTGACTCATATTATGTTTAAAAATTTCTCTTTTGCCCTTAGAATTTAAAATTTTGAGTTTGATATAGAGAATATTCTAAGGAATATTGCCTTTATTGATTGCTAAAGGGTTGGTTGAAAGGGGAAATGCAGCCCCTATCATGTCCCATGGTGTAACAACTTAGGCATATTATAAAAAAACTTAGGTAGATAAAGGTTATGGGTTCAACCCAAACTATGCTCACCACTATTGATATTTTTTAATAGAGATGCATAGTGATTTCTTTGGATGGTTTAAGGGACAATGATGCTAAATATTTATGTGATGAGGTCACATTCACCCCCCACCTAGCTTAGGAAATATCTTCCTCATTCAATGGTACTACTCTACAACTTGATAATGCCAACAATTATATGGCCAACATGTGAAGGGTGAAGCTTTGACATTATAAGGGTGTATGTTCAAAGCCTATGTACCTCTCTATTTTATCTAAGTATTATTAGTAGTTATATGTGTGCTTACTATAAAATCTTAACAATCCTTGTATTAAATTTTATAGCAATTTTTAGAAATGAATGAAATCAAACATTAATATTGTTTTAAAAAAATATACCTAGTGCCTCTTTGCCTTCCATGAATATTTGGTGGTCTCCTGTTATCACTTGGCAGGGCTCTCCCCTAGATCTAGTGTAGTGGGTTAGAGCGCAGAGGTTCTATAAGTGTGGTGTTGCTTCCATTTTTTATTTCTTCTCCCGACATATCAGGAGTTGGATACCTTGGGAAATTTTTCATCAAATTCACATTTTAAATCCTGGTGATAGAGATACTTATGAGGTGATTATTGATAGTATTACATTTTCTATTTGGTGCAAACTCCATAAGCATTTTCAAAAACCTTGGTGGTCAGATTGGTTTTGGCTTAGGAAGCTTCCCGTTTTGCAATATAAAGCTCATCTAGATTACAAATGGCTCACCATGTAGGTTCCAATGGTTGATAAGCTCACTATGAGATGGAACTTAGTCTCTCTTCCCACCTGATGAAATAAGAGGTTTCAGATTGCTTGGGTTACTTATATTAAACCTCAACAAAGTTTTTTTGCTTAGAGCCTCTTGCACCAGGGGTTGCTTGTTGGCAATAGGCTCAAGCATCTGGGTGTTCATAATCCCATTTGCCCGATTTGCGAACAAGTGAAAGATTTACTGCATGTTTTTTGGTTTTGTGATCAGGCTCAGTCGGCCTAGGAGTGGCTTCTTGAATTTTTCAAACCTTTTATGCAAGAGGATTTTACCTGGGTGCATGTTATTTTGGGTGACCCTATTGCTTTTTCCTTCAACTTGAGTGTTGTTTGGAATATTTTTAGAATTGGTACCCTGTTTTATCTTTGGAAGTCCCGAAATAGAGCTATTTTTTCTTAGTAAGATGTTGGACGTGTCTTCTCTGTTGTTGCTGATAAATATGCTATATTCTTTGATTGTTGGTTAGAGATTCAAGTACAAATTGAAAAAGTAAATGTGGAGCTGCAGTACTTACGTACCCTCATGGAGCATTGGGAGAATGCACCCTGCGCTATGAGTTGTGTGCCTCTTACTTCCCCTTCCAGGTCCTAATTGTCGACTCATCGAGGGACTCGACACTGGTCCCAACTCCCTTGCAGCGCAAATGTGAAGAATCTAGAGCTAGAGGCCCGTATCGCCCAACCTCTGGTTGGGATGTTCGATCTCTTAAGCAAGATGATGCCCCTGGTTACGGTGAAATTGTACCAAATGCACAGACTTGTACTGTTAGTGGTACTACTATTGATGACTAGAAGGCTCCGGTTTCTTCAACCGTTGGATGGACTTGTGACTTTATGAAGGAAAACTTCAAGCCTTCCACCTGGCAGTGATTTCTCGGTTCCTTTCTTTCTGAATGCATATTTGACACTGTTTTGACAATTGTTATCTGAATTTTTGTGGACTATTTGACACTCTTGTGTACTCCTAACCATGGTGGTTAGTATGTTGGTTTACAGGATATGATAATCCCACCCACCTTTTTTTTATAATTAAATATTATTTTATTAATATAATGATTTTTTCATTAAAAAAATATATATATATACACAAAAGAAAACACAAAATATTATGGTGTAATTAAAATTCACTGTATCCACAAATTTTTGTCTTGCCTAATTTTTTAAGTCGGTCTCAACGGATGGCAAACCAAAACCAACAGTAACGGAGAAAGCGACAGCAAAGCCACATCGTTGATTTTACAATCAATGGCAAACACTGCTTTTGTGTAAAGGAGTCCAGAAAGATTTTAATGCTATACGACCTTCTGATTTTTTTTATCAACTACGGGCATTGATTTGAAAAGATAAAGGGCCACTAAAAATTTCGAAAGCCGCGTACACCATCGATAAAGTTAACCTCCGCGTGTGGGCCAATGTACACCTCTTTAGTAAAGCCTACGATATGTATTATCTAAAAGAACTCCCTTCACATACAAGTTAGAGGATTCAACTTGTAAAGTGATCTAAATACATTGATGTACAACTACCAATCCTAACCTCTCAAAATCGAAGGCTTCCTAATACCTACATATATATATATACATTCCTTCAGAACCAAGGTTCCTTCACAATCTGATTTTACGTCATGTCATAGCTATCCGACCCAGAATTTGCAGAGTTGGTAGAATTTGGGATTCAAAACTTGTGAAACCTGTGACGATTAATCCTCTTGAATAAATCATGAATGAACAGAAGCATCCTGCAACGCAAACGACAGCCTTAGATTAAATTAAAAAAAAAATACAAAAAATGGCAGATGAAAAGAAAGAAAGAAAAGAAAGGCAGAGATGAATGAACTTCTTTACAGCATAGCAAATGATTAGGGAAACTCACTCTAGCCGGGCTCTTCAATTCAACGATGCTATCTAAGCTGGGTTTCCACCCGAAACCAAGAGGTCGCGAGAATGAATCCACAGACTCGTATTGGTGTTTCTCCACAGCCTGCTGGATCACGGGCGCCACGAGGTCCTCCACAGCGTACTTGCCTTCGGCCGACAGAAACGAAGCCAACTCCTCTTTGCGCAGCCGAATCTTGAGACTCACCTTCGATCCATCATCGACCTCAGACACAATCTTCACATCTCTGTCAAATCTTCCCTTGCTTAAATCTCTGTCGGAAAAAGCTCTGCGCGAGAGTTGTAACTGACGGAGTCGAGAACTCGCCGACAGAACCTTATCCGAGCTGGCCCTCGCAAAACGCGTCGGCTCCTGAGGAAGAGGAATGAGAAAATAGAGGCCGCCTCTCTGAAGCTCCGCCGTTAGCGGAAGAGGTCGACTACGGATCCCTAGTCGACGGACGGCGTCGGCTTCAAAAATTCCGTGATCTGCATGGTCGCCAAGTATTTCCTTAACATACACAGGACTCCGCAGCTTCATTACCGTTCCGTCGACCTTCATAATCCTCACCCGTCGACGCCGATCTGTCTTCAGCACTCCTCGCAGAACGTTACCCATTCAAGGTCACTATTCGTATCCCACACTCAGATTCAGTTTCTAATTTTCCAAAAGAAAGTTTGAAATAATGTTAACAAAGAACGCAGGCGAATGGTTTATGTAGAACTTGGTCCGTTGCACAACAGCGAGGAAGGTCTGGACGCGTTGGTGGGCGACAAAAGCAAAGCAAAGCACATGTGCGCGTATGACTGGTCTGTATGATCTTGACTAGGAAAGTGGAATCGGGTTGAATGACAGCAAGTGTGAGCGACGTATTCAACATGATGATCATGAGTTGCTAGAAGAAGCAAGGAATCTTTTACCGAGTCCCCTTTCACATTAGCGCCATGTATACAAATGTTGTTTTTCAAGAGGCTTATGGAAACGAGGAAATAGGCGTCACTTCTGTCTGGTTAATGGATAACGAGCTCAGTTCGTTATGCGTCATCGTTTGCGATAAGAGATTAACATAAAAGTTGACAAAGTGAGGCATTCAATTTGATTAAAGCCCTTGAAATATGCGGTAAAAGAGGAAAAGTTAAAATGCAGTTGAAGTAAGCATATTTGCGAAGACTTCAAACTCTCTTTCTTCCTACCAACACATTATGCGAATACTTCAAACTCTTATGGAATCTTCAAGATTGTTAGACGTTCACATTCTTATAGAATATTCGAGATAAGACGAGGAAAGTCGCACAAAACAAGTAGTTGTGGCTAAGCCTGAGAATCAATGTTTTCTAATCCATTTCAACTAAACTTTTAAAGGAATTATTAAGTTTTGATCATGTCCATTTTAAGGTTAAAGAATCAATGTTATGGCTAAGCATAGGAATCAATCATCTGCTCATCATCCATTCCTACATCGTAGATATGGTCTAATATCCCATCGATGGATGAATAAAACTTACAAAATTTATAATATATTATGTTAATAGAGATTAGTTGACTTGAATGATTTTATTTATATAAAAATTATATAAACAACAATGCTTGTAATTGAAGCATTATTGTTAACCATTTCTAAAAATGATGTTATTATTTTTCATATTTAAGCTCGTTTTCACCTTAACATGTTTGTCTACAATTTTTATAATGACTTTGTCAAAAACAAACTCTTCTTAGTCGATTTATATTCTTTTTATAAATAAGAAGATGCAATTTATAATTATGACAACATAACAAATGGTTGTATGCTTATGTGTCGCCATGTTTTCATACGACTATGACAAAAGTAAAACACCATGCATGCATAAATAAATAAATAAAAATATTCTACTATGTCTTTTATTTTTCTTTTTTTCTTTTACAAAGTACCCCCTAGGGGCTTACAAAATAGGGTCCTCAAGCTTGAGGATGTCTCTCTTATGTAACAATCACAACAAATGGTGCCTTCATCGGTTTTTCCTAGCCACACTCAAGAGGTGGATGGCTTTTTGCATAGCCTCGTGCAAGCTTGCACCATCCTAGGTTGCTTGCTACCCTAAAGTACTTGCACATGGTCGAGATCAATGATTCAATAGCATTAACGAGGCCTACCTAGGTTAGACTTCAAATTTATATGAAATATGCAAGCAAATAACCTTGATAAAAATCTTACGAGAAACTATGAATATAGTGCCAAAATATGACAAACATTGAAAGTATACATGTATTCACCATATTGCTATGTCTATCATTGGAATTTGGCTGAGGGTTGTCTTTGGTCTTTGACCATCTAGGGGGATAATGATTATCTTTACGAACTATTATGATGTCGGATGGCTATGACTTCTAGTTGTCTAGGGTTAGATTATCGATACCTGTGCTATCCTGATGCTATTGAAATTGTTTTGGACCTTTGAAGGGGTGGGATAGGTCTCTAATCATGATCCAGTACTGAAGTGGTATCCTGTTTGCATCTAATTTCACAAATGAGCTGTGGGCATAAAGGGGTTTGCATTGATCTTCATGGTGGAGTGAGGGTGAGCAAAGGGGATGGTTGTAGAGGGTGGCTAAAATGCAAAAGGGAGGTTGAGTCATAATTTTAACAGAATTATAGCTTATGAGAGCGTGTGTCCTTATTAGAGAAAAAGGAGTATTTATAGATGTTGTGAATGGTTGGTGAGGGAAGATGACTTGGCAAGTCAAGGCAATCAAGTGGAAAGGGTAGGTGGGATGGAGAGTCTAAAGTGCTCCAATTAGGGGAGATGTGGCAAGTGAGGTGTTAGAGTGGTCAAGTGAGAGTAGGTGTGATTAGAATGAGATGTTGGAGATGTGGCAAGTAGGGGTAGTGAGGTGTTAGAGTGAAGTGTACATATGTGGCAAGTGGAGGATAAGAATTTACAAAGAATGGAGAGGATTAGAATGATTAATAGGAGAATAGAAGAATTTAGAAAAATTAAGGAAATTAATGAAGGATTAGAGGAATTAAAGTAAGGTAGGAGGAAATTAGAAGAAATAAAATTTATTTTAAAATAACTTTAGTAAATTAGAGAGATTTAGATGAAATTAGGAGAATTTAGAAGAATTAAAGGGATTAGGGAGAATTTAATAATATAGAAGAAACAAAGAGAAATTAAAGAGGAATTGGAGAGCTTAGGGAGAAATTAAGAGGAATAAAAGAAATAAAAAGAGAACTAAATGTGTTAAAGAAGATTAAATATATTTGGAGGAAAATTATAAGAAATTAAAGAAATTAGGAAGGAGTTAGATGAAATTAGAGGACTTTGGAGAATTTAGAGAAATTGGAAGAATTGTAGAGCAGGCATATTTAGATGAATTTGGAGGAAATTGGATGAATGAGAGGTGATCACTTGGAGATTTTTATGAATCAATTAGAAGATGGGTTTAGGTGGTTATAAAATTGACTAATTTTGGGTGTCTACAGATGCTTCTTTTTGTATCATATGGTGTGAACGTAAAAAGCTGTATAAAAATAAATGACACCTAATCAATTGGATGAAACATTTTGCTTATTGACCTAGTGGAAGGAAGTGAGTGGTAGGTGGATGTGGCTTTTGAAGGTTTTTTCAATTTTGTCTACCCCCTAAAGTGGCAAGTTGGTGGAGGAAGAAACAAATGATAACAATAAGGTGCTTTACACAATGTGAAATGAGCGAGAGAAAAATGGAGATGAGTTGGTTATATGGGTGGAATGTGGCATGAGAAGGGGGGATATTATGGTATGTGCATGAAATTAACTCTATGCTACAACCATTACAATAAATCTATTATAGACATGTGACATTAAGTCTAATTTATGAACATGAAATTAAACCTAATCTATGCGCATGAAATTAAATTTATGCTACAAACATGAAATTAAACCTAATATATACACATGAAACTAAAACTATGCTACAAAAATGAAATTAAATCTATGCTATAGCTATGCGATGAATGCAAAAAAAGGCTTAAAATTGAAGGCTATGATTATGCTAAATAGGATAGGTCCTCATTTTGTAATTTTTTTTTGTTGTTTTGTTTTTTTCCCAAAACCATGATCATTCGAGATGATCTCAAAGTCTCAAATGATAGCGCTTATAAAACATCTGGGAAAGTTGTAAAGTCTTCAATGATAGCGCTTATAAACCGTCTGGGATAGTTGTAAAGTCTCAGATGATAGCTCTTATAAACTGTTTGGTACAATTGCAAAGTCTCAGATGATAACACTTATAAACCATCCAATATGACCATGCATTAGATGGCTATAAATGGGTAATTGGGATGCATGGTGGACCATTTTCATTATTGAGGATGAGAGGGGAGGGGAGAGTGATGTGTGTGAGTGAAAATTTGATACGGAGGGCTTGCAATAGAGGTGATATGATGGCAATGGGAGGCACCATAGTAGAATTTGGAAGGAGTGTAGGGATGGTAAGTGAACTTTTGGACCCTACTTTCATTTATTTAATGATAAAATTAACATTTTTGTGTGTTTGTGCTTTTTGTGGGGGGCTTGTATGTTGAGGGATTTTATTTTATTTTATTTGTTTCCTTTTTTTTTTGTTTTAAATGATTGTGATGTAACATGTTTGTAAAGTGGTTGTCCAAGGGTTGGACGATTTATGTATATGGTCCTCTAAGGATCAAATGGTTATATCTTATTTATTTATTTATTTTGAATGAGGATGATGAATTGTTGTTTATGGATGGGGTGTTATTTTTTGGATTTTTTTTTGGAATTTAATAATGTGAGGTGTAGGAAATGTGGTCATCTAACATTGGATAATGGTGGTGCATGGTCGTTTGATGGTCCAACTGTGGTGGTACATGGTCATCTGAGGGTCAGACGATCATAATTTTTTTTGAAGGATATGGTACTAATGTGTGGTTGATTGTGTGTGGTTTATTTTGCAACAAAGATTGTTGAGACCAAGACATCAATTCAAGGGTGTGTTCTATAGGGAAAGCGGGTGATTAACATGTGATGATTGGTAGTGGCTATGGGATATTGGTTTTGAGGGGGCTATGTGGCTGGAGAATGTGCATGTGGATCATGCATATGTGATAAATTTGGTGGATAGGTGTGATCTTGAAATGTACACATTTCATATATCCATCGAAGAGATCACAATCATGTTAAAGGATGTGTATCATATTTTTTGACTTTTGATAGAGAGGAGTAGAATCTAAATGACACCCATAGCACATAGGGATGTCTTGTTGTAGTAGTTTTACAAGGAGAGGTGGAAGGATATTGATGTGGAGAGTGGTGGGGTGGATTTTGATAAGAATTATCAACAATATTGGCTAACGATGAGGCATATGATTTTTATGATATTTATCTTCAATATCATCTTGCAAGATTCATCGGGTGTATGATTATCATAGAACCTTCTTGTATTAGTGTAGGATTTTATTAATAAATTTATAGTAATGGGATGGACACTAATGTTGTTAGCTCAGAACTACAAGGAGTTGTATGAGGTATGATGACAAGACCAATCAGGGTTAGGTTGTAGTTTGCTATTATAGATATGGGTCTAAGAGCACTTTCGAGTGGGGTGATTAGAGGGACTACCCTAGCTAGTGCATGATGATATGGAGGAGACTTCCCTTACACCATAATATGGTGTAAGGATAGGGAGGATATTAGGAGTAGATCATTTTCTTAGGATACTATCATATTATGAGGATTTATTTGTGCAGTTGTTACTAGGGGATGTTATATGGAGACCATAGAGGGGAGGGTCGAGCTGGAGGAAGGATGGGGAGCACTTGGCATGGGTGCAATGAGATAGGTGGGTGGTGGGTCGACATCGTACATAATACAAGTATTTATAGCATACTTGTATTTTGAGATAGTTTGGATTGACATAAGAAGTACCTCCTCTAGTAGTAGTCTATCAATGGCAAAGGAATGAAGCAACCATAGACCTGCAGTATAAGCCTATAGGTGGAGATGTAGATATGGTACCAATTATGGATAATGTAGAGGATGTATGCACCATAACAAAGTATGATGTATGTTTTGGTGATCAGTATTTCCAGCTATGGCTAAAGGGAGGTATAGCAGGAGGAGGGTATGATGTTGAGGAGGAGGAATAGGAGGACCCTTCGCAGTGATGTATTTGATATTGAATGGATCTCAAGGTAGGGCCATCATAAGTTGTAGGGGAGGAGACTAACGTGGATAGTGATGGAGATGAGGGGGATGATATTCAAGGGTAGTTTGATACCATGGCAGAGTGTATGTACATCTTGGAGGGATAGTAGATAGATCATAAGATTACCATTACTCTAGAGTAGATTCAATGGGAGAATTAGCGATAGAGTTGAAAGTATTGGGAGGAAGAGAGGGATACCCTATAGGAATAATTGTAGAGCTTGTAGGAGGAGAGAGAGAGGGTGGTGGAAAAGCAGGATATCTTACACAATCGAGTGACTACTTTAATGGTAGAGCGAGGGTAGGGATCCACATTGGGATTGGATGCTATAGTGGTGGCATTAGAGGTAGAGTTGGTAGTATCTCAATATGGGGAGAGCATAGTTGTGGTCTAGTTGTGATGAAAGAGAGCTTATATAAGAGCACTTAAGGAGTTGTTTATTAGGTACTGCATAGCGATACCATCAACATGACATGGTTATTGAGTAGGCACTACATAATGATACCTTAAGACTGCACTAAATAGATAATTTGTGTAATTGTATGGCATGGATGTTCAATTTGAAAGGATGAAGGAAGCATATAAGTACTATGGAGTCTGAGAGATTTATGCCTTATTCATTCTAGTTAGGCATAGGTCCAATTTGACTATGTTCCTATAGGAATAGGTGGTGCAATTACATGTATGTCTGTTCAGAATGGTTTTCCATAATCCTAGAAGGTAGTGTGTGCTCACGTTCAATATGTTAATACATTTGCTAATAACACAGATGGATGATTTTTTTTTTGAGTTGCATTCCTCCTCAAGTGCAATATGGTTTGCCTGGATCAAATCCAAAGTAATTTAAATAGAATTTTGAACTCAGTTTCTTGTCTACTTATTCTTGGATGCACACTCACGTAGTGTTTGCCAAAATCTAGAACAAAGTGGGAATTAATTGTAATGTTCATAATTTTCCATATACTATGTAATAGCTAGTGTATACTCCTTTATTCTAGGCTCTTGTCTAACTTAACCCTTTTCCTGGTTTTTGTCCTATTTTCTAAAGGCCATCTTATCTTACATAAAATCTTCAATGCCTAAAAATTTTAAGGATCTGAAGCACTCTTCCTCAGTTTACACCTTGCTTTTGTTATTACCAGCTGGTTGCTGAAGGTAGCAGATTGATGCAATAGGGGATATTTTAAATTCCAACCTGACCCACCTTCTGGTTTAGCTGTTATCTGTGTCCTTTATCAGGAGCCCACTGCATAGCTAAAGGGTGAGATGGCATTGATTCCAGTGAAACTTGTACTAGTTGTTATTTATAGGAATACCTTCTTTGTACCTACCTTGCAATATTCTAAGATGGCACAATGCAATCTAGATTTCCCTTGCATTTGCTACCATTTAAGGAGTTTGATCAATGCTTCAACTTCAATATTAACAATGCAGAAAACTGTAGGGTAACAACAAGAGTGAAAGCATGTTGGCCTATTTGGAGCAATTTCAGCTACCAATTTCTTTGTTATATTTATATAAAATATAGGACAATAGAATCAACTACCTGAATAAAGGTTGAATGGGGATTGAAAAGAAATCAGTGTCATAACAAGGGTGTTAAAGAAATTGGGCAATTAATGATTGGGTCAATATCTCAATGACTAGTTTCTAGCTTTTCAGTGGAGCACAAATAGGAAATAAGTGGGAGTTGAAGCAAAATGATATTTTCATTTTTTTATAAGAGATTAATGCATTAGTAAACATGCTTTTTAATTTGAATGCATTCAAAGCAGGAGTGGAGGGGTTCAAATCTTGGAGGGTTGCAAAGCAATATATTTTGCATTTGAGTAGTTGTGAGAGAATCTTGCTGCTCACATGGAAATCAGAACTCTACCTAATTCCACAAGTCTTTAGAAGATGCACATATGTAACTAGATATTTTTAGTTGAACAACTATTTAGCAATAGTTAAGTAGGGGCATAACCAGAGTTTCAGACTAAAATCTGAGTGCTAATGATCTAGTCCATTATCATATTGGTCAGAGTTTTTTTTTGTTGTAACAACAAAAATTAACTAGGATGTCTTTCGTATCTTTTAGACTTCCACTATAAATGTAGTTATGAGGTCATTAATAGTGTTGTTATGTCATTAATGCCTTGACAGTGCACATTTTTAAGATTATATTGTTTTGTTACTTTTGTTACTTGTATGAGACAATGAATTATTTATATAAGGAGCTCAAAATTACAATCTTCTCATCCAATCTTCTTGATATAGTTTGACCCTCTCTGATACATATTTTTACCCAAAATTTTATCTTAATAACTATTATGGACATTGGAAGCCTTAAGTCTATAATAATAAAGTCATATATGGCCTATACATTCCAGTTACCACTTTTGTTGAAGAGGGAGGTATTGCATGTTGGAAGAAGCATTTCAAGTGCAGTAGATAGAAAAATAAGAGCAATTTGTTGGGAATCAAGCAAGAGAGTATGGAGTATATTCCTTCTCCACATAACGACCATGCTAGTAAGTAATTTCAACAATTTTTTGGTTGGTTGGTAATCGACCAAGAGTCCATGAAGAGAATGATTTTCTCCATTTAAAGATCATTTTAACAATCGGTAAAGAATTTTACCATTTCAAAAACATCTAGAATGACATCAAAAAGAACTCTTGACATTGTTTCTCAACCAACAAAATAAAAGAAAATGTTGAACATGTTGAAGGTGATACGAGGATTTATCTCAACAGAATGGAATCCAATCATACACCACAATGTTGACAACTTCCAAGAAATCAGTGATACCATCCAAGAGGGTGGAAAGAAAGAGAAAAGTAGAAATCATCAATTGTTATATATGAAAAAATCATTGTCCATCATAGTTGATTACTGTGGTAGTATAGCTCTTAGAGAGAGAGGTTTTAAAATTGGCATAGTTGTTGCTTTGAACATGCCACAAACAATATTTCAACTATAAATCCTATAAGATGCATCTAAATAGGTAGTCAGATCATGTTAGACAAATCCTTGTTAACTCTATCCAATAGATTCTCATCAAACCAAATACTAACCATTTTTCCAAGGAAATGTCTCAACTATATATGTTACCATAGAAGTTTTAAATGGATGATTTAACAAAACACCGAGCAGTAACTTATAATAGAAACACAAAGCTTTGCAAACCTTCTCAAATTTCAAACAAACATGAGAAAGATTTGCTTGTGGAGGAAAAACAACATGGGAATCATATCATGTAATTTTGGAGATTGAAATTCATATTGTAACGAAATAGGTCCATATTGGGTCCAAAAGGTGCCCTACATTATGACAAACAAAAATTGTGCTTCAGTTTCTTATTTCCTATACATTGATTGTTTTAATCATGATTTTGTATACTCTCTAAACCATGTTGTCATGCTCTTTATGTGCATTTCCCTGAATATTGGTAGTAAGTTAAAAAATTACCAAGGTGACAACAATGCCCATGGGGTTGAAATCTGATCGATGAGAACGTCTGACTCACAAAGAGCCAACAGGGTTCAATTACACGATGCTTGGAAAATGGGTGTTTTAGGAATCATTTTCCGACCAAAATGACCAAATCAAAGTTTCCATAAAACAAGACACTACCTAGTTCTTGATACTTTAGATCTGATATTAGCACCATGCCTTCAAATTTTAGTTATTCTACAGACAAAAGAGGAAGGGTCCTCCAGATAGGGTCAAATTTGACAAATCTAACAAAAGATAGCAAAATCAAGACATAAAAACAACAATTATCTTTTGTAGGTCCTCTAGATAGGGTCGAATTAGAAATTGAAGCCTTCAACACCCTTACACATGCAATCATTTTGTTCTACTCAACAACGGGTAGCAAACCCCAATACAATGTGTATTGGCTTTCACTAATTAGGCTCATTCAAAAAGAAGTGATTCAAGCTCAAAATGACAAAAAATCAAATCAAAATGTAAATAAGTCCATGAATCCATTAAAAAGGCCAACTTGTTAATTTTATATGAAGGAAGAAGATGAAGCAAGATTTTTGTTAGATTTACATCCAAAACCTTGAGGAAGCAAAAAGAAATGGGATGTTGATGTTGCTCTCTTTTATGCACAGGGTGAGGATATTTGTAATAACAAAACCTCACAAGGTCATGTAACTATTTATTTAGTAAATTGGAAATCCTCTTTTTTTGATGAATGGGTTTCAAATTTAGGGGTAGTAAGGCACATGATAAAGCACACACATCTTCTATAGGGTTACAACACATTGAATTCAAGGGAGCATGTGATTGTTAAAGATGACTCTTATTTATAGGTGGTAGGATATGGAGATTAGTATTGGATATTTCCTTATTCTTATGGTTTATTCAACTTCAACACCCTTACACATGCAGTCATTCTATTCTACTCAAAAATGGGTAGCAAACCCCAATATAAAAATGAAAACCTTTTATAGGCGCTTAAAGAAAAAAAGGGAAAAACAAGAATAATAATAATTACAGAGGCACATAACCAAAAGAAATGGAAAAAAAATACATGAAAGCTAGAATTTTTTAAACTTACAATTTATTGAAATGGAGGAAAGAAATGAACGGTTCAGATTAGCCCTAAAAGGATATGGGAAATACAGTAAATACCAAAAATAATGCAAAATTCCAAACCCTAAAAGTTACAGTAAATACCGTATCCTCAAAAATTTTGCAATGCTTGTCAGTAGGTTGCTCTTCTCTCAATAAGTAGCATTTTCTATCTATTCTTGTCGAGTTTTGACTTCACGAACCTTTTAGGGTGACCTCTCAAGATATAAAGGCCCGTCAATGCATTCAGTGAGCTCACTCTTAAAGTAATACTTCTTCGAACCTCAAATCTCACTAGGAATGTTGCATTTGAAAACCCTCATCGAGTAAACTAAAGTAGCATTCAGTGAGCTCACTCTTAAAACCCTCAAATCTCACTAGCAATGTCGTGTTTGAAAACCCTCATCGGGTAAATTGAAGTAGTGTTCAATGAGCTCACTCTTAAAACCCTCAAATCTCACTAGCAATGTCGTGTTTGAAAATCCTCATCGAGTAAACTAAAGTAGCATTCAGTGAGCTTGCTCTTAAAACCCTCAAATTTATGCTTATCCTGTGTGACAACACTATGGAGCGAGCGGCTCTTCTAGGTGGGCAGCAATGGAGCGAGTGACTCTTCTAGGTGGGTAACAATAGACAAGTGGAACTTGCACCATGAGCCAGCTCGTAATATGTGTATGCACATACCGATAGAAATGCGAAGATGAGAAACCATGGATCTGAAATCTACCAATAACAAATTATAAATCATTTAACATCAAGTTGCATGTGTAGGTTGTTGGTCCTCTTACTTTTTAACCGGTGATGCTACGATATTTATACAAGCTGTTTATTTCTAGTGACATTCGAAAACCCTCATCGAGGTAAACTTGAAGTAAATTTAAAGATATTTCAACTTTTAAGATGATAGTTTATAACCATCATCTTTTAATTAACTTTCTTTTAAGATGGTGGTTATAAACCACCATCTTCGGGTTCCCCTAAGAGGGTGGTTATAAACTACCCTCTTATCCCTAAGATGGTGGTTATAAATCACCCTCTTAGGTCACCCTAAGACGACGATATATAGTCCTAAGAGGGCGGTCAAAGAACCGCCCTCTTAGGGTGACCCTAAGAAGACGGTTACTTTAAGAGAGTGGTTTATAATCACCCTCATAGGGTCTATTAGGATTGTTTTTTACCGCCATAAAAAAACCACTTTAATTTAGCCATCATTAAAGCCCTTTTTTGGTGTAGTGATCCTACCTCCATTGAAGTATCCATGGACTTACAACCTGTCATTTGAAACTTTTCAAGCAATGTCCAAGCATAGTTTATTTATGACATGAACACATGGTTATCAAATTGCCACACCTAAAAACCAATACATTAATGCATTAGCCTTAGATTGGTCATGTCAAATAAATGCTTCAATGCTTTCTTGGTCTCTTCAATCATATTCACTAAAATCCTAGTGATGACAAAGTTGTTGACATATACAATGATGATCATGACCTCTCTTTTGTACCTTTTAAAGTATAGGTTTAAAACATAAAGACTATGATTGAATTCATATCATAGGATATGCTCATCGATCTTTACATACCATGCTCTAGGAGCTTGCTTTAACCCATAGAGAGATTTGATGAGCCTCCATATATTGTTCTCCCGACTAGGTATGACAAATCCCTTTAGTTGTGTTATATAAACATCTTTAGTTAGGTCACCATTAAGAAATATAAGTTTTGATGTTATTTGATTGAACTTTCAACTAAACTACGCAACTATTATGAAAACTATATAAATGATCTTGATCTTTGTTGTTGGTGTAAAATTTTCATCATAGTCCATTCCTTCCTTTTGTGCATAGCCCTTTGTAATAAGCCTTGCTTTGTATTTGTTAATACTGCAATCAATTTTTTATTTGGTCTTGAATACCCACTTGCATTCAATGAGTTTCTTGCTAGATGGAATATCAACAAGTTGTCATGTCTTGTTCTTTATCAATACGTAATACTCGACATCAATGACATTCTTCCACTCCAATACAAAAGCTTCATGAAACATTAAAGGTTCACCTGTTTTCACCATTCTGAATTGATCTCATTTTGAACTCTGCTCCATAACTATACTGAAATACCACTTAGGCTTCCTAATACCTACATGTATACATTCGTTCAGAACTAGATTCATTCAGAATCTGATTTTACGTCATGTCATAGCTATCCAACCCAGACTTTGCAGAGTTTGAGAGAAATTGGGATTCAAAACTTGTGAAACCTCCAACGATTAATTTTGTTGAATAAGTCATGAATTCACAGAAGCATCCTGCAACCCAAATCATAATATTCCACATCCTTAGATTAAAATTAAAAAAAAATACCAAAAATGGCAGATAATGAAAAGAAAAGAAAGGCAGAGATGAATGAACTTCTTTACAGCATAGGAAATGATTAGGGAAACTCACACTAGCTGGGCTCTTCAATTCAGCGATGCTATCTAAGTTGGGTTTCCACCCTAAACCAAGATGTCGCGAGAACGAATCCCCAGACTCATGGTGGTGCTGCTGCTGCTTCTCCACAGCCTGCTGGATCGTGGGCGCCACGAGGTCCTCCACCGCGTACTTGCCATCGGCTGACAGAAACGAAGCCAAATCCTCTTTTCGCAGCCGAATCTTGAGGCGCACTTTAGATCCATCATCAGCCTCGGAAACAATCTTCACATTTCCTCCCTTGTTTAAATCTCTGTCCATAAAAGATCTGCGCGAGAGCTGTAACTGACGGAGTCGAGAACTCGCCGACAAAACCTTATCCGAGCTGGCCCTCGCAAAACGCGTCGGCTCCCAAGGAAGAGGAATGAGAAAATAGAGACCGCCTCTCTGAGGCTCTGCCGTTAGCGGAAGAGGTTGACTACGGACCTCCAGTCGACGGACGGCGTCGGCTTCAAATATTCCATGAGCTGGATGATGGCCAAGTATTTTCCTTAACATACATAGGACTCCGCAGCACTCCTTGCAGAACGTTACCCATTCAAGGTCACTATTCGTATCCCACACTCAAATTCAGTTTCTAATTTCCCCACAAGAAGTTTCAAATAATGTTAACAATAGACTCAGGCGAATGGTTTATATAGAACTTGGTCGGTTGCAGAACAGCGAAGAAGGTCCGGACGTGTTGGTGGGCGATAAAAGCAAAGCAAAGCAGCACATGCTTGTCGACGTAAGGATTGCAAAGACCCACAAACTCCATGACATATCGGACATATCGGCGTGTACACGAAATAGGCCTTTGACGTTAGATTATAAACTTTAGAGGGTGAGTTGGGTTGGTTTGATTTTGAAAGGGTTAGGTTTGATTGATTTTCTTTTTATTTTAAGATAATAAAATATAAATAAATTTAAAATTTTAAATATAAAAAAATAAAGTTTGTTTTTTAATAAACTCTAATCAATCAAATAAAAACAAAATTTACAAAAACCATTTAGCCGTCTAAAGAATCGAGATTGTTAAGAATTCTTCGAGATAAGACGAGAAATGTCGCACAAACAAGTAGTTGTGGTTAAGCATGAGAATTAATGTTTTTCAAAAGTGTACCGGTGCGCAAATAAACACTTTCTAATCCATTTCAATTAGATCTTTAAAGGAATTACTAATGATTTATTTCTTAATTCATTCTTTAGAGGAAGACTTTAACAGATAGTTTTTTTTTTTTTTTTTATATATATAAAATTAAATTGGTTTATATTTTTGTGATTGTGGTTTTGAGGCAAGAATGTTTTTTGGTGATAGATATTTAGGTTCAATTTTCACAACAAATGTATATAAGAAGTATTGGTTTAAAAAAAAAAAAATTAATTTATCAATTTTTTTTAGATTTATTATAAATAATATTTTTACAGTCAAAATAGTTTATGATATTTTTTTTTTTTTTGAATATGAAGAAAGATTTCCTTGGAATAAGATTTGGAGTAAGAAAATCACCCCTAATAATTGATATTTTTGTTTGGTTGGTTTCTCATAATAAAATTCTGACTATAGATAATTTGAAGAAAAAAGGCTTATAATGGCCTAATAGATGTTTTCTTTATGAATCTAGAAAAGAATATGTAAATTATTATTTTTTAGAATGCAAGTACTCTATTTAGATTTTCTCTAATATCATTTACGAAATAGAAATTAATTTAGTTTTCCAAAACTAATATGGTGTTTTGGTTGGAGCAGTGGCAAAGACTTTTAAAAGCAGATTAAATCCTATATGTGACCTCATTCAATTTCATTTTTCTTGGAAATTTTTGCTAAAAAGGAACACGAGGATTTTTAAAGAGGAAAAAATATCTATTCTTAGAAACATTCAAAACATTAAAGGGATAGTGTAGGATAAATTTTCCATCATCAAGTTGGAGAATAAGGTAGAAAGTAATGAGGAGGCAGGGTTATGCACAATGGTGAATATTTGCAAATTGGGCGAATATTAGGATTTCCAAAATTGGAAATTGACGAATATGATGATCCTGGATGTCGGGTCATTCGCCTAAATTGTTTAGGACCATTTTTTATTAGGGTCAAGTCGCCAGAATATGTATCTAAACGTAGGCATATTTGTACTCGTTGGAAAGCTCGTTTCAAGACTGATCTAATGGTGGTGTTTTGATGAAGTTATAAGGTAATTTAATAGGTCAAAATGTATCCCAAAGATGACCTTATCTTTTAGGGCTTCAAATACCCCAAATTTTGGTGTGAAGATGATTGATTTGATTTGCTTAGGATTCGCCATGATTCACCTTGATTTCAATTAGGATTCACCATTTTTTTACAAGTAAATTTTGAGTCCAACCCCTTTTTGGATAACCTTATGAGGAGGTTTCAACAGTTTCTACATGAAAACTTAAACCAATTCAAGGAGGTATTTCTTCTCAAAATTAAACAAGAATTAATGTCACTTAGTAACATCCAAGGAAATCCTAGAAAGGTTAGAGGTGGAGGGGTTATTAAAAATGACAAGCACTTACGGTTGGTTATTTTTTGAATTTTTTTTTTTAAATGACCAATCATCTAGTAGAAGTAAGAGTTGTTTATCTTGGTGTTAAATTTGCAAAGGATAAGGTTTAAAAACTATTTGTTGAGGAAGATTCTCTAAATATAATTAATTGCCTAAAAGGTAAAACTAAATTAAATTGCAAGGTAACTAGTATCCTTCATGATACTTTACAAATGTTAGACTTTGAAGAATATTTTCTTGTGTTCTTAGAGAAGAAAAATAATGTTACAAATTGGTTGGCCAATTGGGATACTCTTAGATAGAAAGATAAGAGATGGACCTCATGAGTATTTTACCTTATGATTTAATTTTAATTTGATAAAATGAGTCTTAACTTAAATGAAAATGGAAAGGCTTAATCATAATAAAATTTATAGTCAAAGAAGATCATACATCCTTCCTAGTTTGTTGTTTATGTGTAAATTATAGTGGATTTGAATGAATTTGAAACAATTAATAACCTATGTTGTAGGGTGCTCCATACTTAGACAAGGTAGATTTATTATTCAACTCTTGCCTCCTCTATTGAAGACATTTTCAAATGTGTCCACGTTGCCCAATAGAAGTAATCTCTTTACGTGATCATTTGTTGAACTATGTTGTGTTAATATTTAATTGAGACCATGATTGAACTTTGTATTGTATTCACTTCTATTACCCCGTGGTTTATTATACACCTTGTATAGGTGATTTTATTATACTCGTATAATGATAAACCTTAAGACCGATTATTTAACCTTGATCTAAGGTCACTTGTAATAATTTATGATGTATTATTATAGTGATGCCTTGGCTAATGAGGAAGCAATTTTTATCAAAAATAATGGATGGAATTTTGTGAGTTTGTTAACAGATACTGGTTATCTTTTATGAAATATTAAAAAAAATCATTTCCTTCTCTACTTTTTTTTTTCAACACTAATATGGTAAAAATGATAGGAAAATTTAGATTATTTCCAAAGTAGAGAAGAAGAGATTCAATAACTTTTGATCACCCCAATTTAGAAATATGTTGGACAAACTTCAATTAAAAGCAAAGACCTTTCATCCAATTTACAAAGTTTTTAGAATAGTCTGATAATTTTGATGTTGCTTCAATGAGAGGGGATGACTTAATATATTGTGTTCCAAAAAAATTATACAAGGTGCCACTACTAAGATAATTTTAAATGTATCCAAAATACACATTAAAATTATGGAATCCATTATAAAATTCACATAATGGGTGATTCATCAAAATATATTACAAAATCAACCAAGATAATTTCAAGGTATGCAAAATAAACTTAAAAATTATGGAATCCATTATACTTTAGCCAATAAGATTGAGTTGGTTGGATATAGTGATTCATACTAGGGAGGCTCAGTTGATGATAGGAAATATAGATTAGAAAATAGTTTTTAATTGGAAAATGGATTAGCAACTTAGAGCTTACATAAATAAGCAACAATTACACTCTCAATAACAAGACAACTACATTAGTAAGAACACAAACAATATGGTTGAGATCGATACTAGAGGTCTTTGGTGAAAAGCATCTAAGCCCAAATACCATTTTTGTGATAACATAAGTGTAACTCAAATTATTACAAACATCTTCATATAAACTCAAAGCACATTGATTTGAAGCATTATTTTATTAGATACTTAGTTCATGAGAAATAAATTGAATTGAAATATGATAATTTGAAAGATCAAAGTGTAAATATTTTTACAATAGTGGTAAATATTCAATTTATTTTACTAAAATATAGAATAAAAATTTCCTATGATACTAAATGAGAAAAAAATTAGAATAAGACAAGAATACGACAAAAATTAGAACAAGATAAAATTTGAATTGCAAATGAAAATTAAAAAAAAAAGAAAAAAATTCACATCCAAATTTGGAGATAATGTGAATTACAAAGAGTCTCTTGAGATAATCAAGAGACATCCTTCTCTCTCTCTCTCTCTCTCTCTCTCTCTCTCTCTCAAATATATATATATATATATAACAATGTATTAAAATAGAATTTAATACTATTTGTGTATATATATATATATATATATACAATGTATATACTATTTAGTTTTTTTGTTCATTTTATCCTTTCTATATTATGTTAATATTTGTTTTAAAATACCACTACATCTCACAAAAATTATTTATTTGTGCATTTGATTTCTAGGTGCTAGTTCTTGAAGTAGGCAAGTGGATAAATTGGTCTAATATGGTTGTAATGGTCTTATAGTGGTGATCCATTACTTGGTTATTGGTTGTTTGTCAAATTCACTTGGGAACCAATGTATTTCATTATTTGTAAATAATCACCAAAGGCTTGGCAGTAAGGTAGTTATGGAGACAAGGTGATTTTGTGCTAACACAATCTTGGCACCAAAATGATTTAGCACTAGTGCAATCTTGACATCAAACTAGGAGTTACCACTAACTTCTCTAGTGAAGATTCTAGATAGGTTCTAAAGGTTCTAAGGCTAAAGCTATGTGTATTTTGTGTCATGAATTGATGAACTTTAAGAAACCCTAACTTTGATAAGAATAGAATTATATTGTAGGATCTCAACATCTATTAACAATAGAAACCATTGACATATGTTAAACCTCTATATGGTGGTGTTAGCAATCAAGGTAGAGTTGGCACCATGAACATTTATCACACCATCAGAAGTCATGGTGTTATCCCATCAACTATGAAGATTTAATGGGCATTAGAATATTTGAATCGGTGTCATTTTGGATCCTCAATCCATAAGGACTTTGAGAAACCCATGCTTTGTTTAGATCATTCATTCACCATGAAAAATGATAGTATTTATTGCTCCTAAATTCAAACTAAAAATTTTTGTTGTTAAATATTATGAGTGTGTGTAAATGACATTTAGTGATGACACATCATGAATGGATTGTACTCAAGTAAAGGTTACAATAAAGAGTAGAGTTTAGAATTTATAAAGTAAATCCACAAAATATAAAATAACAAAGAAAAAAATAAATTGTATGTAGAAAGGTAGAGTAACAATACTCCATGGATCCCTAGGGGTGTGAAGAGGACCACTAAGATTGAATTCAAGGCTTGTGTGTTTTTAAGATATTTGAAGATGACCATTGTGTAGTAGAGGGAGACAAATATACAAACTTGGAATCCTAGAAAGTGTAGGTGTTTTGAATGGCTATAGTGCACTTATTTTAGCCATAATAAGGATATGATCCTAATTACATATTTACTAGCCTATATAACCTTTATATGGGGGCATTAATGATGCAACAGGTTGAATAGTTGTGGTTATGACTATTATAAATATCACATGGATGAAAATAAAAAATACAATGGATACATATTCTTATCTTTCATATTGATTACAAACATACCTACATCCTTGGATCATTGTTCAACTTTGAGGGATGCCTCATGCCTTGGCTATTATTTCCCAATCCTTGGCTAGTATAACTCATTTTATTCAAGAACTTTAAGTCAATACCCTTGGTGTAATTCTCAAAAGAACCAAAACAATTTACAAAAAAAAGTGATTATTGATAAGGGATAAAACTCACAAAAAAATCATTTGTTTATTTGTGAGATTCATAGAGACACAATTGGTTTATCTGTAAGTTGTCAAACTCATCCTAGAGATATCATAACTTTTGTTGTATCACATTAAAAAAATTGATTGTTCTTCTATTATTGATGAAGTTTATCTATAGTCTAGTTATATTTCTCCTTAATCTTATTGATACTTTTAACAATGAGTCTCCCAATTATGAGAAATTTAACTACAAATATACCATGAATGAAATGGAAAAACAAAGACTCTCTTCTTTTTCTCAAATGTCATTCTGTAGCTTTTGGTTCTAGATCTTCAAAAGATTAAGACCCTTTATAGTTATTGGTTCTATTGTTTGAACTTTTGAGTCCTTCCCATGATAAATGGAGATGAAAATATTGGATCATAAACTACTTTGATACTAAATTTATATTGTAAGGGCCCATGATGATGATGTGAAGGACAACTCCTCTAAACTAGCTATGTGGCATCAAGTGAGTTATGACACAGAGTAGTGTTACAAATTTGAACACCAATGACAATATTGCTCTATGAATAAATGAATATAGATGCACTAGGAAGAAGGACTCAAGTATGTCATAGAAGTTATGGCACCAAGAGATTTATGACCATTATACATTTAATATATAAACATTAGGATCAATTGTAAGGTCCTCAAAAAGGGATTACTTAATATGGATATAAGACAAGGATGCATGAGAAGAGTTATGCTACTGATACCCAAGATGTTTGGCTTGTCACTAATAGAACTATAGATGAGGTATCATGATAGAATAAATAAACACAATACAATCATGATAGAATATATACATTAAACAATGAACTCAATTAGATATGAATGAAAATAATAACTCTTATATTTCAAGATAATTATACATGTGATCTCTATAGAGGAGAGAGAGAAGGAGATTCCCTAAGGTGTAAGACAAATTCCTAAGAATGGTATGTGTAAGAAGGCATAGGCCAAATCCCTATGTAGTTATTTAATGATGCAATTCATATTCTTTAAAACGAATATGATGACACTAGGTAAATCCCTATGGAGAGATGTAATGGTATTTGTCAAATCTCTAATATGAAAATACAACCATTAACCTTACTGGTGAGATGTATAGTGGTGCTTAATTTCCTATCATCTTACTTCTACCTTATTCATTCCATTTTATGTGTTTAAAATAATCCTTTATGCAAGAGAATGTAATAAAATATGAAAGGACAACATTGGAAGATAAAATTAGATTTCAACAATTAATAGTTTCAAGACATGTGAGAGGATTTATTAGAAATGTAGACTACATAATATCAATTGTGATAAGCCTTTGCATTGATGTGATAGAATAATTACAAGATGTGTGATCAGGAAGGTATGAGGTCAGGAGTTACAACCACTTTCTCAACCTTTTCATGTTTGTAGTTGAGGTATTATTTTTAGCCATCTCTAGTAGCACATCATTAATATTATTATTTTCCATATTTGAGCTCATTTTTCACCTTAACATGCTTGTCTACAATTTTTAAAATAAATTTGTAAAAAAAAACTTCTTAGTTGACTCCTATTCCTTTTATATATAATAAGATACAATTTACAATTATAACAACATAACAAATGGTTGTTTGTTTCTACATTCCCAAGTTTGCAAATGACCAATCTAAAAGAGAGTCTACAATTAAGGATGGAAAATACCTAGTCATACTTTGAAACTATTTGAAGGTATACCTTTCGTGTACTCTCATACTCTATAGATGTCATCCTTAATGCAAAATTTATGTCACTTGAACTCTAGAAGTAGCCTAATTAAACAAGATTAAAACATCAAAGATAAGTGAAACAAATTTTGTATTGAATAATTTAAAAATTGAATGCCTTCTATCAAATATAAATCAATGCTTCAATGACTCTAAATGCCCTCGATACTATAGACACCAAATCCTAGCCACTTGTTGTCCATCCAGGTCTTCCCATCATTTTTACCCATTATTTACATATATATAACAATGTATTAAAATAGAATTTAATACTATTTGTGTATATATATATATATATATATACAATGTATATACTATTTAGTTTTTTTGTTCATTTTATCCTTTCTATATTATGTTAATATTTGTTTTAAAATACCACTACATCTCACAAAAATTATTTATTTGTGCATTTGATTTCTAGGTGCTAGTTCTTGAAGTAGGCAAGTGGATAAATTGGTCTAATATGGTTGTAATGGTCTTATAGTGGTGATCCATTACTTGGTTATTGGTTGTTTGTCAAATTCACTTGGGAACCAATGTATTTCATTATTTGTAAATAATCACCAAAGGCTTGGCAGTAAGGTAGTTATAGAGACAAGGTGATTTTGTGCTAACACAATCTTGGCACCAAAATGATTTAGCACTAGTGCAATCTTGACATCAAACTAGGAGTTACCACTAACTTCTCTAGTGAAGATTCTAGATAGGTTCTAAAGGTTCTAAGGCTAAAGCTATGTGTATTTTGTGTCATGAATTGATGAACTTTAAGAAACCCTAACTTTGATAAGAATAGAATTATATTGTAGGATCTCAACATCTATTAACAATAGAAACCATTGACATATGTTAAACCTCTATATGGTGGTGTTAGCAATCAAGGTAGAGTTGGCACCATGAACATTTATCACACCATCAGAAGTTATGGTGTTATCCCATCAACTATGAAGATTTAATGGGCATTAGAATATTTGAATCGGTGTCATTTTGGATCCTCAATCCATAAGGACTTTGAGAAACCCATGCTTTGTTTAGATCATTCATTCACCATGAAAAATGATAGTATTTATTGCTCCTAAATTCAAACTAAAAATTTTTGTTGTTAAATATTATGAGTGTGTGTAAATGACATTTAGTGATGACACATCATGAATGGATTGTACTCAAGTAAAGGTTACAATAAAGAGTAGAGTTTAGAATTTATAAAGTAAATCCACAAAATATAAAATAACAAAGAAAAAAATAAATTGTATGTAGAAAGGTAGAGTAACAATACTCCATGGATCCCTAGGGGTGTGAAGAGGACCACTAAGATTGAATTCAAGGCTTGTGTGTTTTTAAGATATTTGAAGATGACCATTGTGTAGTAGAGGGAGACAAATATACAAACTTGGAATCCTAGAAAGTGTAGGTGTTTTGAATGGCTATAGTGCACTTATTTTAGCCATAATAAGGATATGATCCTAATTACATATTTACTAGCCTATCTAACCTTTATATGGGGGCATTAATGATGCAACAAGTTGAATAGTTGTGGTTATGACTATTATAAATATCACATGGATGAAAATAAAAAATACAATGGATACATATTCTTATCTTTCATATTGATTACAAACATACCTACATCCTTGGATCATTGTTCAACTTTGAGGGATGCCTCATGCCTTGGCTATTATTTCCCAATCCTTGGCTAGTATAACTCATTTTATTCAATAACTTTAAGTCAATACCCTTGGTGTAATTCTCAAAAGAACCAAAAAAATTTACAAAAAAAAGTGATTATTGATAAGGGGTAAAACTCACCAAAAAATCATTTGTTTATTTGTGAGATTCATAGAGACACAATTGGTTTATCTGTAAGTTGTCAAACTCATCCTAGAGATATCATAACTTTTGTTGTATGACATTAAAAAAATTGATTGTTCTTCTATTATTGATGAAGTTTATCTATAGTCTAGTTATATTTCTCCTTAATCTTATTGATACTTTTAACAATGAGTCTCCCAATTATGAGAAATTTAACTACAAATCTACCATGAATGAAATGGAAAAACAAAGACTCCCTTATTTTTCTCAAATGTCATTGTGTAGCTTTTGGTTCTAGATCTTCAAAAGCTTAAGACCCTTTATAGTTATTGGTTCTATTGTTTGAACTTTTGAGTCCTTCCCATGATAAATGGAGATGAAAATATTGGTTCATAAACTACTTTGATACTAAATTTATATTGTAAGGGCCCATGATGATGATGTGAAGGAAAACTCCTCTAAACTAGCTATGTGGCATCAAGTGAGTTATGACACAGAGTAGTGTTACAAATTTGAACACCAATGACAATATTGCTCTATGAATAAATGAATATAGATGCACTAGGAAGAAGGACTCAAGTATGTCATAGAAGTTATGGCACCAAGATATTTATGACCATTATACATTTAATATATAAACATTAGGATCAATTGTAAGGTCCTCAAAAAGGGATTACTTAATATGGATATAAGACAAGGATGCATGAGAAGAGTTATGCTACTGATACCCAAGATTTTTGGCTTGTCACTAATAGAACTATAGATGAGGTATCATGATAGAATAAATAAACACAATACAATCATGATAGAATATATACATTAAACAATGAACTCAATTAGATATGAATGAAAATAATAACTCTTATATTTCAAGATAATTATACATGTGATCTCTATAGAGGAGAGAGAGAAGGAGATTCCCTAAGGTGTAAGACAAATTCCTAAGAATGGTATGTGTAAGAAGGCATAGGCCATATCCCTATGTAGTTATTTAATGATGCAATTCATATTCTTTAGAACGAATATGATGACACTAGGTAAATCCCTATGGAGAGATGTAATGGTATTTGTCAAATCTCTAATATGAAAATACAACCATTAACCTTACTAGTGAGATGTATAGTGGTGCTTAATTTCCTATCATCTTACTTCTACCTTATTCATTCCATTTTATGTGTTTAAAATAATCCTTTATGCAAGAGAATGTAATAAAATATGAAAGGACAACATTGGAAGATAAAATTAGATTTCAACAATTAATAGTTTCAAGACATGTGAGAGGATTTATTAGAAATGTAGACTACATCATATCAATTGTGATAAGCCTTTGCATTGATGTGATAGAATAATTACAAGATGTGTGATCAGGAAGGTATGAGGTCAGGACTTACAACCACTTTCTCAACCTTTTCATGTTTGTAGTTGAGGTATTATTTTTAGCCATCTCTAGTAGCACATCATTAATATTATTATTTTCCATATTTGAGCTCATTTTTCACCTTAACATGCTTGTCTACAATTTTTAAAATAAATTTGTAAAAAAAATCTTCTTAGTTGACTCTTATTCCTTTTATATATAATAATATAGAATTTACAATTATAACAACATAACAAATGGTTGTTTGTTTCTACATTCCCAAGTTTGCAAATGACCAATCTAAAAGAGAGTCTACAATTAAGGATGGAAAATACCTAGTCATACTTTGAAACTATTTGAAGGTATACCTTTCGTGTACTCTCATACTCTATAGATGTCATCCTTAATGCAAAATTTATGTCACTTGAACTCTAGAAGTAGCCTAATTAAACAAGATTAAAACATCAAAGATAAGTGAAACAAATTTTGTATTGAATAATTTAAAAATTGAATGCCTTCTATCAAATATAAATCAATGCTTCAATGACTCTAAATGCCCTCGATACTGTAGACACCAAATCCTAGCCACTTGTTGTCCATCCAGGTCTTCCCATCATTTTTACCCATTATTTACATATATTTAGATATATATTTGTTATATATATATATAATATTAATATTTTTATATTATATTTTATCTTTCTCCTTGCTGCAAAAAAATACAGTGTTGGAAGGTGTCCCACATCAGTGGCGGTATATGTAGGGGTAGGAGGTTCGACTACCTGAGAATTTTATTGCTAGGAAAACTTGTTCAAGGTCGAAGCGCAATATGTGCTTGCCAGGGCGCAGGAAGGTTGAAGGTCAGGAATATTATGATTTTTGAATAACAAAACAAATACTACATCGTGTCAAATATTTAAGGTAGAAGGAATTAGTTTGAATGTTTTATTAAAGTCATAATTATATTGTAATAGTCATTACATACCAAGGCTTTATTAAAATATAGTACGATGAAAACAATATCCATAATAAAATGAGGTTGCCCTAGGATACATTAAAAATGTAAAAATTTATAAGATAGATAAGGGTAATTATTGAAAAATACGAATGTCACTCGTTATTGAAGCAACTGAACGAACGAATGGAGCAACTAAATGAAATGAATTATGGAACATAAATGAAAACTAATTTTCCCAATTTATAATTAGGAGATGAAAATCCAAAACCTAGATCGGATAGTTTTTTACATAGAAGGAGGAGAAAATATTGAGAGGAGCCAAATCACCTTTGTTTACATAACATACAGGGAGTCTACATTGTAGAAATGAAGAGCATATTGTAAGATCTAAACATTTTATATTGAATATTTTTATTTCAAATATGTGCATTGTCTGTATTTGGGAATTCAAGAAATGTTTAATTTAATATGATAATTTTTATCCCTTTGAAGATTGCATCTTATCATAGTTTTTAGTGTGTCAAACTGGTAAACTATGATCTGGTTTGATTTTTGTTATGGGTATTGTCTGTAACTTGTCCGAGATTTTCTAAGCTTTAAAATCATTAAAATTTTTATTGTTTTTTATTTTTACATTTAAAATAATTTCCAAAAACATGACTTAGTTCTCTACTGTTCTATTTTCTTATTTATGATAAATAACAGAGTCAATATAAACTTATTATTCAACTATTAAATCCATTAATATTTTGGATAAATAAGTTTATTAAAAGATAAAAGTCCATAGATTTACCTATGATTCAAATATTTTAAATTTGATATATATTTGAAAGGGTAAAGTATTCAAAGCAAATAAAGCCTTGTTTATTATAAAGTCAAATTTTATGATTAAGGCTTTATAGTGGTTTTTATTAAAATTTTATAAGCTTCAAATTCATTAAAGTTTAAAAGGAAAATTTTAATAATAATTAAAATGCTAGGGTAATATTATTATCTCAAATCCATTTTAGAGCATTTTAATTAATGGTATTTGTGGTTTTGCTAAATTAAGGTTTAATTCATAAAGCAAATCAACTTTATCATTTGGAGGAAGAAAATTAATACGAAATTGCATATTATACATGATAAATCGAAATCAATTACTTGATTATGGGCCCCTTGTAAACAGTTTCTTGTAAACCAAATGAGTTATTCGAGTATTTATTATACATATATGCAAGATATATTGAAACTTAAAACAAGAACCTTGGAGATATATACTATTCTTTGCAAGAGAGAACTTAAATTTCTAAGTTGTCGAGTGGTTTTGTGACTTGACAAAATCACACATCAACAAGTCACAATAACAAACAAGAGAAAAACATAGAGAACATGAATTTGTCTCAAAATGAAGTATTCTGATAGTCCTCTCCCAGTTACCAAGGACTAGATGATGTCACCCTTGCCATGTGCCTTAAGCACCTTATTTACCAACCGACCAATGTACACAAAATTGTGGCATTAATCGTATGCCATAATCATTGATTCAATCTGGAGCCTATCAAATAAATCTACAATGATAGGACCATATTGTATTGAATTTGATATACCTTTCGTAGTCTGGTTGGCACTGCCAGACATATTTCCAAGCTGCAAAGTACTCTTAACTTGGTAGATCGTCATGCATACCAATACTTATGCAATCGATGATCAATGTGGCAATGGATTTTGCCATGTGGGAGCCTTAATTTTGTACTAGCTCACCTGGAAATAGGCTCTAGTGTTGCTAGTCCTTAGGATCCACCTACTGTGAAATCATGATTTCACACACCTCCATCATTTTCATGCACTTATTCTCGTAGGCTTCATTAATTGAGCCTACTACTGATAAGGACTCCCTAGGAACTGGATGTTTATTGACTAGACTATCGTGAAGATGACCTAGACCTTGCTCTTCATGTTCCTAGACATAAAAATGTTGTAAAATTACTCCCTCTTTATGGGTGGAATTCCCACCCTAGTCTAGATGATCCATTTTTTGGGAGAAGGTGCAAGCAATGAGGGTTTCATTTTTAGGACCGATGGTCGAATTTCTCTTGCCTAAGCTCAATAAGTGATTTGACACTTGTGTTCCACATGACTACAACCTTAGTTTTTGCACAACTTGATATGGCATCCATAGAAGATGTTGTGCCATGGGGAAGGAAGTAGTAGTGGTTGGAAAAGGGTATAGAGGGTGAAATCATTTGAAGATGTATTTCCTACTTGAATTAGGAGTCACTCTACCCCTACGACCTCCTAAAATATTTTAGGAAATATTATTTCCCTATATTGATACAAGAGGAGGTTGATGCTCGAGTTGAGGGCCCGAACATAGTACAAGTGAGCCTAGGTAGGTGACGACTGGTACTCAAGGGGATCCTTTTCTAGCTCCTTTCAAAATGAATGTTGAAATATATAATGGATTCGAAAGGTGCCATCTTGATGAAAATGAGGTGCATCCAGAGTTGGAAGGGATCCATGGAGCCATCAAATGTATCAATGAGATCTCCCACCAAATACGCTCATGAGTAGATGGTCTTCTGCCCAAGGGATCAGTACCACAATAACACCCTTCCTTCTAGTGGTAATATCAGAAGCCTGATCATGACGTCTTCATGGATAATGCCATGGAGGGGCACTAGTGCAGTGACATCTTCAAGATGTTCTTGAGAAATTTCCAAGATGTCATTATATTTGGTCAAGAATTTTAGGGTACTCTTAGGAATATCATGCCAGCATTAGAGGTTTAGTGAACCAGGATCATTCCACTAGGGAAAATATGGTTGATCCATCTTAGCACCAGTATTCAAAGGTTTTGATTCTTCTATTGGATTTAGAGTCACCAGATGAACATATTGTCTTCGCTAGCGAGGTTAAGGTTGTTCATTGAACCTTAAGTCCTCCAAGATGTTTGTATATTCAACATTGGAAGGTGTTGATCTCATGATCTAGAATTTCCACACAATCAGAGTCACCATGTGATTTTGAGAGGATATGGGTAAATCAGAGTGTCACCAAACTCTAATTTCCTGAAATACGAAAACTCAGTGAGTTTCCCAGTAGAGTCATCAAAAATTGTTGGTCATTAATCTGATATTGCATGGAAGGCAGGGGCGGATCAGCATCAATATCAAATGACCATTGAGTCAGGATGGGGTGATCAATCTTCGAAGGAGGTCGTTTCCTCAAGGGTGGTTCCAACTATCTATGCCGTAAAGTAGGAAAAGAGAAAAGGGAGGAAAAATATGGAAAATTGGTCATATCCAGAACTCACAAATATGGGTATAACTACATAAAGACACACATAGGCATCACACCCCAAGTGGAAACACATATACAACACCTAACAGATCAGCCTATGATACCTTCATTAAGCTCTTCGAAGTGGTGGGTAGAGGGTAAATTCTAGAACCAGTGAATAGGTGCATGAAATCTAGGATGTAGAATTAGAGCACTCCTATTTGACTAGCTTTAGCAAAAATAAACCCCTAACCCATATTTATAAATGCACACTCCAGATCACTAAGAAAATCATAATAAATCCAAACTATAGACTAATATGAGACCACTCAAATGACCAAAGCAGAAATAAGCATTCATACATTCAATAAAAATATGAAGGCAAAATCGGAGACCAAACAGTGATGAATCTATATTTACACAATGGTGAAAACCTTACATATGAATTGTAATGGCTAAATATTCACCCTTAGGAATGACCAACATTCTATTATTTATAGGTATATTTACATTAATTTTAAAATTTGAACATTAATGGCGGTAGGCAGGAAGACAACACTTGAAGCTGATAGGTGCTCAACTGATACATTATTCCTTAGGATGACATTGATCTTCTAGAAGGAGGTAGATACATCTAATTTGATCTAGGACTTTGGATTCACTGACAATTCTACCCAATTCATTAATTTTCATCTAACTCATCCTTTTACTTGGCTAGAAATCCCTTGGTTAGGTGGTGAATGATTGGCATTAATCACCTTAGGAACAACACACCTCAAATATGTCACTTTTGTGTATGAACACCTAGTACTGGAGAGCTGCAGTAGTGAGTACATATTATTTTTTGGATTTCAAGCGATGGCGGGAGCTTTTCACACTAGGCGAGTGCTTGCTTTGTCCTTCTTTTCACCTGTGGAGACATCAGGGAGGAGAGTGGATATGTGTTCGAAGTTCCACCCAATTTGTGCTTGCATCTTCCACTCGAGATGGGTGGGAGTTTATATCTTCCCCAAGGGTGGGGTTAAATGGCTTTCTTGCCCTTTCTAGGTGCTTTAAAGGTCCGCCCAACAAGTGGGCGGGACTTTTGGATAATTTTGCCCAAGGCAAAGGGTGAATCATCTGCCCATTTTATCATTCACTCTTCTTCAATCCTCTATCCACCCGATTCTTGTATTCACCCTTTATTGCTATCGTTGTTGCTTGTCATCTGTCCATCCATCAATATTCTCAATATTTGGTGAACTCCTTCAGAGGCATCAATATGCAAAAAACATGTGGGTGCAGTAATGCAAAATTTCACCCACAATAACAATATCAAAGAATCCATAGTAATTTGAAGTCTTTACATGATGTGTACATAGGAAGAACATAGATTCCATGTCTTATCATTATTTGAGATATATGTTTATTTCAAGTGAATTCTAACTTTTCCTCTTTTAAGATATATTTCAAAGGCTTAAAGGATCTCTATATGTAATGGGGATGTTAGGATATATGGTGGTTAAGTTTATTTTGAGGCCATAATTGACTATTTGTACTTGTGTTTATTATATTTATCCTTCCGATCTATGTAAACCTTGAAAAAGGTGTTTTGTAATTTTTTATTTTGAATATTGGTCTCACAACCTTCATCTAAAGGTATTATGTATTTGATATAAATATTCCTTCGTACCAACCTTTTTGGTCATTGGTTGTACTAGCCTTTTTGGCCATTGGTTGGAGCGTAATTTCATTTTCATTCTGGTGATATTATTGGTGTCCAAAGGTACCCCATCATATTTTGTGTAATTCTTTTTTGTTTAATGTATTCCTTTTGTTAAGCAATACTAGGTAATATTTGATTCTATTTTTTTTGTAAAAACTACTATAAAATCTAACATAAGGGTAATTGGGATTTCCTAGCAAGCACACCCACATAAATACCATTAATACTTGGATAAACAATAGGGGTGCATGGGTTTTGAACCTCCACCCTTATAAATTCCAAAGCTTCACCCTTCATATGTTGGTCATATAAATGTTGATAATGTCAAGTTGTAGAGTAGTATTGTTAAATGAGGAAGATGTTTCTTGAGCTAGATGGGTGGTGCATGTGTTCTCGTCATGTAATTATTTAGCATCATTGTCCCTTACACGATCCAAAAAAATTACCATGCATCTCTATTAAAAATTACCAATAGTGGTGAGCATAGTTTGGGTTGAACCCATAAACTTTGTCTCCATAAGAACTTCTATAATATGCCTATGTTGTTACACCATGGCACATGATGGGTGCTACATTTTTCCTTTCAAGTGTTGATACATCATAATATAACCATAGCACCATGCATCTTATGTTGTCAACCCTTTAGCCACCAATAAAGACAATATTCCTTAAAATATTCCTTATTTCAAATTCAAAATTTTAAATTTTAAAGGTAAAAGAGAATTTTTCAAACACAAAAATGAGACATCTAGTGATAAAACCTTGAAAATTAATGAACTTTGACCCCATTGAAATTTTGTAAATAATCCAAAATGCTAACAATTCATCCATATCTATCTATGTTTACCCTGTACGAATATTTTTGGAACATAATATATTAAGTCATATCTTCTCACAAAAGCAAAATCAAAATTATCAGACCATTTTAAAAACTTTGTAAATTGAATGGAAGATCTTTGCCATACATTGTAGTTTGTCCAACATATTTCTAGAAACTTGGGGTGATCAAAAGTTATTGAATCTCTTCTTCTATAATTTGGAAACCATTCAAATTGTCCTCTCATTTTTACTACAACAATGTTAAAAAAATATAAGTAGGGAAGGAAATGGAGTTTTAACAATTCATAAAATAAAACCACAAATTGTTAACAAACTCACAAAATTCCATCTATTATTTTAGATAAAAACTCCATCCTCATTAGCCAAGGCATCACTAGAATAATACATCATAAATAATTAACTACCACATGGATTGAATGACAAAAAACAAAAATATTATAAAATTTTCAATGGGTGTTTATCTTGATCTAGTCAACTATTTTGGCATAGGGATTCTTGTGATCCAAAGCTCCAGCTAAGGTTTTTGGTGAAATATTAAAGTTGTTAGACAATTTTTTACCATAAATTCCTTCTAAATAATTTATGTTGGTTCTAAAATCACTATAGAAGAATGTTTGCAAGAATGGATATTAAATATTCATATCCATTCTAAGGTTAAAGAATCAATATTAAGGTTATTTATATATTTCAGTCTATACAAGTGACCTTAAGGTTAAATCAAAAGTTTCATATTCATTCTGAAAACAAAGATTATAGAATTGTATCTTAATATCACCTTTGATTCATATGTAACAAAGATTTATATCCATTCTAAGGTTAAAGAATCAATTTTAAGGTTAAATATTCATATAATTGGTTGAGTCATTTTTTTTCTTTTTCTAGTTCCTTGGGTGAAACATCTTTATTCTTAAGGAATTGGGACTCTTGAACAACTCCCTTAGTGCAAGCTGATAGGCACCAATGCCGACTCCTTTTTTGCTCTTGACCTTGTTAGAGTACCTCTTCCATCTCCAAATCAGGTCCTCTTTTGTTTTCTTGTCATCAGAGAGAAAAAGGATCTCCAATTAGATTAGTTAAGTTCCCATACTACTTGTTCAAGAACTCCAAAGGGATTTGAATCCCCATTTTCAGTCACCCACTAATTTATTTGATAATCATATACCACTATAATTTTCCTAATTGGCATCTTTGAATCTAAGAAATGGAATATTTATCATTTTTATTAAAGCGTCAAGAATCACAAGTAGGCATCTTATCGCAATCAATCCTAAAAATTTTACTTTATCACATAAGCTCATTGTTCTCTCATTTTTGTACATAAATTTAGCAATGGTTCTACATACTAATATTCCTACTCATGATCAAAAGGTTGAGAATAATGCATTAGTCAAAATTAAATACTAACATCTCTTATCTAACATACTTCCCTTGTCACTTTACACACAAGTCAATAAATGATCCCCATTGTTCATTTTCCTACTCATGAATAAAGCGTCAAGAGTAACATGCTACTCCAAACTGATCATAAATCTACTCTCATCAATATTCCATGATCCTTGATTCCTTGTATCCAAGTTATGACAAGATAACAAGTCCCCTTCCACTTAGATACAAAGCAGTAAATATCACAAACATAAAAACAATAATTCCAAACTATCTCCAAACTTTCATCTTATTTATGAGTCATCTTACCCCTTTGGTATGTGATGAGTCTAGTCAGGTTAGATATGTTCAGGGTTATGCATAATGGGTCGACCCCAAAATATATTTAAAAAATAAAGGTGAATTGTCTCAAAATCTCGGCAAATTATGTCAAAGGATACATTACGAAATGCATTCATTTTTCTGCAAAAAATTTCAAACCGTGGCAAATTGTTCTGTATTAGGGGCTATGAATATAATTTTTGAAAATTATAGGAATGTGTAGCCGATATGAAAGGCTATAGGCCTTTATTATTTATGATGATCGGTATGATACAATTTCTTGTAGACATGGTGGTCAGGAGATGTTGGATTGGTTGCATCATGCCGATCGGTTGCATCATGCCGATCGATTGCAATAATATTGATTGGTTGCATCCATGATGATCAATTGCAGGAATGACGATCGACTGTAGATATGACGAATTGTTGCAAGCATGAAGATCAGATACAGGCATGATGATCAGATGCAGACATAACAATTGGTTGCATCTATGTTGATTGGTTGAAACTAATATTCGATTGAAGCTATGTCGATGTGTTGTAGTTATACCGATCAGTTGTATCTATGAGGATCAATTGTAGGAATGATGATGGGTTGCAACCATGATGATTGGCTGCAGGTATGATGATGAGTTGCAACCATGATGATCGGCTACAGGAATACCGATCGATTGTAGGCATGACGATCAATTGTAGGAATAACGACCAGTTGCAACTATGATGATCAGTGGCATACATGATGATGTGTTGCAAAAATGTTGATCAGTTACAGAAATGATGATCATTTGCAAGAATGAAAACCAGTTGCAGGAATGATGATAGGTTGCATAAATGATGATCGGTTGTAGGAATGATGATCGATAGCAGGAATGATGATTTGTTGCAGGATTGTCGATCGATTGTAGGAACACCGATTGGTTGCAGGAATACCGATTGGTTGCAACAATATCTATAGGTTGCAACGAAGTCGCTCGGTTGAATTGTTGATGTGGTGCATCTATACCACATGTCAACCATCCGTGAAATTATTTCATGCATATACCACATGTCATCCATCTATGAGTTGATTTCATGGCGAGAAGTCTATATAAAGGGATAAATAGTCATTTTTTGCCTTTTCTATTGCACTTTTTACCCTTTTTCTCAAATTTTAACGTAATTTTAACCCTCTTCATCCCATTGTTTCTTAGTTTTTACCATTTACCTTATGTTTTTAGGTAGTTTTAACCATTTTCCTCCTGTTCGAATCATTTTTCATTAAGTTTCAAATACCATCCATTATATCTTCTGATCCATATTCTCGTTCAAAACCAAATAACCCTATGGTGTCCCCTATCACCTCTAGAATGTCTAAAATTAACTTTAAAAATCTTGTTTGCCCCATAATTTCTAAAATTTTATCAACACCGGGTTACAACATGTCATGGATCATAGACTATGGTCTTTGAGGTCTATTTTCGATGTCGTAGTTTGACACAGACACTAGAGTTCTCGAGAAAATAATTGTAGATTACAATATCAATTCAAGCAAGGCAACTATTGTCGTTGACAACAAAAATGTTCTTTCTTTCACAAACTTTGACGTTGCTAGATTGACAACATTGCCCCACGTTGGTTGTGAGCCTATCACATCCAAATAAGCATTAACTAATGAGGATAAAATCTACCTGGAGACGTACTCCAATGTGTAGCCAAAATATTTTCAAGGTATAACTATTTTTTTTATTTAATTGAATTTAAATTCTAGTCACTAGTGTACAATTACTGATTTTGTTTTTTTTTTTGCAGTTACGACCACTAAGTTTAGAAGGGGTATGATTGTACCAACTATAGAAAACAAATTTATTCAGACATGTGAATTCTTCCTTGCTAGACTCATTCTGCAAGGAATATCGACAAAAATTCTGATGTGGACCTTAGCATATTTGGCTCATTGTGTTGCACACCAGCAATTTGACTAGTCCAACTATGTCTCACATCAAATCAGATTGGAAATCCAGAATGTGATAACTCACGCTTCACCCTCACCGAAATTTAGCACATGCAACTATATTATTGTTTTTTTATGAATTTTTTTATCATTTGCAGAACACTCAAGTATCGATATCTTGGTAATAAATCCTAGCCAATGCAGCCATGACAAAACAACAGGTTCAGGTAATTTTTTATTAATATTTAAGTAATTTTTTTTATATGTTTATATTTTTATAATTTTGACATTTTATAAAAAACACAAAAAAATGCATCCCCTTCCTCTACAAGGTGGGATGCTACTGTCAAAGGTTATAATCTAAAGGAATTAAGAGACTCTGAAATACCTATAGAGGAAATAACACCACTGCTTAAGAGAAGATCAACATGGAAACATATAAGATCTAGTTCTCCTAATCTTAGAAAACCTCCACCTGCGATTACACATCCACTGCCATATGGCACAGTTGCGCAAGAGATTTCATCTTCGGGGAGTAAGTATTAATGACTGTCGAAACAAAAAAATTTAGCATTTTTTATTAATTTTTTTTAGATGCACAACATACCCACATTCCATTTGCATCTACAACTACGCAAGATGTCACTTCTTCTATCTATAAGTTTTATAATAAATTTTGTAACCAATTTTCATAATCTACCTTCACAAATTTTATAACTAATTTTTATTATGATGTTTTAAGTTCCTATACAACAATTCCATCAACAAAATTAACAATCGATGTTGCCCCCTTCTCCACCATGCCAACCTCAAATGCGAGGTCAATGCTTCCCAATTGGAAAACGCATTCTTCCATCTCAGCCATAAAGAGAAGCAACACATCAATTTTCAGAGAAAGAAGCATCAAAGATATTTTTAGGATTCAGACGTATTTCTCTTGCTAATTTTAATTTTAAAGATGTACTGAAAGCTTCTGGTGTTGGGTTGGATGAAGTTCTTGTTAGCATATCTCTATTATAGGTTATATGTTGTTATTACATTATTAGACTATCTATTGAAGCATCCTGTTTAGATCCGCTTTCATCGGGCTATTCGAGGATTGTTATGTATTATTTATTTGGCATTTGATTAATGAAGTTGCACTGCCTTGCTTAACATGGTATCAGAGATGTCTGTTTGAGGCTCAAATTTTTTATGGCCTTGACTTAACTCATCTTGGACATGCAACCTGAGGATGGACTCTGGACAGATCAACTCAGGAAGGCGTCCAGTTTCTTGGAGCTGTTGGACACTGAAACCCAACACAGACTCCTAAGCAGAGTTGGTGGGTACGCAGGCTGAGAACCTAGCCAAGGTGGACTTTGGACACAACTGACGTGTCCAACCAGGTGGAGGCTAGACCTACACACCAGGAGACATGGATGACTACCTTGATAGGCTACATCACCCAGGAGGAGGGCACGCAGGCTGAGGACCACCATGTCAACCTTTGATCTCCTACATTGGGTTTCCCACCAGCATTAGGATGGTCCCACCTAGTCACCCATCTAGGTTGGTAATACTCGCCTTAGGAGTCACATGGTAGATCGTTGACTAGACAATAGAGGACCTAACTAGGACTAAATTTGAAGGAAAAATTTTGTATTTTTTCAAATAGCCATACAACGCAATTCAGCTGCAGGACATGAGGACCATTACATAGGATTTTTTTATTGCATTCTCTGACATAGTCGATCTCCATAGTCGATGCAGTCTCTTTTGTACAGATTAACGACGTCGCGGTTGGCAATTTTTAGTCCCAGAGATCTATGCAGAGACAGACATTGTCTAAAAGCACAAGCTCGGTGTAGCACTCCCAGAAAAATTAGAACGTGAGGCAGATAAAAATTTTAGATTCAACCAGTTGCAGATCGATCTAAACAGTTGCTGACCTGTGCGAACAATAATTTGCCCAAGGAATCAAATTTGTCATCGATTTGCAGTCATGATTTGAATATTTATTCTCTTCCCAGATTGCAGAAGAAATCATTTTTTTTGCATAGACACCAAGGTTCGTCGGTAGTGGAGGACGAGACTCCAGTGATTTGCAGCCTCCGTGATTTTGAAACGGTGAAGGCTGTAGGTGAGGCTCAAACAGACTCCGGTGACCTGAGAGAACCTGGAGTGTTTTCTTACCCGTCAACAGGGAGGAAGGTTCTCAGTTGGGTAAGCGTAATTGCATTAGATCCCAACCTAGACGATTGCCACATAGGAGGATCTGGTTACACGAGCGCCATCGAGTGATCTACTGTGAAGAAATTCTACAAAAATTTCATCTACTTTGATTGCAACCGAAACCCGCACACAACCGTGGAGCTAACGACAACAGATAATTTTTTTTGGCAGCATCAGATGCTGGTTTACAGAGATATTCAAATCACATATTATTAGTGGACTACGAGCGGGAGACGCCTTGCCTATTCATTCACCGAAAAGAAGTTGAGAAATCATTGTTGTAAAAATCACATTTTTTCCCGGCACGTCCAGTAGAAAACCATTGACAACATACAACACAAGGTTTTACGTCACATTGGCGTGTTCAAAAATACTGATGATCTACAACTGATACATGCAGTGATATCCACCCTCGATCAATCGAAACCATTGACTTACCCCAGACAACATTGAGGGCGTATAAATTTAGGTGGTAGTACAAGCACGTGTAGTAAAAGGAGATCGTATCTTTGACAAGCTTGAGGAGGTGGAAGGATCGATTTGCTCTCTCATAGGCTCATTGAGAGGCATGTCATCGATGGAGCAACGAAGGCCCATGGAGACGCATCACTCATGGAGAAGAGCAGCACCAATAGATACGCTATCGGTTCTCGCGGGATCGAGTGTGGATAACTGGAGAATCCTTCTCCTTAATTTCCATCCGTAGTTATCACCGGCATGGTTAAGAGCTTGTCACCAAAGCTTTGCACTTAGAAGGTTAGGGTTTCAAACCCTACCGAATGCAACACCATTTTTGGTAAATTAAAGTTTTTTTATTTATTAAATTACGTTATTTTTTTAATTTAATTTAAATAAATTTAATTTAATTACCATTAATTAAATTGATTTTCAATTTAATTAATTAAAACTTGCATATTTTGTCATTTCTTGAGCCAAAGTGTGTACAAGCCCAGGAAGCTTATATTTGTGCACAATGTTTTTAGTAGCTTCCACTCATTGGATAGTCTTGAAATTGCCTAAGAGGCACCTTTTGTAAAATATTTTTGAGGATTCCAAGTTGCAATTTTTTTTTTGTACTAGGGGGAATAATTTGTTTTTTCTCCACCCAATGGGGATATAAGTTTGCACTCAAAGGGAACATGTCAAAAATTACCTAAAGGGGACAAATTTGTCATCCTTGGTACACACCATCGTCAACTTTTTTAGGCTTCATAAATAGCAATTTTTTGTTTGAAGTCCTTATTGAAAAGGGGGGATTTTTTGGTGATTTTTTGACATTTGCCTAAAAGGCCAAACTTGTATAAGTCTAAGAGGCTTCATAGTTGCATTTTTGTTTGCACTAAAGGGGGAATAATTTTTTTCTCTCCACTATCTCCTATCTTGCACACAAGGGAGATATAGTTTTGCAAAAACAAGGGGGGAAGAATTATAAGGGTGCATTTTCGGCAGTGACCGACACCTTAGTCAGATTATTTTTGCAAAATTTTCATTGTAAAAGGTGCATTTTCGATAGAGATCGACACCTTAAAAGATGGGTAGATCAAAGAAGAAAACTATCCCAAAATCAACTGATGTTGCTAAATCAGTTAAAGGCCCATAATTTTTCCCACACATGGACAAGATGGATTTTTATGAAGATGGCACATTTCTCACACTGTAGAATGGTGTAGATGCCATAATCAATGATTATGCGTATTGTGAAGACATGTAGAAAAATGGTGTTCTAATACCTATTGGTGATGTAATGTGAATATACATGTCATTTTATGCTCTTGACATTGCACAACATAAAGTGACAATGGACATTATTGAGGAAATAGAGGTCAAACCCCTAATGCTTGATGCTTGTAGTGACACAAGTGACCTTCAGCCCATGGTGGTGAATGCTTGTTGTGACACATGTGACCTTGAGCCCATGATGGCCAATTCTTGTTGTGATACAGGCGACCTCATACCTTCTATGGTAGATATCAGTTGTAGCATAGGTGATCTCATCATAGTAGCAGATTTTTCTTATGACACTAGTGACTTAAAAACTAAACCTCCAAAAAAAGAACTCCATAATCTCATCAATAATGATAAATGCCATATTGTTAAAAGTATTGATGAAGATGATGAAATTGGGTGTTTTTAAAAACACACCAAAGGATATGGATCCAAAATGATGAAGAAAATGGGATTCAATGGTGAGATATTAGGTAAACAGGAACAAGGCATTAAAACTCCTATAATGCTAAATGTCAGGGCAAATAATGAAGGCCTTGCCTATACTGGATATGCAAGTACCAGTAATACCATACTTGTAAAACCTAAATCTCCTACAAATTCTAAAAAGCATTGTTGCAGTCACTATGGAAAGACATAATATGTTGCAGCTAGATTTTGGAAATTACATCCTTATGATTCTTGTGGATGTACGAATCACTCTTCTTCAAGTTGTTGGTACAAAATTAAAATGGCCAACAAGGTTCATATAGATTGTGGATGGACAAATCTCACACAATGGACCATGATGAAATAAATTTTGTATGGCTTCTATCGAAAAGGTAAAACCTATGGTAGTTTTGAGTGAATATTTTTTCCTATTACAAAATGAACACGCAACTGGAGTCTCAAACCTGCAGACTCTTTCTTGCAAAGAAAATTTATTATTTTAATTTCTCCAAGTTTCCTGTGAACAAACATTCATATGCATATAGCCAATGAAGACAAAATGTAAATAAATGAATGTAATCTAGAACAACTTATTTCTGCAAGTAATTGTTAACAAGGGGCCTTTGATGATTCCCAGCAAACTTTGTAACCCTAATCTGTTAAAACAATCTAACGGCATGAAGCAAAAGAAAGAATAGAAACCCTTTCTTCTTTTATGTGTTTGAAATTAATGAACCCTCCCTAGAATGAATTAGTAACCTCTTTTATCTTTGAAAAAAATGCATGGTATAGGCCACTTCATTTTTAATTCCGTGCCTTTGGCATGAGGTTCATTTTATGGTTAACTGGTTCATTTTATCTTTCATTTAAATGTTTTGCTATTTTTACGTTAACATTTGGAGTTAGTAAAGAAATATAAAGCGTATCCTGGAATGTACCAGAATCCGAGATGCTAATCTTCGAATGAACAGTAAAAAAAATAACATCAGAACCTAGAACCGCAACATTGCCTATGAAAATCAGCTGGAAAACTAACAGGACATTAATTCGGTTAGCAATCTCCTCCCTGCAAAACCCCAAGTTGTGAGACGAAGTTCTAAAACAACCCGACCTAACAGACCTGTACTCACACACAGCCAAATCAGATCAGATGCAAGACTCTAAGGGAAGAAAATGATTGCATCATTCTGCCATTCACCTATCGTAACCCATCTCATGGCGTAAACGGATAGATACAAGAGAAAATAATGCAAAATAAAGATTAACAGAGAAAACAGTAGTAATAGCTTCGATCTCCTTTTGGTTTTGCACACAAAAGTTGCTCCTGCCAAATAACTCCTTTATTTTAAAATAATGCTTTTTTTTTGTTACAATTTCCAGCCTCTGTATCCACAACTTGCTTCGGCTTTTAAACTTTTTGTTGCGGCTCTTGGTTCCCCTCTGCGACGCTTCGTTTCCTTCCCTTAACGCTTCGTTTCATCTTCCCGCTTCTTTGATGCTTTTGACCTTCTATCTGAAACGTTTGACTTTCTTTGCTAAATGTAACAGTCGATCCATAGCGTTACAATGATCCTCCTGCCTTTGCGCCACGTGTTCAGCGTTTCCTGTAGTTTCGTAACGGTTCCTCAAAAATCGTGACCAAAAATAGCATGCAGCCTTGCTCCTTTGGTTTCACAGCGAAAACGCGACATGTCGCGAAATCGTGACATGTCGCGATATCGCGACACTTTTGTTCTCCGTACGCTTCGGCCGCACCCTGTCGTGAAATCGTGACCATTTTCATCATCCGTACACTTTGCCAAAACACGTCGTGAAATCGTGACCATTTTCATCCTTCGGGCCATCTCGTCGCAACCTGTCGCGAAATCGCGACCATTTTCATCATCCGTACACTTTGCCAAAACACGTCGTGAAATCGTGACCATTTTCATCATCCGTACACTTTGCCAAAACACGTCGCGAAATCGCGACCATTTTCATCATCCGTACACTTTGCCAAAACACGTCGCGAAATCGCGACCATTTTCATCATCCGTACACTTTGCCAAAACACGTCGCGAAATCGCGACCATTTTCATCATCCGTACACTTTGCCAAAACACGTCGCGAAATCGCGACCATTTTCATCATCCGTACACTTTGCCAAAACACGTCGCGAAATCGCGACCATTTTCTACCTTGTGGCTCCTGCCCGCTTTCATGCCGCGAAAATCAAACACGTCGCGATTTCGCGACATTTTCGCCCACCTGCTGCCGTTGACCACGTTGACCACGATTTTGCGACACGTCGCGATTTCGCTACAGTTTTTCCTTCTACCTTTCTCTCTCCTCTCTGGGCCGCGACGGAGCAACATGTCGCGATTTCGCTACAATTTTTCCTTCTGCCTTTCTCTCTCCTCTCTGGGCCGCGACGGAGCAACATGTCACGATTTCGCTACAATTTTTCATTCTTCAGCAGCGACGGAGCGACATGTCGCGATATCGCGACACTTTTCTATTTTTGGCCGCGACGGCGCAACGTGTCGCGATTTCGTGACACTTTCTACACTTGTGCATTTTGCCCCTTTTCTTCATTTTTAGCATTTGGGTCACTGAGATTTTCTCTGAAAACCTACAAAAAAGGTGGGTCCCCAATTTTGGGGTGTGTTGTGGATTAGCCACAACAAATGGCGACTCTATTGTCAAATGCTCCAGAGCATTTTGTGAGAACCCAACCTGAAATATACAAGCTTAGATACAGGCGTTAGCACATAAAAGATAAACAAATACCGACAGATCAGGAGTACATGAAACATCAGAATCATTAGTATTAGCTCGGTGTGTGCTATTTGTTTTCATTCCTTATCGCTTGGATTTGATCAACATTCCATTGTCAGTTTCACATGCATGCATGTGTGAGATTGTAAATGATTTGTGAAACCTAATGAATATGCTTAGAGATTTGTTTTTACAAATGCATAGACCTTCTAATATCATACACAAATATTCAAGATTGTCAAACCCTCTTAGGATCAACCATGTATATAATGAATTGTTTTATTAGATCCCAAAGTTGGTTATGAGTCACTACTATCTTGAACCCATGTGTAAGTGAAAGTGAAATCAGAGCTTTGGGAAATCAGACTCTCAACTTAATCGAGATGAGAGTTTAACCCTATTCTTACTACTCTGATTTGGAATTCATTACCTCACCTTGAGCAAAATGATTTAACCAATTATGGAAGAACCGGTCATGCTAGTCTAACCCTCTGAACAGTCAGTGGTCTTGTTTTTAGACAAGACATGTTGTCATGCATGGGCATACCTAACCCCATAATCCATGACTTAACTTCATTTCTTTAGACCTTGGGGATGACTACCCATCCTTTGCAGAGGACAAGTAGTACGATCCTTTCAATCCAATATAAATATGAGATGGGAAAAAGTTAATTTTACTTCTTGGATCTTGGGGATGACTACCCATCCTTTGCAGGGATATGTAGTACGATCCTTTCAATCCAAGTCTTAGATGAAAAATGGAGAATATTAATTTTATTACTTGAACCTTGGGGATGACTACCCATCCTTTGCAGAGGACAAGTAGTACGATCCTTTCAATCCAATTTTTATCTTGAAATGAGACATAGGAGCTTTGGGGAATCAGATTCTCAACCTAGGCGAGATGAGAATTATGCCCTATCCTTACTACTCCATGTAGGTCAAATCAAAGCTTTGGGGAATTGGATCCTCAACCTAAGTTTGATGAGGACTTAACCCTATCCTTACTACTCTGATTTTAGGCTTTAAGCTTAATGGAAGTGGTAAAAACCACTGTTTTAAGGATCATGTTGCATAATAGGATAGACATGAAATATTCCTTTCGCTTGACCCTTTTCCTCCAAGCAAGGTTTTGATCATTTTGCCCAAGATCTTTTAATGTGTACAAACTGTGCTTGGTTCTAGATATCTCGGGGCTCAGTTTCCAACCTTAGGATTTTTTCTTTATTTATGTTATAGTATAACCCTAAGAGGATTTAACACACTTTACTGATTTGTATCTGAAATGCATATGTAACTAAGATGGCATGAATATGCAAAGTGAGATGTACTATGAATGCATTGCCCTTTGAATTGCGGATGAAGTATTACCATAATTTGTAAAACTGACTACTTCATGCATCACAAGCCCCAAACGATATTATTTAACTCGTTTGTGTTATATGTGGAGCTTTTACAACATAATTCCAATGCTTCATCTTCTCCCGATCTTAGGCATGTGTTACCATTTCAAACCTTTATTCCATTTTTTTTTTATTCTGTATAAGACAATGAAACATGTCAAACAAACACACCACCTAAACGTCCAACCTGCACACACAAAAGAAACAAAGCACAACATTAATACAAACCTAAACATGTCAAGAACACACAACTTAAATATCAAATCTGCACACAAAAGAAACAAAGCATGGCATAATTACATATAATACAAAATCCAGCTGCCTCAAGCCTGAAAGTAGTGTTTCAAGTACAACCCATTGACAGGTAATGCCAAATCCTTTCCATCCAAGGTTCTTAGTCTAAAACTATTTTCCCCTAGGACTTCTGAAACTTGGTACGGACCCAACCATAAGTAGTCAAACTTATCATGATCCCCTTTCTTCTCATGTCTTTTGTCCCATAACAACACTAGATCTGATATTTTAAAAGCCTTGGCTCTAGAATTTTTGTCAAACCATATTTTTACTACATCCTGGTGTTTACTAAAATGAAGCATAGCCTCATCCCTTTTTTCATCCAGATGCATTAATTGTGTTAGTCTAGACTCAAGTTTATCATCAGTTCCGCAATAATCTTTCATGAAATGCAGCGTTTGTAACCTGAGATTTGTAGGAAAAATGGGATCTTGTCCATAAACCAGATGGTAAGGAGATGTTCCTATTGCTTCTTTGACTTTGATTCTGTCAGCCCAAAGAGCCAACTTAAGCTTGTTATGCCAGTCCCTCGGATTTCTTTCCAACAATTTTTTTATGACATTTAACAAATTCTTGTTAGATGATTCGGCCAATCCATTACCTTGCGGATAATAATTGGAAGAGAATTTTAAACTCACACCACTGTCAAATGCCCAATTAGCAAATTCCAAAGAAGAAAAAGCTGAACCATTATCACTTACAATTGAGTTAGGCATCCCAAACCGAGTGACAATGTTATCCTCTAAAAATTTAATAACAACCTCCGAAGTAGCATTCTTTGTGGGGATAGCTTCAGTCCACCTTGTGCAATAATCCGTAGCTGTCAGAATGTATTTGTGGGAATCAGATGAATTGGGACTGATAATCCCAACGAAATCTAGGCCCCATTGCGCAAAAGGTCTAGACTCAATTACGGATTGTAAAGGCATGGAAGCGTTCCTGTCTCTATTGGCTGTAGTCTGACACGTATGACATGACCTCACATGAGTATGGGCATCTTTGAACAGTTGAGGCCAATAATAACTGGCTCTGAGGATTTGATGGGCTGTGGCATTAGCGGACCCATGCCCTGTCCCATGTTTACCATGAAACTCCTCGAGTATTCACACTGCCTCCTTTTGATCCACGCAACGAAGGTAAATGCCTTCATGGTTTTTTCTGTATAACGTGCCGGATCTAATTAGGAAATTAGCAGACTTCAAACGCAAGGCTCTTCGTTGAGTAGAATTCAGATGCGGTGGACATTTACCATTTAGTAGATAGTACACCACATCTGTATACCACTCATCTTTGGTTATATCTGCGACTTCATAATGTTGACATGAAATTGCGAGATCCTGTTCTGCTATTGCCTTAACCAACCCTTGCCCCCGCACTATCTTCATCGACTTAATCTCAAGATCAAACTCCTGCAAAGTTGAAACCCACTTACCACGTCTCTCACCTAATTCATTATGTATGAACATGGCTTTGACTGCAGGATCTGGGACGATAGCAAAGACCCTACTGTGGACTATGTAATGCCTGAATTTTTTTACAGTCTTAACCAGAGCATACATTTGCTTGTCCAAGATAGAGTATCTCAGTTTCGCATCTTTGAGAGGACTACTCAGGAAGGCAATGGGATTTTCAATGTTGCTTTCACTCTTTTGAGTTAAAACACTCGCAAAGGAGTGATCTGAAGCAAATGTGTAGATATAGAAAGGTTTCGTATAATCGGGACTCACTAAAACCGGGGCTTTAGAAATCGCGTCCTTGATATTTTTAAAAGCATCTATATTTTCATCTGTCCACTTGATCTGGACCTCTTTCTTTAGCATGTCGTTCAAAGGTTTTGCTATTTTTGCAAAATCTGCAATAAATTTTCTAACGAAATTGATCTTCCCGAAGAATGATCTCAACCCCTTCTTGTTGTTGGGACAAGGAATCTGTTGTATGGCTTCTATTCTCTCAGGGTCAATGGAAATTCCATCCTTAGATATTATATGCCCCAACAGCTTTCCTTTCGTCACCCCGAAAATGCACTTCTTTGGGTTGAGAGAAATGCCATGTTCCCTGCATCTTTGAAAGACTTTCTTAAGATCCCTGACGTGGTTTTCCCTGTTCTTAGAAAAGACGGGAATGTCATCTACATAGACAATGATGCACTTACCTATGAGCCCCTTAAAAGCAAAGTCCATAGCTCGTTGGAAGGTGGCACCTGCGTTCAATAGTCCGAAAGGCATTCTCCTATATGCAAAGGTGCCCCACTTTGTGGTGAAAGCAGTTTTCATCCTATCACTAGGATGGATAAGAACCCGATTATATCCCGAATAACCATCCAGGAATGACATCATCTCCGACCCGTTTACCTTTTGGAGTATTTCATCAATGGTGGGTAACGGGTAGTTGTCCTTTTGGGAGGCTTTATTAAGATTTCTAAAATCGATACACAACCTTATTTCTCCACTCTTTTTCCTCACGGGGACCAGGTTAGCAACCCATGTGGAATGCCTAACAGGAAAGATGATCTTAGCTTCTAACAGTCACTTCACCTCTTTCTCTATCAAGGGTTCTAATAATGGATTAACTCGCCTCTGTCTTTGCCTGAAGGGTTTGGAATCTGGCTTCAATGGAATCGTGTGCATTATGACATTTTGATCATAGGTTTTCAACTCCTTATAACTCCAAGCTATGCAGTCTATGTATTCTTTTAATGCATTGGCGATGGAATCCTTCTCCTACCTGGTACATGCTTTTGCTATAAATACTTCTCGAGGGCTTTCTGCACTTCCAATGTTAACCAAATCACAGGCTTCTCTGGGAGGTGGAACCTTTTTACCCTCTCTTGGTTGATATCCGATATCGAAAGTTTTTTCTAATGAAGCCATCTCATCTGGCATCTTATTGCATTTTCCAATAGCTTTTTCTTCCAAATCTTCCTCCTCTAGATCCCTTTCATCTTCATCTATAACCTGCTTTTCAAATATACCAGAATTAGTGACAAAATTGAATATGTGCCTGTCACTATCAAACACTTGGAAATTCGTGACATTATCTGGTATCGAGGGGCAAGGGACCAGTTCTATGGAGAATTTCTTGCATTTCTTATGGTCCACTGGTTTCAACATACTCGCAGCTACGGCTAGAGAATCTGCCAGATGATTGCCCTTTCTAGAGATCAAAGATATGTTAAAGGCGTCAAACTCATCCATTAAATCTCTAACCCTGGTTCTGTAAAGTCTGAGCCGTTTATCTTTGCATACGTATTGTCCCTTCACTTGTTTTACCACCAGTTCCGAATCACCAAGGACCTTGATACACTTAACTTTCTTTCGAAGGGCCAATTGAAGTCCGAGAATCAAGGCCTCGTATTCTGCCATGTTGTTGGTGGCAGGGAACTGCAGTCTGTATGCAGCGAACATAGGCTCCTTATCCGAACATGACAATTCAACACCGGCTCCTGCTCCTTGTCTGGACCTGGATCCATCAAATCTTAAAGTCCAAATGTCCTGATGTCCTTCAGTACCGTTGCACCCAATCTTTTCATTTTGGGAACTTTCAGGTGTTTCTATGTCCAAACAATATGCTCCCAGCTCTGCTTCAATGTATTGGATCTCATTCGGTTTGTTGTACTCCGTGATCATCTCCTTGAGCCTAGGTTCACTATCAATCCGAATCTGATTGGCCACTCCCCTCCACGGCAACCACATGTGTGAAGAATCTGTCACAATGTAACCATTCAGGTTCTTACTCCAATCTCTTCCCAGAACCATGCCATATTTGATAGGAATGTCGAGCACCAATATGTCTATGTGATGTTGAACTCTGGGTTCTGAATTGACTTGAATAAGAACATCACCCAATTCTCCCACTGCCTCCATGGTTGATCTATCCAGCTGCACCACCCTGCTTCTAGAAGGTTTTGGTGTAAATCCCAAATTTTTATAGATTTCTAGGGGCATGATGGTAGCCGAGGCCCCTGAATCTATTAAACAATTGTGCAGGTTTTTACCTGCAATTCTAATGGTTATCAGAAAAGGAGGTATATCTCATTTTTCCTTTTGTAAAACCAATCGGGACTCAGCACTTTTAGCTTCATGAACTTGGGCAGATGGATCCAATCCTTTTGGTGGACTTACTTCTTGGCCTAATAATCGGGACATGTCATACATTGAGATATTGGCCTTAGTTTTCTTCATGTCTTCCACCAAGTCATAAGTGGGTTTTTCTGAATTTGCCATATTTTGCACCATCTTAGACTTTTCCACCATGGATGGAGGAGGGGGATTGACATCTCCTTTGAAATCAGGAGGAAGTAATTGGTTGTTTGGAGGAGTGGAGGAAGTTTTGGGCTCCTTAGAACTCCTAGTGTAATACTTGTGATTTCCTTTCCCAAAACGTTTGTTGGCATGAGCTTCCAATGTTTCTTCATCTTCGTTTCCAAAAAATTCCACATCCTCCTCTTCTTCACTTTCTTGGGAATGTATAACCTCAGTCAATATAGACTCATGCTTCCCGTGGCCACAGTGCATACAATCATTGTCACAAGGTCCCGATTCTCCAAAATCTTTCGAGACATCTGCCTGATTGGCTACGGGGTTGGGTACTCGCCCATTATTCGGCTGCGTGTTGTATGTTCCTTTTCCTCTATGGTTATGAGGCCGGTTATGACCCATGGCTTGGTCCACTTTTTTATTGACATTTCCCACCGTGACCAAAACTTTGGCCAAGGTTTCCTTCATGTTTTCTATGGCGGATTCAGACCCTTGTGGTTGAGGCACTGTAATTCCGGGTCCAGTTGTGTTTGCTGCATTAGCCACCTCTGGAATAGGTACAATGGCTTGGGTCTGGGCAGGTGGATTCCATCCTGGATTCAGATTTTGAATAGCTTGGGTCTGGGCAGGTGGATTCCACCCTGGATTCACACTTTGAATGGGAGTGATTGTTGGATAAGTCGTTGGGCTTGGCGTGCTAATCGGAGCAAACCCCGGCAAGGTCAACAAATTATTGCCCATGCCGAACCCAAGCAAACCCATCGGGCTATTTTGAATTAATCCCTGCGTTTGCACGGAGGCATTCGGATAACTTGGAAATGGCGCCACTTGGGTGGGTGTTTGGAAATTGTTCATCATAGGAACTTGTGGTGCCATTAACTGGTTCATCATGGCAAATTGACTATATGGGCCATATTGTCCCATCCCAGTCAACTCGAGACAATCCTCGCTCCCGGCAAGTTCATCTGCTCGCTCGAGAGTCATTGTCTCTACATAGGCTAAAGGAAGCGTCGTAACTTGAGGATTCCTTCTAGTCAACAAAGACGTTAAAGGATCTAAGGCTCTGAAATATAATTGCAAAGCGACCGCAGGATCTATCGCAAAGTGACGAGTCAGATTCGTGTATAGTTTTTGGAACCTCTGGTTGAATGTTCGTATGGGTTCATTGGGTAATATTTTGCATGATACGAACAAATTGTAGATTATGGAGGGATCCAATAACATTCTAAATTGGCTTATGAATGCGGTTTCTAATTGGGCCCATGAAGTGATGGACCCTGCTGGAAGATTTCGATACCATTCATTGGCCGTGGGGTCTAGACTAGCAGGGAAAACTCGGCAAGCAACATCCTCGTGAGTAACCCCTTGCCTAAACATGTAATCTTTGTAGATTTGGACATGATCTTCTGCTGTTGTGGGACCATCGTGCAAGAATTTGGGTAATCCCCTTTCAATGTTTCTAGGCAAGTCATGGACTGCCCCTGGAATATCTAAAGGGGAACTTTGCGCACCGTACCAGAGGGCAGGTGGCTGCTATTGTTGTTGTTGTTGTTGGGCCATATTATTCAAAGGTGTTAACCCTGTGGGAACAATTGGAACGCTTGGAACTGTGGAGACAGATATCACGGGTGTTACTATCGCACTTGAACTTAAAGGTTCAGGCCCACTGGATGTACTTGAGTCTAAAGAAATCCCTAACTCAAGTATACTGGGTGGTATTTCGATTTCTAATGTTTTGTTTTTCGGCCTCCTAGCAGTGGGAGAAAGGCTTTGGAAAATAGTTTCCCCTGTGGTTTTAGACCTAGTAGCAATGTACTCAGGTTGGGCCAGCTTGGAAACTCTAGAACCCAAAAGACTTCTCTCAACTTGCTTGCAAAATACAGTATCCAACTGTTATACTTGCAAGCACAATAAGTGGAAACAAAACTACCCACATTAATTGTTAGAACAAATCAAAAATCACAAAGCAATAAAGAAGGCCCTCCTTCTAGCGCCAAAATGTTGAGTGAATATTTTGTCCTATTACAAAATGAACACGCAATTGGAGTCTCAAACCTGTAGACTCTTTCTTGCAAAGAAAATTTATTATTTTAATTTCTCCAAGTTTCCTGTGAACAAACATTCATATGCATATAGCCAATGAAGACAAAATGTAAATAAATGAATGTAATCTAGAACAACTTATTTCTGCAAGTAACTGTTAACAAGGGGCCTTTGATGATTCCCAGCAAACTTTGTAACCCTAATCTGTTAAAACAATCTAACGGCATGAAGCAAAAGAAAGAATAGAAACCCTTTCTTCTTTTATGTGTTTGAAATTAATGAACCCTCCCTAGAATGAATTAGTAACCTCTTTTATCTTTGAAAAAAATGCATGGTATAGGCCACTTCATTTTTAATTCCGTGCCTTTGGCATGAGGTTCATTTTATGGTTAACTCGGTTCATTTTATCTTTCATTTAAATGTTTTGCTATTTTTACGTTAACATTTGGAGTTAGTAAAGAAATATAAAGCGTATCCTGGAATGTACCGAATCCGAGATGCTAATCTTCGAATGAACAGTAAAAAAAATAACATCAGAACCTAGAACCGCAACATTGCCTATGAAAATCAGCTGGAAAACTAACAGGACATTAATTCGGTTAGCAATCTCCTCCCTGCAAAACCCCAAGTTGTGAGACGAAGTTCTAAAACAACCCGACCTAACAGACCTGTACTCACACACAGCCAAATCAGATCAGATGCAAGACTCTAAGGGAAGAAAATGATTGCATCATTCTACCATTCACCTATCGTAACCCATCTCATGGCGTAAACGGATAGATACAAGAGAAAATAATGCAAAATAAAGATTAACAGGAAAAACAGTAGTAATAGCTTCGATCTCCTTTTGGTTTTGCACACAAAAGTTGCTCCTGCCAAATAACTCCTTTATTTTAAAATAATGCTTTTTTTTTGTTACAATTTCCAGCCCCTGTATCCACAACTTGCTTCGGCTTTTAAACTTTCTGCTGCGGCTCTTGGTTCCCCTCTGCGACGCTTCGTTTCCTTCCCTTAACGCTTCGTTTCATCTTCCCGCTTCTTTGATGCTTTTGACCTTCTATCTAAAACGTTTGACTTTCTCTGCTAAATGTAACAGTCGATCCGTAGCGTTACAATGATCCTCCTGCCTTTGCGCCACGTGTTCAGCGTTTCCTGTAGTTTCGTAACGGTTCCTCAAAAATCGTGACCAAAAATAGCATGCAGCCTTGCTCCTTTGGTTTCACAGTGAAAACGTGACATGTCACGAAAACGTGACATGTCGCGATATCGCGACACTTTTGTTCTCCGTACGCTTTGGCCGCACCCTGTCGCGAAATCGCGACCATTTTCATCATCCGTACACTTTGCCAAAACACGTCGCGAAATCGTGACCATTTTCTCCTTCGGGCCATCTCGCCGCAACACGTCGCGAAATCGTGACCATTTTCATCATCCGTACACTTTGCCAAAACACGTCACGAAATCGTGACCATTTTCATCATCCGTACACTTTGCCAAAACACGTCGCGAAATCGTGACCATTTTCATCATCCGTACACTTTGCCAAAACACGTCGCGAAATCGCGACCATTTTCATCATCCGTACACTTTGCCAAAACACGTCGTGAAATCGCGACCATTTTCTACCTTGTGGCTCCTGCCCGCTTTCATGCCGCGAAAATCAAACACGTCGCGATTTCATGACATTTCCGCCCACCTGCTGCCGTTGACCACGTTGACCGCGATTTTGCGACACGTCGCGATTTCGCTACAGTTTTTCCTTCTGCCTTTCTCTCTCCTCTCTGGGCCGCGACGGAGCAACATGTCGCGATTTCGCTACAATTTTTCATTCTTCAGCAGCGACGGAGCGACATGTCGCGATATCGTGACACTTTTCTATTTTTGGCCGTGACGGCGCAATGTGTCGCGATTTCGCGACATGTCGCGATTTCGCGACACTTTCTACACTTGTGCATTTTGCCCCTTTTCTTCATTTTTAGCATTTGGGTCACTGAGATTTTCTCTGAAAACCTGCAAAAAAGGTGGGTCCCCAATTTTGGGGTGTGTTGTGGATTAGCCACAACAGGTAGACCCCGAGGTAAATCTAGTGACAGACCAAGTGGCAGTCCCAGAGATAATGACCCATTGACTGCCTTGCTTAACAGTTCCACTTGATCAAGATTTCTTTTTTTAAGACAACACACCCACTACTTTCCAAGTATCAAAATTGCTTCAATATAAAGGAAATGAAGGAGCAGAATGTTCAAGCAAATCTCCTCCTAAGGAAATAGAAACCTGTCAGGCTCATCCTCAACCAGAGGATGAAATATTAAATATTTCAAAAAAATATCTGGTTTTTGATAACGTTGAATCTACCATTAAGGATTTACTACTTCCAGATATAATAGAAATTTAAAAAAATAAGTATCGGGCCAAAGTATTGATAAAGGAAATTAATTCCCAATACAATAGTTTTTCAAAAAGAGAACAAATTTTATGTTGTTGAAAATGAACTTGGAAATATGGAGGCTCTACTACAACAAGTAAAATATGGTATTGTGAAGGTGAATACATCTTACACATATGAAATTTTCAATTTTATGATGAATAGATTGGAGAACATAAATGGTGAGGCCCAAGCTTATTACAATAAATGAGCAAGTGATAAGAAAAAGGTTGTTGTTTCTATAGCTACAAAGAATATTGATGAGGTTTGACTTAGTCACTTATGCATTCAAAAATTTGTTGTTCTCTTTTTTCAAATGTAATTACCTGTTGATTAACTGTTTTTCCTTTTTGTAGGTAAAGTATGATAATCTTAAGAATAAAATTCAAAACATGCAAGACTATCTCAATATGGCAAAGGAATTCTTAAATGCTTCCATGGCAATGAAGAAAGGGCTTAGGAAGCAGTTTGACAAAACAATATTTTATGGAAAAACATTATCCAGAACGGATTGGATCTTGATGTTCTGCTAAAGAAGAAGGGTAAAGAATTTCAAGTACCAACATATGAAGATGTTGAAAAAGAGGAAAACACCCTTTTCGATAGATTGGAAAATATTGAGAAGATCCTTGTCAATTCTGGAGTAATTGATAGTACTGTTACCCAGCATGAGGGAGGAGCCGTTGGAATGCAGAATGTGGAAATCATGGAAGTAATGGATGAGGAAAAAGCAGTTGAACATGGGAAAGATGAGGGAGGATTCGTTGCTATACAGAATGTGGAAGATGTGGAATAAGAAAAAGGAGTTGAAGCATGAAATTGAATTTCAAAATTTGATATTTCAAAAATACTATTTTATGACATTTCATATGTTTTCATTTGAAAACAAGATACTTACTTTTATCGTTTTACTATTACTATTTACATTTATAATTGTGTGTTATTTTCATCTCTTGAGTATTATGATGTTTCAAATATGCTTGAGTTTACGAAGAATATATGTATGCATAGGTTTCAATGTTATTCTTGTTTTGATATAGAAATGAGTATTGTGTTGTGTATTATGCTATGTTGTTTTTATATTTCAATTTTCAAATGATTTTACAAATGATATGTCTATGCATGGGTTTAAATTTTCAGTTTATTCATAGTCATTCTTGTTGTTGTATAAAAATGAGTATTGTCATTTGTATTATGCTATATTATTTTTATATTTCAAAGTGAGTTTACAATGGATATATCTATGAATGGGTTTAAATATTTAATTTCCATGTATTGCGCTATGTTGTTTTATATTTCAATTTTTAGGTGAGATTATGCATGCGTTTAATTTTTTTTTATTCATAATCATTCTTGTTGTTGTATAAAAATGAGTATGGACTTTTGTATTATGCTATATTGTCTTTATATTTCAAAGTGATTTTATGAAGGATATATCTTTGCATGAGTATAAATTTTTATTGTATCCATAAACATTCTTGTTGTTGTATAAAATTGAGTATGGTCTTTTGTATTATGCTATATTGTTTTTATATTTCAAAGTGATTTTATGATGGATATATCTATGAATGGCTCTAAATTTTCATTTTCCATATCTAAAGTAATTTACTACAAGCATTTTTCCTTCTAGAGTCAAATCATACATACTAATGATGCTAAGAAATATTTACTAGTTATGTATGCATGCATGGTTTTCTCAATGATAAAACATAAATCATAAAATTTTGTCAACATAGAAAGTCAATAACACTTTTAGAGTCATAGCATACATACTAATGATACTAATGATACATACATACAATCAAAGTCAAAGCAAAAATTATTATATTTTGTCAACATAAACATTTAATTCAATAACATAGCATCATTACGTAAGCATGGTTTTCAAATTTCTAGCTTACTCAAAGCTAAAGCATAAATCATAAATTTTAAAACCTAGATAGTCTATAATATTAAAAAACAAATATTCGTAATCATTGAAAATAGAATGATTATATTATTTTTTCCAAATCACTGAAATTTTACAACTAATAAAATACAAAAAATCATTGATAATATGATTTTTTTCAAATCATTAACATTTAAAAATGATATCAAATACGAAAAATCATTGATAATATGAATTTATTCAAATCACTAAAATTTTACAAATGATTTCAAATCCATAAAATCATTGATTATATGAATTTGTCATATAATCATTGAAATTTTTATATTTTTGGAATTTGCTACAAATTTTTATCGACTTCTCCAAAAGAACTGAGAATTATTTGTGAATTTTACATTTCCATAATCTCATCATCACTCCAAGCTGAATAATTTTTGTCATTATCAACAGTATCAGTGAGACCTCTTCTTTCCTCTAAGTACTTCCAATATGTCAACACTCTATCATAGGGAAACTTACCCACCTCGTACGATGACACATACATTCTAAAAAAAAAATCCAAATTTTTGTCCAACATGTTATGAACTTTCAATTTAACAAAATATAATGCACAAAATACCCTTTCGTCTTCAACAGATCCCAAAATCGTTGTCTAACATAATTCATATAAATTAAAGTATTCACTCATAGTTTCTTGTAAGATACTACTTTGATACAATTTTTTCCAGAAACGCATGATTGAACCAATCACATGTGGATTTTTAAAATGTGCAATTTGATTATCCATTGTTATTCCAAAATTGGTTGATTGTTGTATCAGAAGATCTTTGTTTAGAATACCATTGATTTAAATACCATTTACTTCCACACTTTTAGATAAATATGTCATAAGACTACCCATATATTTGACAAACAACTCACTTCTACTACTATGGTCAACACTAGGATTCCATAAGATGGGATTAACAACAATCATGGCCTCAAGTGTCTCATCTCTCTTAAAACGATATCTTATTTAACTTGTTAATGTATTTTTAATTCTTTTCAATTTATTTTTATTGCTATCCAAAACCTCATCGAATCTGAAATATGTTATGGGAACTTGTTCAACATCATATGTTAGTGTATCTAATCTCTTTTCATAAAGATATACAGGAATCATCTTTCCATGAATAACAACACAAATATTATCGTTGATGTTGAACTTTAAAAAGCTATTCAGATCATTGACATCAACTAACTTATTCCAACTATTAAACTTAGGATCCTCAAATTTTTTTTTGGATAAATAAATCATGTCAATAATCATACATATTTGTTTTCTCATCCTCATGAAATTGATAATATAAATTACCTGTTCCTGTGCGAGTTTAATCATAGAATTTATTTCTTACAACAATGGAAGAATACCACATAATGTAAGAAGAGTTTCCAATTCAGTCATTCGAAATAGAAAATATTTTGCCTTGTCAACATCCCTACGATGTGCATACATAAACCCAACTAAGGATTGATATTCTGAAAATACCCTTTTTGCAGAAATAAATAGTGAAATCCACCCGGTGTCCATATCTTTTAACATTTTTCTACCTTTGGTTACACCTAGAGAAAACTGTTGAAACTTAGAAAACCTTTTTAGACTGCATGAAAAGTATGAGCGTATTTCATGGACAAGCTCTTCCACTCTGGCTACATTATCAAAATTGCTCACAATTTTGTATGCAATATTCATTCGATGAGCCATGCAATGAATGGGAATTACATATGGGGAAATTGATGTTTGAAGCCTAACACAAAGACCATTTCTTTGTCCTTGCATTGTATCCACACCATCAACTCCTACACAAATTAAATTTGTGGCAATTTCCTTTTCATCCATTCTGGTTATATCCTTTAAACTAGTTACAACAACATTATAAATATTTTTCACATTACAATTTTTATTAATATTATGTAGTGCTAGTAAATGAGGTTGTCTCAAATGATTTTTGAATGTGTAAACATATATGCAAATTCAATATGTGTTGTCAACAGTTGTTACCTCATCAATAGAAAGTGAAATAAATTTGGCTTGTTCCACATTCTCTCTCAGGTCTTCCTTCTCAACCAGTGATAGACATTTTACCATTTCCCAACCACTTCGATCTGACCAATGTGAAGTGGTAAGGTTTTTTACATCGATTAGTTGAAGTATTTGCTTAAAATCAAAAAAATAAAACATGGGTTGACCTTTTTTTAGAATATTGTATACAACAACAAACTGTAATTTCTTTGAGGCTAATACAGTCTTATTAATTTTTTGAAATTGTGCCTCGATTGTTCCACCCTTCTCAATGAGGGTTTATTGTTGTTTCATTACTTTTTCATATTCAAGTGCATATCTCACATGCACATATTCTTATGCATCCTTACACCAATGGGATCTGTTAATTTTTCCATCACTTCATATTTCTTTGATGTAAACTTTCCCATAGTGTTTTTCTATTGTGTCTTTCTTATTTTGCAATAAATGATCATTTCTTAGCTTCCATGTACAAATAATGCATTTAAACATATTTTGTTTCTCATATAACTAAATAAAGGGGTATAACCACGCCCATTAATTTTTAAAATCTCTTCCAATAGTCCATTCACTTATCTTTTGACGTTTAGATTTTTGACTACAAGATTCCCCAAAGGTCTGCAATTTAATTATACTGTCATTTTCTTTTTCGATTGATGTGTCTGAATTTAAAATCTCCTGAAGTGGTTGTTGAATGTCGTTATTAGGAAAATTATCATGTGGTCCCATCTCATCTGTTGAAATATCTTCGATTGAACGCACATCAGGATCGACAATGTTTACTGCATTCAATGTTTGGTGTTCTCTATCATTTTTTAATGTAAAAAATGTACTATTTTAAAGAATTAACATAATACAATTTTACAAAGCATTTAAAAAGAGGTAGGTAAGAAGACAACCATTTATCTATTAATAAATAAAGGCTTTATATTTCAAAATAATAGATAAATATTAAAAATCTGATGGTATAAGGTGTTTGTACCTACATGTTGTGTAGAATTTGTAGAGATTGATGCCTCATTGCATTTTTATATTTGTGTAAAATATTTTAGAATTGTTTTTTTTACAAGAATATTGGCCTCCCTTCTTTCCATATTCAGTAGGTGACATTGTATCTGTAAATAAAAAACCTTTATATGTTAAGAAATGTATATGAAATTAAAGAAAAATAACATACATCCCTCAAGATGAATCTATGCTACCCTGTAGAATGACATCTAAAAGACAAGAAGCAATCTCTAACAATAAAATACTCCTAACACTCAACATGACATGGATACTTATCAACCACAGTTGCAGATAGTGCTTCTACTCTACCTATGAAACATACTCTGAGAGACAAGAAGCAGTCTCTGATAAGAAAAAAGTTTGCCCTCTTCAAAATATCATAAATATTTTTATGGAACTTAGCCCCTTTTTTTTTTTTTAAGGAAATCTAGAAGAGGAAGGAATATTTCAATAAAATTCCTTTTTTTTTCGATCATAAAAACCCACTAACCTAAGGGCCCCGACCGTGTGGAACCATTCAAGCTGCACACAGGAATATGGGTATGGTAATTCGTTCACTGCTTCGAAGTTTATAAGGGGAAAGGAAGAGCTCACCAAACACTACTCTCATCGAACATTTCTCTCTCTTCACCCAGTATTCTAAATAATCCTCCCCTTCCTTCCGAAATATGCATCTCTTAGTCTCTTACATACCTAGACATCTTGTCATACACAACCAGATGACATTGATAGTTGTCTACCACAGTTGCATATAGTGCACCTACAGTGCCTATGAAACTAAAGAAAAAGATATTTGGATAAAATAACAATGGAAGAAAAATACTCTACCTATTTTCATAGTTGGCTTAGGACCACAAACATGTCTCTACAACCGATCAACTTTTTATGATATTCTCTCCTCTATAACCGATCAGCTTATGCCAATAGTTTCTCCTCTACAAATGATTGGCTTAGGTTGATAGACATATCTCTGCAATCAATCAGCTTTTTCTAACAGTCTCTCCTCTGCAACTGATCAACTTATGTTTATAGTTTCTCATCTACAATATGTTGGCTTAGGCCGATAGACATGTCTCTGCAATCGATCGACTTATGTTGACTGACACTTATCTACAATCTATCAGCTTATATCGATAAACACATCTCTAAAACCGATCGGCTATGCCGATAGACACTTCTTTGTAATTGATCGACTTATGCCGACCGACATGTCTCTACAACTAACACGTCTTTGCAAATGATAAACTTATGTCAACCGACATGTCTCTACAACCAATTGGATTATATCGATAGGCACTTCTCTGAAACCAAACAACTTATACCGATAAACACTCTTCTGCAACTGATTAGCTTATATCGACCGATACTTTTTTGCAACCGATCAGATTATACCGATAGACACGTCTCTACAACCGATCAACTTATGTCGATAGAAACTACTCTGCAATCGATCGGCATATGTCAATCAACACTCCTCTGCAACCGATCAACTTATGTTGATCATCTTAAGTCGATTGACACTTCTTTGCAACTGATAGTCATATGTCGATCGACACTCCTCTACAACTGATCGACTTATGTCGATAGACACTTCTCTACAACCTTGTCAAGTTTTTTATTTTTTTAGAGCTATTTTCGAGTTAGATTATTTTAGATGTATGTTTATCGGTACCCCCTATAGTATATATATGGGTAGTATATGAGGCGATTTGGGCAAGAAAAACAAAATCATTTATAATTTGAAGGCAAATTGTTCGTGGAATGGGGTGAAAGTGGTCGAAAAATTAAAATAAAAATAGGATAATTATTATAAATGGTGGGTGAATTTACCCCCAAAAAACTTCCACCCCATAAAGTTTGAGTGAATGAGCCCCAGTGAAAGGATCCAAAATTATCCAATTTAATATTTTGAAAATCTTAAATAGAGTCAATTTATGATATTTCGCGCTTATGCATAACCCTGGATATGTTAGTCTACTATTAGGTAGGGATATAATGCCAATAAGACATGGCATCATATATTTTATAACCTTTTTATTATTTCAACTATATACTTAAATAAAAGAACCAACTAGAGGCCTTTCTTATTAAGTGTCAATCCTTGAGGCTACCAAGGTTATAAAATCCTTTTATCATATTTAAATGAATGTGTTAATGAACTCATCAAATATTTTTCAAACTCTCCGTTCCTCCAAATGATAAATACTATAATATTCATAGGTGTTGATGGTAAACTTAATACTTTTATAATCCACCAAAACCTAACACATGATCAAAACTATGAGATTCATAGGTATTTATGGCAACCCTACCTTCTTCTATGAATTGATGGCCTCAACAAAAATTTTCAATCATCTATATAGGATCATACAAAATACCCAAAATATATATAGATATGGGGTAATATGCATCATGTAAATAGACATTTTTTTATTGATATAGGAATTATGGAAAATTAATTTTCAATACACTAAATTAATAAAATCACCATCTACAAGTCATCTATAAATTTGTATAGAGGTATTTTTATCACCATTTGGCACAACAAAAGGCCTTTACAATATTTGTCTAGAAGTATAACAAAAGTCCTTTACAATATTTATCTAGAGGTAAGACAAGTCATTTATGATATTTATCTAGATTCAAGGTAGAAGAACTTTACAACATTCATCTAGAGGTAAGGTAAATGTCCTTTATGACATTCATGTAAGGGCAAGGTAAAATTCCTTTACAACATTGATTTTAGGCAAGGAAGAAGTCCTCTATGACATTTTTCTAGAGGTAAGGCATAAATCATTTATGACATTTATCTAGAGGTAAGGCATAAGTTTTTTATGAATCTTGTGTAAAGGTAAATCTATCAACAAATGTCCTCTATGAAATTTATCTAGAGGTAAGTCTATTGCCATTTGGCACATCTATGAAAATCCTCAAAAACATTTGTCTTGAGGAAAATCTATTTACAAATTTTAAATCAAATAAAAATACCTCTTTGATATTTGTTTAAAGTCATAAAGACATTATTTTTATCTTTTATCGATGCCATTTGGCATTATCTCAAGTTCCCTTGGGCACTTGAGTTTTTATATCATATCTTATATCATAGAAATGCCTTTTTGCATTATCTAGAGTTCCCTGTGAAATAAATCGAACAACATTTCTATTGATTAGAACCAGCTTAAATATTATAGTGAGAGCTCAGATTAGCTCGTAAACGTAGGATCTAATCAACAACTTAGGTCTGTAAATAAAAAATTAAAATAGACCAAATATTAGTACGCTAACAATAGCGTAACTAATCTAGGTAGTTAACTAACTACCCTATCAACATAAATAAAGTAATAATAAGAATTACTGTAGTAAATCTAACATCCCCCCTTATGACATTATTTATGTAATCTAAAAAACCACTAACATCCCCCCTGATTACATCAGTTGGTAATACAAAGAGAGCTGCGAAACAATTCAAATTTGACACGTGCAAGTGCCTTAGTGAAAATTTCTGCAACTTGAGCATTGGTGGGAATGTGCTGAAGCTAAATTCGGTGCCTTGGAACTTCGTCTCGAATGAAGTGACATTGTGTGTCAATGTGCTTGGTTCTTTCATGATGTACTGGATTCTTGACAAGATTCAAAACACCCATGTTGTTGCAGAACAAGTGTATTGGAGATTTTGATGGAAGACCCATACTTGTGAGGATGCGACGCAACCATATCACTTCGCACATAGCTTCACGTGCGACGCGATATTCTACCTCTATTGATGAAATAGCAACCACTTGTTGCTTCTTGTTGTGCCAAGAGACAGGACCAGATCCAAGATGAAACAAATATCCTGAAGTTGATTTACGGTCATCATATGATCCGGCATAGTCAGAGTCCGTGTATCCCTGTAAGAAGAATTTGTTGTTCCTCTTATATTCTAGGCCATATTCCATTGTGCCATGGACATAGTGAAGAACATGCTTTGTCGCTTTCCAGTGTGTAGTCTTAGGCTCCTGCATGAACCTCGAAATATAGTTGATAACAAAAATGATATCTGGCCTAGTGTTGGTCGGATATATGAGACTCCCAATCAATCGGCGATAGAGAGTACCATCTACCTGAGGTGAATCATCATATCATGATAACTGAATTCCTGTTTCCATCGGAGTAGACATTGGCTTGCAATCAGTCATGCGATATTTTTCTAATAGGGTCTTGGCATATTTTTTCTGAGACACTTTGATGGAGTGCTTCTTTTGGCTGACTTCAAGACCAAGACAATAATGGAGAAGTCCGAGATCTGACATCTCAAAATATTGACACAAGTCTCTTTTGATAGTAGAAATCATTATTTCTGAACTCCTTGTAATGAGCAGATCATCAACATAGAGTACAAGCAACACTATTTCAGAACCTTGTTTCTTAAAATAGAGGTTTGCATCTGACGGACATCTCTTAAAACCATGCTACAAAAGGTGATGATCCATTTTTATATACCAAGCCCGAGGGGCTTGTTTCAAACCATATAAGGATTTTACCAATCTGCAAACTTTCTACTGTTGGCCTTCCACTTCAAATCCTTCCGGTTGAGTCATGTAGACTTCTTCTTGGAGATCACCATTTAGAAAAGCACTCTTGACATCCATTTGGTGTACTTTCCACCCATATTGCGCTACCATAGCACAAAGAACTCGAATGGTTGTCATCCGAGCAGTAGGTGCAAAAGTTTCCTCATAGTCAATGCCTTCTCTTTGAGCATAGCCCTTTGCAACAAGTCGGGCCTTATGCTTATCTATTGTACCATCTGCCTTATACTTCACTTTATACACCCATTTGCAGCCTATGGGCTTCTTTTCGTATGGTAGATCTACAAGCTTCCAAGTTTTGTTTTTCATCAAAGACTTATACTCTGCATCCATAGCGACCTTCCACTGAGGCTCACCAAGAGCAACTTGCACTGATGCGGGTTCAAGATCATCTATGGAAGACATAAATACCCTATCACTATCAATATCCATATCTTCTGTATCTCTCTCTGGATCTACAGAAAGTTCCTCAAAATATTGACACAGATCATCAACCCCAGTATTCTCTATTGCAACTTTCTCCTATCGAGCCATGCTATGCGAGTACGAGGCCTATCCAATGTCAAATTTGGTGGAGTGGATAGCTTAGAGTCTTTTATTGTATTTGTATACCACTTTGGATTCTTCTTCTGAGGTGTTGAAGAAGATGAAGACGAACCTCCAACTTTTGAGGAAGGAGATTTATCAACCTTAGGTTCCACAAGGTCTAGGTATACATCTGATGTGGGTTCTGATGTGAAAGCCTCATCAAAAACTACATCTCGATTGATGTGTATCTTCTTGGTTAAGGGATCAATCAAATGATAACCCTTAGAGTGCTCATCATACCCAAGAAGAATACACTTCAGTGTCTTCACATCTAGCTTCTTCCTTTTCTCTTTTGGTATGTGCATGAAAGCTTTACATCCAAAAATGCGTAGATGAGAAATGGAGGGTTTCCTACCACCCCATGATTCCTGTGGAGTCATTCCTTGTAGAGAATTTGTGGGTTCCATATTCAATAGATATACTACTGTGGTGATAGCTTCTGCCTAATATAGTTGCTCAATACTAGCTCCCGTGAGCATGCAACGAACCATTTCCATGATGGAACGATTCCTCCTTTCAAGCAACTCCATTTTGCTTGAGGAGTATAAGTAGTAGTTAACTGTCGTGTGATCCCATTTTATTTCAAGAACTCAAAGAATTATTTAGAGGTGAACTCCCCCCCTCGATCTGAGTGGAGGGTCTTTATAGAAGTCCCTGACTCCTTTTCAACAGATTTCTTGAATTGCTGAAAGAAGCCAAATGCTTCAGATTTCAGTTGAAGAAAGAATACCCACATATTTCGTGAGTAATCATCTATGAATAACTGAAAATACCTCTTACCCCCACAACTGTTGGGAGTTAAAGGACCGCACAGATCGGTGTGAATCAACTCCAGAGGTTTCTTTGCTCTTGTAGAGCTTCTTTCAAAAGGCACTCTATGTTGCTTTCCTGCCAAGCAGTTAGAGCAAACTAGTAAAGTGGTAGAAAGGGAAGGAAGACCTTTTACCATTTCATACTTACTTAACTCAAGTAAGTAACCAGAACTCAAATGTCCATATCTCTTGTGCCATAGGGAAGTTGCCTCCTTTGTAGAGACTTTCATGGCAACATGTGGAGTAGAGATAGCATCTAAGGCAAATAAGCCATGCTTATATGAAGCGAGTGGCAATGTTCTTACCCCTCCTGGTAATAGAACAACACTTCTTGCCTCCCTCAACACTAAAGTGCACAACCATATCTTTGTCCGAATCCGAGTGATCGACAACAAATTGTTTGCCAATCCTGGAACATAGAGAACTTTGTCAATCTGACACTTGCCATCAGGAAGAGTGACCGAAACAGTACCTTCTCCCTGAACCTTGTAGGTTTTATCATCAACAATAGTGATAGGTTTGCCCTCTTTGGCCTCAAAAGACTCAAACCATGATTTGTCACCAGTCATGTGCTTATTGGCTCTAGAATCAACATACCAGATAGGATCCCTCTACTTGGACACTGTGGTAGTCATGAGAACTTTGTGGGCTCTCTCAAAATCCATGTCAGATTCTTCAACAACAACATTCACTTGTTGTTTGTTCTTTTGTGGTTTGTTTTGGCCTTTCTATTTTGATTGTTTATTCTTATGCCAACATCTGTTTGTATCATGACCTTCTTTGTCACAGATCTTGCAATAGCTCTTTTTTTGTTGAGGTTGTTGAGTTTTTTTCCCTTTTGAATCCTTTTGTGAATTCCCTCCCTTCTAAAAATTACCCTTCTTCTGGTTCTGCCCTTTCCTGTTGATGTAGAGGGCAGTGTTAGAAGAATCATCTCATTGTAGTTGGCGTGCCTCCTCCTCTTGAAGCATATTAACCAATTCTACAAAAGTAACTTTTCATTGTGACACCTAAAGGGAAGTAATCAACACCCGATAAGAATCAGGTAAAGCTCTCAATACAATGGAGGTAAGGAGCTTATCTTCAACTGGTTCTCCTAAAGAATTCAACTTTGCTTTCAATTCTGACACTCTGCAAAGAAAAAATTCAACTGTCTCCCCCTACTTCATGCTTAGACTGTGTAATTGAGATTGAAGAAATAGAATAGTGGAATCATTCTTTCCCTCATAGATAGTTTTAAGGGCATCCCATGCCTCTTTACTATTTGCACAGTCAACAATATGGGGCTGAACTTCATCAGCCACAGCAAGCAAAATGAGCACCTTTGCTTTGCTGTCTAGCTTGTCAAAGTCTCTTTGAGCAGTAGATGGAGTTGTAGCACCAGCAGCAGATGAAGGTCTTGTTGTTGTTCCAGATACAACATCCCATAAGTCATCCATGACTAGGATAGCCTTCATCTTGTTTTTCCATGGTGTGTAATTAGGACCTTTCAACAACTGATGAGAATCAGTCATTAATTTTGTAGACATGGTGAAGGTTCCTTATAACACCAATTGGTCCCCATTTTGATATACCTTTTTCTAGGCCATTATACCGTACAAAATACCCGCCCTTACGTGAGGGAAACTATAGGTATTTAGAAATATCAATAAAAAATCACCCGCCCTTACGTGAGGGAAACTATAGGTAATTTTTAGAGATCATACGATACGTGGAACTTAAGCAGTACTGAAAGGGAATAGTCTTGTTGATGGCACCTACCATAGAAAGTCTGCAATCCACATGCATGGGGCGTAACTTCCCCTAAACACTTTGGATTTCAGAACTTTCGTCAGGATTTATGCCTAAACACAAGAACTATTAGGGTAGTGGATGGAGTAAAAAAATGCAAAATGGCAAACTTATCTCTCCCCGACGATTTATAGAGAACAAGCTCAGACGTCATTGTAGCAGCTATATTAGGTGGCGGATACAATAGCGCAATCGACAACTTTACCTGTAAGTGTTGGCAGAGGTATCACAAATACCGAACACTGCAATGCAATAAATTGCACGGATGGGTTTTAATTATTCCGGGGACTTAGGAGTGAATTTCATTTTAACTTTTAATGTTATAGTGCAAAAAATGAAATATGCAACATACAACATAAAAGTGCCCACAGAAATAACCCACTAGGTGTCGGGCGCAACCGAAAATGCACCTTTACAATAATGCCACAATTGCTTTTCAAAAAAATTACTCACTTTCCCCCTAGAATTTTTGGAAAAAAAATACCCTCGGGAAAAAAAAAACTTTAACAAAGCATTTTTTTTTAATAATTATATATATTTTTTTAAAGTTTAAAAAAATAATTTTAATTTATATAGTTTAAAAAACTATGAAAATATAAATTAAAATCAAATTTTAATTTATATAGTTTTAAAACTATAGAAAAATAAATTAAAATTAAAAGTTTTAATTTAACTAAAAAAATAATAATAATTAAAAAAAAACTTTAGAATTTTTTTTTTTTACCTTTGTTTTCTCCAAGGGGGAGTCGGTGGGATTGGAACCCCCGACCTGCAGGCTCCCTGAGCCTTACCGCACGATCCACCACCAGGTGGACTAGCGGGCTGATCCGAAAGGATCGGGGACCCTCTCCTATTTAAGGAGGGTCCCCAGCCCTCTGCCCATGCGCGACCACCTGGCCGTAACTCCCTCTGTGGCTGCCTCTGCCAGGTAGCCGCAACTGCCCCCTCCTTTGTTGTTGGTCGCGACGACGTCCGTAGCACACGGCTACAGCAGGCAGCCTACGACTGGACAGCTCGCGGCTGCAGCAGGCGGCCGACGGCTGGACAGCCCGCGGCGGCTGCTACTGCAGTTGGCCGCGACGGCTGTTGTGGCCGCAGCTGCAGCTCATCGTACGTCACGTGCATGATGCGAGGGAGGGGAAGGGGGGAGGGGGTGGTGGGTGGGCCATGTCGCGGCGGGAGGGGGTGCGTGGCCGCTGCACGTGATGAAAATCACGTCGCGACGGGGGGTGAATGGCGTGATTTAAAAAAATCACGTCGCAAATTTTTTATTTTTTTTTTAAATCTCGTTGGGGGTGCTTGGAAAAAAAATCCAGACCAGCGCTGGGAAAAAACATGCACAGGAGGTGCGTAGCGCAGGGGGGTCTGTGTGTTTTTTTTTTAAATGCGTGCTCAAGAAAAACACGCACAGACCAGCGCTGGGAAATAAAAATTTTCAAGACCAGCGCTGGAAAAAAAAAATAGACCTTAAGCCTTCCGCTTCCTGCAAAAAAAACTTCTCTCCAAGCAAGACCAACCAGCTTCCGCCTCCTCTCTTTCTCACCCTTCTGGCTTTGATGCCATGTGAAATAAATCGAACAACATTTCTATTGATTAGAACCAGCTTAAATATTACAGTGAGAGCTCATATTAGCTTGTAAACGTAGGATCTAATCAACAACTTAGGTCTATAAATAAAAAATTAAAATAGACCAAATATTAGTACGCTAACAATAGCGTAACTAATCTAGGTAGTTAACTAACTACCCTATCAACATAAATAAAGTAATAATAAGAATTACTGTAGTAAATCTAACATTCCCTTGGGTACACATTTTTTTGTATCATATCTTGTATCATAGAAATGCCTTATTGAATTATCTAAAGTCCCATAGGGAATAATATATTTTGTATATACTTGTAACATAAACTATATCATTATGATTAATAGAATATCTATATTAAATCATACCTTTTTATGCATCTTAATATCAAAATTTATTTACATTATAATTTTAAAGCCTCTTTATAGAACCATCATATTTTAATAACATCATCATAGAATCATCATCACATAACAAGATAATATGATTAATTATCAATCATAAATATAATCAAATTAAAAAAAATAAAAATGCATTCATCAAGTTTGACACGATATTATAGATAATAAAAAATAATGTATATGTATATAAGAGTCATATAATACAATCCTCCTCCTCTATGGTACAATAGCAAAATTGGACCTCCAAGGGGTAGCCTAGGGCTATCTTTTTAAGTCGATGTTTGGGTATTCTTATTCTTCTCCTCCTTATAGAGATGCCATACTAACCATGCATTTTGACTATCATATCATGGCACATGAGTAATTCCATGTCATATACACTATTTAGGTGAAGATAATCCATAATCAATGGGTACAAGTATGTGATAGGCTATTTTATAGTAGGTTGATATCTCATTATTTGTTGTGAGATGCAATTGAACTTATGGTAGCTCCATTGAGGACCTCTACTATGCTACAACCAACTAATCCATAAGCATTTAGACCAGTTGGATATATCTCACAACATCTACTATTGTGGCATTTACCACATCTACATGACTTTTCATAGATATACAGATGATCATCAACTACATCACTAAGATCTATTGGACTAGATGGTCCTACTGCTAAATGTGCATAGTTGATTTTTCTTTACTTGAGTCCCATTTTTCCATGAGTGCTATCACTATAGCCTATATATTGGCCACCTATATAGTCAATGCATCCCTATCCACTCTAAATATTGAGATAACTTATTAGATATTATCTCACCCACCTTTATTATCAACATGGCTCTTGTTGTTGCTACACCCTAACTTCACCTCTAATACTCCTTCCACCATATAACTAGTGGTAGGATAGCCTGCTAATATCCCTTTGGTTTACTCCCTAGTTATATCCTCTATCCCATCCTCATGCCTAACATTGTAACCCCTATATCCTTTATACCACCCTTAGTAGTAATAGTTGACAATAGGGTCATCAATTCCAGGACCTAGAATAATTACATTCTCCATATATAGTCAATATTGGAGTCTAGATCTAACAAGGCATCAAACCTCACTCATATTTTATTGATACCAAATTTAATCCTATAATATATCCTAGTGTAGGCCTAACTAGTAGATAACCCTCTCAAAATTGAAGATCTTCCACTACCCTCAAAGTCTTGCTAGCCACTATTTATATCTAACACAAACAATCTAGCAATCATCTTCCACATATATCAAGTGGTCTCCATATGACCACCACGTGGCCTAGCCATGGTGTAGATCATCCACCAACTATCTCACTCTACACAAAATGACTCTATGAGGATAGATCTATCCACACTTAAAGTGGTGCACCCATTAGAATTTTATTGGTATCTCCACATCATCCACCTACCTTGGAATCCCTTATGGTTGTACCATTATTATGTATTCCAAAACCCACACTAGATAAGGGTACAAGAAGATAATCCCCAACCACTCTTGTATACTAAATGGTGTAGTCAATAGTATAGTCAAGCTAGGATAATAAGCCCCAATAAAATATTATCTATACCTTGAGCATATTGTCTACCACCTTTCCATCCTTAGTTTATGACTCATTTGTTGGTGTCCCTACTCAAAACTTCTAATACTAATATATCCATCAAATTTACTTGCCTATCTAACTACCCCTAGCATAGGTGGAATTAATATCAATATTAAACCTAATAAAGGTAAATATGGTATTGTCAACCACCCACTACAAGCTTTGCTACTATGACTAGCTCATGTAGTTAGAGGTATCCCTGATGGATACCTAAAGAATCCTCCAAACATCTTGTAGTGTTATTGTTAGCTCCCTACATGGAAACTAGAAGCTATTCATATTTGAATACTATATCTCTACCATTATTTTCAATAATGCATGATCAAGATTAATCATTGACATTAGATCCTTGTGATAAAGTGCTAATACCACTAGGAGTGCATGATACTTGAAGTCAAGGAGTACTAGGATGGTATCTAATGCATTAGTCTACAAATCCTAGCAATCTAGTGTTTGTAGTATCCTTTTCATCTATAAACCAAGGGGCCATTATCCAACCATTCCAAAACCAATATCAAAACCAAAAAATCACATTAATCCTTCTCAAAATTATCCTAAATCCTAAAGGTACAAAAGTAACATTGATTGAAAAATACAATTACTTGATGATAAATATACCATATGGTAAAAGCATTATTGCTTGGATAAAGGCTTGTTAGCTTTTGAAGCTATAAACTTATATAAAATTTAGCAACAAGTAATGAAATAAGTTGTTACAGTAAACTCATGAAATATGGAACTTGAAACAATATATGGAATTCACTCTATTAGTGCATGTTATGAAGATTGCATGCTTCATAGTTATTACAATGCTAAGTCACATATATATACTAGTATGTGACTCTTCACTTTCCTACCCTAAGGACACATGTGCATTCTGCATGATAGACACTTGTGCACATGCACAACTAACTAAGGACACTTGTCCTTTTACTTCTTCCCCAAGTAACTACTTAACTTTACTCTCAAGTAACTCCTACTCTAGTAATGTACCAAAGGTGGTACATTGACATGTACCTAAATAATGTAATATACTCTAACACCCCCGTGTATTATATTATTTGGGTATTGAAGACTTTAGTTTTCAATATGGATCTTTGTATTTGTCTTCATTCTTCAAGTGGTATTGGAATTGATATTTTACTTGAGCTTCACCTTTTTGCTTGACTTTGTATTCTGACTTTGGCACTGTTACTATTTTCCTTCCAATTCTATTGTCAAAGTAGTTCATACCTTTCATGTTCCCATATCTGTTCCTTGAGAAGTATACTTGAGAAAATTCACTAATGAAGTTTCTTGTCATTGTATATATCCAATAAAAGAAATGATTTTCTTTGTACCAACAATATCTTTGTGAATGATTGGTTCCTCCACAAATATTACAACTATGGAGATTCCAACATCTCTCTATCTTGTGCCCATATCTGTTACAATGATTGCACCTATTTTCTATAGCCAAATCCCTTTGACCATTTTGTCCTTCATAGCAACTATTCCTATCAATCTCTGTTACTAATTTAATATCACTATGTTCTATTATAAACTCAGTCCCTTGCTTATTATTGCCAATCTAACATGTATATTCAAGATCTTCATACTTTGATCTGATCTCTGATGCTATCGGTTCTTTCATTCCCTGTTCATGTATTTCTAATCCTATATCTTCATACCTTATCAACTTTGAACAAAATCCATTAGTATGACCAATACAATTATTAGAATGATATTTATCAGTATCAATATGATCTTGTGCATCATTGTATCTATCATCATTTGTATCTATGCCTTCATCAATTCTAATAGCATAAGCTTTTATTGAATAATCATGATTTGTATCTAAATCACTTGTATCACATATAGCATCAATCTGTGTAATAGGTTCTTCTATCTTAGTCAAGAATTCTAAATCACTAGTGTCAATGCTTGCATTGCAATATTCCCTTTCATTTTGAAAAGAATCGTTATTTTTATCTTTATCCATTTGAATAAGATCACTAGTATCATAGCATGCATCACTCATCAATGGTTTTGATTCTATGATATTGCAACATGAGTCTGCCATCATAGGTCTTAAGTCATTTGTGTCATTAGAAGCATATTTTATTTCTATCTTGTCATTTAATTCTTCAACCTTTTCATGTTCTTTCACCTTAGAAACATTAAGAGTGACAATTCCTTTATAGATTATTCTCCATAGATTGGTAGGTATAGTAACAAAATCTTCATAGTAATCATTAGCATTATTAAGAATACTTTGCATGCATTTTTGAAGTGTAGAATAATCTCCTTTTTTTGTTTCACTAGTAATATCTACAAGCCTATTGTTCAAAGCATTTGCTTCATCAATATACATGTTCTTCAAATCTTCTATCATATCTTCTTGTCTTCTATTCTTATCTTTTAGAACCTCATTAGAAAGTAATACCATATATATCAGATCTCCTATATCACTAGGCAATATGAAACTATTTTTAGAATCTTTATATGTCTCATCAAGCTTTCCATTTAGATAATTGCTAAGTGTTGAGAAATTTATATTTTTGATTTCTTTTAACATTTCTCTTGATGAATCCTTTTTAGTGTCTTCTATCAAGTGTTGTGTATGACATTTTAACCTTTCCAATCTTTCTGAAATTTCTTGAATGTCTAATTGTTTTCCTTGGTTTTCTTGAATGTATATTTCTTCTTCCTGAAAGCCTAAGTCTTCTCCAATGTAAATTAGTTATTCTTGTAGACATAGGTTTTCTTCTTCAACTAATTCTATCAACTCATGAAGTTCTAGTTTTTGAGTTTCTACTTTTGGATTACTTGTTTTCTTTTACTTTTTCTTTGCCATGTTCCTTTGATGTAGGCTACCTTATGGCTCCCTAGTTAAGTTTGTTGAGCAACTATTTGAAATAATATTAAATTAATTATTCCTTAGTTGTGAATGATAGACTAAGGATAATATTTATATTGTTAACAACCTTTTGTCTCCCAAGTTTTAATATTGTTATTTCAACTCTTTATTTTGTAGAAAACCTTGTATCTCCCTAATGTTTGAATGATAAATTAAATATAGTGTTCAACTCCAGGACAACCACTTTATTTCTCCTATTATAATTAATTAACCTTTGCTTCAATTATACCTTATTCCTCCTTTAACTATGCAAATATTTAATTATATAGTCCTCTTACCTTTGTTAATATGATGCTTATAACTTGTTATCTACGATGATGAATTGGATCCTTTATGTGGGTGAGGTTGACCATTATCTAAGTTTGGTGTTGACTTTCTTTCTAATCTCTCACTCACCCATGGCCTATGACACTCCAATCACTACGTGTTGTGCATTGTTTGAGTACTGTGTGAGCTCCAATATCTTTCAACACACTGCAATAGGATCCCAATGACTACACTGCACTATGTTTAATGACTATTTTGAGTGATGCTCCTCTTAAAATATATATTGATTTGGTTCACATAACTTAGCTAGTTCAATAGTTATTTGTTTGACTATTTTAGTTTTGGACTCTGCTTGATGACCTCTTACTGCCTTTCTTCCACATTCACTCAGTTGATATTGAAATATACCAAGTTAAATATTACTGTGAATGCTTTCTCCTTCGGTGTACACTATTTTCTATACTTCAACAACACTCTAATTGCTGCTAAATATGGCACCCTTCCAATGGTCAATACAAAGTTGGCTATGAACCTACGATTGATTATGCTTTGTGTAACTAAAAGATTTATTTTGGATTCTTAACCAACACTCCACTTGAATCAATGATTAACTTCTGATGTGTTGGTGCCAATAGCTATTCTAATGGATGACCAATGATTGCATCATTCGAGGTGCTTTGATATAACATTTTTTTGAATAATCATTCATTGTATTTTGAACTAGTCATGTAGACATATCTCTCCTCCAAATATGAATCAATTGAATGCCACTCTAGATCTGTAGAATTCGATCTCCTTCATTTGATCAGTTCTAAAGTGTAAGCTTCATTTTGTCAACCGATGAGCGAGAAATTTGTGTGTGCTTGCCTGATTTTTCTTCCTTTTGATGTCCCTTTCTATGCGAAGAATGTATTTATTCTTCTACTGTAGCTATCTGGTGACTCTAAATATGTATTTCAATGGTTAACTCACATAGTCTTCTAGTCCACATGGGTCTCGTGGAACTTGTAAATGCTAATATGCTTGCTACCTTGGTGTTGGTGTATCAACGCTCACGCTGCATTTTATTTCCTTAAAACATTTGATTCTATTGTGTGTTTGTTTGTTGCCTACAGTAAGCTACATTTTCCTCATGCCTAATGGATATTACTTCAAAATCATTTTCTCATGTGAAAATTTTCTCTACGTGCAACTATGATTTGATTTTTCCTACATGTTATCGTCAACTGTTACAGCACTTCTTTTGGGGTTCATTATTCCTTATGCTTTCTATAGCTTATATATAATGACTATAAATAAAACCTTTTAATGCTTTGACTAATGACTACTCATGATTTTCACTATGTTGGCACTATCTCCAATTACTTTTTACCACATGTAACATCTCGGTTGCTTATTCATTTAGATGTTGCTGGAGGCTTGATATGTATCACATCTATCTCTAGGATGAGTTCACCTAGAGTAACATCTCTCTTAATTTATCATGAAATGAAATCTTTGTAATACCTCTCTTAACCAACCGACTCAAATCTTGTAATGCCTCATTGGGATGAAGTGGCTTGTAACACCTCACTGGGATGAAGTGGTTTGTAACTCCTTACTAGGAAGGAATCTTGTAACGATTCCTATGAGTCACCATGACCTCTCTGTCAGTGCTTCGCTTATTTTTGTATCTTACTTCGAATGTTCTCTTCTCCTGAAACCTTGATGTGTGTGTAGTCTAACTTGATGATAGTTATTCATAAGTTTAATCATTCCACAACTAATATTTGCATGATCTCCATTGATGTTGTACCTTGATGTTGTTGTGAGGGAATAATGAGAAACAAGCCCTAATTAAGCTTTATCTAATGCACCTCCTAAATGTGATGCTTGGATATATGTTGTTGTTTTTCCTTGTATTGCCTTCACCAAAGGCTTCTGAAATAAATGCTTGCCCCCTTGCATTTCTTACCTTCACAAATGGTGGCTTCTTGTTCTATTTTATTTGGAGGATATACTACCCTTTTAGGTGTATTTTATATGCCACAATATGATGTAGGTTTTTTGTGTTGAATAGTGTCTTTTGACACTTTGATATTACGCTTTTAACCTTGATTTGATGCTGGAGGTCTTGGTGATTTGGATCACCTAAATGCTACCCTACGCTGGATGAATTCTTTCTATCCAAAATAGCTTCTTTGCTCACCTATTTACAGCTTTGAAACTCCTTTAACTTATTTATTGAAACTACAGTTTGGTGGCTCTTGATATATTGTGGCTCTTTATCTATTGTGGCTCTGATACCATTGTTAGATTTTGAAGCTATAAACTTGCAAAAAATTTAGCAACAAGTAATGAAAGAAGCTATTACAGTAAAATCATGAAATATGGAACTTGAAACAATATATGAAATTCACTCTATTAGTGCATGCTAAGAAGGTTGTATGCTTCATCGTTATTACAATGCTAAGTCACACATACATATATATACTAGTATGTGAATTTTCACTTTCCTACCCTAAGGATACATGTACATTTTGTATGATAGACACTTGTGCACATGAACAACTAACTAGGGACACCTGTCCTTTTACTTCTTGCGCAAGTAACTACTTAACTTTACTCTCAAGTAACTCCTACTCTAGTAATGTACCAAGGGTGGTGCATTGACATGTACCAAAATAATATAATATACTCTAACAAGCTTTAGTTCAATAGCACTACCACTAGACTAGAGCATTACCCTTTGGTTTGGACATTTTTTGAGATTACTAATATCTACTAAGTTTTAAACTATAAGCTAATCACCCCCTCCTATCATAGGTGGCATCGGTTTGTTGCTATAATATGTAGGTCTCACTTACTAAGCCATTAAGCATAGAGGTATGCTTACATGTCTAGATCTCTCATAACATAATTTCTAGTAATAAAAATGATTATTTTATCCCTATCTATTTACCTTAATCCCATTGCAAATATTTTTGTTGTCTTATCATAATTCCTCACTGATATGCCTATGTGTATCATAGTCAAATAAAGTTTCCTTTATCAAACTTGATTTTCCCTTTCAAACTCAAGGGAATACACAAGGGTATGACAAATTCAATGCTACTAAATTTTACTTTTGCATCATTGATGTGTTGTCATTATAAACATCATTAATTCTAAATGAATTTTTCAATCCAGGGCTATGTACAAGGCTATCTACGAAAGAACGGGTGAACAGGGTTATAACTTAGGTCAATCTAGAGCAATAGGTCTTATTGGTGAAACCGATTGTGTGGGGGTTTTAGGACATTCCTATCTCTAAATTGCATGAATTAAACCTTAATCTAAGTTGCAAAATTGGAAACTAATCATTAACTACATAAATGAAGTCCTAATTACAATTGCAGAATGAGACCTAATTATGTTGCAGAAATAACAGTTGCAGAATTGAAAGTCTGATTATAATTGCAGAAAGGAAATCTATTTACTTTTGTAGCAATGAAAACCTACTTCTAACATGGAAATGAAACCCTGTCAAGGCTTTATAATAGAAGGTTGTCAATCTTCTGTGCAGGGGTTGACAGCAAAACATAAAATGCAGGAAATTACAAAAAACAGTAAATTCTGGAAATGACAGTCTGCAATAAATTGAAAGCTTTGCTAAAAGTGAGGATTACAACCAAACCATTAATCAAAAAACATAAAATAAGCTAATATTGCAAATATCATTAGTTGTTTACAAAGGAATAAAATGACAAGTTCTACAACTCATTCTGCTGTAGAAAAATTAGAATAAAAACTTGTTGTTAGTCCTCCTCCTAGGTCTGGAAGTGGCCAGCCTCTTTGTCCAGAAGAAGGTATGAGTCTCTTTCTCTCTAGATCTTACTCACACTCATTTACAAGCAATATGAAATAGAAACAATACACTTTATTGATTCAAACACATGATTACAATGATTCTGCTGAAAAACCTGTTATAGGACTGTAACAGTCACTTTTCTGATTATTGCCTACTTTCTACTTTCTGCTTTCTCTATCTTCTATTCCCCTTACTCTCTACTAGCTCAACCTGAATGAGAGCCATATTTATAGATGTCCTAAGATTTACTAACAAGCTGAGAATATCTCAAAAAGATCTAATCCTATTATGCTGCAACAATTCTTGGTTTTATCCTAGAAGAAGATCACACTTTGATATTTCCATAAATGGTGGCTTTGGTCGGCAAGGACGGAAAAGTCAGATCTAAGATATTTCCATTTACCCTTTTCAATATTTATTTCCCTTTTTCCAGCATCAGAATTCGGTCAACAAGTCAAAAAGCACATTTTTTTTTCATTCCGAAGATAAGTGGCTCATTTCGAAGATACTACAGTTCTCATTCCAAATATCCACTCATTTCAAAGATACTGCAGTTCTCATTTTGAATATCCGCTCATTCTGAAGATACTGCAGTTCTCATTTTGAAGATCCGCTCATTCTGAAGATACTACAGTTCTCATTTCGAAGAGTCTTCAAAATGAACAAATGTGAGCTCCTTCAATGATTTCCTTTGCATTTCTCATGTGGGTTACTTCTCAGGATCAGATTTCAATGGTCTTCATCTCTTTCCACATGTGAATTCCATGCCTTGCCATTCATTGGTAGCTAGCTGGAATTTACATGGGAAAACCTAGTTTTTGCTGCACAGTAATAGTTTTCTTGAACTGTTGCCATATTTAGGTAAAATGAATGCTTGAGACATATCAAAACATGATTAGTGAAATGCTGCTATTAATCTAAGCATATCTCATTTTAGCAAGTCATAACAAAACAACATAAAACTTATACAAAAAGTTGTAAAAATCAGAATATAGTATTTCAGATACATTCATCATGCAAATAGTTAATACACAGCATATTGAATTAACTTAACTAGCATATTAGATTAAACATAAGAGTTTATAGGCAATTTCAGTGTTCAAAACATGTTATGATTGAGGCATTTCCAGGCCTCATCATTTTCCCCCCAACTTATATTGATGCATGTCCTCATGCATTCTATTGGGCTATGGAATCACATATGTCCATGGTCAAATTCCATGACCTGTAGAACAACTTCTTGCCTATATAAAATCCTTTGTTCTTCTGAAGGTCCCTGAGCCATTCTTCAAATTGTTCATCAGGTTGGGCATCTTCTTCAAAGTAGAATGGGACTGGAGTGATGATGGTTGGAGGCCTAAATCTGAGACCTATCCAATTATGTTGCATGAGTTCAATCAACTTTATTACTCCTTCTGCCCTTCTTCTGGACCATTCTAAGTTGATGGGGGAAATTGGTTCTCTTTTCTGCAAAGACATGGAAAGTTTAGCCCATCTGTTTCTACAGACTGATAATGCTGGCACAAAATTGTCATTACAAAAATTGTGGAATTTTTTCACACAGTCCCTCAAGTTTATCAAGTACATTTGCTTCACATCATCCCTATTCATCATGGTGAAGTGTTGTCTTGTGATAATGGGGTGATTTGGCTGAATTGCTCTAACTAACAATTTAGCTCTTATTTCAATCTCCTTATTCTGCCTTTTTTCTTGGTCCCAATAAAATTGATTCTGCAAGGTGGACATGAATGCCCTCAATTGAACATCTCCAATGTAGATCTGTGGATGAAACTCTACTTCTTATGGAATAAAGAAACTGTGTAAAAATAGTTCACACAGGAGATTTTTCTGCTCAATAGGGTTGTCAAAGTATGCTTCCAGGAAATCTATAGTGGTGTCCAATTTATATGGAAGACCTGAACTAATCCTCATGACCTGCCATCTGAGGTATTTCTCCTTCAGAATAAGACTGTAAAATCTGTCTGGTCGTTTGAATTGAACTAAAAATTCAACAATTTGACATAAATCAGACACCTTTTCTTTTAATGCTTGAATCTCTGTTTCCTTGGCCTCTAGCTATTTTCCTTCTAATTTGAATTTTTTAGTCTTAGTGGCAAGCTTCTCATATCTAATCATCCAACTGGCTATGTCTGCATTGTATTGTTCTAAGGACACAGTATTAGGTGGTCTGACTATAGGTGGAATTCTAGGTAGCAGATCTATCTGAACCCCTTTTTCTGCCACTTCCACTGGTTGTTCATCTGTCAATAATTCTACCTGTACCCCCTTATCTACTATTTCTATTGGGTTGTCATCAGACAGTAATTCTACTTGCACCCCCTTATCTGCTACTTCTACTGATGGTGTAACAGTTTGAAATACAGGGACATCAATAGAAGTACTTACTTGATCTGTTTCATGCTGCTGCTTGGACTGTTCCTGTGCTGGTGACTCATCTCCAATGTTTTCTGCTGTGCTTTTTGCCAATTCTGAAGCATCTTCAGAATGAAAGGGTGCTTCTGAATGAGAAGGCACATCTTCAGAATGAAAAGGTGCTTCTTCAGAATGAGCTCCTATGTCTACCTCAACAGAGTCATCTGCCCTAGATAAATCCACAAGTAGTTGAGCCAAATCATCTTCATCAATGGATACAATTGGCTATTTTTCAGACTATGATAGCTTCTCTCTCAGTTCTGCCACTTCCTGCTGTAAATCTATAATTTTTCTTTCCTGCATCTCAATGATGTTTTCTATCTCTACAATCCATCTGGTTTGTGTCTTGACAACACTCCTTGCTGCTCTCAGTTGCTCTATGATGTCTTCCTCCTCTACTTCTACTTCAGAATTAGATGCAGATAAGTTAGCTACAGCATGCTGCTCAACAACTGGCTCTTCCTCTGCAACATCTGTTTGCTCCTGTTCAGGAGGCTCTATGAAACTGTCTATAATTGCATCTACTATTTTTGTGGCTTGTTGAACTATAGCCACCTCCAAATTATCCTGCCCAACCTCTTCCTCAATTATCTATTCAGGGAATTCTGGGAAGTTTTCAGGGGTTGGTTGTATCTCTGTGACATCTGGACTGCTTTGTCCATCTTCTTGTTCTATGACCTGGTCCGCCATTTCCCTCAAGTGGAGTCTTGTAGACCTCCTAGTTCTAGATGTAAAATTCTTCTTTTTGCTCTATTTTTGGGTGACAAAAGGGGTTGTGGTGTCAAGTTCAGATGCTTATGTTTCCCTTGTTGTTTCTTCCCCTGATGGGCTAGGTGCTTCATTTCTCTGTTCTGACAAATCAGTTGCAACTTCGAAAAAATGGACCTTCTTCTATTTTTTTGTTCTGCTATCAATTCTAGATCCCCTTTTATTTTGCCTTTTTGCTTGTGAAGTTGAAGGTTCTGGAGCAAGGTGTTCTACTGCTGCTGTTGGGTGTGTTTTTTTTGCAGCAGTTTCTGTTTCATCTTCTGCAATATCTTCTGTAACATCTTCTGCAACATCTTCTACAATAGTTGTTTCTTCTTCTACAGCAACATCAACAGTATCTGTTTCTTCCTCTTCATCCTCATCTCCAAAAATTACATCATTTAAGGTGGAGTAAAACCTCTCAAAGCTCCTAGGGTTTCCTCTAAAATGGTGTTGGCAAACTAGTTTGATGAGACCATGGTGGCGAAGACTCCCTTTTCCTTCCTGATATATTTTTGCCATGTTTTTTAATTCCTGGTGTAGGTATAGGGGAAGATTTACCCTAACATCTGGTTGTTGCCTACCATGTCTGAGATGATTTAAAATTTTTATATGATGCCCTGACAACAGTACATACTGCCCTTCACAGAGTTAGAAATTTGATTACCCATGTGGCTACTTCATCCCAGGGTTCTTGCAGTTTGGCCCTTTTTACCCCCTTGCATGTGTTATTATGTGTTAAATATTTTGGTGCCCTATCATTTTCTTCCAAAAATTGATTAACTGTATTTACCAATGTATTTTTGCCAGACCTAGAAATTGGAAGACCTTCTAATGGCAGCTCAATAATTTGACTCAAAACTTCAGGGGTTACCTCAATAGTCATGTCGTTAACATGTGCCCGGTTGTTTCTAAATGTGTGGGCGAACATGTCGGCCAAATCTTCAGAGGACCCATTAAATTTATCCAAAAATGGCATAAGCCCTCCATCTTCAAAAATTTGCACCACTTCTGGATTTTCTCGGAGATGGGTGGTATCTACTGGTTCCATTCTTGTTTTTTGCCCCATTTTCCTGTCTTGGTTCGTCACAAACTGCTCTCTTCTGCCACTATTCCTCTGCTGGATCTCTGGTTTTTGGTGTTTGCAACTTTATAGGGTTTGGTTCCAGTTTTCAATTTCCCTATTTTTGTTCTTCGAAATGAACCGTAATCTGAGCATTGTACCTCATAGTCATTTTGCGTTAGCAAATATGTCTTCGAAAAGAAGAGTGGCACACGTTTCTATTTTTGCTTTGAACACATGTCCATCAATGATTGCGTAGATGCCCTTGTCATCAGATCCACCTTACTCGTTTTTAGTTTTTCTATTTTTTTGTAGACTCTCACGTGCATGTTTATTAGCATCAAAAATTGGTGGCATACGGTTGGTCACGTCCTCCGTGATTCTGGTATTTTCCAAATGGGTGCAAAAACAAACCACATTCTGACTGACACGTGTTCCTTTATCGTATGTTGTCAAAAGAATTTTTACTTGATCGTATTTCTTTTCTTCCTTGGATGCCACATGGAGATATTATATTGAATGCTCTTTTCGAAGATTATGATCTATTGCAAAAAAACAAAACTTCATTCCGAAGATTATGACTTCATTCCGAAGACAAGTCTTCATTCCGAAGATCATGCTTCTTTGCGATGTCAAATCCTTATTCCGAAGATAAATCCTCTTTTCGAAGATAAATCTTCTTTCTGAAGATAAATCTTCATTCCGAAGACAAATCCTGCTTCATTTCGAAGATAAATCCTGCTGCATTCTGAAGACAAATCCTGCTTCATTCCGAAGACAAAGCTTCATTCCGAAGATGAAGCTTCATTCCGAAGACAGAGCTTCATTCCAAAGACAAATCATCATTCTAAAGACAAATCATCATTTCGAAGACAAAGCTTCATTTCGAAGACAAAGTGCAACAATCATTCTACTGTCATTCCGAAGACAATACAACAATTAGTCTGAAGAAGATAGCAGGCACTATTTTTGGCATTCTTGTTTCGAAGATTAGGCAAAAATCAATATTCTCATTTTCAAAACATGTTTTAAGTATGCCAACTCTTATGGATACCTTCTATGCTAATGGTTAATTGTTATATACTATATACCAATCATTTACAATGAAGAAATGTAAGAAATATATACCTGATTAAAACAAGTTAATGCAAGTTTTTGAAATATGACTGCTTCTATTGATGTCCTGCTGAGATTTTCTGCAATATTTCAAAACAAGTGCAGTTGGTAAATTTGTACAATGATGGTTCAGAAATTTTCAAGGTTATGCATGCCAAAAAATTGGTTTTCATGCATACCAACCCAGTAGTGCCTTAGAAAAGGTTTTCACTGCTGAGTTATTCATTTTTCTCTCTTTTTATTTTTATTTTTTTTATTTTACCTCTTTTTTTTTTTTTGATTCTGACTATGCCCATGAAGGAATTCATGATTTCCCTGAAATCATGCCCATGAAGGAATTCATAATCAGAATTTATTCATCTTTTTGTTTTCTGCATTTTTTTGATTTTTTTTTATTTTTCTATTTTTTCTTGAAATCCATGATCATGTTGATTGTTTTGAAGTGGAAGAGGAAATTTCTTCCACATGTTGTGTATCCAAACTATCAAGCTGCTGCAAGAATTCCTCTTTAGTTAGAGGTGTATGGTACACCCTGAGGCGATGTCCATTCACTACCAACTTTCTTTGTGACCCATCAATAGGAGATAAACGAACTGCTCCATTGTCAAATACCTCCTCAATCCGGTAAGGTCCAAGCCATCTAGTTCTCAGCTTTCCAGGGAAGTCCTCATAGCGAGAATCAAACAGTAAAGCCCAATCTCCTTGTTGAAGTTTCCTCTGCTGAATGTGACTGTCATGCCATAATTTCCTCTGCTCCTGAATTACTTCAGTTTGGTGTAGAGCATCCAACCTAAGTTCATCCAATGCATTCAGCTGTAGAATCTTATCTGTCTGTGTCTGTGACAATTCAATTTCAATTTTCAATGTTGTGCGCAGTGTTAGTAGCTCAAATTCAATAGGTAAGAGGGGCTTTTTACCAAAGACTAGTTCATAAGGTGTGAATCTAGTAGTGGATTTCCAAGTAGTATTGTAAGCCCATACTACTTCAGGTAATTTATCTAGCCAGTTCTTCCTATGAAAAGCTACTATTTTTGTTAAGATTCATTCTAGTTCCCTGTTTGTTACCTCAACCTGGCCATTTGCTTGTGGGTGATAAGGTGATGATTTTCTATGTTTGATTTCATATAATTCTGTAAATGCCTCAATGACTTTAGATGCAAATTGGGGTCCTTGGTCTGTGGTGATAGACCGGGGAGCTCCAAATCTCTGAAAAATCTGAGTATACAAGAAATCGGTGACCTTCTCTTCACGAGCATGTTTGAAAGCATGCACCTCTACCCACTTTTTCAAGTAATCAGTGCATACTAGAATATGCACCTTTCCTTGAGAAGGTGGATCAATAGGTCCTACAAAATCAAGCCCCCACCTCTCAAATGGCTCTAAAACCAATTGAGGCTGCAGTGGCATTTCATTTGTATGAGTGGGTTTCCCTATTCTTTGGCATGCATCACAATGCCTAGTGTACTTTTTCACATCCTTGTGAAGAGATGGCCAATAATATCCCGTCCCTAAGATTTTCCTAATTGTGCTTTTTACAGAGTAGTGTCCACCTGAGGGTTCATCATGACAAGCCCTAAGGATATCATATACCTCATCCTTTCGGATGCACCTACGTAACACATGGTCAGGACTACACTTAAAAAGTATACCCTTGATCCATTCAAAAGAAGAACTCTGTTTGATCAATTGTTTTTTTCTATTTTGAAGTGAAATGTGGAGGAACTTTCCCTGTGACCAAGTAATTGGCTATATCTGCAAACCAAGGTGATTGGACTGATATAGCAAATAATTTTTCATCAAGAAAGGTGTCTTCAACTAATTCCCCTTCATCTATGTTCTGTAATCTGGACAAGAAATCTACTACAACATTAGCTTTTCCTGGTTTGTTGATTATAGTGATATCAAATTCTTGTAGCAACAGTAACCAATGAATAATTCTTGCACTTACCATAGGCTTATTCATCAAATATTTAATGGTTGTGTGATCTGTGTGAATAAATATTTGATAACCTGTGATGTAATGCCAGAATTTTTTGATGGCATAAATTACTGCCAAGAATTCTTTCTCAGTTGTGGTATAATTTTTCTCAACTCCTATCAAATTCTTGCTAATGTAGTAGATGGCATAGTGTTCACCATTGTCAATTTGTCCTAATGTTGCTCCAATTGCAGTATTGGAAGCATCAGCCTGTATGTGAAATGGTAATGTCCAATTAGGGCCTCTTAACATAGGTGGAGTTACTAATTTTTTTTAGAGCTTCAAATGATTCCTGACACCTTTCAGTCCAAGAAAATTTAGAATCTTTAGTCAATAGGGCAAACATGGGATTGGCTATTGTGCTAAAGCTGGGAATAAACCTGCGGTAAAAACCAATGTGTCCTAGGAAGCTTCTGACATCAGTTTGAGTTTTAGGAGGAAGGAGGTTCTTGATAATTTCCACCTTCTTTGGATCAACCTCGATCCCTTGAAGAGAGATGTGATGACCAAGAACTATTCCTTCCTTCATCATCATAAAACATTTTTCTGGATTCAAGGATAACTGGTATGTTTCACAGAGAGTTAAAACTTTGTCAAGGTTCTCTAATGTAAAGTCCAAAGTCTCGTCCACATACTGTGAAATCATCCATGTATATCTCAACACTGTTGGTAGTCGATTAGAAAAAATTGCTAAAACTGCTCGTTGAAATGTTGCTGGGGCATTACACAAACCAAAAGGTAAAACCCTATAGGCAAATGTTCCCCATGGATAGGTAAAGGTTGTTTTCTCTTGATCTTCGGGTGCAATCTGAATTTGATTATATCCACTAAATCCATCAAGAAAACAAAAGTATCTTTTTCCAAGCAAGGGTATCTAACACCTGATCTATGAAAGGCAATGGAAAATGGTCTTTGTATGTCACTTTATTCAGCTCTCTATAGTCTACACATACTCTCATTTTTCTATTTTTCTTAGGAACTATAACCAATGGAGAGACCCACTGGCTATCAAAAATTGGGTAAATGAATCCTACCTCCAGAAGTTTTTCAATTTCTTCCTTTACAATATCCCTTAGGGCAAGATTCAGTCTTCTCTGGGGTTGTCTTACCGGCTTGACTTCTTCAAGTATAAATTTTGTGGGTACATATATCGGGGTGAACTCCCTGACATATCTTTATAGTCCCAAGCAAAAGCATGAACATGCTTCTGCAAGACAACTATCAATTTGTCTTCCTCTTCCCTAGTAAGCCAGCTGTAAATGTTCAAAAATTTTCCTGGTTGGACTTCTATTTGTTTTGTATTTGGAAGGACTGAACTCACTTCTTCATACCTGGTGGTTAGGGAGTTAAGAGGACACTACTAAGATGGGAGGAAATAAGAAATTTTTGTTTCATTATTTTCTGATGGAAGCATATCCTGTATGGAACAGTGAGAAGGAAAAATCAAGTGATGGTGCCACCCATGTGGTAGTGAAACAGAGTTTTCCTGTGATAGTACAGATGGTTCACCTTCATAGTTTTGGTTCTCCTCATTCCTTAACAATTGCTGGATATTTATTGCTTCCTCTTCTAACCCTTGTTCATGCAGAACATTCATTAGGATAGTTTCATTTTCTGAGTTTTCTGTGTCATGGAGGTCTTATGTGTGTTCCCTTACTACCAAGGTGGCTAGTGTGGAAATAACCTCCTCCGATTCTTCATCCGAATCGAGAAACCATAACTTGACCTAAAAAATTATTGGAGGGTCTTGCATGAGGATACAAAGAGATCTATTTTAGATCAATACCATTTGAAATAGTCATTTTTCTAGATCTGCAGTCTATGAAGGTTGCTGCAGTTGCAAGCCAAGGTCTTCCCAAAATGATGGGATATCCATGTGTTGAATTTCTTGGTTGTAAAACCAAAAAATCTGCAGGGAATTCCCAAGAAGAAACTTCTATAGGAACATCTTCAATGATACCTTCAAGTTTTGCAACCGACCTATCATCCATTTCTAAAATTGTAAATGTGGGGCTGAGATGTTTGAGTTGTAATTGTTTCATTATATCCTTGGTCATGACATTTATTGCAGCTCCTAGATCTACTAAGACATTTGATATTGGTACTGAACCTATAGTAACTGTGATAAGCTGGACTTCTTGGGTCACTATACTTTGGAGGTACTAGTTTTCCAGATAAGAGATCAGCTATCTTTCCTTCAATATAAATAGTCTTGGGAAATGCATTCTTTTTCCTTCCTGCTCTTCTAATGCACAAATCTCGGATAGTACTTTTAATCACTGGTATATCCTTAATGGCTTGCAATAAGGGTAATGATATAGTTAACTTTTTAAGTTCCTTGACTAGGTCTGATTCAAAATTTTCTGTTGTGGTATTGAATCTTTCAGGATATGGAATTATCCTTGATGAAGGTAATTGTTCTCGCTATGGTTCTATTTTTTCTTCTTCTTTCTCTATTGGTGGTTCAACTATAACTGGTTCCAAAGGTTCTTGCTCTTCATTTTCCTTGCTTTTAATTGAAACAGGTTCAGGTACAACTTTTCCTGAACGAAGTTGGATGTTACTACAATCAATAACATTTATTTCAACATTTTCTTCAGCTTCAGCCACATAGACAGGGGATGCCTGTCTCATGTTGTTTGGATTAGTGACTGATTGAGCTGGAAGTTGAGGTTGTTTCACTTGTTGTGTTTGTTGTGGTTGGTTCTATTTTTCTTAAAAATTTTGATTAGGTGTAGGCAACAAATGCTGATTTTGACCTTGATTTCTTTGCTGCCTTGGATAGGACTGGTATTGTTGATTCCACTGTGGTTGACTTTGCATCCAATGTGGATTAGTCTGATTTTGATTCCAGGGTGGATTGTTTTGATTCCATGATGGGTTTTTTGACTCTGTGGGTTTTTGATTCCATGATGGGTTGTTTTGATTCTGATTCTAGGCTGAATTACTCCAATTTTTTTGTGGCCATTCTTGGGAATTTGTCCATTGAGGATAATTCCAAGGACGTTGGGGTGGTTCTGATTGTCCCCAAGGCATAGTCCCAGGATTATGCCCCCAATTTGTAGGAAAATTAGGGGGATTTTGGTATTGAGAGAAATTTCCCCCTTGTTTTGGTCCAACATAGTTGAGTTCCTCAGTCTGACTTTCTAACATAGTTTTGAGTTGTGGTAGCAGGTGGCATTTATCAGTTGAATGCATCTTTGAACAAATACTACAAATGGCTGAGATGGATGTTTTATTCAAAGGACATTCCTGCAAAGCATGTTTATTTCTACATCTTGGGCAATAAATTGCCAAAGGTTCTATGGTTTTTGCTTTTGCAGACATTTCCCCCAAAGTTGTGTTTAATTGCACTAGAATATCAGTTTTAAAATTTGCAAGTTCCTCTATTAATTCCTTCACATCAGTGCCATTTGTATTTTTTTTCTTCTTCCTTGCTTATTGTGAGAGTAATTCCTGTAGAGATTCATAATTTCCTCATTACTGAGAGTATTTACATCCCCTCTTCCCATCAAATCCAATACGTCTCTGGATTCATCTTGTAATCCTCTCAAAAAGATGGTTTTGCATAACTCTGGTTCTACAAGTCCACATCTCCTTTGAACAAAGGAGAACCTATCAAGATAGTCTTCTAATGTTTCATCATCTTCCTGTTTAATCCTAAATAACTCATCTTTCTTGTTCCTTACACGACAATACTCCTTATATTTGTCTAAAAACACAGCTTTCCATTTGATCCCAAGTTCGGATGGAATTTGGCTCTAAACTCATGAACCAGCGTAATGCTCGAGTCCTTGAGTGTTGAGGGAAAGACCTTAAGTTTCTGATTGTCATTTACATAGTCATAGGTTTGACATACTACTTTGAATTCAAACAAAATCGATCAGGATCTTCAGATACAACACCTCGAAATGTTGGAAGTACTGAAGGTGAAATGGTTTTCATGGGAGAGTTTTGTGTTGGGTTCAAACAGATAGGATATTCAAATGTCTTGGAAGGTTGGGGTATATCCTGATCATCTCCTTCATTATGGACATAGCCGTGTTGGCCATCTCTATCTAGATTACCTCCTTCTGCCATAGTTTCCTGTTCTTTGGGAACAATTAACCCTATCCAAATTTCACTCTCAAGAGGTCCAAGATCCTCTATTGATGATGAGTCTGATGATTCTTCTTTCTTAGGATGTTCTAATGATGGTGAAACCGATGATTTTCCTTTCTCATAATGTTCTAATGATGGTGAGACTGGTGATTTTTCTTTTAATATTTCTGGTAATTCAAACACAGGTGATTCACCCCTTAGGCGTGAATATCTCCTTAATGAAACAAGCCAGGTATCCTTTTGGGTAATTCTACATTTTTCATCCCTAGACTTACTCATTCATGTTTACTCTAAAATGACATAAATTATAGGTCAATAGTTGTTATTTTAACCAATTGTTCTATTCAGATTTTAACCTGAATCTTCATAGTTTAGTCTAATTAATAGCTATTGGACTATTGTTACCTTCTAGCAACACAATTCCTCGGCAACGACACCAAAATGATGCGTTGTCATTATACACATCATTAATTCTCAATGAATTTGTCAATCCAGGGCTGTGTACAAGGCTATCTGTGGAAGAAGGGGTGAACATGGTTATAACTTAGGTCAATCTAGAGCAACAGGTCTTATTGGTGAAACCGATTGTGTGGGGGTTTTAGGACATTCCTATCTCTAAATTGCATGAATTAAACCTTAATCTAAGTTGCAGAATTGGAAACTAATCATTAACTATAGAAATGAAGTCCTAATTACAATTGCAGAATGAGACCTAATTATGTTGCAAAAATAACAGTTGCAGAATTGAAAGTCCGATTATAATTGCAAAAAGGAAATCTATTTACTTTTGCAGTAATGAAAACCTACTTCTAACATGGAAATGAAACACTGTCAAGGCTCTGTAATAGAAGGTTGTCAATCTTCTATGCAGGGGTTGACAACAAAACATAAAATGCAGGAAATTACAGAAAACAGTAAATTTTGGAAATGACAGTCTGCAATAAATTGAAAGCTTTGTTGAAAGTGGGGATTACAACCAAACCATTAATCACAAAACATAAAATAAGCTAAGATTGCAAATATCATTAGTTGTTTACAAAGGAATGAAATGACAAGTTCTACAACTCATTCTGCTATAGAAAAATCAGAATAAAAACCTGTTGTTAGTCCTCCTCCTAGGTCTGGAAGTGGCCAACCTCTTTTTTCAGAAGAAGGTATGAGTCTCTTTCTCTCTAGATCTTACTCACACTCATTTACAAGCAATATGAAATAGAAACAATACACTTTATTGATTCAAACACATGATTACAATGATTCTGTTGAAAAACCTGTTACAGGACTATAACAGTCACTTTTCTGATTATTGCCTACTTTCTACTTTTTGCTTTCTCTATCTTCTATTCCCCTTACTCTCTACTAGCTCAACCTGAATGGGAGCCATATTTATAGATGTCCTAAGATCTACTAACAAGCTGAGAATATCTCAAAAGATCTAATCCTATTATGCTGCAACAATTCCTGGTTTTATCCTAGAAGAAGATCACACTTTGATCTTTCCATAAATGGTGGCTTTGGTTGGCAAGGATGGCAAAGTCATATTTGAGATATTTCCCCTTACCCTTTTCAATCTTTATTTCCCTTTTTCAGCGTCAGAATTCGGTCAACAAGTCAAAAAGCACATTCTATTTTCATTTCGAAGATAAGTGGCTCATTCCGAAGATACTGCAGTTCTCATTTCAAAGATCCGCTCATTCCGAAGATACTGCAGTTCTCATTCCAAAGATCCGCTCATTTCAAAGATACTACAGTTCTCATTTCGAAGATATCTGTTCATTCCGAAGAGACTTCGAAATGAACAAATGTGGGCTCCTTCAATGATTTCCTCTGCATTTCTCATGTGGGTTACTTCTCAGGATCAGATTCCAATGGTCTTCATCTCTTTCCACATGTGAATTCCATGCCTTGCCATTCATTGGCAACTAGTTGGAATTTACATGGGAAAACCCAGTTTTTGTTGCACAGTAACAGTTTTCTTGAATTGTTGCCAAATTTAGGTAAAATAAATGCTTGAGACATATCAAAACATGATTAGTGAAATGCTGCTATTAATCTAAGCATATCTCATTTTAGCAAGTCATAACAAAACAACATAAAACTTATACAAAAAGCTGTAAAAATCAGAATATAGTATTTTAGATACATTCATCATGCAAATAGTTAATACACAGCATATTGAATTAACTTAACTAGCATATTAGATTAAACATAAGAGTTTATAGGCAATTTCAGTGTTCAAAACATGTTATGATTGAGGCATTTCTAGGCCTCATCAATCATCACTAATAAACTCATTACAACCATCGATCATCTTGAATCTTTAATCTTAATCAACATAAAGTTTACTAAGAACCTTTTATGGGCATAAGAGGCTTTGAATAGGTGTCAGTTTGGATTCTCAATCCATGCTTTTCTTAGATCATTCATCCCCTTGAGAAACAATGGTCTTTATTATTCCTTAATTAAAACTAAAAAATTCTCTTGTCAAATATTATGGGCATGCGTAAATAGCGTTTTGTGATGACACATCATTTATGGCTTGTACTTAAGCAAAGATCACAATAAATATTAGATTCTAGCATTATTAAATGAAATCCACAAATTATAAAATAACAAAGCAAAACAAATTGTATGTATTAATGTTGAGCAACAATACTCCATGCATCCTTAGGGATGTGAAGTGAATCATTGATCTTGAATGCAAAGCTTGTGTTTTTGCAAGAGATTTTAAGATGACCATTGTGTAGTAGAGGGAGACAAAGATGCAAAATTGGACTCCTATAAAGTGTAGGCATTTTGAATGACTATAATGAACTTATTTTAGCCACAATAAGGATTCCATCCTAATTATGTATATACCAGCCTACCTAACCTTTGGATGGACACATTAGTAAATCAACAGATTGAGTAGTTATGGTTATACCTATTGTAAATACATGGGTGGAAATCAAATAATCCAATGGATTCATGTGCTTATCTTTCACATTGACAACATACATACCCAATCCCTACATCCTTAGGTCATTTTTTAACTATAAGGGATGTTTCAATCCTTGGCTAATATTTCTCAATCCTTGGCCAGTATAACTCATTTAATTCAAGAGCTTTAAGCCAATACCTTTGGTATAATTCTCAAAATAACCAAATGAGTCTATGAAACAAAGTGATTATTGATAAGAGGTAAAACTCACCAAAGAATCCTAGAGACACAATTGCTTTATCTATAAGTTGTCAAACTCATCCTATAGATATCACAATTTTTGTTGGATGGCATTAAACAAATTGCTTCCTTTCATTTTTTATGAAGTTTATTTATAGTATATTTATATTTCTCCTTAATATTATGGATACCTTTAACAATGAGTCTCCCAAGTATGAGAACTTTGACTACAAATATTCCATGGATAAACTGGCAAAACAAAAACTCTCTTATTTTGCTCAAATTTCATGTTGTAACTTTTGGTTTTAGCTCTTCAAAAGATTAATCTCCTTTTATAGTTATTGGTTTTATTGTTCCACATTTTTCTTCCTTCCCATGAGAAATGGAGATGAAAATATTGGAGCATAAACTACTTTTATACCACTTACTCTACACTATAAGGATCTAGGATGATGATGTTAAGGACAACTCCTCTAAACTAGCTTTGTGGCATCAAGTGAGTTATGACACAGAGTGGTGCTATAAATTTGGACACCAATGACAATATTACTCTATGAAGAAAAGAAGACATAGATATAGGAGCTATGGCACTAGGATATTGGTGACCATTATACACTTGATGTATTAACGTTAGATCAATTGGGACTTTATATATATATATATATATATATATATATATATATATATATATATATAGAGAGAGAGAGAGAGAGATGTAAGAAAAATACCTTAGAAAAGGATGTGCAAGAGGACATAGGTTAAATCCCTATGTAGTGATTTGATGATGTAGTTAATATTCTTGAGAAATAATATGATAACACTAAGTATATCCCTATGTAGAGATGTAATGGTATTTGTCATAGATTTGACATGCAAATACAACCATTAATATTATTAGTGAGATGTAGAGTGGTGCTTAATATTTGAACATCTTATTTCTACCTTATTCCTTCCCTTCGATGTGTTCAAAATAATCCTTTATGCAAGAGGATTTAACAAAATAGGAAAGGACAACATTGGAAGATAAAATTATCTTCCAATAATAATTAATAGTTTCAAGACATGTGAGAGGATTTGTTAAAAAAGTAGACTGGATTATATCAATTATATTAAACCTTTGCATTGATGTCATAGAAGAATAAACACATGTATGATTAGGAAGATATGAGGTTAGGAGTTACAACCGCTTTCTCAATTTCTTGTAACCTCATAAGCAATGCATAATATGTCATCATGATGTAATATTTACAACATTCTCTATTATTACATCAATGTTCAAAGTACATAAAAGAAATTTCTAAAAGTTCAAATTTCAAATGTGCAAGAGGCTTTGTTACAATATCTATATGTTGATCCTTTTTTGGAAAAACTATAGCTATATGTTTTGTTCTTGAACATGTTTCCAAATGAAATATCACTAAATGCCAATGTGTTTCTAGCACTCATGAAAAAATGAATTACAAACAAGATTCAAAACTCCTTCACTGTCACAACAAGATGTTGCATAACCATAACACTTTATAAAAAGCTCCTATGGCATGATATTCAACCTCAATGGAAGAATAAGAAACAACATGTTTCTTCTTACTTCCCTAAGAAATTGGACTGGTCCTAGAAAGAATTTATATCCAAAAGTAGATCTCCTGACATCAATGGATTCAACATAATATTTATCCATGAAATTTATCAGGAATAATTTATCATTCTTCTTGTACTTCAGATCATACTAAGTCATACTAAATATATACCTAAGTATCTACTTTGCTACTTTCTAGAGATACCTTTGGTTCTTGCATTGACCGTGAAAATGATTGATATCAATTCTGGTGTATGCCAAATAAATAAAACATTGAATCAAGTAGTAATAGATAGTTTCATTCACTTGTGGAGATGGATCATATACAACCCTACCTCCATTGAGGTGTCCATAGACTTACAACTTGTCATTTGAAACTTCCCAAGCAATGTCCTAGCATACTTTATTTGTGACATGAGCACATGGTTATCAAATTACCACACCTCCAAACCAATACATTAATGCATTAGCCTTAGATTGGTCATATCGAATAAATGCTTCAATGCTTTCTTGGTCTCTTCAATCATTACTAAAATCCTAGTGGTGACAAAGTTTTTGACATATACAATGATAATCATTATCTCTCTTTCATACCTTTTAAAGTATTGGTTTGGAACATAAGGACTATGATCGAATCCATATCATAGGAGATGTTCATCGATCTTTATGTACCATTCTCTAAGAGCTTGCTTTAGCCCATAGAGAGAGTTGATGAGTCTGCATATATTGTTCTCCTGACTAGGTATGACGAATCCCTTTGGTTGTGTTATGTAGACTTCTTTAGTTGGGTCACCATTGAGAAATATATGTTTGATGTCTATTTGATGCAACTTCCATTTAAACTATGCAACCATTGTGAAAACCATCTAAATGATCTTGATCTTTGTTGTTGGGATAAATTTTTTGTCATAGTCCATTCCTTCCTTTTATGCATAGCCCTTTGTAACAAGCCTTGCTTTGTATTTTTTGATATTGCGATAAGTTTTTTTATTTGGTCTTGAATACCCACTTGCATTCAATGGGTTTCTTGCTAGGTGGAATATCAACAAGTTGCTATATCTTGTTCTTGACATTGATAGCATTCTTCCACTCCAATACAAGAGCTTCATGAAACATTGAAAGTTCATTTTTTTGCACCATTCTCCTTATCAAACATTGAAGGTTCATCTGTTTGCACCATTCTACTCATCAGGGTTAGATTGACCTTATTTTTAACTCTGCTCTAAGTTCTTGATCCACAACTAAATGTGGCTGGAACAAAATCTAAGTTTGCATCACTAACTATACTGAGATACCACTTTTGTCTATGAGTGGTATTCAAAATCAAAGGCTTCCTAATACCTACATATATACATTCGTTCAGAACCAGGTTCCTTCATAATCTGATTTTACCTCATGTCATAGCTATCTGACCTAGACTTTGCAGAGTTTGAGAATTATTGGGACTCAAAACTTGCGAAACCTCCGACGATTAATTCTCTTGGATAAATCATGAATGCACAGAAACATCCTCCCACGCAAATCATAATATTCCATAGCCTTAGATTAAGTGAAAAATAAAATCACAAAAATGGCAGATTAAAAAAAAAGCAGGAGATGAATGAACTTTACAGCATAGCAAATGATTAGGGAAACTCACTCTAGCGGGCTCTTCAATTCAGCGATGCTATCTAAGCTGGGTTTCCACCCAAAACCAAGAGCTCGCGAGAACGAAACCCCAGATTCGTGGTGGTGGTGCTGCTGCTTCTCCACAGCCTGCTGGATCACGGGCGCCACGAGGTCCTCCGCCGCGTACTTGCCATCGGCCGACAGAAACGAAGCCAACTCCTCTTTGCGGAGCCGAATCTTCAGGCTCACTTTAAATCCATCATCGGCCTCGGCCGACAGAATCTTATCCGAGCTGGCCCTCGCAAAACGCGTCGACTCCCGAGGAAGAGGAATGAGAAAATAGAGGTCGCGTCTCTGAAGCTCCGCCGTTAGTGGAAGAGGTCGACTGCGGATCCCCTGTCGACGGACGCTGTCGGCTTCGAATTTTCTGTGATCTGCATGATCCCCAAGTAGTTCCTTCACATACACAGGACTCTTCAGCTTCATTACCGCTCCGTCGACCTTCATAATCCTCTCCCGTGGACACCGATCTGTCTTCAGCACTCCTCGCAGAACGTTACCCACTAAAGGTCACTATTTTCAAATTTCTAAATTTCCCACACTCAGATTCTGTTTCTAATTTTCCCAAGAAAGTTTCAAATAATGTTAACAATGAACACAGGCGAATGGTTTATATAGAACTTGGTCGGCTGCAGAAAGGAAGGTTCGGACGTGTTGGTGGGCGACAAAAGCAAAGCAGAGCAGCACATGCTTGTGGACATAAGGCTTGCACGAACACCACAAACGAAAGGAAAGAATCTTTTCCATTAGCGACATGGAAAAGACCTTTTAAAAACAAAATATTAAATGATATATGAGACCTCCTTCCATTTCATTTTGCTTGGGGCATGTGGTTAGAAAGAAATAGAAGAATTTTTAAAAAGGAAAAAATATGTATTTTTAGAAACACTCAAAATTTTGAAAGGATATTGTTGAACAACTTTTTTATCATCAAGTTGAGAATAAGGTAGAAAATAATGAGGAGGCTTTTATAGTTGCTACATGGACACAAACCAATTCAGGGAGGTATTTCTTCTCAAAATTAAAAAAGAACTAATGTTATTTAGCAACATCTAAAAACATATTGGTTAAGTTTGCATTTTGATGGGGCTTCTAAAGGAAATCCTTGAAAATCTAGAGGTGGAGGGGTTATTAAAAATGATAAGGGTCTTATGGTTGGTTCTTTTTCAAACTTTTTTGGAGAAATTAACAATCATATGGAAGAATCAAGAGTTGTTTATGTTGGTGTTAAATTAGCAAAGGATATCAAGGTTAAAAAATTGTTGGTTGAGGGAGATTCTCTGAATATAATTAATTGTCTAAAAGGTAAAGCTAAATTAAGTTGGAAGGTGACTAGTATCCTTCATGACATTTTAAATATGTTAAATTCCTTTGAAGAATATTTTTTTCATGTTCTTAGAGAAGTAAATAATGTTGCAGATTGGTTGGCCAATTGGGATACTTTTAGAGAGAAGGATAAGAGATGGATCCCTCTAGGTATTTCCCCTTCTGATTTGATTCTAATTGGGGAAAAAGAGTCCAACTTAAATGAAAATGTTACTCTCAATAAAATTTATAGTTTAATAAGGTCAAACATACTTCTTAGTTTTTTATGGGTAAAGTTTGGTAGTTTTGAATGAATTTGAAGCAGTTAATAGCCTATGTTGCAAGGTGCTCCTTACTTAGACAAGGTAGATTTATTGTTCAATCCTTGCCTCCTCTATTGAAGACATTGTCAAAGTTCTTCTCCACTTGTCCTAAGAGAAGTGATCTCTTCATGTGATCGTTTGTTCAAAGTTGTTTTGATTCAAGCATATTTTTTGTAGCTTTATGTAGCAGTGTATATAGCATTTTGTAACTTTTTTTTTTCAGCTTGTATTTTGTTTGTTCTTTGTGTTATGTTGGTTGTTGGTTTCTAGGTAGCTCTATTCCTATTTAATATGTAATACTTGGTTAACCTTGTTTTGCCTTGTATAACAATACAAGCCCTTTAAAACCTTGTTTTTACCTTAAACAAAAAACAAATTTGCGTATAAGATTAAATCACCTATTTTCTACTTTATTTTATTTCTTTTTTAATGTAATTTTTGTATAGTGAAGTCATCCAAAATAAGTCAATTGATCTCTATTAACATAGTATATTATTATTTTTGTAGATTTTGTTTATCGATGGGGTATAGACCATAACTACAATGCTAGAATAGGTGATGGGAGAACATAGTTATTGCACTACTTCAAAATTCTCATGTGGCTATGAAGCTCTAGCAAGGAATTGGATATGTACTAGGAAAACATCATGTAGTAAAGGATCCTAATTTGGAAAACATAGAGTACATGTGATATGTGACTATACAAACCTTTTGGTTGTATCTATTTGGTTTGTTGTTGCTTCCCCATGAATGTATGAAGTATTGCATGCCCATGGCTACAACATACCTTAAAAGACATGACTTATAGTTAACACGTAATACATAGAGATTAAGGGTGTGGGAAGATCTATTGGCATTCAATCATGAGATATTTATGGATATGAATGTCAATGTGGATACAAGAGAATCGTTCAAGATACTATTGTTTGAGGTAGGGAGGATGTTGAAATATGTGGAGTTAATGTTCAATAGAGGCCATGGATGAAATTTATATTGTATACACTTGTATTGCTCTGTGATTCATTGTACACCTTGTATATGTGGTTTTATTATACCAGTATAATGATAAACCTTAAGGTCGATTCTTTAACCTTGATCTAAGGTCACTTGTAATTTGGATATTTATATCCCTTCAAGCCAACCATTTCATCATTGGTTGTAAACACTTTTCTTTCAAGTAAACCATTTATATCCCTTGAGATTATTTGGTATTTAAGGGCACCTATTATATTGTGTTGTGTTTATGTGAGATTTATCTTTTATTTTCTACATAAATTATTGATTTTTTTTGTTTCAATATATATTGATAAATCTAAAATAATATTAGATCGATATGAATCTTTGTTACTCATTATTGCAAACATTATTATATAGTGATTCTAGAAACCAGGGTAAATTCTTTATAAGCAATTTATGGAAAATTTGCTTTCTCTAACAACTTCTTTAGGATTTCACCAAAAACCTTAGTTGGAGCTATGATCACAAGAATATCTATGCCGAAATAATTGACTAAATAAAGAGAAACATTTATTGACATTTGCATCATATTTTTATTTTTTGGTCATTCAATCCATGTGTTAATTAATTATTTATGATGTATTACTTTTTTGATGAAAAAACAAAATTATATTAAATTAAGATAAAAACCTTTACAATAAAAAAAAAGTGGGTGGGTTAACACACCCCATGGGGAATAAAAATAACCTTCATTGACAAGGGTTAGTAAACAAAGCCACCAACAAAACACAAGTTACCAATGATCATTACATCAAAGAAAGGACATCATATGGGGTAATGTACCCTGACATGTTGTCCTGCATAAACTGCTCATGATTATGAAATGGAAATTTACCCCTCTGCATCATGATTAAGGTATTTAGAAATCATGTCGCTCCAACCAACAACTGGTCTAGGTGAAACTGGTTGAACATCATCCCACCCCCCAACCTAGCGGGACAAATAAGCAATGTCAACATTAAGCTACTTCTTGACTAGTGAGGGCTAGGACCAGTGTCTATTTGCGAGAGAACTTCTTGCATATGATAGAGGCCAATAGTGAGAGCAGGATCGAAAATGCTCTTGAGAATAGTACTCTAGGGGGATCTGATTGACTGTACACGGAGCATTAATCCAGTGCGCTAGAAGAACTTATAGATGATCAAACTCCATAGCAACATTATCGGCTTGAGTACATATATGTAGCCACATTTCATTAGAAACTTCTAATTTATTAGCATGAGTAAATATGATAGAAGGTGTATACTATTTAAAAACAATTTTGTTATGGGCATTCCAAATATGAAAGAGTAGGCTAATCTTGAAAACTTTCCACACTTCAAAAAGTGGGAGAGACAAAGTAAAAGAGTCCCCAAGAAGATCTTGGGGCCAAGAAAATCTTACAGATATAAATGGGGAAAAAAGGAAAGAACCCATCCCCAAGCTTACCTAGATCTTCTATAATTCCAAAAGAGGTGAGTACAAGACTCGGGTACACCATAAAAAGGATATTTAGGATTAGTAATTCCAAGGTGCTTCAAACATTCCCCCAAGGAAGACTTTGACACAACAAGCTCCACACAAAAAAATATTGCTTGGGCTCAACATAAGTAGCCCAAACATTATGAAATCTAGAATTCCATCTAGTCCTTGTAGAAAATAAGTCCCAACACTAATTGATCTTAGGCACCAGAGGAAGATGAAGAGATAACCATTTATATCCCAAACGAGCCTTATAATTAAGCAAAGGAGTTTCAACATTCCATCTTTAGTCTGACCACCAAGGACGTTGTGAACGCACACCAATCTTGTGCAACATAGAAAAGGGGTGAGAGCAATAACAACATCATACGTATCTTTATCCTCACCATTCAGCCTGAAGGTGCATTTGAACTCATTCCATGGGATCCAATCCTTGGTTTGGCAAGAAAATAAATCAGCTATTGTAACAATACCCTTTTTAAAAACCTGCTAAACATGAATCTATTTCACCCAAGCTAAGGGAGAACCTTTATTAAGAAACACGGGGGACCACCAAATATTCATAGAATTGATGGATAAGTCTTTACAGAAACCATCTCCTCTCCAACAGATCCAAGGAGTGAGTTGTTGCTAGGCTTTCCATATATTTTTAATAATAATCCCTCTCTCATTGTTGTTTATGATGTATTATTATAGTGGTTCCCTAGCTAATAAGAAATCAATTTTGCTTAAAACTAATGAATGGAATTTTTTGATTTTGTTAACATATCTTGGTTTTCTTTTATGAATTATTAAAAAAATATCATTTCCTTCCCTACTTAGATTTTTTCAACACTACTGTGGTAAAAATTAGATGACAATTTGGATGATTTTCAAAGTAGAGAAGAAGAGGTTCAATAAATTTTGATCACCCCAAGTTGGTAGAAATATGTTGGGTAAAATTCAATGTATAACAAAGACCTTTCATCTAATTAACAAAGTTTTTAGAATGTTTTGATAATTTTAATGTTACTTAGTGAGAGAGGATGTCATAATGTATTGTGTTTCAAAAATATTTGTACAAGGTAAACAATAATAGATATGGTTGAACCATTAACATTTTGGATTATTTAAAAAAAATGATGGGATCAAAATTCAACAAATTTTAATATTTTATGAACAAGTATCTCGTTTTGTATTTGAAAATTCCTCTTTTGCCTTTAGAATTTATAATTTTGAGTTTGAAATATAAAATATTCTAAGTAATATTATCTTTATTGGTTGCCAAAGGGTTGGTTGAAAGGGGAAATATAGCCCCTATCATGTGCCATGGTGTAACAACTTAGGCATACTATCAATGTTTTTAGGTAAATAAAGGTTATGGATTCAACCCAAACTATCCTTGCCACTATGAATATTTTTTTAATAAAGATTTATGGTGATTTCTTTGGATGGTGTAAGGGACAATGATACTAAATAATTATGTGATGAGGTCGCATTCAACCCCACCTAGCTTAGGAAATATCTTCCTCATTCAATAATACTACTCTACAACTTGACAATGCCAACAATTATATGGCCAACATGTGAAGGGTGAAGCTTTGGCATTATAAACCCATGTGCCTCTCTCTTTTATCCAAGTAGTAATGATAGTTATGTATGCACCCTTACTAAGAAAATCCTAATGATCCTTGCCCTAGATTTTATAACAGTTTTGTTTAAATAAATGAAATCAAACATAACATAATATTATTTTTTTAAAAATACACAAAACAAAAAAACGCAAATATTATGGTGAAATGAAAACAAACATTACCTAATATTATTTAAAAATTAATAAAATAAAAACATAAAATATTATGGTGTTATTAAAATTCACTACATCCAGAAATTTTTTGTTTTGACCATTTTTTTAAGTCGGTCTCAACGATAGCAAACCAACAGTAGCAGAGAAAGCGACAGCAAGCCACATCGTTGATTTGGCAATCAAAGGAGAAAAGAGAAAGGGCCACTAAAAATTTCCAAAGCCGCGTACACCATCGATTAAGTTAATCTCCGCGTGTGGGCCAATTTACACGTCTTTAATAAAGACTACGATATATCAGTATCTAAACGAACTCACTTCACATACAAGTTATAGGATTCAACTTGTAAAGTGATCTAAATACATTGATGTACAACTACCAATCCTAACCTCTCTCAAAGCCGAAGTCTTCCTAATAGCTACATATATCCATTCGTTCAGAACCAGGTTCCTTCATAATCTGATTTCCTTCAGAATCTGATTTTACGTCATGTCATAGTTTGCAGAGTTTGGTAGAATCTGGGACTCAAAACTTGTGAAACTTGCGACGAGTAATCCTCTTGAATAAATCATGAATGAACAGAAGCATCCTGCAACGCAAGTCATAATATTCGACAGCCTTAGATTAAATTAAAAAAAAAATACCAAAAATGGTAGATGAAAAGAAAGAAAGAAAATAAAGGCAGAGATGAATGAACTTCTTTACAGCATAGCAAATGATTAGGGAAACTCACTCTAGCGGGGCTCTTCAATTCAGCGATGCTATCTAAGCTGGGTTTCCACCCGAAACCATGAGGTCGCGAGAACGAATCCCCAGACTCGTAGTGGTGTTTCTCCACAGCCTGCTGGATCACGGGCGCCACGAGGTCCTCCACATCGTACTTGCCATCGGCCGACAGAAACGAAGCCAACTCCTCTTTGCGCAGCCGAATCTTGAGACGCACCTTTGATCCATCATCGACCTCAGAAACAACCTTCACATCTCCTTCAAATCCTCCCTTGCTTAAATCTCTGTCGGAAAAATCTCGGCGCGAGAGCTGTAACTGACGGAGTCGAGAACTCGCCGACAGAACCTTATCCGAGCTGGTCTTCGCAAAACGCGTCTGCTCCTGAGGAAGAGGAATGAGAAAATAGAGGCCGCCTCTCTGAAGCTCCGCCTTCAGCGGAAGAGGTCGACTGCGGACCCCCAGTCGACGGACGGCGTCGGCTTCAAATATTCCGTGATCTGGATGATGGCCAATTATTTCCTTAACATACACAGGTCTCCGCAGCTTCATTACCGTTCCGTCGACCTTCATAATCCTCACCCGTCGACGCCGATCTGTCTTCAGCAGTCCTCGCAGAACGTTACCCATTCAAGGTCACTATTCGTATCCCACACTCAGATTCTGTTTCTAATTTTCCCAAAATAAGTTTGAAATAATGTTAACAATGAACGCAGGCGAATGGTTTATATAGAACTTGGTCCGTTGCACAACAGCGAAGAAGGTCTGGACGGGTTCGTGGGCGATAAAAGCAAAGCAAAGCAGCGCATGCTTGTCGACGTATATGGCTTGCACGAACAATACAAACTAAAAACTTCTGGAAGTTGAAATTCCCAGTCGGTGAGCCCACGGTAATGCCGATTCCAAGAAAAGACATCGTGTACGCGGAAGCAGCTCCAAGACCATCGGCCTCGAAAGCATTGCCCAGTCAGCAAGACTTTCGGAAGCTGAAATGCCCAGTCAGCATCGCTTTCGAGGAAACAGAGCCTGTTTAAGCCTGCAAGACAGGTCAGACTTACTGCTCTCAGGCTTTACGTTACTCAATCTACGTGTCGAAGAAGCGCACGTGCGCATATGACTAGCCTGTATGATCTTGACTAGGAAAGTGGAATAGGTCGAATGGCAGCAAGGGTGAGCGTCGTATTCAAAGTGATGATGATGCGTTGCAAGAAGAAGCAAGGAATCTTTTACCGAGTCCTCTTTCAGATTAGCGCCATGGATAGAAAAGCTGTTTTTCAAGAGGCTTTCGTAAACGATGAAATAGGCGTCACTTCCGTCTGTTCATTCAATGGATAACATGCGCAGTTCGTTATGGCGTCATCTTTTGCGATATAAACGGAGTGAAGTTGTCAAAGTGAGGCATTCGATTTGATTAAAGCCCTTGAAATATTCGTTAAAAGAGGAAAAGATAAAATGCACTTGAAGTAAGCACATTGGCGAATATTATATTAGTTTTTATGCACCATTTGCTCATCCAATCATTGACGATCTTAAGCTCTTCGTCCCATGTGCAAAAGATTTCAAAGTATTTGCATAGGCTTCTTTAAACTCCAAAAATATCGCAAATAATGATAAGCCATGGAATCTGCGTTCTTCCTACGTACACATTGTGTTAGGATTTCAAGCTTCTATGGAATCTTCGAGATTGTTAGACATTCATATAAAATATTCGAGATAAAACGAGGAAAGTCGCACAAAACAAGTAGTGGCGGCTAAGAATGAGAATTAATGATTTTTTCAAAAGGGTAACGGTGCGCACAATGTTAGAATGGTGATGAGCACATGATCATGTCTAATCCATATATATATATATATATATATATATATATATATATATCATAAGTTTCATGTCCGTTTTAAGGTTAAAGAATCAAATGTTATGGCTAAGCATAGGAATCAATAATGTGCTCATCATCCATTCTGTAGATATAGTCTATATCCTATCTATTGATGAATAAAACTTATTATTAATGTTATTATTTTTCATATTTGAGCTAGTTTTCACCTTAACATGTTTGTCTAAATTTTTATAATGATTTTGTAAAAATACAAAAACTCTTTTTAGTTGACTTATATTCCTTTTATAAATAAATAAGAAGATGCAATTTATAATTATGGCAACATAATAAATGGTTGTTTGCTTCTACATTGTCATGTTTGCATACGATTGTGACAAGAGAAAAACATCATGCATGCATAAATAAAAAAGAAATATATTTTATTAAGCTTTTTCTTTTTCTTTTTTTCTTGTATAAAATGCTCCTTAAGGGCTTACAAAATGGGGTTCTCAAGCTTGAGGATGTCCCTCTTATGTAACAATCACGACAAATAGTACCTTAATTGGTTTTTCCTAGCCACACTCAAGAGGTGGATGGGTTTTTTGCATAGCCTCATAAAAGCTTGGACCATCCTAGGTGCTTGCTACCTTGAATAACCTGCATACAGTCAAGATCAATGAATAGGTAGCATCAAAAGGGTCTACCTAGGTTAGGTCCCGAATTTACATGAAATATGCAATAAATAAACTTGATGAAAATATTACAAAAAACTATGAATATAGTGTCAGAATATGACAAACACTGAAAGTATATATGTTACACCTTACTGCTATGTTTGTCACTAAGAATTTGGGCAAGGGTTATCTCTAGTCTTCGACCATCTAGGGGGATAATGATTATCTTTGTGGACCATTATGATGTCAGATTGCTACGACTTCTAGTCAGCTAGGATCAAATTGTCGATATATGTGCTATCCCGATGCTACTGAAACTTGTTTTGGGCCTTCGAAGGGGGTGGTATGGGTATCTGGTCACGATTTGATACTGAAGTTGTTTGCATCTAGTTTCACAAATAGATTTTGGGCATAAAGGGGTTTGCATTGATCTTCATGGTGGAGTGAGGGTGAGCAAAGGGGATGGTTATGGAGGGTGGCTAAAATGTAGAAGAGAGGCTTGAGTAAACATTTTGATAGAGTTTTGGCTTATGAGAGCGTGTGTCCTTATTAGAGAAAAAGGGAGGAGTATTTATAGTTAGTATTTATAGATGTTGTGAATGGTTGGTGAGGGGAGATGACTCGGTAAGTCAAGGCAACCAAGTGGTAATGGTATATGGGATGGAAGTCCAAAGTGCTCCAGTTAGGGGAGATGTGGCAAGTGAGGTGTTAGAGTGGTCAAGTGAGAGTAGGTGTGATTAGAATGAGATGTTGGAGATGTGGCAAGTAGGGGTAGTGAGGTGTTAGAGTGAAGTGTGCACATGTGGCAAGTGGGGGATTGGAATTTATGGAGAATGGAGATGATTAGGATGATTAATAGGAGATTAGAAGAATTTAGAAGAATTAAGAGAATTAATGAAGGATTAGAGGAATTAAAGCAAGGTAGGAGGAAATTAGAAGAAATAAAATTTATTTAAAGAGGAATTTAGGAAATTAGAGAGATTTAGATGAAATTAGGATAATTTAGAATAATTAAAGGGATTAGGGGGGAATCTAAGAATTTAGGATATATAAAGAGAAATTAAAGAGGAATTGGAGATCTTAGGGAGAAATTAGGAGGAATAAAACAAATAAAAAGAGAATTAAATGGGTTAAAGAAGATTAAAGATATTTGGAGGGAAATTAGAACTTAGAGAAATTAGGAAGAAGTTAGATGAAATTAGAGGACATTGGAGAATTTAGAGAAATTAGAAGAATTGGAGAGCGAGTGGATTTAGATGAATTTGGAGGAAATTGGATGAATGAGGGTATGATAACCACTTGGAGATTTTGATGATTTGATCGGAAGATGGGTTCAGGTGGTTACAAAATTGACTAATTTTGGGTGTCTATAGATGCCTCTTTTTGTATCGTGTTGTGTGAAAGCACAATGCTATACAAAAATAAATGACACCTAGTCAATTAGATGAAAGAGTTTGCTTATTGTCCCAATGGAATAAAGTGAGTGGTAGTTGGATATGACTTTTGAAGGTTTTATGGGTTTTTTCTATCCCCTCACATGGCAAGTTGGTGGAGGAAGAAATAAATGACGACAATAAGATGCTAGACACAATGCGGAATGAGCGAGAGGAAAATGGAGATGAGTTGGCTATATGGGTGGAATGTGGCATGAGAAGAGGGGATATTATGGTATGCACATGAAATTAACTCTATGCTACAACTATTATAGTAAATCTATTTTATGCACATGACATTAAGCCTAATCTACGAACATGAAATTAAACCTAGTCTATGCGCATGAAATTAAATCTATGCTACGAACATGAAAATAAACCTAATCTATACGCATGAAATTAAATCTATGCTACAAACATGAAATTAAATCTAATATATGTGCATGAAATTAAATCTATGCTACATTTGTGTGATGAATGCGAAAAAAGAAGGCGTAAAATTAAAGGCAAGGCTTATGCTAAATAGGATAGGTCCTCATTTTGTAAAGTCTCGAATGATAGTGCTTATAAACTGTTCGAGACGACCATGCATTAGATGGGTATATATGGGAAATTGGGGTGCATAGTGAGTCATTTTCATCGTTGAGGATGAGAGACAAGAAGAGAGTGATGTGTGAGTGAAAATTTGATACAAAGGACTTGTAAATTATCGACTAGAGGTGACATGATGGTGACGAGATGCACGAAAATAGGAGTTGGAGGGAGTGCAAGGATGATAAGTGAACTTTTGGACCCTACTTTCATTCATTTAATGATAAAATGAACTTTTTTGTGTGTTTGTGCTTTTGGTGGGGGACTTGTATGTTGAGTGCAATTTTTTATTTTATTTTTTTCCCTTATTTTTTATTTTTTTTATTTTAATTGATTGTGATGTAACATGTGTGCAAAGTGGTCATCTAAGGGTTGGAAAATTTATGTATATGGTCATCTGAGGGTTGGATGGTCATAATTTATTTATTTATTTATTTTGAATGAGGATGATGAATTGTTGTTTATGGGTGGAGGTGTTATTTTTTGGATTTATTTTTAGAATTTTATAATGTGAGGTGTAGGAAATGTGGTCATCTAATGTTGGACGATGGTGGTGCATGGTCATTCAATGGTATGATGGTGGTGGTACATGGTTGTCTGAGGGTTGAATGGTCATGATTTATTTTTGTTTATTTTTGAAGGATATGGTACTGATGTGTGGTTGATTGTGTGGGGTTTATTTTGTAGTAAAGGTTACTGAGACCAAGGCATCAATTTAAGGGTGTGTTTTATAGGGCAAGGGGGGTTGATAGATGATGATTGACAGTGGTAATGAGATATTAGTTTAGAGGGGGCTACATGGCTAGATAATGTGCATGCAGATCATGTATATGTGATGACTTTGATGGATAGGTGTGATCCTAACACGTGCACATTTCATATGCCCACCGTGAGATCATGATCATGTTAAAGGATGTGTATCATATTTTTTGACTTCCAGTAGAGGAGGTAGAATCTAAATGACACGCATAACATAGAGATATGCCTTGTTTTAGAAGTTTTACAGGGAGAGGTGGTAGGATATTGATGTGGAGAGTGGTAGGGTGGAGTTTGATAAGCATTATTAATGATGTTGGTTGATGATGAGGCATGTAATTTTGATAATATTGATCTCCAACATCGTCTTGCTAGATTTATCAAGTGCAATGGAATATTCTTGGATTGGTGTAGGATTTGATTGAGAAATCGATAATAATGGGATGGGTCCTAGTGATATTAGCTCATACCTACAAAGAGCTACATGAGGTACAATGACAAGACCAATCAGGGTTAGGTTACAATTTGCTCCTACAAATATGGGTCTGGAAGCACTTTCAAGTGGGGAAATCAGAGGGACTACCTTGGCTAGTGCATGATGATATGGGGAGACATCCCTTACACCATGAGATGATGTAAGTATGGGGAGAAAATTAGGAGTCGATCATTTTATTGAATACTATTACATTATGAGGATCTATTTGCATAATTCTGATTAGGGGAAGGTATATGGAGACCATGGAGGGGAGGATCAAGTTGGAGGAAGGATGGGGAGCACTTGGTACGGGTGTAATGATGGAAGTGGGTGGTGGGTCGACATGGTACATAATACGAGTATTTTTAGTATGCTTGTGTTCTGAGATAGTTTGGATTTATATAATGAGGACCTCCTATAGTAGTATTTTATCAATGGAAAAGAAATAAGGTAGCCATAGACCCATAGTATGAGCATGTAGGTGCAAATGTGGATATGGTACCAATTATGGATAATGTAGAGGATGCATGTGGTCAATATTTTCAAGCAAGAAAAAGGTGTAGCAAGAGGATAGGACGATGTTGAGGAGGAGGGATAGAAGGAGCCTTATAGTGACATGTTTGATTTTAAATGGATCTCGAGGTAGGACCATCATGAGTTTTAGGGGAGGAGACTAAGGGGTATAGTGAGGGAGATTAGAGGGATGATAGTCAGGGGGAGTTTGTTGCCATGGTAGAGCACATGCACATCTTGGAGGGCCAACAAAATATCGTAAGACTACCATTGCTCTAGAATAGATTCAATGGGAGACTTAGCGATTGAGGTGGAAGGGTTAGGAGGAGGAGAGGGATACCCTATAGGTATAGTTGTAGAGCTTACGGGAGGAGAGATATAGGGTGGTGGTAGAGTGGGATAGCTTGCACAATCGAGTTACTACTTTCATTTTAAGGGTAGGGTAAGGATCCACATTATGATTGGATGCTAGAGTGGTGGTATTAGAGGTAGATTTGGTAATGTTGGTATGAGAGGTAGAGTTAGTAGTGTCTCAATATGGGGAGAGCATAGTTGTGGCCTAGTTATGATGAAAGAGGGCTTAGAAAAGAGCACTTAAGGAGTTATTAACTAGGCACCACATAGTGATACCATTAATTTCATCGACCTCATAGTCACAGAGGAGCTAGAGGAGTGGAGATTTAGAAGTACCATCAGTTACTCTTGCAATGACACAATTTAGAGAGCCAATGGTATCACAAGCATCATGTACATATATTTTGCATGGAGGAGACAATAGAGAAGTGGGGGTGGATAGTCACATTGAGATAAGTTAAATGGAAGTGGTGAGAGCGATGTTGGTGCACAGTGATGGTTTTGGTTTGATATGGCTATGTGAGCCATAATTTTGGATACCATAGGATAGGAGGATGGAAGACCAAATAGATGTACCCTTCAGACCTGACACTATGATGCATGATGTACATAAGATACACTTATATATATATATACATGATTTTGATGGATGTGTTGTGTTTATGTATTATGATATGATGTGTGATGAATGGTGCGTATATTAGATGAATTAGATAGTTATATATAATTATGGATGATAGTGCATGGTATGAATATGGTATGATAGATATATGTAGGAAAGCACACATGATGATTGTGCTATGAATTTTTATGTGTATTGCTACTCATGATTTAGTTGATTAATATGGAAAGGAACAAACCTCTCTCTCTAATATCAACAGTTAAATTCTTATAAGCTCAATATAAATCTCAAAAAAACCAATATACGCAGCAGAAATAACTATATAAGAAATCAATCAATATTACAATGAACAAATAAAATGTTTTGCCACTCAGGTAGGGCACGTCCCTGCCTTAAAGGCCAAGTGTGAATACCATAGATAAAAAGGATAAACGAAATATAATAGATAATTAAATTAGATCAACATAGGTAATGTATACATTAAAATCCTTCTCTTAGACAACATAGTGGACGACTATGTTTGGTGCGTAGCATGACTCCCCTTCTCGAAAAGATTTATCCTCAAACTTGGAAATGCCTGAAAAATACTTTCTGGTTCCCATGTAGCATCTTCTTTTGGTAGGCCCTGCCATTTGATGAGAAATTTATGGATGTGACAAGACCTCAGGATGCGTGTTCTACTTTGTAGAATGGCTTTCGACTGGAGATATATACACCCTTCTATATCTAATATTGGTAATTATGACTGATATTTCACCTTCTGGCCGATCACCTTCTTGAGACATCGTCTGGCATGGTCATAGGATCCTTTGGGTGGTATTCCTTTTGGTTCGTGAAAAACCTCCTCATAGTTAGCCATAATTTTTTGTAGATATTTCGGTTTGGTTTCTGGTATCTCTTGTACTACTTTTTCCATGCAATTAATTTGACCTATGAATTCGTAGCCACCTTTTCTTGATATTTTTTCCATGCTATGTGAACTCACTATTTTTTATGGAGGTGTTGGCATTCCTTGGAGGTGAATGGTCTTCCCATTTTATTTCCATTCAACAAAGCATTGCTTGTAATTAAAACCGATCGTGGTTTTCATTTGTTCCATCCACGCAACACCCAAAATAACTTCTGAATTCCCTAATTCCATTACAAAAATATGACCCTACCAAGTATAACTTCCCATTTGTAATGAAATTGAATATGTCTTACCTAGGCATTGACAAGTTTCCCTGCCTGCAGTTCTAACTTGAAATATGTCTTGACTGGAAGAGTAGATGTGTAAATTTAATGTCCTGGCAAGTTTTGCATCAATAAAGTTATGAGTAATTTTTGAATAAATTAATACTATTATCTTTCTTTTTTGAATGAATCCTGCTACCTTGATTGTATGGTGAGAGGACAACCTCATAAGAGCATGTACTGAAATAGTCATGGGATATTCTCCATCTACAACCACCTTGTGTTCACTTTGGTCATCATCTAGAGAATTATCAGGTGAGTTGTTCTCCTCTATTTCTTCATCTTCCTTGTTAGTATATTCAATTTGAAAGTTCTATCTTGGTACACATGCCTGATATTTTGGATGGTGATTGCAACATTTGTAGTAAAAATAACTTGATGGTTGATCATTTCTACAAAATGAGTTGTGATGTTGAGGTTGACCATATGAATCACATCATGTGGTTATTTCTAGTTGCACCTTCATCTCTGGCAAATTTGCAATCCTTATACACTCATCTAACTTGGATGGACTTTGTAGGTCCACTTCGACTTTAATATTTGCTTTCAATCCATTTATAAAAGTCACTGCCACCACCTCTAGTTGTAAATATTTTGCATAGTGAAGCATACTGATAAATTCTAAAATATAGTCCCCTACTAATCATATCTGCTTGAGTGACAACAACCACACTATGTAGAAACCTGTGGGACCTTTGTCAAATCTATGAAGAAATGGGTCCCTAAAATTATCCCAAAAGAGAGCCTGGTGGTCATTCTCATGTTTGTACCATGTAAACCATTGATAATATTTAATGCCTAATTTGGTTGCTGCATAAGGAACTTTTCTCGACTACCAAAATTGGTAGAAGTCTAATATGACTTCCATTTTGGCTATCCACCCATGTGGATCATGACCTTCAAAAGTGGGCATATCAATGCATGGATAATTGACTCTAGTAGGACCTCTTGGTTGGTGGTGCACATTGTTCCTATCTTGTTCCTCGTTATGTGTGGTTGCTAGGTGTGATTTTGGTAAGGTATTCGAGGACCCCTTTGTTGCTCAAAAACTTCTTCGTTACCCATATCTTCATGATTTATTTGGCCATTGAGGTTTTGGGACCGAATATTATGATCTCTTTGGTGTGTATCATCCTCATACTGAATGTCATTACTCCAGTGGTGGGGACTAGGGGGATTTGGTTTAAATACTTGGTGGAAGCTGGAAGTCATGGTAGTAATGCTTTATATTAATTTTGCTAACATCTCATCTGAGACCTTGGGATGTCTAGTTTCTACTTGAGTGATGTTATCTTGGGAGGATTCTAGGGAGGTATTGGATGTCATTTTGTTGATCAGGGATGATTCAGATTATAGCTAACAATTTTGAAAGGAGAAGGAGAATTTTGTGTACCTTTGCTTCATCAAGGTCTTCTTTTTGATTTCAAGTTTTCTTTGTTGGGATTATCCAAGCTTGATAGTTGACCTTTGGATCCTTTAGTCCACATTTTGTTCATGCACTTTCTAGAATATCCTACTTAGGAGTCATTGAGCTTCAATTTTCTACAAAAAATTTGTTAAATTGCCCAAAAATTTGGTTTATATTCTACTTCGTTGTCACTCCAACTATGATGCAGATTTGAATTTTAGGCCTCTTCCTTGTGACTTCAAACAACTTTTTAATTGTGAAACTCGACAACTTTTAGCAATTTTCTTGACAACTTTTCGCAGCAATTTCTGATGATTTTTTATAGCAACTTTTTCTGGACAACTTTTCGCAGCAATTTTTTGACGATTTTTGACAACTTTTTCTGGACAACTTTTCGCAGCAATTTTTTGATGATTTTTTATAGCAACTTTTTTATACTTTTAGCAATGTATACGAGCATAATTGGACCCTAAGAAATGTGATCGAGACCCGATAACAACGTGGAACCTGACACCCGAGGACATGCAGGACCCCGAGACCATTGAGGACTATGACACTAGACCCGAAATGGACGACGATTGGATGATACTAGACCCGAGACTAACAACAAGGACATCGAAGGACTGGCAATGCGACTAACTAATACAACAACATGAAGATAGTAATGAGAGGATACGTAGATAGGACAACACGAAGATAGTAGCAAGAGGACACGACGAGCCAACTAGGATACGGTAGAGCTAAAGACCACTATGGACATGATGAACTGAGTACAAAGACCTAAAACACCGATCGACATGGATTTCTAAGTGATATAGGGATAGGAAAGAATACATGCATTCGACAGCGAGGCTAAAGCAATATAGAAGGAGCAATAAGGTTTTGACAAGTGTGAGGGGACTAGCGTGTGACCAAGGTCACTCCTCAATAGGTGCGATGAACACCTTATAAACCCCCTTGCTATCTTTACACTATCAATGTGGGATATGTATCCCGTGAAAATTAAAAAAATAATTTAAAAATAAATAGTACCTTAGGTTAAACTCTTGATGATTTTAATTCTTGATTTTGATTGGCCTACGACCTTCGCAACTGTGCAGGAACAAACTGCATAATTTTATTTGGATTTTCCACATGGAATTTAGTTGCTTTCTACTTGAATTTCCTAGGTGTGTGAATATCAGTCACTGGTGCTATGATTTGAATTATCAAAAGAAGGAAGCGCAATGATTATTCTCCTATATTAAACACTCATTTTTGGTGTGCACCAATTTTCATAGCCTTTCAACCACATATTCCTTAGCATTTTGATTGGTTGGATGTAATTTTGTCCATGTTGCACCATTCTAGGATGTATGTGATCTACTTTGATAGTATTTCTTCAAACCTGGTTTCTCAAACACACCTGGTGATAGTGAAAGAGTTTATTTTGGTGCAAGTGGCAGCGAACCCCTATCCTCCGACATGTGAGATCAACCAACCTGATACCACTTGGAAAGGAATAGACATCTCTCTCTAATATCAATAGTTAGATTCTTATAAGCTCAATATAAATCTTAAAAAAACCAATATATGCAACAAAAATAACTATAGAAGAAATCAATCAATATTACAATGAACAAATGAAATGTTTCGCCACTCAGGGAGGGCACGTCCCTACCTTAAAGACCAAGTGCAAATACCGCAGATGAAAAGGATAAAAGAAATATTATAGATAATTAAATTAGATCAACATAGGTAACGTATATATGAAAATCCTTATCTTGGACAACATAGTCGACGACTATATTTGGTGTGTAGCATAATATGACATCAACACAATGGTAATGATATAACTGTAGGGTAGGTGGTATGAAATGTGACACAAAGTATACATAGAACGAGTAAAATTTAAAAGTAAAGATAACATGACTTGTCATTCCACACGCTCGAGGGAGGAAGAATCGCAAAGTTCTTTCAAAAACTCAAACATCCTAGTAATGCCGATCAAACTTATCTATTAATCAATCAGGCATTCAAAGATACTTAGACCAGCCTAGTGGGTTAAGTATCTCAAGGATCAAATTGTATGCAGTGAGGTTTATTTATGATTTTGAGTATGGTAGGACTAACCAATTGTAACTCAAACCATTATAATCTAACTCATTCATGAGCGATCATATATTTATACAAAATACGATCGCTAATGTGATAGATATATTTCCATACGAAGGGTATACTCTACTATCAATCAAGCATCTATAGCCCTAGTGGAGATAGCCCCATAATCCTTAAACATTGCTCTAGTGTTAGCCAAGCATCTATAGCCTCCATGGAGACATCTAAAATGCCCCAGGATCCATGATGAGTGATGAAAATGACTTTGTGTCATCATTTTTTCTTATTTCTTATGCTTTTGGTTTTTTGGATCCATGGTCTTGGATTATGTGCATGATAGGACGAGTAGGGGAAACTGTTTGCTTTATGGCTAGAGCTATGCATGGCTTCATATTCCCTAGAATTAAAATATGATTAAGATGTGAGATATGTGCATGGTCCTAAAGAAAACTTGAGGTAACTAGGAAAGGCCTATAACACTCAAAGACCAAATAACATATCCTAATATTGTTCTATGTGTTTCATAATCACGTTGTGTAAAAGTTATGACATATTGTCTTGATTAATAAAATCTTTATTTTGTGCATGTGTTAAATATTTAAGCCCCAATCTTGTAGAAGATACTTGTGTAGCAATAAAGAGAACACCCTAACAATGAAAGAATGAAGTAAGCAATTGCAATAAAAATGAACTTTTGTATTAAGCTTTACTAGAGCCTTGGTCTCCTTTTTACAATGATTTACCTTGAGTGTGCAGGGTATGATTACAATAAGCTTTTGCTTGCTTTTTTAGGGTACAATAGAAAAAGAGAGAAAATACCCCTTTTGCAAATAAAAAATATGGTGGGTGTCAATGATATTCTTTGCTCCAATAAATATGTCGAGTGAGCTTCAGTATCCTCACAAGCCATCCTTGCTTCAACAACAACTCATGAACCTATCACCCTCACGCATAATATGCTTAGAAATAAAAAATGGGTCAATAACACATGGAGGACCTCTACTATGTGAGGTTCATTTAGATACAAATGAAAACTATCAAAAACCTGAATTAAAATTCTTGCAATAAAGTAAAAACCTATGTAGAAGACATAATAATCAAGAAAAAATACCTTGTGGTGTTTTACTTGTTTGATCTAGGCCTATAGTTGGTTGATCTGGTCTTCAGCAAATGTAGGGCTACATTTATGGTTGGTCAAATGCAAGGTTGCATTTGTGGTTGGTAAAATACATGGCTACATTTGTGCACCTATGGAGCTGCGTTTGTGACTATGCAAATGCAGGGCTATGTTTGCGATTGAGTGACAAAATAGCTCAAGATGGTTATCCTCAACTTCGATGGCTCAATATTCGAGAATGCTCTTATCCTCCTAGAATTATTTTGGTAATATGATGGTGTATGTTTAGTCCTCTTTTGCTTGATCAAATTATGGATCCTTTATAAGATTTTGGGAGATGAGGATAGGTGGTAAACCAAGGCAACCAAGTGGCAAGGACTAGGTAGCCACCTATCATGGGCAATTAGAGTGAGTCACTTAGAGTATCTCACTTAGGTGGAGTGGTGGCATGTGGGTAGGTGAGAGTGGAGTGAGGTGTGTGATATGTGGAAAGGGGAGGGGTAGTGGTGGTTAGGACACTTGTCAAGGGGAGAGATAGGGTATCCTAGGGAAATTTTCCATATTTTACAAAATCTAAAAAATAGATTAATGTGTAGGAAAATACACCTAAGTTAGACCTTAGGTATATTATTTTATTATGCAGGAGTTAGGTTATGCAATGTGGATGGGTTTTACAGATTTTTAGGGTTTGTTATCTACATATTCCCATTTTTGTATCATTTTTTGCAAAACACAATGCGGTGCAAAAACAAGAGACACCTAACTTTATTGGATGGAGAAATGGACTTTGGTTAACTCGACATGAAAACTAAATAATTTTTAGAAATTTTGATTTTGGCTTACCCCCTCAAGCAATGAATAGGTGAGATATGAAATAGATGAAACCCACAAGTCACTTGATAGATTTTTATGGTGGAGGGATTTGATTTGATGGATGCAAATGTCAAAAATCAAGATTCAATTGATTACCCCAATTTTGGGGTAGGCATGCATTGTCAAAACTTTACCTTTGGTAGAAATGATGTGTGATTTTGTTGTAGTAAATGGACCAATCAATGTGGGTATGTGTGTGATACTAGAATTATTCAGAGGTGAAAATCATTTTGACACCTCGATTGCAGTCACCACATGTCAAGCCCGTATAGTGGCATGGTGCATACCATTTTGCAATTTGTAAAAGGTTCCACTTTTACGATCCTGTGAAGAGGGCTTAATGATTTCTTTGAGAAAATTTTCTTGAACACAGCCGCATTCCAAAATTGAGTTTTGTGATTTGGTGATTTGTGAAGTTTTGTAGCCTTTAGGGATGTTTTAGAGCATTTTTTGGCTTTTGGGGTCCAAACGTAGGGTTGTTCTTGAGGTTTTACAAATGCAGGATTATAAATAGGCTTGGGGGTCATTTTACCTCATTCTTGTGTTTAAGCATTTTGATTTTGCATTTGAGAGAGAAGAAGAGTAAAGAGGAGCGATGGAGATCATGGGTGTGATGGATAGAGTAGGAGGGGCTAGCATAGGAGGGTGTTCAAGAGAGGTAAGATCCCATGCAACCTTCTTCTATCTTAGATGGTTCAATTTTTGTTGTTTTTCAATTGTTTTTCTTTTTAGTATTTTTGTTCAATTTTTGTTTTCATTTTTTTTATTTTGGTAATGGAAAGGGGGTGGGCAAAATTTTTTTTTGAAAATAAATGGATGATGTATTGATGTGTTTTTATATTTTTCTAATGCAGGATAAGATGTTGGTTGCATGCCACCGATTTTCTCTTGTTCTACCTCATGTTAGGAAGACTTTTATTGAGGATGACTAGAGGTGGCTTGATAGTATGGGATTGGAAATGGAAGCATGGATAGAGGTGGTTAGGGTGGATGGGGGTACTTTTCAGTGTTGGTGGAGAAGTGGGACCCTGACAAGGGGACTTTCTAGTTCCTAAAAGGGGAGATGATGATTACCTTGGAGGATATCTATCACATATTTTGTGTACCTATTGAGGGACTACTTATTAAAGTCATATGGGATAAGGAAACTAGGTTGAGGTTCCTCTATGGCAATGAATGAGAGGATGTGGACGTTAGTAAGGGTGGCATTCAATACTTGGATATGTTCCAACGAGGGGATTTGAAGGCACTTTTGATGTATGTTATGCTCAGTTTGGCCAATATGTTATTACTAATAGTACAAGATCCAAGTTCCCTTGGAACTAGATTCAGTTGGTATTTGACATTATCAGTGAGGCTCAATTTTATGCTTGGGCCCCTAATTTATTGGATTAAACTTATATTGATATTTATAAGCTAAAGTGATACACATAAAATGGGTTAGGTTGCAACCTACTACTTCATATATGGGGCTAGGAGCACTTTAGTGTGGATCACCCTATGGGTTTGCCTTGCGAGCAGGATAACTCATGCCATTATGCTCTCAGGTGGTGGGTAGATGAGGAGTTGCAATCAGGCCATCCTAGTTGCAAAAAATAAGAGTATAGGTATATGTGGGTAGGTCTGATAGTTGTTGATGTATTTGATGACCATGGTGAGAAGATGATTGATGGATTGAGGATGGGATTCAATTAAAAAAAATTAGATGATTTCAATGGATATTAGGATGCCATGGCAATGAGAAGGATTTGATTTAATATTCTCATATCTTGTAATAGTTTGGGCTGCCACAGAGGGTTCTATATAACCCTGTCATCTATAAGCACTAGATAAATGAGATCAAATTGGCCTATCTTGATGATTGGCTAGTGGAGGATGAGGATGAGGAGGTATTAGATATACCAAACATCGATGATATTAATATAATAACTGAGTATGATACCTGGTTTTTTGTGTAGTCATCTTGGAAATCGAGTCAGATCTTGGATGATGATAGTGAAGATGAGAGGGATTATGGGGTTGCAAGGGTAGTAGAGGAGCCTCCACAATCATAGAGACATCATCAATTGAGTGGTGGGGTAAAGTCCACTAGAGTTGGTAAGGATAGACCTACAAAGGTTGGTGGTAGAGGTGATGCAGGTGTAGACATGGGAGTTATATGTGAGTTTTTGGAGAGGGATCAATGCAAGGTGAGGAGGAGTGGATAAAATTCTAGGTTGAGTGAGACAACCTAGCTGAGAAGTGAGACTACCTTCTATAGATCAAGGAGGGTCAAGATGTTGAGATGGTGATGTTGCAAAGCAATATGGAGGCTAAAGATGTTGAGATGGTATGATTATGAAGTGATATGGGGGCTCAATATCCTAAGATGACATAGCCACAAAGTGAGGTGGAGGGGCTATGGAGTACCCTAGGTGGAGGTGGTAAAGCAACTGTAATAACTACTCTCTGGGTAGAGGTGGCCGAGAGGGAAGGGTGATAGTGATAAGATTTATCCTACATTTGATCATAGGAGGATTGACTTGGTCAACATCATATTCCTCTATTTATATCTCCTTTTTCATCAAGGTCTATATCTAGTCGACAAAGAGAGTCCCAACATGGTAGTTCTCACTCGAGAGCTCCATAGTTCCTAGAACCATCTATTTCATAGGGTTTTGGGTTTGGACCTTCTCTTAGAGCGCTTAGGGCCCCTGATGGTGCTAGCTAGCAACTCTCATTGTACTTATTTTTTAGATGTTTTATTTTTAGTATGAGCCTTAGAGCTCTATTGTATACAACCTATGGGTGATCTATGTGCTTGCGACTTATACATATATATATATATATACATGGATTTTTGTGTATCATTTTATTGTGCTTTGTGTGTGTTACTTTTATTGTGAATGTATGGATGATGGTATATGCATGGGATATGTTGAGTGGTATTTTCACCCAGTTGTGAAAGTACACTCTCCTTTAGGATTTGGGTTCCAAATCCCCTCTTGCAAAGAAGTTAAACAAACAACTTCTCCAAGGTCTCCGTTGTATTAGCATTTGCATATGTGTATTAGTAATCTCAAATAAAGATATTCAATTTAAATGCTTGGAACACCTTAGTGATTGCAAGTAACTGTAAACAAGGGGCAATGTTGGTTTATTTCACCATGAAACTTTAGTGATTGTTCATTGGATTTTGAAATTTTTTAAATGTTTATTTTAATGCCTTGAAAAGTTAAAATTTTTGGAAAAAATAAAATGCAAAAAATGAAGAAAATGAAAATGAAATGCAGAAAACTGAAAATAAAATGCATTCAGTATGATGCTATCCTATTTCGACAAAACCGAAGATGTGAGGTCTCCGTGCATGCAACCTAACCTATTGGACCTGCAAAACAAGCACAATCCCCATAGACTAAGTGTTGGTTCCTAGGGTACGAAATAAAATTCAGATTTCAAATATTCGCCTAATGTAACCCAAAAACATGGCATTAACATTATCTATAAATTCGAAATCTGAAAGAATGAAAGAATAAACATTAAATCCATAGCATGCAAAGAAAATCTCCTTCTTTCTTGCCCACAAGATGCAAATTTCTGAAAACTTCGCATTAAAAATATGTCATTTTACAATAGCAGAATTTTTGGTTTTCCCAAACCAGTCCATGGAAGAAAAACAACTCAAACAGGTCCAGAATGGCCTTATCGCCTTCAAGTCTGCAACTCTGCTCGTCGCAATTTCCAACCCATGTCCATGAAGAAGAAAAACCGAGTCCAATGTGGAAGAAAATATCAGCCCAACTAGGTCCAGAATGGCTATCTTGCCTTCAAACCTGCAACGCTACTTGCAACAGTTTTCCACCCCTTCTGGCCTCTTTGAATGGCGTATTTAAACTTGTGAAAACATTGTTTCTCCTTCCATGACGGTTCGTTTCATTTGTCGATGGTTGTTCGTTTCACCTTCCCTGATTGTTCGTTTCACCTTCCCTTGTATGCGTGTGCTTTGCTTTCCATTTTGTGGCCCTTCGCTGCGTTTTCTCCACATGGGCTTGCGTCCGTTTCCCTCTGTGTGTAACGACCATCTTAAATGATTTCAAATCATTAAAGATTCCTTATGTAACGCTTTGTCTTCTTCATTGGATTTTGTCCTTATGTCCACGTCACTATGCAGGTCCATTACCTTGGCAAAAATGGAACATGTCGCGATATCGCGACGCTTCTTGTTTCTTTGTTTGCTTGCCCCTTTTGAATCACGAAAATGTAACATGTCGCGATATCGCGACACTTTTGGCCCCTTCCATCTTTTTTTGCTTTTAGCCATGAAAATGCAACATGTCGCGATATCGCGACACTTTTTTCTCTCTCTCTTTTGGAAAAATGCAACATGTCGCGATATCGCGACACTTTTCTCTTTTGGCCATGAAATGCAACATGTCGCGATATCGCGACACTTTTTCTTTCTTTGCCGCGAAAATGCAACATGTCGCGATATCGCGACACTTTTTTTTCTTCTTTTAGTCACAAATGCAACATGTCGCGATATCGTGACACTTTTTCTCTTTTTTGGCCGTGAAAATGCAACATGTCGCGATATCATGACACTTTTCTTCTTTTGGCCGTGATGGTGCAACATGTCGCGATATCGCGACACTTTTTCTTTTGGCCGCGATGGTGCAACATGTCGCGATATCGTGACACTTTTTCTTTTTGGCCGCGATGGTGCAACATGTCGCGATATCGCGACACTTTTTCTTTTTGGCCGTGATGGTGCAACATGTCGCGATATCGCGACACTTTTTCTTTTTGGCCGCGATGGTGCAACATGTCGCGATATCGTGACACTTTTTCTTTTTGTGGTGTTTTGCTTTTTTCTTTGAACTTTAGCCTATGGGCCACTTCGGTCTTCTTGGAACACATGCAAAAAAGGTGGGTCCCCAATTTTGGGGTACGTTGTGGATCAGCCACAACAAATGGTGACTCTGCTGGGAAATGCTCCTGAGCATTTCGATGAGAACTCAACTTGAAAACACACAGACTCAAATACAAGCGTTAGCAAATATCCCAAGAATGAAACTAGACGAGAAATACATGAAACATTAGAATTATTAAGCATCAGCTCGGTGTGTGCAATGTGCTTCATTCCCTATCATTTGAAATTGATCAACATTCCATTGTCAGCTTCACTTATGATTCGTATGCAAGGCTATGAATGATTTGTGCGAGATTTGATGTATGATGAAGATGTTAGAGATATAACAACCTACTTTGCAAAGGCTCGGACCTTCTAGTATCATGAACAAACATATTAAAACTGTCAAACCCTCTTAGGACCAAAAATATGTATACTGAATTAATTTACTAGATCCCAAAGTTGGTTATGTGTCACTACCATCTTGAACCCATGTGCAAGTGTAAGTGAAATCAGAGCTTTGGGGAATAGGATTCCCAACCTAAGCGAGATGGGAATTTAATCCTATCCTTACTACTCTGATCCGGAATTCATTACCTCATCTTGAACAAAATGATTTAACCTGTTATGGATGAAACTGTCAGGCTAGCCTGTCCGTTTGAGCAGTCAGTGGTCTTGCTTTTAGACAAGACATGTTGCCACGCATGAGCATACTCCACTGCCATCCAGGCGTCTATAGCCCCGATGGAGATTAACCCCATAATCCATGATTTGGCTTTACTTTGATTTCTTGGACCTTGGGGATGACTACCCATCCTTGCAAGGGACATGTAGTACGATCCTTCCAATCCAATATTAATAAAGAAATGAAAAATATTTTCTTTTGAATTTCAAGTTCTTGAGTGGGCAAAATAGAAGCTTTGGGGAATCGGATTCTCAACCTAAGCGAGATGAGAATTAGACCCTATCCTTACTACTCCATGAAGGTCAAATCAGAGCTTTGGGGAATTGGATCCTCAACCTAAGTTCGATGAGGATTTAACCCTATCCTTACTACTCTGATTTTAGGCTTTAAGCACTATGGGAGTGGTAAAAACCACTGTTTTAAGGATTATGTTGCATGATAGGACAGACACGAAATACTCCTTTCGCCTCACCTTTTCTTCCAAGTATGGTTTTGACCATTTTGCTCAAGATCCTCTTTAATATGCGTAGAACGTGCTTGGTTCAAGATAGTTCGGGCATCAGTTCCCAACCTTAGGATCCTTTTAATATATGTTATGTAATAACCCTAAGAGGATTCGACACCTTTTCAATGATTGCACATGAAATGAAGATGCAACTGAGATGGAATGTATATGCAATGCGGAATGTACATGAGATATGAATGCATTGCTCCTTTTGAAATGCGGATGGAGTATACCACCTACTTTGCCATAATTTATAAAACTGACAACTTCCTGCATCACAAGTTCCAAACGATACTCTTTAATGTGTTTGCGATATTCGTGGAGCTTTCTGCAATACAATTCCGATGTTTCATATTCTCCTAGTCTTAGTCAACATTCATAAGGACCTAAGTTAACAAACCAAAAGTGTCCAAAGGACCAACACACAAAACTTAAAACCAAAATGAGATCTAATCCAAAACCAAAACATGAAAACCAAAAGTATATACAATACAATACAAGATGATGCAAAAATTTGGATTATCATTTTCCCGGATCCCAAACCTGATTAGAATTCTTTAAAAGACATATGACGTGATACACATACCAAGTTTGGAAGGAATCCAACAAAAACAAGATCAAACCAAACAAAGAAACAAACTTCCACTTGCCCCTCTCACCATACCAATTTGATTTAGTTCCATTAGTATTCCTATAGGTGAGATTCAAATTACCAATTTGATTAGACAATGGTTGATTTTCAATTCTTTCTTGTCTATTCTTTAAGGTGCAAATTTCATAATTCCATTCATGATTTAGAACTAGGCTTTCTTTATTCAAAATGAAATTTTGTAAGCAAGAGCCTATTTCTAAAAATTTCAAAGCTAATTCATTTTCCATGTTCTTAGGCCAATCAAAATTGTGCAACAATTTACAAGCATCTAGGATATTTACTAAATGGGGATCATTAAGAATTTTTATCCTAGATTCAAGAATTAATTGTTGATGAATTTGATTTAGCAATTTAAGTGCATCAAGCTCCTTTTCATTCATTAAAGTAATGTTATCAAAGGTGTGGTTAGAAATTAATCCTTGTTCTTCATTCACCTTCAATGGCATTTCATCATAAATATCATTTGAATTATACAAATCTTCACCTAAATCTTGGATGTTTGGACACAAAGGTTTAGATTTTACCTTTTTCACATTTTCATTTACCAAAATTTGGTGAGGATTTGCAATTCCCCCTTTTACCTCATGGTCTTCATATTCTTCATTGATTACTTGTTCATCAAACATACCAAAATTGGGCACCCAATTAAAAACATGCCCATCCTTTTCAACCCTCAAATATTCTTGGTCGAAGTGTATGTCAAGTAACTCATCTTCATGATCAATCACTTTCGTTGCTTCCAATAGATCAACCACTTTGTCATTTAATTCCAATTCTTTGTTCACTATCCATGGTATCTCTTCCAACACATCCTCAAATTGTACAGGAGTTGTACTATCTTCCTTTGAGTAGGCGATTATGTTGTCCTGTATATCAATTGGCACACAAGTTTCATTAGCAGTTTTGGAGTGAGTGTAGTCTTCCCACTTCTTCCATGAATCATAGTAGTCATCCTCCAAGTTCAAATTGTGACGTTCAACTACTTCTTCAACATCTTCCAATTCATCAATGTGCTTCTCATCAAATTCACCTTCACCTTCCTTAGATGGTTCAATTATTTCCAAAAGTGGGTCATTTTTTGAATTCCAATTTATAAGGCTATCATAGTCCAACTTGGTGACCCATGATTCGATTTTATCACAATTTGGAGGGTGAAGAAATTTTTGATCATTAATTCCAAGCTTCTCATCGAGAGTGTCTTCCAAGAACAAGTGGTGAAATTCTATCATATCTTCAAATTCATTTATTGGTTTTCTTACAATTTCACTTTCAACCACTTCCTGTTCCAAGATTTCATCCTCTTCTTCCTCATTCTCACTCTCTTGACGATATAGAGTTTCCACCACCAAAATGTTGTCCTCTCCTTGTTGATGTTGGGGTGGACCCTCATTTGGCACAAGTTCCAAATCATCCACTTGAGCTTGGAGACAATGGGTATACATAGCAATTTCGGGACAATTCCTTTCATTATGCTCCTTTGTATTATGCAATCTACACCCCTTTTCCCATGCAAAATCAGAAATATTAAGAATGGAACTAGAGTGACTTGGTCCTGCAGAAGTATCTATCTGATTAGCAATAGGGGAAGGCACACCCCCATTGTTTGGCTTCGTATTCCACTGTCTCCCTCTATCGTTGAAGTTTCGATTTGGGTGAGGGGCATGGGATTCATACTTCTATTTTTGAACCAAATCATTACTCAATTTGTGAACCATATTTTTGAGTTCTTCAACCTCTGAATAAATCTCTTTTGGTTGAGCTATGTTATTGCTAGTTCCAATAGGATTTGCGTAATTGGTGAGATCTTGACTTAACATTTGAGTTGGATTTTGAGCCACTTGATTTGCGTAGGGATTCACACTTTGAATCGGAATTGGATTGGGTGCGTAAGCGGGTGTTGATGAATATGGTTGTTGATAAGGCAAAGCATTTATGCCTGATATTTGTGGTGCCATGATCTGATTCATCATAGGAGCTTGACCATATGGACCATATTGTCCTACCATAGGCATCCGGGAAAACCCATAACTCTGTGGTGTCATTTGTTGTTCAATGGTCATAGCTTCATTGTAGGCTAGAGCAAGCGTGGTAACTTGAGGATTTCGCCTTGCAAACATTGCCGTCATAGGATCCAATGCCCCAAAATATATTTGCAAAGCTACTGTGGGATCAATGGCAAAATGCCGAATTGCTCTATTATAGCACTTCTGAAATCTCTGATTAAAAGTTCGGATTGGCTCACCCTGGCCTCTTTTGCATGTAATGAACTGATTATAGATGATTGTGGGATCTAATGGTGACCTGAATTGGTTGACAAAAGCATTCTCCATTTGCGTCCATGACGTAATGGAACCAGTAGGTAAGCAAATATACCATTCGTAAGCCACTTGGTCTAGGCTCATGGGGAAGAGTCTACAAGCCACATCTTCATGTTGAACTTGCAATCTTATCAAAACATCCCTATAGGCCTGAATATGTTCTTCTGCGGTCCTTGGGCCATCCGGTTTGTATTTGGGCAAAAATCTCTCTATATTCCTAGGGATCTCATGAATATCCCCTACAATATTCAAAGGAATGTTATTGGCTCCGTACCAAGGAGGTGGTGGAGGTTGGGCCATTTGATTCAAAATCGATGATGATAACCCTACAAGAACCTGAGAAAACTCTCAATACCTCAAAGAAAACCTGCGACACACAAAAAATCTTGCAATTAATGAAATTCAAAGAATAACTTCAAAATCAATTTGTTAGTCATGAAAGAAGGAACCTTGACAAAGCAGTATTCTAAAAATGTAAATTAGTTTCTGATTCACCAGATCGCATATGCGCAAGTGAAGAGCATACTCCTAGTGTTGTAGGCTTTTTGATTCACAAGATCGCATTACACGCAGGTGAAGAGCATAATACCGACAACAAATACATTTTTAGACAAAATAATTCCTTACAAATAAGCATGAAATGACTAGAAAATATCAAACATGTAACGTATGAATAATCATGTTAGCATCAACCAAGAGGTGTATCCATTAAAATCGAATGAAAGTAATTGCATGGAGACAACCTCGTTAGTCAAATTTTTTTTTTTTTTAAATCAAATCAAAACACATTATTCCTGTATGAACAATCAAAAGCGTTAGAACAATGCATAGCAATTCATGTCCTCCTTTTAACACTACAAGGTTGTATTGTTAAAAGAGGGCTAAAGATAATAATCAATAGGGCATGAAATATTCAAAATTTAAATCCCTATAGCATTTAAATCACTATGAAATAAAACAATTCAGGCCCTCCTTCTAGCGCCAATCTGTTGAGTGGTATTTTCACCCGAGTTGTGAAAGTACACTCTCCTTTAGGATTTGGGTTCCAAATCCCCTCTTGCAAAGAAGTTAAACAAACAACTTCTCCAAGGTCTCCGTTGTATTAGCATTTGCATATGTGTATTAGTAATCTCAAATAAAGATATTCAATTTAAATGCTTGGAACACCTTAGTGATTGCAAGTAACTGTAAACAAGGGGCAATGTTGATTTATTTCATCATGAAACTTTAGTGATTGTTCATTGTTTTTTTTGATTTTGAAATTTTTTAAATGTTTATTTTAATGCCTTGAAAAGTTAAAATTTCTAGAAAAAAAAAAATAAAAAATGAAGAAAATGAAAATGAAATGCAGAAAACTGAAAATAAAATGCTTCCAGTATGATGCTATCCTATTCCGACAAAACCGAAGATGTGAGGTCTCCGTGCATGCAACCTAACCTATTGGACCTGCAAAACAAGCACAATCCCGATAAGCTAAGTGTTGGTTCCTAGGGTACGAAATAAAATTCAGATTTCAAATATTCGCCTAATGTAACCCAAAAACATGGCATTAACATTATCTATAAATTCGAAATCTGAAAGAATGAAAGAATAAACATTAAATCCATAGCATGCAAAGAAAATCTCCTTCTTTCTTGCCCACAAGATGCAAATTTCTGAAAACTTCTGCATTAAAAATATGTCATTTTACAATAGCAAAATTTTTGGTTTTCCCAAACCAGTCCATGGAAGAAAAACAACTCAAACAGGCCCAGAATGGCCTTATCGCCTTCAACTCTGCAACTCTACTCGCAACAATTTCCAACCCATGTCCATGAAGAAGAAAAACCAGTCTATGGAAGAAAATCAGCCCAACTAGGTCCATAATGGCTATCTTGCCTTCAAACCTGCAACGCTACTTGCAGCAGTTTTCCACCCCTCTTTCTAGCCTCTTTGAATGGCGTATTTAAACTTGTGAAAACATTGTTTCTCCTTCCATGACGGTTCATTTCATTTTTCGATGGCTGTTCGTTTCACCTTCCCTAACTGTTCATTTCACCTTCCCTTGTATGCGTGTGCTTTGCTTTCCATTTTGTGGCCCTTCGTTGCATTTTCTCCACATGGGCTTGCGTCCGTTTCCCTTCGTGTGTAACGACCATCTTAAATGATTTCAAATCATTAAAGATTCCTTATGTAACGCTTTGTCTTCTTCATTGGATTTTGTCCTTATGTCCACGTCACTATGCAGGTCTGTTACCTTGGCAAAAATGGAACATGTCGCGATATCGCGACGCTTCTTGTTTCTCTGTTTGCCTGCCCCTTTTGAATCGTGAAAATGTAACATGTCGCGATATCGTGACACTTTTTCCCTTCCATATTTTGTTGCTTTTAGCCATGAAAATGTAACATGTCGCGATATCGCGACACTTTTTTCTCTCTTTCTTTGATCGTGACAATGCAACATGTCGCGATATCGCGACACTTTTTCTCTTTGGCCGCGAAAATGCAACATGTCGCGATATCGCGACACTTTTTCTTTTTGGCCATGAAAATGCAACATGTCGCGATATCGCGACACTTTTTTTCTTTCTTTCTTTCTCTTTTGGTCGCGAAAATGCAACATGTCGCGATATCGCGACACTTTTTTCTTTCTTTCTTTTCTTTGGTCGCGAAAATGCAACATGTCGCGATATCGTGACACTTTTTCTCTTTTGGCCGTGATGGTGCAACATGTCGCGATATCGCGACACTTTTTCTCTTTTGGTCGTGATGGTGCAACATGTCGCGATATCGCGACACTTTTTCTCTTTTGGCCGCGATGGTGCAACATGTCGCGATATCGCGACACTTTTTCTTTTTTGGCCGTGATGGTGCAACATGTCGCGATATCGCGACACTTTTTCTCTTTTGGCCGCGATGGTGCAACATGTCGCGATATCGCGACACTTTTTCTTTTTCTTTTATTTGAACTTTAGCCTATGGGCCACTTCGGTCTTCTTGGAACACATGCAAAAAAAGGTGGGTCCCCAATTTTGGGGTACGTTGTGGATCAGCCACAACAGGATAGAATGAATGTACTATGAATGAATGCATATTATATTATAATTATGTATGTAGTCAAACTAAAGGTATGACCTTATCTATTGTCATTTGAATAGGTTATGGAGTATTGTTTAGCAAACTTTGGTTTTATTTCTTAATCAGGAACACCAACATAGTAATACTAGTTTGATGATGAAATGAAATATATGTGTAATATTATGATGATGGTATGGAATTTAAGCTCACTTATCACATTGTTTGTCTTAGGGATAAAGGATCTAGAGTTGTTTTTCAAAGACTCAAACATCCTAGTGATCTCAAACAAACTCATCTATTAATCTTACAAATCCATAAGATACTAAGGGCATCCTAGTGGAGTCAAATATCTCAAGGACCAACTATGTGTGCTTTGAATATTTATTTCCAATCATGAGCATTTGTAGATTGATCGATTGTAATTTAAACCAATAAGCTAGCTCATTCGTGAGTGTACATAGGTTTGTACAAAATAAGGTTTCTAATGTGATAGACATGTTACCATGCCAAGTCTACTCCACTGCTAGTCATACATCTATAGCCCTAATGGAAATTAACCCCATGATATAATGACCTAAGAATTCTAGGGATTTAAGATTTTATTTAATTTTTTTTGTAAAATACTTTTGTATTTTTGCTTTTGTGCTTTTCCTTTTTCCAATTCTCATGGTTATACCATGTGCATGATAGGATATGCAAGGAAAATCATTCGCTTTTGTTAGGGTAAAATAGGTAGTATATTGCATTATACTACATAGGATTATTACATTTACTTTTTACTGCATAACCATGGAGATATTTATTGTTCCATAATATCTTATGGTTAACCTAGGTTAATACCTAAAATATCCTAGGTTAGATATTTTAGGTTAGTGGTTTAATTGAACTTCTCTATCCTAGGTTAGTTGTTAGAATCATGTATCTCTCTCTCCTATTGTTAGAGTGATTAGTTAGCATGATTAGTGTTAAGTTAGTTTCTTAACCTATTTTGTAAATTATTTAAGCTAAGACTATCCAAAGGTCTAGCTAATGATTAATTGAATAATATTTTCTATCATATTTTGCAACTCTATTTGCATCATTGGTATCATCGTCGGGTGGCCCAATACGAGCATTGCTCATTCCACCCAACTTGGACCCTGCATGGATCTCAAGGCACTTTGCTGGTGACTTGGCCCTACATGGATCCCTAGGCAAACTATTTCTGACCTACCACTACAAGGCACCTGAGGTGCACTGTTGTCAGCTCTATCTGGCATAGATTTTGAGGCACGCACCCGACTAGTCCTCTGGATGACCTAGCACCCTGCTGACGTGGTGCACTACTATTTCGCTGATTTACCGATGCACTCCTGTGAACGCATCAAAATTTATCAAAAATTTGGAATGTCACGTGTCGATGACGGACTCGCACGAACGAATTTCCAATGGAGCATAGTCTTCCTCACAAGGGAGACACCTCCAAAAGTGCAGTTTTGCACTAATAAATGGCTTGTTAAGTCGTTTTCCTATGCATGTGGGATAATTTCCCCAGTTCGCACTTAACTGTTCATTCCATGGTGTAGGCAATTTGTAGTATATATTTTAAAGATTGATGTCCATGGCACGGGAGATCTATAGGAGAGTGATTGAATCACACTTTGAAATTCTCTGCTAGTGAAGTTTCTCCAAGATTCTATCTTGAAGGATCACTGCGATATCCGGGCTTCGACCGCATTCAAAAAAGTGAACAAAACCCCAACATTCTATCTACATGGCCATAATTCACTGTACAAAGATGTGAGCAAAACCCCGTCATGCATCATTGTTTTATCGTTGTTCGGATTCTATGTTTTTTGCATCCTTGCAGCGGGTAAGAGCGTAGTCTATACGCTTGGATCGTAGATCAACAAAGCCAACCGGAGGCTGACACAGTTTAGCACAACAAGTTTTTGAATTTTTTTTGGTTGAATACCACTTGTGCCATCGTCACTCGAGGAGGAATCACCGTCGATGCGAGGGAGTGATCATCGCCGCCACAAACCACCATCAACGAGCAGAGGAGCGGTGGCGCTTCTTTGTTGGGCTAGCGGGGCCACCTCATATACAAGGGCCCCGCTGATCCTCCCAGATCTACCCGCTAGCCCACTTGGTTGTGGGTTGAGCGATAGGGCTCTAGGAGCCACGACATCATGAGATCAATCCCGCAGGTCATAAAAAACAAGTTTTTGCTAGATAAATCGAAGGTTTTTAAATTTTTTTCCAAAATTTCACTTTTCTAAAGTTTTTTTTTGCTTTAATAAAATATTTTTTTAAGTATTTTTTTTATAATATAAGCTTAAATCATTTGGATTTAAAAGTTAAATTTTAAATTATAATTTTTTTTCCAAATGTAGCTTTATTATAAAATTAATGACACTTTAAAACATATTTTTTTTAGCATTTTTCAAAACTTAGAAATTTGTGAACGGAGAAACCCCATAACCTTCATTTTTTTTGCAAAACAAAAAGGAGTTCTTCAACAATTTTTTGCAATAAATTTCACAAAAGTGCTATAGTTTTCTTCATTTTTTTTGGAGATATAAGACATAGCAACTCAAAACAATTCTATTGCAAAACACATAACAAGCCATGATTGAGGAAGCATAAAAGGTCATCTCATTTTTCCCAAAACTTCAAACTTTGTTTTTTGTTCTCTCCTTCCAGAAAGGAGACATAAAACATAAATTAGCAAATTTTTTTGTTGTCAACTTGAGATCCATTCAAACCTATTTTGTTGCTCCTCATGCTAAATTTTTGAAGAAAAAAAAACCAAAGTCATGTGTCGACTGGTTTGGAAGCCTTTCAAACGTGGGTCATGTGTCGACTTGTCTTGAAAGGAGTGCTCGAATTTCTCAATTTTGTAAACATTAAGGGGGGATAGAAATCATTTTTTTTATTCTATTATTTGCAAAATTGTAAAGAAAAAGGGGGGATTTTCCAAAAACAAGAAAGGTGCAATCTCGATTGTACTCGACACCTTTCTCAAAAATTGACTATACTAGGTGCATTTTCGGTTGCATCCGACACCTAGAGTGATAATAATTTGGGTTGCTCTCATGTTTTTATTATTGCACTAACACTCATGTTTTTTGTGTGCAATTAAACAATCAGATACAACATTGGCAGAAGCATTTTACAAAACCCAAATTTCACTCCAAAACGTGCTACACTTTGCACAGGTTGAACAATAGTCAATTTTTTTCTACCCCATAAAAAGGTCAAAAATCCAAAAACACCTTGATTACCTCTCTTTGTTTGGCTTAATTTCCTCAAAATTTTCATCCTTCTTGAAGGGTGTTAAGGCAGGTGCCATTAAATATCCTAGAGAGCACAATCAAAAGTCTTTCAACCTACCCCTTTAATTTGCTCTATCTTGTTTGGCTTAATTTCCTTAAACTTCTCATCCCTTGTTAAGGGTGTTAAGGTAGGTGCCATTAAATATCTTATAGAGCAACTTAAAATCTTCCATATACTCTTTTGAGGGTATACTGCAAGAAATACTCATCTTAGTCCAATCAATTTGAAACCTTCACCATGGCCATGATCAACAAGTATCTCATAGAGAGCCAACTGCTCAAAGGTTCAAATTATTCTGCCTAGAAAACTAATATGAAGGCCATCTTAACTGTAGAGGAAATGTGGGAAATAGTAACTGGTGCTGAAACTAGACCCACCTCAGCTAGAGCAGATCAAACAACTTATGATAAGAAGGATAGGAGACTTTCCTTATTGATCTTGCTAGTTGTTACTGATGATATCCAACCTCATATCAGTGAAGCTAAGAATGGTAAGGAGGCATGGGATGCCTTAAAAACCATATTTGAGGGGAATAATCAATCAAAAATTCTTAACCTCCAAACACAGCTTCAGACTCTTCATATGAAATCTAGAGAAACAGTAGATTTATTCCTCTACAGAGTGGTAGACCTGAAAACCAAACTACAAGCCTTAGGAGAAACTATGGAAGACAAAATCCTGACCTCTATCATTTTGAGGGCTCTTCCCGACTCCTATAGAATGTTGATCACTTCCCTACAAGTCTCTAGGAGGACAGTGACTTTTGTCGAGTTGGTAAATCTGCTTCAAACAGAAGAAGCTAATCAACTCCAAAGATATGAGGCATCCAACAATGCCCTTTTCTCAAATAGACAAGGTGGTAAGAAAAAGTGGAATCAATAGAAAGGCTCTTCTTCTTCTAAAGACAAGGGTAAAGGCAAAGAGACTTAGAAGAAGAAGCAGTATTGTAAGATTTGTGACAAAGACACTCATGAAACCAAGAGATGTTGGTTTAAGAACAAACCGCCCAATGAACAAGGTCAAAAGAAGGGCAAAGGTAAACCAAAGAACAAGAATAAACAACAACAGGGACACATTGCAGCTGAAGATTCTAGTTCAGACTCTGAAAGAGCACACAAAGTGCTCATGACATATACAAATTCCCCTCACAAGGACACTATGTGGTACATATATTCAGGCGCTAGTAAGCATATGACTGGTGATAAGTCCTAGTTTGAGATATTTGAGGCTCGAGAAGGTAGACCGGTCACCATTGCTGATGATCAAACCTATCGAGTTCAGGGAGAAGGAAGTGTTTCTGTCTCCCTTCCAGATGGAGAATGTAAAATTCAAAAAGTTCTTTATGTACCAGGATTAAAAAATAATCTCTTGTCAGTTCCACAAATCTTGGACAATAACATGAATGTCAATTTCAAGGTGGAAAAAGAAAAGAAACATTGCTTTATCACTGAGAAAGGAAAATAGATAGCAACAGGTTCATACAAACATGGTTTGTTTGTCTTAGATGCAATTACCTCCTCACATACTGCAATGGCAGTAACCACAAAAAATACCACTTCTCTATGGCATAAGAGATTTGGGCATCTAAGTTCAGGGTATTTACTAGAACTCAGTAAATATCAAATCATGAAAGGACTACCTACTCTTTCATCTACTTTGTGAGTGTGCTCAAATTGCTTGTCAGGAAAACAACATAGAGTACCATTTGAACATAGCTCCTTTCGAGCTAAGGTACCTTTGGAGTTAGCTCACACAGATTTGTGTGGTCCCATATCTACTAGTTGTGGAGGAAAAAGGTATTTTCAATTATTTGTAGATGATCACTCACAAAAAATGTGGATCTTCTTCTTGTAGTTGAATTCTGAAGCATTTGCCTATTTTGAACAGTTCAAAAAGGTTGTTGAGAAAGAATCATGATGTTCATCAAGACCCTCTATTCATATCGAGGGGGGAATACACATCACAGGAATTTTCCTTATTTTTATAGACACATGGGATAAAGAGACAGTTGACAACAACCTATTTTCCTTAGTCAAATGGAGTTTCTGAGAGAAGAAATCAGTCCATTATGGAAATGGTTCGATTTATGATTAAGGGATCCAATATTGAATACACTTACTAGGCTGAAGTTGTTCAAACTATTGTATATCTTTTAAATAGGGCATCCACAAGGGCTCTTGAAGGTATGACTCCTCAAGAAACATGGAGTGGAAGGAAACCCTTCATATCTCATCTATGAGTATTTGGGTGTAACGCTTTTATGCATATACCCAAGGAGAAAAGAAATGAATTAGATGAGAAGTCTCTACCATGTGTTTTTCATGGATATGATGAATTCTCAAAAGGCTATCATTTGATAGACCCACTTACCAAGAAAATACATGTCAGCAGATATGTAGTGTTTGATGAAGCTTTCACACCTAACACTACATTAGTATACCTAGATGATGAGGAGCAATAGTCACTTCCTCCTCCATACTAGAAAAATCCTGCTAAATGGTATACAAGAACAATGAAATATTCCAAACTTACTTCACCACCTGATCTTACTCTTAATCGTCCAAAGACACGAAGCATGACTCAACAAGAAAAGACTGAAGCATCCACTTCAGTTGATGATCTTTGTGTATATTTCCAATAGCTTTCTGTTGATAGAGAGTTAGTTAGGTAAGATGATATGGAAATAGATGAGGAGAGGGTGTACTTGTCATCATATGATGAAAATGAACCTTCTATAGTTGATGAAGCACTTAGACTTCCTCAGTGGAAGGCAGCTATGGATGCGGAACATAACTCCCTCATGAAGAATAAAACATGGAAGTTGGTGGATTTTCCTAAAGGAAAGAGACCCATAGGCTACAAATGGGTTTACAAAGTCAAATATAAGGCATATAGCACCATAGATAAGCATAAGGCCCATATTGTGGTGAAGGGCTATGCTCAAAAGGAAGGCCTTGACTATGAGGAAACCTTTTCTCCTACAGCAAGTATGACCCCCATTCAAGTTCTTTGTGCTATGGCAGCACATTTCGGATGGAAATTAAATCAGATGGATGTAAAAAATGCCTTTCTAAATGGTGACTTAAAATAAGAGGTGTACATGATTCGATCTCCTAGATTTGTAGAGGAAGGTCATGAGCAACAAGTTTGCAAGTTGGTCAAATCATTATATGGGCTAAAACAAGCCCCAAGAGCATGGTACATAAAAATGGATAGTCACCTACTGTAGCATGGATTTAAGAGAATTCCATCTGATGCAAATCTCTATATCAAGAACACAGGTTCTAAAATAGTGATTCTTGTGTTATATGTAGATGATCTGATCATCACTGGCAATTCAGAGAAATAGGTGGTTGCTTTATCTTCAATTGAGGTAGAATATCGCAATGCACGTGGAGCCGTGTGTGAAGCGATATGGCTAAGTTGCATCTTGGCTACCATGGGCCTACCAATTAAACTTCCTATTCACATATTTTGCGATAACTCAGGTGTTTTGAACCTGGTCAAGAATATAGTACATCATGAACGAATAAAGCATATTGACACAGATTGTCATTGTATGTGTGATAAAGTTCCTAAGCACAAAATCAAGCTCCAACACATTCCCACCGATGTATAGGTTGTTGACATTTTTACAAAGGCACTTGGACATGTCAAATTTCAACTGTTTCGAAGTAAACTTTGTATATCAAAGTAATGTAATAAAGGGAGGATGTTAGGGTAAAATAGGTAGTATATTGCTTTATACTACATAGGATTATTACATTTACTTTTTACTTCATAACCATGGAGATATTTACTGTTCCATAATATCTTATGGTTAACCTAGGTTAATACCTAAAATATCCTAGGTTAGATATTTTAGGTTAGTGGTTTAATTGAACTTCTCTATCCTAGGTTAGTTGTTAGAATCACGTATCTCTCTCTCCTATTGTTAGAGTGATTAGTTAGCGTGATTAGTGTTAAGTTAGTTGCTTAACCTATTTTGTAAATTATTTAAGCTAAGACTATCCAAAGGTCTAGCTAATGATTAATTGAATAATATTTTCTATCATATTTCACAACTCTATTTGCATCAGCTTTATGGCAATAGCTACTCATGAGTTTATCATTCCAAGGCATCACAATGTGATTAATGTGTGATAATGTGCGTGGTCCAAGAGGAAACTTGATTTAGCTAGGAATAACCTATAGCACCTAAGGACTATTTGACATTCAATGGAGGTTGTCTGAAACACTAGGAGTGGTTGAGTGACTGAAAACACCTAGAGATTCCTCAAACTAGAGACTACCAAAGACATAAGGTGCCATGGGATTTATTGCTATGTTTTGTTTTTGGTAAAGTGGTGGATGGTGGAATGAAACTAATACTAGGATGAAGGTGCCCCTGATTAAGGCAACAAGACTCAGTGGACTAACAATTATCCAAACTAACTGAATGACCACTAATACAACAAGCGATATGTACGAATGCAAATGATAGGAATGTGTGAATGTAGTGTAATTGGAATATATGAGTTATGAATGCATGAATGGATGCACAAAATGCAATGTGAATGAGTAAGCAAAAAAATATTTATTTATTTTATCTATATTTTTTTAGCCATGTATATATAAATATATATAGTTCATATCAGGTATAGAACACTCTCAAGTGAATAATTTTCAATGGCTTAGGCTCTTCTATTCCCTCGAGACTGGCAAGTTTATATGTTCTAGGACCCAAATTTTATTTAATTATGAATGGACCTAACCAATTAGCCATAAATTTGTCATAAAGGTGTAACAAGGCATTGGTGTTTTGTTGATTCTCCTTGAGGATGAGATCTCCTACTTGGAATTCACATGGATGAACTTTTGCATTATAAGCATGCTTGATATGATCTTGATATACTCATAGATGCTCCAAGGCATTGATTCACCTTTCATCAAGGAGTATGAGTTGGTCAAGATGCACTTGTCTAGAAGTATTATCATCCATGAATTCTTGTAATGAAATGCGTAGTGAGGGGATCTCGAGCTCAAGAGGTATAATTGCTTTAGCATCATAGACCAATGAAAATGGTGTTGCCCTTATAGGTGTACGAATGCTCATTCGATAAGCCCATAATGCTAAGGGGATTTGAATATGCCAATCTCTATGATTGTCTTTGACGAGTTTCTTTAGAATGGCTATCAAGGTCTTATTGGTGGCCTCAGCTTGTCCATTTGTTTGTGGGTAATAAGGAGTCGAGAAACTATGTTGGATATGATATTTCTCACAAAGTGCTCGAACATCCTTATTCTTGAAAGACTTGCCATTGTCTAAAATTATCTTTGAGGGAATGCCAAAATGATAGATAATATGTTGGAGTATGAACTCCATGATTCTAGGTCCTATCGTAGTGGTCATAGGAATTACCTCGACCCACTTTGTGAAGTATTATATGGTAGTGATGATGAATTTGTGTTGTCTCGATGAGGGAGGTGATATTTTTCCAATCAAATCAAGGCCCCATTGTGAAAAGGGCCAAAGAATTTGAATTGGTTGTAATGCTTGTGATGGTACATGAGTTAAATTGGCATGTTGTTGATATTTTTGATATTTCTTTACATAGTTGCAATAATCACTTTCCATGGTGGGCCAATAGTAACCCATACACAAGATGTGCTTTGCAATGGCCATCCCACTAAAATGGCCACCACAAGTACCATCATGAGCCTCGGATATGGCCCATTGTGCCTCTATAGGCTCTAGACAATGGAGTAAGATTCCATCATAGCCACATCTATACAACACATCTCCCAAAAGAGTGTAACAAGCTACCTTTTATTTGAAAGTGCATTTGGTAGTTCATGATAAATATATAGGGAGAGTACCAAACTTGAGAAAGTCCTTTACCTGATTAAGCCAAGGCTCGTATGGCTCTGCATGAATGAAGCAAACATATTTTTCATCTTTAGACTCAGCTCATGAAATTGTAGATTTGGACATTGTCATGATAATTAGTGGTTGGACCTCTCTTGCAAGGTTCTTTGGAATCAATGATCCTAGAGAGGCCATCACATCTGCAAATCTATTAGTTGAACGAGGTAAGTTATCGATCTCATACCAATCAAATTTTGCTAGCAATTTTATTGCTATTTCATTGTAAAGTTTTAAGACTAGATCTCTGCATTGGTAAGTTCCTTTCACTTGATTAACTACAAGTTGGGAGTCACCAAATATTCTTATATGCTTGATGCCCATAGCGATAGCTACCTGAAGCCCTAGGATTAAGGCTTCATACTCTACATTGTTATTCATGCATGGGAAGTCAAGTTTGAATGATGAAGGGATAGGCATCCCTTGTGGTGTATAAAACATGACTCCTGCACCTTGTCCTTTCTTACACTTTGATCCATAAAAGAATAGGGTGATGTCAACATCATATTCAAGAGTGACATGTTCTTCCTATTCAATTATGGTAAAGACTAAATCATCTAGTAGCTCGATAAACAAAGGTTGATCATTAGGAAGTGGAGCTTCCATGAGCTGATCAACTATCACCTGACCCTTGATGGATTTTTGGCTAATGAATTCAAGATCAAATTCCATTAAGAGCATTATCCATTTTATGGTACAGGTGTTGTTGTATGTGTGAGTCATCATGTAACATAGAGGGTTTTCATGAGCTATGACATAAGTGGTGTGACTTAGCATGTAATGTCTAAGTTTCTTAGTGGCAAAAACCACTGCTAGACATAACTTTTCCACATATGCATATCTGGTTTCATAGCTCACCAATGTTTGACTAATATAATAAATTGCTTGCTCTCTATGATTTTCATTCTTTTGTGCAAGCATCATCCCTAGTGCAAAATCCATGGCTGAGATATAAAGATGAAATGGGATTCTAGGGTGAGGTGGTGTTAGAACCGATGGTGAGGCTAGATATTGCTTAATATCATTGAAAGCCTCTTGACACTCTTTATTCCATGAGAAAGTGACCCCCTTTTGTAGCAGGTGATTGAATGGCCTGCATTTGTTAGAGAGTTGCATGATAAAGTGATGAATCGCTTGAATATTTCCTTGTAAACTATGCAACTCCTTAAGGTTTCTTGGGGGTGGCATTTTTGTAATGGCCTTGACCTTGTTTGGGTCCACTTCAATGCCTCACTTGGAGATAATGAACCCTAGAATTTTACCTGATGTAACTCCAAAGATACATTTCTTAGGGTTCAATCTCACCTTATGCTCTAGAAGTCGATCAAAGACTTTACTTAATACATCGATATGATCAAGATGTGTTTTAGATTTTGCTATTAAATCATCCACATAATCTTCAATGATTTTATGCATGTAGTCATGGAAGATATATGTCATGGCACGTTGATACGTAGCTCCTACATTTTTAAGGCCAAATGGCATCACCTTGTAACAAAAATTCCCCCAAGGTATTGTAAATGTTGTTTTGTGTTGGTCATCAGGATTGATTCAAATTTGATTGTATCCTAAAAAACTATCCATTAGAGAAAGCATTTCATGGCCCGTAGTAGAGTCTACGAGAGTATCGATGTTTGGTAAGGGAAAGTCATCCTTAGGACATGCTTTATTTAGATCTCAAAGATCTGTATATATGCAAATCCCTCTATTAGATTTGCAAATGGGTACCATGTTTGAGAGCCACTCAAGATAGTCAATGGGTTGAATGAAACCCATATCTAATAATTTTTGAAGTTCTTCTTTGACCATGAGGGCAATGGTAGGATGTAATTTCCTTAATTTTTGTTTGACCGACTTTGCATCAGGACCCAAGGTGAGATTGTGGACTACCAAATTAGGGTCAAGGCTAGGCATATCTTTATATGACCATGCAAAAACATCTTTCTTCACTGCTAGCAATGTTGTAAGCCACTCTTTTTCTTCTTCAGATAGACTTTTTCCTAATTTAATGATTTATGGATTATCTGCATATGTGCTAAGGTTCACATCAAAAGTGTCTTCGATAAGCATGTGTGAACCTTCCTCCAACTGGTGGGGAGTAGGAACTAAATGAATATCATCGATAACATCCTCGAATATTTCTGGCATTATCTCTTCTACTTTGGTATGATACATAGATGAAGGGGAAGGTGAATATTGTGGAGGGATATAAGCATTGGAAGCTCTTAGAAATTCTTCAGACAAGATGAATTTTGATATGGATGGTGGTGATGAGATCTGATCCATGTCGATAAGGCTAATGTCAATAGGAATTGGTTTTGCCAAATCATATGGATTACATAGGGGTGCCAACAAGTCAATAAAAATCATGTTAACTTGAAGGACTTATGGTGGTTGCGATGTGGAGGGTGGGTTCTCTCATTCTCACTCTCAAGGTAGTAGTTGACCTAGAATTGATGGATTATCATGATGTCATAGAGGTAGCCAAGGTGGATCTAGTGGGTCAACTAGTGCATCAAGTCGCTCAAGTGGGAGGAGGAGATGAAATATGGGTCGATGGATAGGAAACATTTGAAGGTAAAACTCATCCTCATCGATGAAGGGTGCAATGGGGACTGAATCTTCTTTGGAGCTATCAGAGGTGATTGAGAGTACATCAAATTCCTCATCAAAGTCTTCCTCAGAGTCATCATTAGAAATGGAGTTTATCATGGCAATTTGTGGTCACATTTTTAGAAAAGCCTCATACAAAAGAGGCACAAACTTAGGGTCTATATATTCATCATCACTATCATCACTATCCTCATCATCCTCCTCATTAGGATTTAAGGTAAGTTATTGAAATGTTTCCTCAAAGGAGGATGTAGAGGATTGTGGCCTATATCCTAAGCTAGAGTGATCATGTACCTCTCGATAGTGCAGTTCAAATATGTTATGAATACCCTATTCATGTCATCCTAAACCATATCCCTACTAGTTAACCCATAAAAAATATCACATTGGGAAATATTAGATTGGATAGATACTCAATATTAGCACAAAATTATTGTTGGGGTTCATCGAGAGGAGGTGGATCAGATGAAGAATCGACTCCTCCATACACAAAATTGATCCTATTTGGAGTTGAACCCATGTTATATACTACACCTATAGCTAAAGGTGGGTCACATGGGTGACCATAATCTCTAACAATCTCAATGCTAGGTGGGGTAATTGTGATATTCTAAACTATGTACTCACCAATACTTGGGTTGGCGAGATGGACTACAACTTGGGTGGGTATGGATGTGGATGATGTAGGTGTAGAGGTGGAGGCTTGAGGAGGGACCTATGGCTCAGATGATGTAGATGGTGAAGGGTCTAGTTGAGTGATGTGGCTAATAGTTTGGGGCTTAGGACAAGGTGGGGTGATGTTAGATGTTGGCTAAATTGGATTGGGTGGTTGAATCTATGATGTGGAGGCTTGTCCCCCCTATGTGAAGGTTGGAGGGGTGAAAAGTTGATTATTTGGGTGATTTGATGGGATGTGGCTTGATGAAGGTGAGGGTTGATTTATAAGATGATGAGGTGTGATGGGAAAGTGATATGAGGTGGAGGATGAAGCATGATTTGGGTTGATGGTTTGGGATGTGGAGGTATGATCGACTATGGGAAGAGCCTCTTAAATGGGTGCTTTTGATGAGGTGTCTTGGCATGGGGCTGATTGAGTGGTTATTGGAGTGATGGATAAATGGGTGGATGGAAAGGATGGTGCATATGGGTTGGAAATGAAGTTGTAGTACTTGAAAGGTTCTTCATCTATGGGTATACAATGAATTTATCCCTCATGCACATATTTTAGGCATTGATGTAATGTTGAGGGTACACTCTTCATGTCTCTAATCCAGGGGTACCCAAGGAGTATGTTATATTGCATGGCCCCCTCTAGGATATGGAAACATTGTGTGAATGGTTTTGACTCCCATCCGCATAGGGAGGACAACTATTCTAACTATAGAGCATAGAGTATCATTGAAATCTTATAAGGTAAAAGTGGAGCTGGCAATATGTGAAGGTGGAAGGTTAAGGTGTTGAAGTGTTAGTGTGGTGATAATGTTGATAGAGGATATAATATCGATTAGCACTCATTTGAAGGGATTTTTATCAATATGAGCTATGATATGTAATGGAGGATCAGGTATCTCCATTGGCATGGTTTTGATCTCAAAATCATAAAATGTAATTGATGGTTCCATGCATGTCTAAATATTTTCCACAAATTTTATAAAAGCATTGGGATCTTGTGTCTAAACTTCAATGGATTTTAGGATCTCCATAAATGCTTCATGATGTGGGGGAGATTGTTGTATCAGCTCATAAATTGATAGTTTGGTCGAAGCTAATTTTAAACTATGCATCAACTGACTCCTCAGTGTGATGGTTGGTCTTGGTGGATGGTTTTGGAGATGAATTTGGGATGGTGGATTGGTTTGATTTAGTTGTTGAGGTAACATCAGTTATTGGTGCCATAGGAGGGAGTACCACTGGTGTTGGTTCATTTGATTATTATGTGTGATTGGCATTTCTTTGACCATGGGTGACTATATGGATAGCACCTACAAAACCTTGGTATTGTTGAGCATTATGTATATGGTTGACTTGGTTGGGGGGAACTATAGAAGTTGATGCCCCCATTATTTATTGAGTCACCTCATGATGAGGGAGAGGTGTTTGATAAATACCAAGGTTTTGGTTTTGTTGTGCTAAAGGGTTATCAATATTGATAGTCCCCTTCTCAATCATATCTTGCACAATATCTTTGAATGAATAGCAATCATTAATATCATGACCTTTCTGATGATGAAAGGTATAATATTGGTACTCCTTATAATACCTACCATATGGTTTGTTGGGATCTTCAAGTTTTATTTATGGTAGTGTAATCATTTGTACCTCATACAACCATTGGAAGATGTTGGAGAGTGGCTTAGGTAATGGGGTGTAATTGTGAGTTGGTCTATTATATTATCGATATTGATGGTTGTCTATTGTGTTGCCCTAATTTTGTATTTGAGGTGGGGGTAGTACCACTTGATATGCTTATTGTTGTTATGGTTGTTGTTGTTGGGGTTGTTGGTATTGGACTTGAGTTTGTTGAGTCTATGATTGAGGTGCACTCAAGACCACTTGGTTCACCTGGCCAGATTTGGACTAGCCTTGATTATTCCCCCTTTGGTTCTTATTTTTCCATTCCTTTTTCTTAAGCTTGATCTCACCCTCTTGGATTTTAATCTCTTTGATTACTCTAGCTTGGGTGAGTGCTTCTTCAAATGTTTTGTATTATTGTAATTGTAATAGTAAGGAGATGGGTTTTGAACAACTTCTTGTGAATATTCTTGTGAGTTCTACCATGGGGAGGGTGAATGGCAATTTAGTTATAACTACCCTCCAATGGTTTCCATAGTCATAAATTGACTCATATTCAAATTGATGTAAGTTGAATAAGTCGATCAATGTGGTTTTATTTCTAACATTTAGAGAGAACCACTCTAGAAATTGATCTACTAATTGCTCGAAAGTGTAGATACTATGGTGTGGAAAATGGTTGTACCATTCTAGGGCATCTCCTCCAAATGTTTGAGGGAAGGTTTAAAGCATCAAAGGATCATTCTCTTGTATTCTAAAGCATGCATGGATGAATGCACCTACATGCTCTTAAGGGTCCTCATCCCCTTTGAATTTTTCAAACTTTGATAGTGTAAAATCAGTAGGATAAGATGGTGATGGTACCAAAGGATGAATGGGGTGATTGACTAGCTACCTTAGAGTGGGTTTTTGATATAACATTCTAGGCATCTGCATGGCTAAGTTATCAATATGGTTCTGCAAAAACTAAAATTTAGGATCTTCCAATGGTGATTGAAAGCCTTGGTTTACTTGTTGTGTGTAGGTTGGGTGAGTTTGTTGCATGATGAATTGGGTTGATGAAATGGGGTTTTGATTGGCTAATGGATTGATGTTGGTTGGTATTTGATGGTGTTGGATGTTCTAGTGGTATTGGTTATGGTATGATTATTGTTGATGATGTGGAGGTTGTTGATGTGGAGATGGGGGAATGATGGTGTGTTGGGCTGATGAAGTGGCATAGATGTTGTGAAGTGGATGGGTGGGTATGGTTATGGTGGGTGGTCATGACACCCAGGATGGATCTTGGGTGAAGAAGGTGTTTTGGTTTGATATGGGTGGATGATTGAAGTCTACCACCTATGATTGTTATTATGATATGGGATGGATACCTTGATTAGAATTACCAACAAGAAACTAATGTAGATGTTGCAAAGCTTATTGTATAGCAATCATAGATGTAGGTTGCATGGTTGAATGAGGGGTAGAATTTTGGACTTGATGTGTGGTAGAAACATTGAGTGGATGTGGGTGGAGGGTAAGTGGTGAAGGGGATCGTAATCGAATGAGGGATGGTATGTTTGCATAGGATCAACTAGATAATAATGATGTAGGTGGAATTGATGTTGGCACTTATAAAGCAGTATTGACTTGTGCTTCATAGAGTAGGTTAGAGTAGATGATGTTGTGGGTGGATGGGATGGAGATGTATTGATTGGATGATGGTGGAGGGTTTTGGTTCATGGGTATGGATATGGATTCATAAAGGGGGTTGATGATGAGTTGGTTGGTGTGTTGAGGGTGTGAATAGGTGGGTTCCTGATGGAATGTGGGAATATATTAGGGTGGAATGGTGAGAGGGGGAAGGGATGGACAGACCAGGTTTAGGTACATTCTAAGGGCATCAATATCCAAATATGTGATGCATAGATCAGAGGGTGTGGATGGCTCGGTGTGAGGGGTCTCTAGGATGGAGGTGTGGATGGCTCTCTACATCATGTCCATATCTGAAGGGGGTGCACGATTGGAAGGTCCAATAGATAGGTCCACATGGATACCCCCTTGCTCAGCCATAGAAGTGGTTGAGGTATGAGAAACCTAAGCATACTGGTCCATGGATGTAGGTGGTTGGCTTTGGGTGTTGGCTAAATATTTGGCTTGACTTTGGGTCAATACCATAAGCTAGGGATGAGATGGTGAATTTATGTGTGTGGAGAATGTGAAACTACGCTATGAATAAAAACACACAATCACACAAACAAACAAACATTTTTCTATTTTTATTTTGTTTTTTTACAAATTTGTTTTTTATTTTTGTTCTTTTTTTTGCAATTTTGTTTTTAATTTTTGTTATTTTTTGAAAATTTTATAGTTTTAAGAATTTTTTTGGAGTTTTGGTGTGTTTTATGTTACCTAGGCCTAAAAACTATGAATGGTAGGTGGTGAAGTGGAATCTAAAAAGGTGTGTTCGAACCCACCCCTCTGATCGAAGGATGAATCATGAACGACTGATAAAGCTTCCTAGATGAAGGCTTGGTGATGGGTGTAACCTAAGGAATAAAATTACCTCTCGAAAGAGGTCGCACTATCTAAGTCCTTGCTATCAATAAAAATGTGACTTTCACTTCACACTCGGGCATGCTTGGACAAGAATGATAGTTGTGATCCACTAATTATTTAGCCTCATGGTAAAAGGGCATCTAACCTAATGATCACCCCGAGCTAACCTCAAGAGTGACCAACCTCTTGGTGATGAAATCCAAGTGACTATCATACTAACTATGGCTTATCTAGGGCTCTACTAATGGTTGGTGATGAAATCCAACTCATTCAGGAGGTTTTCCTTGCACTTGTCAATGCAGAGGTGTAGAATTATGATTTGTGCATGTGTGTGTGGGGGTTTTATTTTTGTTTTGTGAAGTTTTGTGAAACAAACACAAAGCTAATATTAAGAATTCAAGCTATAATGGACTTCAAATTTTGATGTCTACAAATACAATTAGAGATATATAGAATACAAACAACACTCAAAACAAAAAAAATACAAAATTATGAGTTATATTGCAATCATAAGGCTAGGAAATTTGCTATTATGTCTCATTGGTAAGAAGCCAAATTTGTGGGATATTGTGTTGGCATAGAAAAAATTTGCATATAATAATTTTATGAATAGTACAACTATAATTCCATTCTAACTTATGTATGGAACTCATACCAAATGAGTATATGAGTTGCAAATAACCATTGAATAGTATAATCCGCTTTGGCTGAGGATTTTGTCAAGTATATGCAGGACTTATATCATGAATTTAATGTTGATTTGTAAAGGAATGTCATAAAATATAAACAATGTGTTGACCTCAAGCATTGGACATAGGAATTCTAGGTTGGAGATATGATTTTGGTACATTTTCAAAAGGAAAGGTTTCTAAAAGTCACTTACAACAAGCTCAACTAGAATAAGATTGGACCATTAAGATCTTGAAGGAGTTCGTTGCTAATGAATATGAAATTGAGCTTCTAAAATGGATTGAAATTTCATCGATATTTAATGTAGCCAACCTATATTCATACTATGGTCAACCTACCAATAAGGATGAAGCACATATAATTGATATCCCAACAAAAGAATAGATAGTGCAGTTTCCAGAGAAGGAACGTGATGAAATTAAAGTCATTATAGACTCCAGAGTGGCAAGAATAAAAAAAGGTAAGACATATCATGACTATTTGGTTAAGTGGAAGAACCAGGATGTTGATATAGCAATGTGGCTAACACATTTCTAGATCACCAAGTAGGGAGTATCCATTGATGACTTCCAAAATGTTTAGGGAATATTTCTTTTTTTACCTGGTGAGTATGATGCGAGAGCATCTGGTTGGAAACATCCAACTAAAAATCACGAGTATCTAGTTGTAAAAAACAATTAAAAACAATTAGAAGGATGGTATAAGTGATAATCATGAAACTGACAATTCCATAGTTTGAGTTAGCTAGATGATTTGCATAATTAGAAGAAAAAAAGTTGGAAGTATCACCATTGGAATTAGCTGAAAACTCATGGTCCTCACACTTATAAATAAGAGGGGAACCTTAGACATAAGGGAGGCTAAAGGAGAAGAGAAAAAAATTGTATGAGAGGAAGGAAAGTTTGTCCTAAGAGTGTTTTGCATGTTTTGTAATCACGTTATGTAAAAGCTATGTCATATTGGCTTGATTAATAAAATATTTATTTTGTGCATGTGTTAAAATATTTAAGCCCCAATATTGTAGAAGATACTTGTGTTGCAAGTTTGTGAATTTTGTTGTAGGTTGACATCGTTTGGATATGTAGTCGATAATCGAAGAACTTCGACAAGAGAGAGATATCATCTTGGATGAACACCATTAGCAATGAGGGAGAATACATCAACTAAAAGAAGTGTGATGACTAGAGTTGAAAGAAAGCTATTGATATTGACAAAATATTTGTTAACAAAATAATGTCATTTTAAAATCCAAAGCATCAATCGTGTCATAGAAAAATATTGACATTTTGCTTACCGTCACAATAAAAGAATGTTATCAAACTAGAGGCTATTATCATAGATGGAGTGTGTCATGTAGGAGGTTATTGGTTGGAAATTATTGTTTCATGATAAATTAATTGAAAAGAGAGTTGTCAATTGAGAGTAGGTTTCAAAGTTGTTGTCAAGAAAGGAAGCTAATCATTAGGACCTTGCCATAATTGATCTACCATCTAAGATATTTTGAATACTATCATCTAAGGGAAGAAAAACTTTTCAACATTGGAATCTATCGTCATAATGGTGCTTGCCAATAAAAAAATTTCATCATTGGCTAAAGGTGTTTTATTTTAAAAAATAATAATAATAATTCATTTGTCTCTAATCATCATTGAAGATGAAATTCATCACTGCATCAAGAAGGAAATGGATTTTTTTGTTTACAATAAATTGCCCTCTCAAATTTGTTATAATAATGTTGAAAAAATCTAATAAAGGAAGGAGATGATTTTTTTTGTTAACAATTCATAAAATAAAACCATGAATTCTTAACAAAATCATAAAATTGTATCCATTACTTTTGACAAAAAAAAACTTCCTCATTAGCCAAGGCATCATTAGAATAATACATCATAAATAATTAATTAATACATGGATTGAATGAAAAAATAATATAATATATATATATATATATATATATATATATATATATATATATATATATATATATATATATATATATATATATATATATATTATGAAATTTTCAATGGATGTTTATCTTGATCTAGTCAACTATTTTGGCATAGAGATTCTTGTGATCCAATCAATCTCTAGCTAAGTTTTTTGGTGAAATGTTAAATAAGTTGTCAAACAATTTTATTTTTCCATATATTCCTTCTAAATAATTTATGTTGGTTCTAGAAGAATATTTGGAAGAATGAGTAAATTTGGAAGAATGAGTAACAAATATTCATATCTATTTTGAGCTTAAATTATCTATCTTAAGGTTTTTTATATCTTTTGTTCTATACAAGTGACCTTAAGGTTAAAGAAAAAATTTCATATCCATTCCAAAAACAAAGATTAAAGAATCATATCTTAAGGTCACCCTTGTAACCAAGATTCATATCCATTCTAAGGTTAAAGAATCAAACTTAAGATTAAAGATTCATATTGTTGCTTGAGTCCTTTGTTTTTGTTTTTCTTTTTCTAGTTCCTTTGGTGAAACACTTTTATTCTTAAGGAATTAGGACTCTTGAGAAAATCCCTTGGTGCAAGTAGATAGGCACCAATGTCAATTCATTTTATGCTCTTAAACCTAACAGAGTACCTCTTCCATATATGTTAGGATCCCATCCTAACGTTATTTTGTAATTCTCATTATTATGTAATGACCCACTTCCAACGTGGGGGATTCTATTATAATGTTATTTTGTAATACTTTGTAATGTATGTGGCAAGTAAGGCACCTAGCCAAGTGGTGCCATCACATGTAACCATTATCAATATTGTAATCGATGTTTGGTAGAATATTCTAGCTCGAGTGGCATTTTGCATGTAAGCCAACTCTTGAGCCTTTAGGTAGGATTGCATGTAGCTTTCTCTTTAAAAGGCATGAAGCCATGTACGAATGTATCTTTTTGCAAGTTAATGAAATATTGAAGGAGGTTGCCCCCTCGAAGAGGCCTGTGATTTTGAGTTATTTGTGAGATTGTTTCAATTCTACAATTACTTTCTACATAGTGTTATTCTATTATTGCATGTATTTTAGTTATCTTTTAGTATTTTGTGTGTGAGAGCTTTATTTCAATAGTAGGTTCCTTACAAGTGGTATCAGAGTGCTTTCCAAGGCTGATTTCTACTACGACTGTGACAATTATTGCTCAACCATTTCTACTTGTTAGGTATAATTTTCCTATGTTTTTTATTCTGTTTTCCTTTATTCAAAAAGCCAAAAAAAATCTACAAAAACAAAAAAATACAATCTATTTTTTAGTAGTTGAGTAGGCTAGAAACCCTATACCGAGGGTTTTAAAATATCATGAAGGAGTTATCGTTATTGGCTAAGCTATATAGCCCATAAAGCATCTAGTGAAGTGAGGGGTGATCAGGCTCCAATACCCAGGCCTCAAACAACACTCACGCACGGAATCGAGCTCCCATGCATCTTTGGGTGTATCGAGAGACCATTCTAGGTTGAACAAAATTTTATCTAGTAGGAATATTTTTGGCCTTGTATCATCCATAGTCCATGGGACACAACATCCCATATGATTACCCTCCCGTACTATCATAGAGGTAGATAGTGTGCTCAAGGGTATGTGTGGAATCCTCCTTGGGTAGTGGCCTGAAATATTGGTCTAAGCACTATTTTTCATCACTGCAATATAACAGAGGGCCTATGGGTGTTACATACTCCTCTACCTAGCATACCCTAGTTCTGTTAAAAACTTCAACCTGCAAAAACTCACATCTCCCTATTCTGCTAAACTTGCATTCACGATCCCAAAAAGTGAGCATATGGAGAAAGACTTCCTTATCATAGAAGAATGCACTTTACATGCACCAATAGTTAGGACAGAGTTTGCAAGTGTCTATAATAATATAAAATATTCTAGTACCATCTGGATCAGTGATAGTAATAGTGTCAGTGGCAGTACCAATCAGGTTAGTAACAATACATCGGGTCAATGATAATAACAGTCTAGTCAGTGGTAGTACCAGTTGAGTCAGTGATAATAATAGTCGGGTCAACAACAGTAACAATAATAGTCAACTATAATAATAAAAAATACAGGTGGTCAAGGTCAAAAATAGAACCATCAGTGTCAGTAACTATAGTACAGGTGACAGGATAGTGACAAGGTGGTCAGTTGATAGAATGCATAGATCAAAGATAGTTGATCCAGTACCCAACTTGTGAACTATAGCTCCAAATAAAAAATTGACTACACCAGTAGACTCATAAAAAAAAAAAAATAAAAAATTATGCAAATCGGAGCTATAATGAAGAAGTTGTAGTGGTTTTATCATTACTCTATTTTGAGTAATTTTTAAACCAAAAATATGGGAAAATAGCACTAAAAAAATCATAAAAAGCCCTAGACAACCCCAAAAATCCTTAAATTTGTTTTGTTATCTTAGTTAGCCCCTTCTGCACCTCTCATAGAATTTTTGAGTCTTAACTCCATTTTTTCTTGAAATTCCTCAAATTTATCATTTTCCACTAGCCCTTTTTGGCCAAATATTCCACAAATACAAAATCTGAGTCTGGGGTACCCAAAAATCTGTGTTGTGGGATATAGCTCATTGTGATCATCTTTTCGAGCTGATCATCTTGATATATAACACCCAAGCACTTTTTTGGACTCCTTACTAAAAATAGTAACTCCTAAAACCACACTTCTATTTTTAGTAATTCAGTAAAAAAGGTTCAAGGCTATCCCAAATGGCAAGTGGCACTCATGGACATAAAAAAGAGGTAGAGCAAAACACCACTATAGTATTGGATAACCTAATGAGTGTTGTTACAAGCTTGAAAACCACAAGTGAAAACTTGATGGCAGAATTTCAAACTTTCAGAACTAAATAAGATACCTCTAGAATTTGCCTAGAAGACCAACTTGTAGAAGTTGAGTCCAAATTGCAAGGTGTTCCAAGCAAGTTTGAGTATCGTACTGAACACTCACATTTTGATCGAGGTCAAGGAAAGGGAATATATGACTCTCACCTTTACTTTGATCGTGATACTACCTTTAAGATGTCAAAACTAGAATTTCCTAAGTTCAATGGGAAGGATGTGGATGGGTGGTTATGTCATGTTGCTCAATTATTTAGACTCCACAATGTCCTCATTTATCACCGAGTTCAAATGGATTATTTCAAATTAGAATATGAAGCCTTACAGTGGTACCAATGGTTGCATAAAACTCTTCTTGATCCTTCTTGGGTGGACTTTGAGTCTCAATTACTCACTCGCTTTGGCCCTAGTGAGTATGATGATTTTACAAGACAGTTGACAAAGTTGAGATAAACTTCGATAGTTCGAGATTACCAAATACAATTTGAGATATTGGCCAACAAAACTACAGGAATGAATGAAGGGTTCTTTATGAGTTGTTTTGTTAGTGGGTTGAGGGAAGATCTCCAAGCTGAGGTCACAATGTTTAAACCACAATCCATGATGCAAGCTATCAAGTTGGCTCATTTGGCTGAGTCCAAATTTTTAGCTCAGAGGTGGATATCTAAATTTCCATAGGCTAAACCCTCTTTTCCTCCTAGATTCTAAAATTAGAATGAACAAAAACCTGTTGCACCCACTACTACCCCCAAATTTCTAACCACTATTGAAATGGATGTGCAACGTGCCCAAGGGTTGTGCTACAATTGTGATGAAAAGTTTTCTCACGGGCATAGGTGCACCCAAAAGAAGTTGTTCCTCATCGATGTTGATGAGCCTGACACCAACGACCACAATGATGATGACACTGAATCAGTAGAGGAACCACCCAAACCGGAGGAAGAAAACCAAGATGAACCATATGCTAAAATTTATGTTCATGCTCTTGTTGGCATTACTACTCCCCAAACCATAAAAGTTGTGGGTTATTTCAAGGGCCTGCATCTTACCATCTTGATTGATTTTGGTAGTACACACAATTTTATTGATCCCCACATTGCCAAGCAAGCAAATTATTACGTACATACATGTAATTCCTTTGAGGTTATGGTAGCAAATGGTGGGACCTTACCTTGCAAAGGTAAATGTCGTAATGTTAAGGTCAATATTGGGGACTATGAGCTCAAACAGGATATGTTTGTACTTCAACTAGGGGGATGTGATATCATGTTGGGAGCTCAATGGTTGGGCACATTGGGAGTCATCTCATGGAACTTTTTTGAGCTTTGGATATGATTTTCATAGAATGGATAGTCCCACACTCTCCATGGCTTAAAAGCAGGACCTTCATAGATTATTAGTTCCAGTTGGATGGAGTTGTTAAAATAATTATCTAGAGGTTTCATAACTCAAATTTTTGCAATTCAACCCCATCCTTTAAAGGAGGATTATGTTCTTAAATATTTGCAACTTATTTTGACCAAGAACAATTCTATTTTTTTTGAGCCATCATAATTACCACCTCGTCGCTCTCATGACCATGCTATTCCTTTATTACCTGGTAATGCATCATCTAACATTAGACCGTACCGATATCCACATGCTCTTAAGTCATAAATTGAGAATTTTGTACATGAATTTTTAATAGTCGACATCATTTGGCCAAGCAACAGTCCTTACTCTTCTCCAGTTTTACTGGTGTGCAAGAAATATGGGTCCTAGTGGTTGTGTATGAATTATTGAGAGCTCAATAAACTCACCATCAAGGATAAGTTTCCTATTCCAATGGTGGATGAATTACTAGATGAACTTCATGGGACTATGTATTTTTCTAAAATCGACCTTCGCTCGGGGTACCATCAAATCAGGATCAAGGATGAGGATATTCCCAAGAATACTTTCCATAGTAATGAAGGTCACTGTGAGTTTTGGTAATGTCATTCGGATTGACTAGTGTCCCTTCCACTTTCAAAATCCTCATGATCAAATTTTTTTACCCATTCCTTAGAAATTTCATCCTAGTCTTCTTTGATGGCATTCTGGTGTATGGTCGCTCATGGGAAGAGCATCTTATTCATGTGAATCAGAATCTCCAACTGTTGGCACAACATCAAATCTATGCTAAGTGTTCCAAATGTTCTTTTAGGTTCATAGAAGTGGAATATTTGGAATACATTATCACTAAGGAGGGCATCAAAGTTGACCCCAAGAAGATCCAATCGGTTCAATAATAGCCGAAACCTCACACTCTCAAAGGTCTTAGGGGATTTTTAGGGCTTACAGGTTATTATTGTAAATTTATTCGTAACTATGGTAAATTTGTAGCTCCCCTCACTTTTATGTTAAAGAAGGATTATTTTACTTGGATGGGACCCACTAAACATGATTTCCTAGAATTGAAAGTGATACTTCAGGTTGTGGTATTGGTGCAGTGTTGATGCAAGAAGGGAGATCCTTGACCTTCACTAGTAAAGCTCTCTAGGCATAATTTGGTAAAATCTACTTATGCTAAGGAGATGATGGTAATTCTACATGCAGTAACCCATTGGTGATCGTATCTCATTGGACGTCATCCATGAAAACAAACCATCAGAGTCTCAAATACTTTTTAGAGCAATGTATTTCCATCCTTAAACAACAAAAATGGGTTTCTAAACTCATGGTCTATGATTATGATATCACCTATAAGAAGGGTAAGAAGAATGTTGTGGTTGATGCTCTCTCTCATCAATTTGAGGCTCTCAGTATGTTGTGTGTCATTTCATTATTGGTTCCCCAATGGATTGATTCCTTATGCCAGGAGGTACTTTAGGATTATGAATTGTAGACTTTGGTTGCTTCCCTACATACTGAGCCTACTTCATGTCTAGGCTACACTTGGTATGGTCAGGATTTATGTTACCATCAATACCTTGTTATTCCCCACAAGTCCCCACTATGAGAACTTATCATGATAGAGTTGGATGTTGCCCCATCTGTCGGCCATTCAGGATTTCTTAAAACATATGAACGACTTAAGCACAATTTTTTTTGGAAGGGTATGAAAAAGGACATTCAATATTTTGTGATAGCTTTGATACCTATCAAAGGATGAAAGGTAAAACGATGTGTTCTCTAGGAACTCTTCAACCCTTACCCATCCTGACCAGGTTTGGATAGATATTTCTATGGATTTTGTTGAAGGATTACCTAAGTTCGAAGGCAAATCTATTATCTTTGTGGTAGTGGACCGTATTTTGAAATATGCTTACTTTTATTCCATATCCCATCCTTACACAACATCCACTATTGCCCAAATTTTTCCTTAATTCTATCTTTCACCTTCATGGTTTGCCCTCCTCCATCGTGTATGATCGTGACCCAACCTTTACCAGTCACTTTTGGAAAGAATTTTTTACATTGCAGGGAACCCATATCAAAATGATTTCAGCTTATCATCCACAAACATATGGCCAAGCAAAAATTATCAAAAATATTTGGAAACCTATCTTTGTTACTTTACCTCTGATCATCCTATGCATTGGGCAAAATGGTTTCCTTTGGTCGAGTGGTGGTATAACACTTATTATCACACAAAAACCAAGGTTACCCCTTTTGATGTAGTTTATGGGTTCCCTCTACCCATGCCTTCCTCCTATATTTTAGGTATCTCGAAGGTCCATGCAATCGATACTACTCTGAATCAGCATGTTGGTGTCCTCCATCAACTAAAGATGAATTTGGATGTAACCCAAAACTGGATGCACCAACAAGCCAAAAAACATCATTTCAAGTGTATTTTTGATTTGGGTGATATAGTTTTCCTTTGTTTGCAGTCACACAAATAGTTATACCTCCAGATTCATAAATGCCAGAAACTTGTTGCAAAATACTATGGGCCCTATCAGATGTTACAACGAATTGGTGCCACAACTTACAAATTGTTCCTTCCACCTACATCCAAGCTCCATCATATTCTTCATGTTTCCTCTCTCAAAAACATGGTGGGCAATCAGGTACAGGTTCAATATGCACTCTTGGAGTTAGATTAAGAAGGTTCTATCTTGCTTAAACTTGAATAGTTGTTGGATCATCAGACTCATACTCTTTGAAACCACACCATTACTGAAGTCCTTGTTCAGTGACATGGACTCTAGCTAGAAGATGCTACATGGAAGTCTCTCCATTAGCTCCAACACCTATTTACTCACATTTAGCTTTGAGTACAAAGATTTTTGAAGGGTAAGGGCATGTTAGAATCCCATCCTAACGTTATTTTTTAATTCTCATTATTATGTAATGACCCACTTACAACATGGGGGGGTTCTATTATAATGTTATTTTGTAATACTTTGTAATGTATGTTGTAAGGAACCTAGCCAAGCGGTGTCATCACATGTGACCATTATCAAGATTGTAACTGATGTTTGGTAGAAGATTCTATATTCAGTGGCATTTTTCATGTAAGCCAAATCTTGAGCCTTTACGTAGGATTGCATGTAGCTTTCTCTTTAAAAGGCATGAAGCCATGTACGAATGTATCTTTTGCAAGTTAATGAAATATCGAAGGAGGTTGCCTCATTGAAGAGGCCTGTGATTCTAAGTTATTTGTGATATTATTTCAATTTTGCAATTACTAATTGCATAGTGTTATTTTGTTATTGCATGTATTTTAGTTATCTTTTATTATTTTTTGTGTGTGAAATTTATTTCAACAGTAGGTTCCTTACAGTATCTAAGTTAGGTCATTTTCTAATTTCTTGTCATTAGATAAAAAAGGGGTTCTCCTCTTAGATCAGATAATTTCCCACACTTGATTGTTCAAGAACTACAAAGGGATATGAATCCCCATGTTTATCCACCCATTGACCTATCTGATCATCATATATCACTACTATTTTCTTCACCTTTGATTCTGGAAACTTTGAATCTAAGAAATGTAATATTTATTATTTTTCCTAAAGCATAAATAATCATAAGTAGGCAACTTATCTTAATCAATCCCTAAATATTACTTTATCACATAATATCATTGTGTTAGAAATATATTATATTACATCATTTGGGTCATGTAAATGTACCTTCCTAGGTATATACTTAGGACATTAGATTAATTTAGGGAAAGTTATCTAGTTACTTAATGCAATGTAATAAATGCACAAGTTTTAATGTGCAAGTTGTATATGTACAAGGTGTCCCTTGCACAACTAGGTAGAGTGTTGGCCAAGGAACCTATCTTCCTCTATAAAAAGGGCCTCATTGTAAAAAGTAGGATATAGAGAAGCTTAGAGCATATTCATAAGTAGTAGCATAGTGTTTTGTAGATCATATATTGGTGATATGTGCAATATAGTATAGTAGATTTTTTCATGGAGTGCTCATTTCCTCCATAGCTACATTGTATTCATTTTTGTCATTTCTATTTATAGCATATTTCAGTCATCTTGCAGATTTACATTATTTCATATTATTTTGCATCTTGTGAATGCTATATCCCATTACATACCTTATACTGCCTAAAAATATAACAATGGTATTAGAGCCATGGTAGATCTAGCTATAATAGTTCAATAGGAAAACCACCATTATCATTGAGCTTGAGTTTTTTGTCAACCCGATGCGTTGTTGGACCATCTACTATCAAAAACTCTTAGAAGAGTCTAGGTGGTAAAATTAGGAAGAGCCACAAGTGAGGACTGAAATAAATCTTAGTTCTAGAAATCCTAAGATTACATTTGTCTAGAGTATTTCCATAGAGTTGTAGAAAAAACTTGTGAAGACTAGATCAATCCACTAGATTGACAAATTAACTAGTGAAAATCATTCAAGATATTTGGAATTTGTTAACTATTACCCAAAGTTTTTTTTATTGCAAAAAAATAATCTTAAATTATTGGGACTCCTACAATAGAAATATAGGATACTTCAACTTCTTTGCTCAAAGGTTGAAGCGCCTTCATAGTGTAGATATTATTTCCTTGTGCAAGAAAATAATACTATGAAAGAAGACTTCTTGAGAAGATTCATGGTGAAGTTAGGAGACTGGAGATCTCTATTGCTAGATTGAGAACTTAATAGAAGAATAAAAGGCCATAGTAGCCTTGATCCATAAGAAAAGGCCATAAAAGCCTTGATCTAGAAGAAAATGCCATAGAAGCCTTTATCATGAATAAAAGGCCATACAAGCCTTGATATTGAATGAAAGGCCACAAAAGCATTGATATTGAAGAAAAGTCCATAGAAGCCTTGATACTAAAGAAAAGGCCACAAAATCCTTGATATTGAAGAAAAAGCCACAAAAGCCTTGATACTAAAGAAAATGCCACAAAAGCCTTAATATTAATGAAAAATCCACAGAAGCCTTGATACTAAAAAAAGGGCCATAAAAGCCTTGATCTTGAAGAAGACTCTAGAAGAGAGTATCTAATTCAGAAGCAGATTAAGATTTCAATACTAATACTTTATTGTAGGGAAAGGAGATTTAGTTGTTAGTATTACAATGGCACTGAGAGGGGGGGTGAATTAGTGTAGCTCTATAAACTTAAATTTACAGCTCTTAATACTAAAATAATGAAACCTCAAAACCAGATAAAGCAAGTATCACAAAAGAGCATCACACAAAACAAGATTTAACGAGGTTCACCAATGTAGCTACTCCTCAAAAATTGACTGCTTAGACTACCATCCAAATCCAGCCTTTGCAAAGCAACAACTTTACAATCAATTTACCAGCACCAACTGGAAGGAGCACCAACCCCTGATTTATCTGCACCAATAGAAAGGAGCACCAACCCATGATTTACTAGCACCAACTGGAAGGAGCACCAACCCCTGATTTACCAGCACCAACTAGAAGAAGCACCAACCCCTGATTTACCAGCACCAACTGGAAGGAGCACCAGCCCCTGATTCCAAGCACCAACTTGGAATTCAATTCTAAAACTAGAAGATTGACAGTAAAATACCTTTGCTTTTGTAAGACCCTGACTGGTCTTCTTCACCTTTGCATTTTCTACGCACTCTACTTTCTCTGCGCAATCACAGCAGCACCTGGTCGAACTTCAACCTTTTCAATCTCTGTGCACTCTGCTCTCTCTACGCAATCACTTCGCACACTCTGCTTCATTACAGTAAAACTTCATGATCGTCTTCTCCCTTTTGTGCACTCTACTCTCTCTACGCAATCATTTTGCACACTCTGCTTTGTTACTGTCGAATTGCAAATTTTGCACATAGCACGATTCAACACAACTTGCTCTCTGTGCACATCGATCGTATCTCACACACCTTTGACACACTTCAATTCTCCAAACAGCCCTCCTTTTATAGCATATTTTTATGATGAAAACCCTAATCTTAGTCGGCTGTAAATCCTAATCTTAGTCGACTTTCATAACAACTGTAAACCTTAATTTTAGTCGGCTGTCATCGGTCTTCGTCGGCTTCAACTCAACCATGAAAATACATGTGATATCGCAACACTTTTTCTTTCACTCTCTTTCTCCTTGCTTTGGCCCACGAAAATACATGTCGCGATATCGCAACACTTTTTCTTTCTCTCTCTTTCTCTTTGCATCGGACCGCGAAAATGCTACATGTCACAATATCGTGACACTTTTTCTCCTTACGCTTTCTCTTTGCTTCGGCCCTCGAAAATACATGTCGTGATATCGCGACACTTTTTCTCCTTGCTTTTTCTCTTAGCTTCGGCCCGCGAAAATACAACATGTCGCGATATCGCAACACTTTTTCTCCTTGCTCTTTCTCTTAGCTTTGGCCCCCGAAAATACAACATGTGATATCGTGAAACTTTTCTCCTTGCTCTTTCTCTTAGCTTTGGCCCGCGAAAATACAACATGTCATGATATCGTGACACTTTTTCTCCTTGTATTTTCTCTCTCCTATTTTAGTCGCAAAAATGCGACATGTCACGAAATCGTGACACTTTTCCAACTTACTTTCTCTCTCCTATTTTAGTCGCGAAAATGCGACATGTCACGAAATCGTGACACTTTTCTTACTTGTTATATTTTTTTGAACTTGTCGCGAAATCATGACACTTTTTCTTGCTTTCTCTTTCTCTTCCAACATGTCGCGAAATCGCAACAGTTTTTCTACTTGCATTTTTCTCTTCCAACATGTCGCAAAATCGTGATAGTTTTTCCTGCTTTTTTTCTCTTCCAACATGTCATGAAATCGCGACAGTTTTTCCTACTTTTTCTCTCTCTTCCAACATGTCACGATATCATGACAGTTTTTCTTGCCTACTGTATATGTCGCGATATCGTGACACTTTTCTTACTTGTCTTTTTCTTTGATCTTTTGCATATGGGCCACTTCGGTATTATTATAAAATCATCGTACATACTCTAAATAACCTTTGAACTCCTGTATTCTGCATCTGAATAGCTTTTGAACTTCCTATCCACTACATCAACAAATCTATCTGATTGTGTTGACAACAATGACAATACTGTTGCCGCACCTTACTCAACAATCTTCCCCTTTGGAATTGTTGGCAACACATGTGCAATTTCCTGTAACTCTTCTCCCCCTTTGACAATAATACCAAAGGGGTACTGGAGACTCCCCACGAGTCCATGCACAACATTCTCGAGCACAATTTATTACACTTAGCAAAAATTATGAACATGAGCAAAAATATAATCATATACTTAAATGCTCCCCCTGAGAAAGTGATCCCTGTAGCTAGTCAATTCTTGGGAAGTGTGACCACTCCCAATTTATTGTGAAGGTACTCAAAAAATTCCTTGGGCAATGGTTTTATGAATATATCTACTACTTGCTCTGTAGTTGGAACAAAATCCAACTTAACCTCACCTTTCGCAACTTTCTCCTTTAAAAAGTGATACCTGATAGCAATGTGTTTTGTGCATGAATGCATAACCGGATTCTTGGAGATGTTAATGGCACTGGTGTTATCACACTTAACTGATATTGGCTCACTGAAGCTAATACCAAGATATTTCAGGGTTTTTTTCATCCACGATACCTACGTACAACATTTTGTTGCTACAATATATTCTACCTCTGCTGTCGATAAAGAAATTGACTCTTGTTTCTTACTGTGCCACACGACCAATCTGTCTCCAAGATAGAATGCACCTCCACTGGTACTCTTTTTGTCATCTACACATCCTGCCCAATCTATATCTGAATACAAAATAAGGGTGAAGTCTTTACCTTTCGGATACCATAACCCATACTCCATAGTACCCTTGAGGTATTGAAGAATCCTCTTCACTGCTGTGTCACATGAGCCTCCTTGGGATTAGCCTGAAATCGTGCTACCATGCATACTTCCTGCAAAATATCTGGTCTGGTAGATGTCAGGTACGATAAGCTTCCAATCATAGATCTGTACATGGTTTGATCAATAGGTGGAGATTTGTCATCCTTGCTTAACTTGCAACCTGTCATCATGAGAGTGCTAACTGGCTTACAATCCTCCATTGTGAACTTTTTTAACATTTCTTTTACATATTTAACTTGAGAAATAAATATTCCCTTCTTATTTTGATTAACTTGCAACCCGAGGAAATACGAAAGTTCACCAATCATTGAAATTTCAAATTCTTTCTACATCTTATTTGCTAAATCTTTACACGACTCATCTTTGCTGCTGCCAAATATGATATCATCGACATATACAACAAGAACAATAAGATGCCCATTTTCTATTTTGACATACAAATTACTATCCACCATACCTTTCTTAAACATTTGTTGGGTGAGATAGTTGTCTAGCCTTGCATACCATGCTTGAGGTGCCTATTTTAAGCCATATAATGCTTTCTTCAACTTGCAAACAAATTTGGGATCATCACCGAGTTGGAAACCATCTGGTTTCTCAATATAAACCTCTTCTTCAAGTTTCCCATTCAAAAATGCTGATTTCACATCCATTTGATCAACTTTGAAATTCTTGTAGACTACTAAAGCCAGAAACATTCTAATTTCCTCTAGTCTCGCTACTGGTGCAAAGGTTTCCTCAAAGTCGATGCCTTCAACTTGTGCATAACCCTTACATACCAATCTTGCTTTATTTCTGACTACCTGTCCATCTTCATTCAATTTGTTTCGAAAAATCCATTTAGTCCTGATTATATTTTTATTAGCAAGTCTAGGTACTAACTCCCAAGTTTCATTTTTCTCGATCTGATCTAATTCTTCATTTATTGCCTTCATCCAAATTTCATATTTGCTTGCGTCAACAACATTTTTGGGCTCAATGCTGGATAATAGAGAGTAGTTACTTACTACTCTTCTTCTTGTCTGAACACCAACTTTGGGGTCTCCAATTATTTGCTCTCTAGGATGATTTTTCTCGCAATTTACTGTTTTGAATTTCTTATTTTCTTCCACTTCGAATCACAACTTAAAACATCTGAGTCAATTTTCTGTATCTTTTCCATTTCGTTTTCCTCATCTCCTTCAATAACCTCTTCATAAATTGGGTAGTTCATTTTATAGCTAATTACTTGTTCTCTACCTTCATCAAATTTAGCATCGGCGCTACCCATAATTTTCTTTAGCCTCTTTTTGTAGCATTTGTAAGCTTTACTTCTTGGCGAATAACCAACAAAAATACCTTCATCTGCTTTATCTTCAAACTTACCAAGATTATCTTAAGTTCTTTTGATGTAGCACTTGCTGCCAAAAACTTTGAGGTATTTTGTTGTTGTCGTTTTACCAAACCACAACTCATAAGGAGTTTTGCTTTCATGTGTTCTCAGCATGTACCTATTTTGGATATACACCGCAGTATGGACTTCTTCTCTCCAAAATCTATCTGCTACTCTGCTTTCAGCCAACATAGTCCGTGCCATTTCCTGCATTGTCCTGTTCTTTCTTTCTACCACTCCATTCTACTGAGGTGTCCTAGCTGCTGAAAACTATCTCCTAATACCATATTTTTCACAGTACTTTACAAACTCCTCTGAAATGAATTCTCCTCTATTTGATCTTAAACATTTGATCCTCCTTCCTGTTTCATTCTCAACTTGGTTTTTGGAAATCTTGAACCTTTCAAAAGCTTCTGATTTATGCTTCAAGAAAAATATCCATGTCATTCGGGAATAGTCATCAATGCACAACATAAAATATTTGTCACCATTTATGCTTTGTGTTCTCATGGGTCCACATAAATCAGTGTGTATTAGTTCCAAAGGTTTTCTTGTGTAGTACTCTTTTGTTTTGAATGTGACTCTAGTTTGCTTCCCCTTTTGGCATGAAGCACAAATGTTGTTTGCAGGTTTGCTGATGGTCGGAATATCTCTCACTGCCATTTTTGAGTTGATTTTTACTAGATTATCAAAATTGATATGATCGAGTCTCTAAAGTCTGAGAGCATGTATAGGTTTCCAGATGTCCTTGATCCAGTTGCTATCAATTTTCCACTATTTGTTTTTCTGACTTCACAATCCTGCTTCTTAAAAACTACTTCATGAAATTTATCACAAATCTGACTTACGCTCAACAAGTTATATTTCAAACCATACACAAACAAGACTTCTTCTGACTTAGTTTTTTCGTCACTAAATCTAACTGAACCTTTGCCAACTATCTTAGCTCCATCATTATTTTCAAAATTTACTGAGACACCTTCATATTTTTGTAACTTTTCAAATTTATGTTTGTCACCTGTCATATGACTGGAGAATCCACTATCAAGTATCCATGGTACATATTTATTCTATGCTTTAAATTTTTTTTGCACGATTAAGGATTCCTTTTCTTCCTTAAGTCGCTCTTTTTCTTTCCACTCTGTTTTTATAGTAGTTTTGGGCTCTTGTTTTACCTTTTCCTTATCACTAGCTTGTGTATGTTTTTTGGGAAGTTTTCTATTTTGTCTCATCCTATTTGGTTGAGATTTTCTTCCCTAAAACTGATTTGATGCAAATGTACTTCTATAGTTTCTTGCAATGTGCCCAAAATTATGACAGTTATAACATTCTACTGTATAATTCATCAGAGGAGAAAAAGCATTTCTACTAGTGAAATTCCTTGGTCTTACATTATATTTGCAGTATGATATTTTATGTCCATAGCCATTGCATTTAAAATAGAAACCAAAAAAGGGATAATTGAACCTAGGTGATGGTCTTTTCCATGTTGTCGTAGGAGCCATAGGTCTTCTTCTTATTTGATGCATGATATTGGTGAATCCATCATTGTCAATTCTCCTTTTGTGTTTGGCATTATTGCTTTCTTTTGCATGAGATGTTTTTCCTTGATCAACCTGTTTCTTATCTTCATTCTTTATGGATTCTACATTTCTAGCCTTCGATCCATTTGATGATTCTCCTTCGATGAAACCCAGACAAAATTTGATGCCTGCAGGCCTTTGGTCATTTATAATCTTATCCAACTTCATAGAACTTTCTTCATGTTTGTGATAGCAACTAATTTTGTGATTCATCTCTTCTATCTGCATCCGTAAACCAACATTCTCTTCTTCTAGTTTGCAACAATAATCTATTTTCATGGTAATTTGTACTTCGAGATCTTCAGATATTTTCTTTTATTCTTTTGTTTGTACTTTTAGACTGGTTATGATTTCGTTTGCATCCTCAAGCCTTTTTGAAATTTTCTTATTATTTTTCCTTTCTATCTTCAATTCATCTAGAGCTGCAATTAGTTCCTCTTCCAAATTTACTTCTGCATCAATTTATTCTTCATCACGTTCTTTAGAGTTCACTCCTTCCTTTTCTTATTTTACTTCTTCAAACGCCATGAGAAGAGCTTCATGTGTTTCCTCTTCAGAATCCTCATCGGAGCTATCTTTTTTTGAACTAGCATTCCTGGAGATGAAAATTTTCTTCTTGAAGTTGCCTTTTCTGGAATTCGTTTTCTTCTTCTAGTCACTTCTTTCTTGGTGCGATCCTTCATCATTTTTTTTTTTCTCATTAAGTGGAAATTTATTTGCAAGATGCCCAACGCCTCCATAGTTGAAACATTTAAACGGTAGCTTCCCTCTGTATTTTCCTTTTCCCATTTTTAGTTTTCTAACAAAGTTTGCTTCCATTTCATCTGATGTCTCTTCTTCCTCAGACTCTTGTTTCATGTTTTTATTTTTAAAGGCTTTAAAATCCACTTCTCTGTCTGTGGGTTTATATCTTCCTATCCTCATCTCATATGCATTCAAGGAACCATACATCTCATCTATACTAAAATAATTTAGATTTTTAGCTTCTTCTATCGTTGAGACTTTAGAATCAAACCTTTGAGGAAGAGATCTTAATACCTTTTTCACGACGGCAGAGTCATCGATATCCTCGTCGAGTCCTCTGATCGCATTAATGATTCCATTAACTCTCAACATATATGCCTCAATGTTTTCATCGTCATTCATTTTTAATGATTCGAACTGATCTCAATGTGTTTGTAACTTGGCCTCCTTGATCTTATCATTTTCTTCATGAATACTCCTCAGTTTGTCCCATATTTCTTTTGCCATTTTATAGCTCATGATCTTCACTAGTTCACTGTCTGCTATTCCGCACATGAGAGCATTCGTTGCTTTTGAGTTATTGTAAAACAGTTTCTTTTCGTCAGCCTCTTTTGGAGGAGTTATGGGTATTGTATATCCCCTAACTACTGAATCCCAGACGTCGTATCCCAAAGCACAAAGATATGTCTACATCTTGATTCTCTAGAATGCGTAATTAGATCCGTCAAACAATGGTGCTTTGTTTGATGAAAAGCCTTCACCACCTGCCATTGTGTTACTTCCAAGATCACCCTAGCTGGTTAAGCTTGTATAGGAACTTAGCTCTGATACCAATTATTAGTCTTACAATGGCACTGAGAGGGGGGGTGAATCAGTGTAGCTCTATAAACTTAAATTTATAGCTCTTAATATTGAAATAATGAAACCTTAAAACCAGATAAAGCAAGTATCACAAAAGAGCATCACACAACACAAGATTTAATGAGGTTCACCAATGTGGCTACTCCTCAAAAATTGATTGCTTGGACTACCATCCAAATCTAGCCTTTGCAAAGCAACAACTTTATAATAAATTTACCAGCACCAACTGGAAGGAGCACCAACCCCTGATTTATCTACACCAACAGAAAGGAGAACCAACCCTTGATTTACCAGCACCAACTAGAAGGAGCACCAACCCCTGATTTACCAGCACCAACTAGAAGGAGCACCAACCCCTGATTTACTAGCACCAACTGGAAGGAGCACCAACCCCTGATGCCAAGCACCAACTTGGACTTCAATTTTGAAACTAGAAGATTGACAATAAAATACCTTTGCTTTTGTAAGACCCTGACTGGTCTTCTTCACCTTTGCATTCTCTATGCACTCTACTTTCTCTACGCAATCATAGCAGCACCTGGTCGAACTTCAACCTTTTTGCTCTTTGTGCACTCTGCTCTCTCTGCACAATCACTTCACACACTCTGCTTCATTATAGTCAAACTTCACGATCGTCTTCTCCATTTTGTGCACTCTACTCTCTCTGTGCAATCACTTCGCACACTCTGCTTCATTACTGTCAAACTTCATGATCATCTTCTCCCTTTTGTGCACTTTGATCTCTTTGTAAATTTTGCACTTAGCACGATTCGACACGACTTACTCTCTACGCACACTTACTGTATCTCACACACCTTTGACACACTTCAATTATCCAAATAGCCCTCCTTTTATAGAAATATTTTTATGATGAAAACCCTAATCTTAGTCGGTTGTAAATCCTAATCTTAGTCGGCTTTCATAACAACTGTAAACCCTAATTTTAGTCGACTGTCATCGGTCTTCGTCGGCTTCAACTCAACCACAAAAATACAACATGTCACGATATTGCGACACTTTTTCTTTCTCTCTCTTTCTCCTTGCTTTGGCTCACAAAAATACATGTCGTGATATCGCGACACTTTTTCTTTCTCTCTCTTTCTCTTTGCATCAAACCGCGAAAATGCTACATGTCGTGATATCGCAAAACTTTTTCTCCTTATGCTTTCTCTTTGCTTCGGCCCCCAAAAATACATGTCATGATATCGCGACACTTTTTCTCCTTGCTTTTTCTCTTAGCTTCGGCCCGCAAAAATACATGTCACGATATCGCGACACTTTTTCTCCTTGCTCTTTCTCTTAGCTTTGGCCCCTGAAAATACAACATGTCGCGATATCACGACACTTTTTCTCCTTGCTCTTTCTCTTAGCTTTGGCCCATGAAAATACAACATGTCGCGATATCATGACACTTTTTCTCCTTGCATTTTCTCTCTCCTGTTTTAGTCGTGAAAATGTGACATGTCACGAAATCGTGACACTTTTCCAACTTACTTTCTCTCTCCTATTTTAGTCGTGAAAATGCAACATGTCGCGAAATCGTGACACTTTTCCAACTTACTTTCTCTCTCCTTTTTTAGTCACGAAAATGCGACATGTCGCAAAATCGTGACACTTTTTCCTGCTTTCTCTTTCTCTTCCAACATGTCATGAAATCGCGACAGTTTTTCTACTTGCCTTTTTCTCTTCCAACATGTCATGAAATCGCGACAGTTTTTCCTGTTTTTTCTCTCTTCCAACATGTCGCGAAATCACGACATTTTTTCTTACTTTTTCTCTCTCTTCCAACATGTCGTGATATCGCGACAATTTTTCTTGCCTGCTATATATGTCACGATATCGTGACACTTTTCTTACTTGTATTTTTCTTTGATATTTTGCATATGGGCCACTTCGGTCTTCTTGGAAAATCACTATACATACTCTGAATAACCTTTGAACTCCTGTCTTCTGCATCTGAATAGCTTTTGAACTTCCTGTCCACTGCATCAACAGATCTATCTGACTGTGTTGACAACAATGACAATATTGTTGCTGCACCTTGCTCAACATTAGTGAGTTGGTAAAATTCCTACAAGAAATTTAAGAAGAGCATATTCTTCAGAATCAATCCATCACTTGAAGTAGAATTGAAGGTCAAGAGATGAGGATATTTCATTAAAAAACTTCCAGTATTGGAAGAAGATGGACTAGGAGAGTCTTGCTCAAATCTAGAAGCAAAAAAATCAAAGATCTAGAAGAATATATCACCACCAATACTTCCAAGAGCAAACGGTTGAAGAAAAATTAAGAACATAGGCTTATACTAAGAGGGGGTGAACAATATAAGATCAACTTTTACTTTTCTTTTCCAAATAATATTATCCAATATTATCAATGGCAATATCAATAGCAGTAATCAAAGCAATGCACAAATCATCACACACAACAAAGACACAAATTTAATGTGGTTCACCCATTGTGGTGATCTCCACGAAGAAAATATTTCCACTAAAATTTTCTTAACAAATCTCTTGGGAATCACTTTTCCTATTACAATGTTTATGGACCTCTATCCAAAGGATACACCAATCCCCTAATGCTCTAATTTGTGGATCTATATCCATAGGATAACTCTTTCCCCTTTTATTGGTTCATGAAACTTATCCATGAGAACTATTCCTCCTCAACTGGTTCATGGATATCTCTCCATAGAAGAACTCTATCTTCCTAGCTAGTTCATGGATCACACTCCATAGGATAACTCTTTCCCCTTGCTCTGGTTCATGGAACTCTATCCATAGGAGAACTATTTCCCCTCTACTCTGGTTCATGGAACTCTATCCATAGGAGAAATCTTTTCCCTTTGCTCTAGTTGATGATATTCTAGAAGACTTCCACCCCCACTACTCTAGCTTGTGGATCTCTCTCCACATAAGACCTCTATCCTCATTGCCCTAGCTAATGGATCTCTATCCACTAGATACTGATATCTTCTGCTCTATCACCTCCAAATATTGCTCTCAACTCTATCTCGGATCTACACCAAACTCTATCCCAAGTGTAGTACAAATATGCTCATAAATATTTGTCTCAAATCTATCCTCAAGCTTTAACACAAAGCTTGATCCAATAACAAATCAACTCTTCTTAGATTTACCCCAAGCCTTAACACAAATATTGAAAAAATCAACAAATCAACTCTGCTCAAACCTACCTCCAAGCCTTCTCAAATAATTGCTCAAATCTACCTTCAAGTCCTCTCAAGGACTTGCTCAAATCTACCTTCAAGCCTTCTCAAATACTTGCTCAAATCTGCCTTCAAGCCCTCTCAAGAACTTGCTCAATTTTTCTCTCAAGCCTTCACAAAGACTTGCTCAAATCTGCTCAACCACATGCTCAAAAAAACTCACAAGATATGCTCAATCAATTTCAAATCTTACACACAATATTATCAAATGCTTTGTCTAATCTTCAAAGTAATTCCTTTAACTTGAAGTAGTTTAGACATATTCTATTCAAAATTCATTTAACCTCTGGAACATATAGAGAATGATATGCTCTATCAAAAACTCAATATGTTCTACATTAATTTTATCGCTTTCACAAATATGATTTCTAATGTTTGCACATTCACTTTCAATATCACTCAAAAGTTCTCACAAAGATACTTAATTTGTTTTGCAATCCTAGCACAAATGATTCTCACTCTTTATCTCAAAACTTCCCAAAACTCATTCATCAATACAACCTAGATTTTTCTCAAAAATATATCTTAAATATTTCCAAAACCAGTCAACAATGAGGTACACAAACATTTTCAACAATGCTTATCAAACTATTCTTTTCACTCCACCCTATATTTCACGCACTCATTCCAATCACTTTAAACAAAATATGATTTGTCCATACCTCTTATTTTATTGATGAAGAATTATCCACAAAACCTGTCTTACTCACAACCAAATATTTTTTCCAATTCAAGGTTAGATAACAATAGTCTATCTCAAAATCTTCACAAGAATATTCACCTCAACAAATATTTCTCCATACAATGCCAAATCACATATACACCTTATTACTCCTATCTTAAAAATAAATTTCATCAACAAGAGTTACTAATCACATAAACAAAAATCCTCACATCCACCTTATAACTCCTTTTTAACAATAAAGCACTTTAAATAAATTCAAAGTATTACTCACTAACCCTTATGACTCCCAACTATGAGCACACACAATAATATTTATTTAACCCTCATAAATTTCAAATCATGGCAACAAAAACTTTATCAAAACCTTATAACTCCCAACTATGGCAACTAATAAAAATTTATTTAAACCTTATAACTCCCAACTATGGCAAATGCACATACCTTAATGCAAAAATCAAATGTCATTGCCATTGCTCGAACCTGCAACCTCCTAGCTCACACTCCCTAACACAAGGGCCACAATAGCATGGTCTATGCTACCCCACATGAACAAGGAGCACGCGCTCCTTAATGTCCTTATCCATAGGTGCAAAAGTCGAAAGGTTTACACCCAAAACATAACCTTTGTGTGGTTTGAACTTTGCACCTTGATGCTCCCAATACGTCATGCAAGCCAACTCAACTGCCACCTCACTTTGGTGAGGATAGGCACCTTTCACGGTTTGACATTTTGCATGATCCAAAAAATGTGAACACTTGTGCCTTCCTTCCTCTATCATGTGCAAGAAATAAAACGTGCAAGGCTATTAATTAAGGCAAATATTGAATGCGCAATTACTTCCAAGGCTTAGGCTAGCCGTAGCCTTATTTATACACATGCCCAATTCAATATTTGACATCGGCTGCCTTTTTATTTTAATTCGAATTTGGATATTTTGAATTATTATATTTAATTATAATTATTTAAATCCTAAAATATTATAATATAAATATTTAAAACCTTTTGGTATTTTTCCTTTTAGGGAGAACCTTACCACCATTAGTAAATATTTTAACCTTTGCCAAATTATCACCAAGGTAATTTATTGCCATCATTAATATTTTAGCCTTTCCCAAATTACCACTAAGGTAATTTATAAATCCTTTTTCAAATATTATGGAGAGGTCTTCCTTTCTTCTTGATGTCTTATACCTGATATGCCATCAAGAGAAATATTCTCACAAATATTTCCATCAATTTAGGACCTTTAACATTTTGACATTAATTAACACTTTTAACATTAATTTCATCAAATTGGGACATCCAATATCTTGACATCAATGAAAATAAAACATGCTCAAATTTCTAATAAAAATGTTTCAAGGAAGACCAAAAGAAGTTGCAAGATCAAAGACCTTGGGGAAGTCTCAACAAGCATCCAGTAAAAGGCTTGGAGAGCCTTACTGAATAAATCATCAAAGGAGAACTCATTAGAGAAATTCACTACAAAAAATAGTGAAACATTTGTTAGAATTTATATTACATTATTATTTGCATAGATAAAATAATGCATTATAGTTCTCTCCAATTCAGTTGGGGTAGGTAGGTTGTTTATCCAACCCCCTAACCATATTGTATATTATATATTTCAAACTTCATCCACACAAATCTGCTCAATTTCTTCATGTTTTACATGGTATCAGAGCAAGGTGGGAGTACAACATAGTAGGTGTAGGTGCAGACAGGCGAAGAAGGGCATGGCCCAACATGGGTATGCTTCCCTAGATATTGATGACCAACATGGACTAGACTGACGCTTCCCGCAATCTATACAGACTAGACCATGACCGACATGAACTAGAATCTAACGATGTGGAGAAGATGAGACAACTGACTCAACCTTCCCTTGACTCATCCTATATGATGATCATAATGGACATCACTCAACATTGGATGCAGATCGAACGTATACTGGACTAGAACCTAACACAACATGCAAATTATACCAAACTAGATAGCAAACAACCAAACCAAACCAGACCACATGCAGATCGAGACCTAGGTAGATGTTGACTAGATTGTGGACACATGGTATATAGTGAGGTGTGGACATGTGGTAGATAGTGAGGTGTGGTGACATGGTGTGACATGGCAGTACTGACTGGATGCAGTTCGAGTGGTTGGGAGACATGGCAATTTGCGGTTGGGTTTCGTAGTGGGTGAAAAAAGGTGGGGGGAGGGGTAACCACCCAAAGGTATTCACCTTAAAAGGTGAGCCTTCCTCCTTTTGAATGTAGGTAAACACATCAAGAGGATACATGTGGGACAAATCTCACAAGAATTTAAAAAAAAAAGCAAGTTTGGTCGTGCCCACTATAAAGCCAAGACGCTGGCCTTCCTTTCCTAGCCATCTTGGTAGCGCGCTTGGTCAAGCTCACACATTTGTGTGGACGAGGTCCATGGTTTGAATCCCGTAGAGGGATTCACCATGAGAAAAAAAAAAAATTGGCCCCCCTTGTCAATTTTTTTGTGCAGCATTTTTTTGACATAGCAATTTTTTGACGCAACAATTTTTTTTTGCTGACAATTTTTTCTCAGCAATTTGTTTTTGCTGACAACTTTTGACAATTTTTGCCTAACTTGTTTTTGACCAAGGAGGGTCATTTTTTTGCAAACAAGGGGCATTTTTTTTGTCAAAGGAGGGCACAAGAGCATTTTTTTTTACCACAAGCCAGAGAAGATGCCATTTTTTCAAGGTATTTTTTTTCGTACTTTGATTTTTCCTTTCAAAGCAATTTTGGAGGGATAATTTTTTTTTGGAATTTGAAAGGGTCTCAATACAATTTTTTTCATCCTTGTTTATTTTACAACAAAAAGGGTGATCACAAGAATTATTTTTTGCAAAAATCTAAGACAAAGAGGGGAAGAAAAATTGTTGATTTGTGGAAGTGAATATTTTTTTCATTGGAAAACTGGCATTATAATAGGTGCATTTTTGGTGGAAACTGACACCTAGAGTGTTTAAAATTTTATGGGCACTTGTAATTATTTTTGCAATTAAATTTCCTATTTTCTTGCATTTCAATCATAAAGTACAATATACAAAGCAAAAAAAAGACCCCAAATTTTACACCTATTTCTGTAATTTATTGCATGGTAGTGTTCTGTATATGTGATACCTCTAGCCCACACTTACATGTAATGTTGTCATGCTTTGGGCTACTGTATCTGCTTCCTAACATAGCTACAAAAACAACGTCTGATATTGTTCTATATAAATCATCGAGGAGAAATAAAGTAAACCAATTTTGATATTCACTCAATTTATACCCTAATCGTTATTATTGTTAGACGTAAATCTTAATGAAGTGCTTTCCAAAGTGTTTAGGGGAAGTTATGCCCCATGCATGAGGAAAGACCTTCTATGGTAGGTGTCATAAAAAAAATGATTCTTTTTCAGTACTACCTAATTTCCACATATCATTCTGCTCTTATATACTTATAGTCTCCCTCACATAAGGGTGGGTATATATAGAGAAGTTCAATATAAAGGCCTAGTAGATATAACGAAATGGGGACCATTTAGTATTATAAGGAACCTTCATAATGGCCACTATTCACAAATATATGTTAGATTTACAGTTGCTAAAAGTTTATAATTTTGCTCCATGGAAGATAAATATGAGAGCTATCCTTCAAGTTGAATATTTGTGGTATGTAGTAACTAGAACTACAAAACAACCTGGAACAGTAGGGCTAGATCAAGAGGCCTTTGATAAAAATGATAGAAAATGTCTCATGTTTATTCTGCTTACTACTAAAGATAAGGTCCAGCCTCATATCTATGATTTCAAGACTGGTAAGGAAGTTTGGGATGCTTTGATTACCATTTATGAAGGAAAGAAATAGTCTACTATTATAAAACTTTAAAATTAGCTACATACACTCAGTATGAAATCTGGTGAGATAGTTGACCTATTCCTATGCAGAGTGGTAGAATTGAAAGCCAAATTGAATGCTATGGGAAAAATAGTGGATGATTCTCTCTTGACCTCAGTCATCTTGAGATATTTACCAGAATCCTATAAAATGTTGATCACCTCTCTTCCAATGTCTGGTAGACAAGTTACCTTTATGGAATTGATGAATTTGCTTCAAAATGATGAGGCAAATTAGTTTCAAAAATATGAAGTTCCAGATAATGCCCTCTAAACCAAACAAGGGGGTAAGAAACAAGGTAATTTTCAAAAGGGAAGATCTTCATCAAAAGGAAAAGGGAAACAACATCAGCAAAAAGACAAACAATATTATAAAATTTATGATATGAATAACCATGACACCAACAGGTGTTGGTTTAAGAACAAACAACAAAATGACCAAGATCACAAGAATAAGAGTAAAGGGAAATACAAACCATAGAAGAAGCATAAGCAACCCAAGGTAAATTTTGCTTATGCCGAATCAAACTTGAACTCAAATTCTACCACATCCAACTCGAACTCAGATTCTAAGTGAGCACACAAGGTGCTCATGACTCACACTTCATCTCAGTAGATAGATGCAATGTGGTATATTGATTTTGGTGCCAGTAAACACATGACTGATGATAGATCATGGTTTGAGATATTTGAGGAAAAGGAAGATAAGCTAGTAATAATTGCTGACAATAAGACCTACCAAGTGTAGGGTGAAGGCAATATTTCTATCACTCTTCCAAATGGTAAATTTTAGATCGAGAAGGTGCTCTATGTTCCTGGATTGGCTAACAATTTGTTGTCAATCCCTCAAATCTTGGATAGGGAAATGGATGTTGTTTTCAGTGTTGAGAAGGGTAAAAAGAGATGTTTTATCACCAAAAAAGGAAAACATGTAGCAATAGGATCATACAAGCATGGCTTATTTATTCTAGATTCTATTTCAATACCTCATGTTTCCCTAGCAGTAACTACAAAAGAGGCTACTTCTCTATGGCACAAAATATATGAGCATCTAAGTTCAGGATATTTACTTGAGTTAAGAAAATATGAGATGGTGAGAGGTCTTCCCAACCTTTAGTCCACATTACTAGTTTGCTTGGATTGCTTAGCAGGGAAGCAACACCAAGTATCATTTGAGGTTAGCTCTTAAAGAGCTAAGAAACCTTTGGAGTTGGTACACACTGATCTGTGCGGTCCTATGCCAACTAGCTATGGTGGAAAGAGGTATTTTCAATTGTTTTTTGATGATTACTCATGAAATATGTGGGTTTTATTTCTTCAATTGAAGTTAGAGATACTTTTTTATTTTTTAGTTTTTCAATAAGCTTATTGAAAAGGAGTCAGGATGTTCCATAAAAACCCTCCACTCATATTAAGGGGGGTAATATACCTCCAAGGAATTTTTAGTATTTTTGAGTGAACATGGGATTAAGATATAGTTGACTATTACCTATACTCCACAAAAAAATGGAGTTGTTGAAAGGAGAAATTGTTCCATTATGGAAATGGTATGATGTATGCTTAAGGAGGCACATCTTGAGCAAGAGTATTGGGCAGAAGCAGTGAATACAACATTGTACCTCCTGAATAGGGCATCCACATGAGCTCTATAGGGTAAGACTCCACAAAAAGCATGGAGTGGTAAGAAACCTCCATTTCTCATCTAAGAGTTTTTATATGTAAGGCATTCATGCACATACCAAAATAGAAGAGGAAGAAGTTAGATGAGAAAACCCTGAAATGCATTTTTCTTGGTTATGATGAGCATTCAAAGGGATATCGATTGATAGATCCTATGACCAATAAAACACACATAAGTCAATATGTGGTGTTTTATGAAGCTTTCACATCAAATAACACTTCTACAGTTGTATACCTTGAGGAATATGATCCTAAGAAAGAGGCTTCACCCCCACAGAACAAGATTCCAAAATGGTATACCACATTTGGAGCGATCATAGTAAGTTGTCGTACGATTTGACCAAGAATCGTCGCCTAGAAATGGGAATAATTTTTGCTTTCTCGTAAATCGAGAAGAACTCATATTTAACGCATTTTCTTCGAAAAAATCGCTAAAGAGGGGGCAAAATGTAGCACCCTAAAATTGGCGCAATAAAACTTAGTAAATAATTAAAATTACCTTAGTAATAATTCAAATTCAAATTTCAACCCCAAAACCGCTCCCAAACCGCTTGCTACCCGTTTCCTCATTTTCCATGCCATTTTTAGAGTTTGTTTCGTCCGTTGGACGATATCGTCTCCGATCAGACGATATCGCCTCAGATCGGACGATTTCGTCTGGAGCAGAACGTCCAGACGATTTCGTCCCAAAACTAATTTTTCATAATTAGCTTCTGTTTCAACAACTTCTCTAACTCGGGCAGAGACGCGTCTGCACCGTTAGAGTCTCCCCCCGTTGGAGATCTCCCAAAATGGGATGATCTCCAACCTCCCAACCTCTTTCCTATGCCTATTTAATCTTAGGCCCTCCCCTTGACATCCCCCTGGCTGAATTTTTCTGCACTTCAAGTTTCACATGCATTAGTATATCCTAGACTATTGTTTGCCTTTGTCCCTTCTCGAGTTTTCTTGCAGGAACTTTGTTATTCTTCAGCCGGAGCAAGCTCAGATCGTCGCAGACGATCCTGTCCAATTCGAGACGATTTCGTACCAATCCGAGATGATTTCGACTGCAGTCAACATTGGGGGCAATCAGTGCCCAGAGTTTGCGTTTTCTCCACTCTTTTTCTATTGCATTATTCTGCATTTAGTTAATTCTATGGTTATTCCTTATTACTCTGCATTTTGGAGTTCACCCATATAGTTTTAATGCATGATAAAATCATAATTTGTCATTAAATCATTGAAATACACTCATATTTTGTTTATAATTATCCGTCTAATATTATTGTTGTCATTCTGCATCATTGCCCTCTGTTTGTATTGTTGCATTTTTTGTATTTTGTATCTGCTTCTCTGATTGCAGGTCTCTGATGAATTCGTCTGATGAATTCGTCAGATCTCAGACGATCCTGTCAGATCGGAGACGATCCTGTCAAAATTCTAGACGATCTTGACTGCTTCAAAAATTAGAACCTCCATCAGACATCCGGATCAGGTATGTCTCTTTAATCTAGCTTATTCTCTCTGTTTTCTGTTCAAATCTATTTTTTGTATTCATTTAATTTGCATTTTCATATAGAATAACTTAGATTCATCTGGCCAAACCTAGGACTTGGATGTTTAAAGCTAAAATTGAACACATTAAACTCATTCCCAACCTAGGCGTGGAAACTGCCACTAAACGTTTCCTGGTGAACCCCACCATCCGTCAAAAAATCACCTTAATACCCCTCCCCCGAGAGGCGGGACCTTCAAAGGGCCTCTCAGTCCGAGGTATCGTCCCATCCTTTTCCCATCCTCCTTTCGGGTGCGGATCCTTTAGCCTGAAGGTAAGGATGCAAAAAATTTGGAGCGATACATTTTGGTGAACCCGACGTGAAACTAAAACCTTTTGAAAAACAAAACAAAAATATAGATGCATTTCAAATCATTAGAAAAATACTAAGTTGCATATCATGTCTAGATGGTAGCTCCTAAGAAAATATTAGTAGTTACTATAAATGTTGCAAACCAATTAGTAGCCATAGAAGTTAATTATGTGCTTAGTGTGCCTGAAACAGATAGAAACCAACTTTTGTGGAAAGAACTTGATAGGAGGCTAGGTATCATTTCATCTAAATCAACCGAACTTAGACAAATCAAGAGGTTTGCCCTAGATAGGATCCTGGATCCTCATCAACTCATTGTTTATCATGAACTTCAGAGAGCCTGCCATAGGTGGTTAGCTTATAGGAGAGCTCTTGTGTCTTCAAAATTGTTCACCTTCGAGGAATACCTCGAGAACGCAGCTGTTATACACCAATTCCTAGGTCATGTAGAAGATCAAGAGGTCATTCTTACGGATAGGGAAATATGGAATAGAGTTCCTAGGGCTGTGTTATATCGAGAGTATTGCCATGAACTTTATTTCTACCAACCAGAATCTGAGACAGATAATATCACTATAGCACTTTTTGTCAAATTCTTGAAAGAAAATTTTCAATTTGAAGAAGAACACTTCATGACTCCTGAAGAACTTGAGCCCATTAATGATATTTATAAATTGTTTATAGAAAACTAGATCATTGCTTTCATTATTATTATTTCTTGCATTTAGTGTGTTGTTTGTTATCTTTATAATATTGTTACAAAAACAAGAAAAACCAAAACATAACAAAAACCAAAAACATTTTATTTCAAATACTATAGTAGGTATATAATTAAAATATATACCTCTTAAGCTTGTTGCATATATATATATATATATATATATATATTTGCTGAAATCTAAATTTAAGCACAATGCCTAAACTTAGGAATGGTAAACAAACTGAACAAGAAGAAGAAGATTGGTTAGGAGACAAAACAAAAAACCCAAATGTCCTTCCTGAGGAATCAATTCCGGAAGGAGAAACTCTAGAACAACTAGAAGATGACCTGGCTGAAGAAAATGAACAACAAGAAAATCTTAAAGAGGAAGGATCCTCATCCCCTAGAATAGCTCCAGATGGAACTATTGCTTTTGATAACTTAGATCATTTCTGGAAATTTTTCAATAATAACATTGGTGCTCTTAATATGGCAGTTCGTATTGATAAAGGACAAATTAGTGACACTCAAGCAGCCATGGAACATATGTTTGACATACACACTAATCCCTTGTCTTTCATTGATCAAGAAAGTGATAAAGCTGGACCATCCAATAGAGATATGGTCACTATGATTCAGAACATGCCAAAACAACAGGTTACCCAACCCCCTAAGGAACCTGTTATTGAGCCTAAAATCATTCCCACACAAAAGAAACCTTCCTTCACTGCTTTACTTCGCCAAACTATTGATCAATATGCTTCAAGTAGACAAAAACCTAAAATGAAGCCAAACACCAATTTTCAACAATCGGGCATACAACATAATACAACTTCAAAATTTCTTCATAACACCCTTCCTACCAACAATTTACACAATAGCAATATAGCATCTAATCTCCATGTCCCTCCATCATATGCTCACAAATCCCATATTAATGCCCTACCGAACCAATATGGTGGGCAAACCGATATCTGGAAGCCATGGTGAAACAGTTAGCTTCATGCATGGACCAGATAGATCCCTACCGTCCCTCGTACAATTATCGAGAGATATGTAGTCAACCTCTGGATCCCATAGTTGTAGCACAACCATACCCTAAACACTTCCCCATGCCCGTCCTGCCTATATATAAAGGAACTGAAGATCCCATAGAGCATCTTCGCATGTTTAGGATAGCATGTCATGATATATCACATGATGACTTGCTATTACTAAAAATGTTCCCAAAAGCTTAGGAGGAATGGCATTAGAGTGGTACTATCAATTGCCCACTCATTCTTTGAGAAATTTTGAAGAAACAACTGAATCGTTTGTCCATCAATTTAGTGCCTACATCGAGAGGCATGTCACCATTAAAGATTTGTACAACTTAAAACAAGACAAAGATGAATGTTTTGCTGATTTCTTAGCTAGATGGAGGCAGTTGATAGGAAAACTGCACTTTGTGCTACCTTATAGGGAAATGTTGGACATTTTTATTAATAATTTACAAGAACAAATATCTTATGAGTTATCAACTGCCACCTTAACCACCTTCGATCAAGCTATAGACTTAGCTCGAAGGGTAGAAGATGCTCTCATTAGAAGAGGTCAGCTCAAAAAGAAAGATGATGAGAAAACATCTAGAAATCAGTATAAAAACAAACAAGTTGTAGGTGACGGAGTCACTGATAGTAGAAACGTTGCTAATATCAATACAACGAAGACAACAAAAAAATTTATATTAAAACCTCCTGATAAACCTCCTCGAGAATTTACTAGATTGAATCAACCTTTATCAACCATTCTTCCTCAATTATTAGCACGAGGCTTGATTCAATTACCAACTATCCAGGAACCTGATCCAACTATACCCGGATACGAGCTGATTTACATTGTGACTTTCATAGAGGACCTGGACATGCTACAAACTCTTGTAAAATATTGAAACATAAAATACAAGATCTGATTGATAATAATGAAATGGAGGTGCAAGCCTTCCAACCTAAACAAAATGCTCCTAATAACGCTCAAAAGACCATTCCCCAAAATCAAAATCAAAATGCTAATCAATCATTAGATATATTTCAACATCCTTTACCAAACCATGGTAAAGAAGTGGCCAATCAAATCGAACATCATAATGTTCCCCCTCCTACCCGATATGTAGGGACTATTAGCGGACAATTATCTGTTCAGGATCCTCAAATATTTGGCACAACCTTATCCATGGTCACGACCAGACCCCTACATAATATTCAAACTCCCGATCCTAGTGATGTAGAATCAGATACTGAAAGTGAAGTAGACATCACCTCAAACCAATCGAATAGTTCTGAAAATGAATCAGATCCTATTCAACCCATCACAGATGCTATGGTTCCAGAAGAACCATTTCCTAGAAGAGTTACTACTCGACCCTCTTCTAATCAGTTCCTTCCTAATGAACAAGCCATAAACGCTCAACCAAGACCAGTTCAGCGTCTTCAATATAACATTGTAGGTACCATCGGAGCCGTTACCAGACAACAGGCTCAAAACTCTCAACAAGATCAAACTCGGAATGATGGATCAGCTCCATTTATTTTGAAAAATCCCAATAAAGGGAATCATATGTCTAATGTTCAACCAAAACCTCCTTACAATATTAATGAACAATTATCCAATACTACAGCCAGAATTTCCCTTTTGGACTTGTTAAGATCTTCTCCTACCCATAGGGATGAGTTAATGCTTACATTAAGCCAAATGATGGTACCTCAAAATATTCAACCCGAAGCCATGTCCAATACTATCATCACTCGAGAAGTTGATTGTATTGACTTTCGGGATAAAGATATCCCACAACATAGTTTACATAAGGATAACCCCTTATATATTACTGCTCTAATTGGAGATGTAGCTGTTAAAAGAGTCTTGATTGATAATGGTTCATCTCTAAACATTTGCACTTTTGACTTCTACCAAATATTTGGCTTTAGAAGTGATGAAATGAAGAAAACGACATGATTATCAAAGCTTTCAATGACGAGACACAAGAAACGTGTGGAGTCATTACCTTACCCTTGCAAGTTGGTCCTAGAACCCTAGATACAACCGTGTTTATTGTACATTGCCCAACATCGTACAATATACTTTTGGGTCGCCCTTGGATCAATGCGATGCGAGCGGTTCCCTCCACTTTACATCAGTGTGTTAAATTTGAATTTAAAAATCAGTTGGTCACTATCCATGGTGACCCTAGACCCTTTGATATGTGTGCTTTGGCAGAACCTGTTGGAGTGCAATTTTGCCCCGCTCTATCATCCACACATCCTAATTCTTATTTTTCATCTAAACATGTGAAAAACACACACATAACATCATCTACTCCATCAACTACACCTATACATTTAACTCAACCATCTTCTGAACAAACCACACTAAAACCTCAAAAAGGTCTTCAATCCACAACCAATCCTTCATGTTCTATCCCTATAATTTCAAAACCTATAGACCCATTTATTGACACCTCCACATTATCAACATCTATCATACCTTCCACATCTAAAGATATAGGGAATGATCCTTCTACATCTTATGCTCTTTCCGATGAACTTTTACCGGATTTATCCACAATCTTAATATCAAAAAAAACAAATGCTTTTATGCAAGATTCAATTCTTTTAAATAACTTGCCACCATCTCCTCGTACTTTGGGCCTCCCACAACCTATGGGAAGTACTTACCAAGTCGGGAGTTGTGCTTTTATTTATAAAGGATATGATTGGGGAAGAATACCCAGGAATATCAAAACTCATCATGAGGGATATGCCCGATGTTATTTTACTAATGAATATATTAAAGCTAAGCCCATAATGCTTAAAATGGGCTATAAAGGGAAAGGCTTGGGACCTTTCCAAAATGGTATGAAAGAACCTATTGAGGTAGAGCCATGGCCCGCCCGATGTGGTGTGGGCCTATTTCCTAGTAAGGGTCAACCCTTCCCTTTTGAAGATGATGATCAACTCATATGTTATCAAGATTATCTAGATAAACAAGATTCTTTGTGTTCAAAGAATAATCCCTTTACCTGCAATATGCTATCCATAGCTTACCCTGAATTGATTGCTGAATCCGATGAGGAGTTGGAAGGAGATATTTTCCATGATGTCTCCGTTGAAGAGTTGTTACACAATGGTTTTTATTTTGATGGTTCTATACCAACTATAGCCCAACTTGAGGCCACCACTCATCAAGATGAATTATCCAACTTAACCTTAAAAGAATTACAAGAATTGGGCGTTTCACCCGCCCCACCTAATTTTGAAAGAGATCTACACATGGAAGTAGAAAACGTCCTTAAAGTTAACATTGGAACTGAGGATAATCCTCACATAATCAATATTGGATCAGCATTAAGTCAAGAAAAACAAGATGAATACATTGCATTCCTTAAAGAATATGAAGATGTCTTCGCTTGGACATATGAAGATATGCCAGGTCTGGACCCTTACGTAGTCATGCATCATCTAGTAGTCCATCCGGATGCTAAACCTGTTAAACAGAAACTTAGAAAAATGCATCCCAAAGTGGCCCTGCTAGTCAAAGGGGAGTTAGAAAAACTCCTGAATGTTATTTTCATACAAGCTATTGATTATGTTGAATGGATCTCGAATGTAGTTCCAGTCACCAAGAAAGAAGCTACCAAAGTTAGGGTTTGCATGGACTTTAGAGATATTAACGTTGCATGCCCTAAAGATGATTTTCCTCTTCCAAACATGGACCAAATCATTGAATTTACCGTCGGGAGTGGAATGATGTCCCTAATGGATGGATTTTTTGGCTATAATCAGATCAGGATAGCTCCTGAAGATCAGGCTAAAACAACCTTTATTACCCCTTGGGGTACCTTTTGTTGGAAAGTGATGCCATTTGGTTTAAAGAATGCAGGCGCAACATATCAACGAGCTATGACTTATATCTTTCATGATATGATGCATGATATCCTACATGATTACGTAGATGATATTATAGCTCGCTCTATTAAAGAAGATGATCATTTAGATGATTTGAGAAAAGTATTTAATCGGTTAAGAGAATACCTTATTCGATTAAATCCAGCCAAATGCATATTCGGAGTTAAGTCCGATAAACTATTAGGGGTTTTAGTTTCTTTACGTGGTATCAAAATCGATCCTCTCAAGATTGCGGCTATCACTGATATGCCCGCACCTACCAATATATCTGAGTTACGAAGTTTACAAGGTAAACTTCAAGCCATCCGTCGCTTCATCGATAAGCTGGCGGACAAAACCACTCCCTTTCTTAAGCTCCTTAAGAAGGATGTCCCTTTTAATTGGGATGATGAATGTAAAGAAGCTTTTGAACTTCTCAAACAATACCTCCTTAACCCACCTGTGCTTTCACCGCCTAGACCTGATCGCCCATTTCTCCTGTATATTTTAGCTTCAGATTTTGCTTTAGGAGCTATGTTAGCTCAGCTTGATGATGAGAAGAAAGAACGTGCTAATTATTACATTAGCCGAACTTTAATCAGTTATGAAACTCGTTATACCTCATTAGAAAAACTATGTCTAGCGATCGTATTTTCTACGCAAAAATTATGCCATTATATGCTTAGTCAAAAAACATATGTCATTGCTAAATATGATCCCTTGCGGTATCTCATGAGTCGACCTTATTTATCGGGTCGCACAGCCAAGTGGGTTCTTGCTCTAACCGAGTTTGAACTCACATTCATAGGACAAAAGTCTGTTAAGGGTCAAATCATAGCAGATCAGTTAGTTGCTTGCACCCTTAGAGTCTACCCATCCCCTCATCATTGAGTTTCCTGATGAATGCCTTCAATTAGAGGCAGACCATATTGAACAATGGTCCTTATACTTTGATGGAGCCCGATGCATGAGTGGGGCTGGTGCGGGTATTATTTTAATATCCCCACAAAAACATCTTATACCTTTGTCCTTTAAATTAACATTTGCTTGCACCAATAATACTGCCGAATATGAGGCTCTAATCCTTGGATTACGAGCTGCCTTGGCATTAAAAATCAAACATCTGCTAGTTTTTGGTGACTCCCAACTTGTCATAAATCAAATTAATGAAGTTTATCAGACCAGAGATGATAAATTGTGCCCATATAAAGCATATGTTTTGCAATTGTTATCCTTGTTTGATAAAGTTACTTTGGAAGCTATTCCACGAACTAGCAACCGTGCGGCTGACGCTATGGCCGCAGCTGCATCTCTTCTGCCCTTGGAGTTAGATGACGAATATGCCACCATCATTATTCGTCGACTCCAGGAACCCGCTTCAAATAAGTCATGTTTAGAACCTTTGGATGTGTTTCTAATCAATGAAACTACTCCTGACCCTTGGTATACAGATATAGTTGATTTTCTTCAAAATGGGACTTTCCCTGCCAATTCTAATAGAAACCAACGTCGGTTATTACGTAGACGAGCAAGTCGATTTGTAATAATTGGCAATACTTTATATAGGAGATCTTTTGAAGGTATCCTATTGAGATGTTTGAATCTAGAAGAATCCAAATCAGCTTTAAGTGAAGTCCACGATGGATCTTGTGGAGGACACTTCAGTGGTAGTGTCATTGCTAAAAAGCTCCTTAGGATAGGCTACTTTTGGCCTACCATGGAAAATGATGCACATGATTATGTGCGCCATTGCGACAAGTGCAGAAACATGCTGACCTTGTCCATGCGCCTGCACAAGAGCTGCAAGCTATTTCATCTCCTTGGCCCTTTTCAAAATGGGGCTTAGACATTATTGGCAAAATTAATCCTGTGTCATCTGATGGACACAAATTCATCATAACCGCCACTGAGTATTTCACGAAGTGGGTTGAAGCTATGCCTTTAGCTTCCTGCACTGGAACACAAGTCTCTAAATTTATTTTTAATCAAATCATTTGTAGGTTCGGAATTCCTGCAAATCTCATCTCAGACAATGGAACTTGTTTCAAAAATAAAGATGTCAAGAAATTATGCCAGAAATATAAGATTCAACATCGTTGGTCCACTCCCTATTATCCTCAGGGTAATGGCCAAGCAGAAGCATCTAACAAAACCTTAATCAAAATTCTCAAAATATTGGTCAATAAATCGCCGTGACTGGCACATTCAATTATATCCAGCTTTGTGGGCCTATCGAACTAGTGTTCGAACTCCCACTGGAACTTCACCTTTTGTCTTGGTTTATGGCGCTGAAGCCGTTTTTCCTTTTGAATTAGAAGTTCCTTCTTTGGCTCTACTACTTCAAGATACCGAAGTAGGAGATGAATATCGAGCTGGCAGACTCAGTCAGCTGGAACTCCTAGATGAAAAGTGCATCAATGCTTTGGAGCATCTTCGTGCTTACCAAAACAAGCTTAAAAGATCATATGCCAAGAAAGTTCGTCATCGATCCTTTGAGGTCGGTGACCTTGTTTTAAAAGAAAATCAAAAAAATACTAATGCAACTAAAGACCTTAAAGGTAAATTTGAGCCCAACTGGCTTGGACCATATATTATCACTTGCTAAATTTGAATCGGGAGCATACAAATTAGCTACCTTAGATGGTAAATATTTAAAAGAACCTATGAATATTATGCATCTTAAGCGATATTACGCATAAAATTTGGTCATTTCATCATTTGTACATATTTTGCATGTTGTCTCATTTTAAAAATATATATAAAACTATTTACACAAAAACAAATGAAAAAAATAAAAAGTCAAAACAACAATATTATTGACTCTTTTGAAACCCAAAAAAATAAAGAAGAAAGAGAGAGTCAAAATTATCAAACTCCTCAAAAATATTTGTTGTATATATTTCTTCTTCAAGTATTGCAGTTATATTTTCAAATTATTTTGGATAAATTAGCATTTATTTGGAATCCCCCACTATCACAAACACAAAAATAAATATCTTGATTTTATCTGGCATGATTACTAATCTCTCTTATATCAAAGTCCACAAAATTTAATTAAATAAAGTTTGAGCATAGAGAATTGATCTTGGTATTTACTTAAACCAAGCATATCTTTTCACAATAAAATGATTACATTTGTAATTTCCATGCTATGCTACATAGTAGAAGTGGTTTCCTGAGCGAAAAGTTTCCCCTGCTATCCTATCATGCACATGGTCTAGAATTTTTGAGAATTGGCAAAAGGACAAGTTCACCCCTACCCGGAATAAAAATCCCTTGCTCTACAACTAATCCGAGCAAGTATCCCTAGCATAGGAAGAAAAGCAAAGTTCAAGAAAAAGAGAAAAAGAAACAAGTTATTTCAGCATTATCTCAAATATCAAGCCAAAATACAAAAATACAAAAAAGAAAAGAAAAGCAAAAGCAAAGAAAAAGAAACAAGCAAAAGCAAAAGCAATAAAATCCCTTTCCCTACCCATTGAAAAGAAAAGAAGGGTTGATGAGCTTGAATCCCTGGAATTCTCAATTATTCGAAAGCTGTGAGGTAAGCCCCATAACAGGTGGTTTGTGCCCAACCCGCTTGGCCTTGGGTAATCCCTAGCGTGGTGATATGTCTGTCACATTAGCGACCTTCTTTTGTACAGACCTATGTCTGCTCATGGATTAGCTAGCTCTTGATAACCCGACCTACATAGTAGTCTGGTATGGTTATATGCATCTAAATCATGGTTAACGAACACTTATTTGGTTCATTCAAATCACTTGTATCAAATTATCTTGCTCAAAACTGGTAAATGAACAATGCAATTGCACACACATTTTGTATTTGAGAGATTTTGTGTATCATTATGATAAATCAAGATTGGTAATGAACTCACCTACGCACATGGGATTCCTTATAAATCTAACTTTTGTCTTTAAAATACTTTGAAATATTTTTGCAAATTGTTTGGAATAAATTCATTTTCCTCTTTAAAGAACAGTTGTTTAGTATAAAGACAACTATATGCATTATCAAAAATCAAAATCATTTTCAAAACATGCAATAAAGTTACATTTATATATAACTTTTGACTTTCGTGACGATGGTATAGTTCCAAAACCAAAATTGGAATTTTATGCCTAGCGCAAGTCCTCATCTTCATATTTTTTGACTATTTTCAAAAATTAAAAATCAACCATGCAATAAAACTATTCTATTATTTTCTTCTTTGGATTTCGCGATGATGGTATAAGTCTATACCTAAATATTCTATGCCTAGCGCAAACCATTGTACCAATTTTATTTTCCATTTATTCAAAATCATAAAAACATATGACTTAAATCATTATGTTACACAATTATGCTTTAAAACAAAACAAACACTTACTCTATTTTCATGTCATTATGTCAAACTTCAATTTTGCAATGATGGTATAATTCCTAGGGAATTATCCAAAAAATTTATCACACTTAGGAATTTATGCCTAGCAAAAGTCATTTTAAAATATTTCATGCATAATATTTTCATGGAAATCTGAAAACAAATCATCATCATCATCATCATTTGCATCATCACAACAAAGTCTTAAGATAGTCTCTTAAGCACTCTTTTACTTTTAACAATATTTCTATACTGGGATTAGCTTGACGACCGAGTGAGCGGCGACTCCATGAAATGGTCTATAATAGCGACAATGTCCTTTGAAATTATTGTTAGAAGTCCCTTTTCTTTTTATCAAATCACATCACAAACAACCAATTTGTTTACATCAGATTATTTCATTTAAATTTTAAAAACATGACATTCAAACCATAATATTTCCAACCGACATAATTACATGAATCATCAAATCAATCACACCACAACAATAAAGCATCATACAAACACATAAGACAAGTCATATGATCAAAAATATCATATATATATATATATTTTATATATATATCTCAACAATATATGTACATCATATCAAAACTAGATTGGTATGCCACAATCTACATCTTGGCATACTCAATCCTCTCAAATCATATAATCAATGCAGTAGCCTAGCCTCGAGAACCCCTCGAGCTCTCAGCCTCATCTCCTCCCCTACCCTGAGGTGGACGAGGTGGCCCCATCGTAGTATGTGTGGTACTACGAGTCCTAGTCATCGATCGAGATGAAGTCCTCGATGACCCAACCCTGATCGGATCCGCAATGTCGGCTGGCAGCTATACCCTTTGGCCCTCTGGCACCATCTGGAAGTAGATACCCTGATAGAACGTGGTCTGAGCAATCGACCATGCTAGCTCTTGAGTGCTCGCTCCTCCGCTCCGTGCTCTGAGGCGTGCAACCTCATCTCTGAGCTGTGTAGCCTCAGCTCGATGGCATGCAGCCTCATCCTGTAAAGTCTGCACCTATGCCTGGAGATGGACAGTCTCCACCGAAGAGTAGCCATCTCACTACTCTCTCCTATGTCCACACCCTTGCCCTTATCGGGCGATGGTGGCCTCTCTCTCCATGGAGAAGGGGGTCTATCCTCCCTCCTCTCTCGCTGTCGTGGCCTCTGCTGAGCCTGTGGTCTCCTCTGCTCTCTCCCTCGTGACCCTGTGTAGCCTCAATGGCCGCCTGGCGCCGCCTCCCCATCCGATGCACAACTGCGTGAATCGGACCCTGAGCCCTCGTCATCCGAGGAGGGCGGATGCCTGTGTACCAGGCATCATAGCCGTCGGCTACCCCTACGTCATCCCCATCCACTGGCTGAATGGGGGCATCATCTGCGTCCTGACTCCAGAAGCGCTGCATATCTGGAGCCCCGCTAACTGTAGTGTTATCCCGGATAGTCCGAGAAAACTCGTAGTCTCTAAGAGATGGGATCCCCTGCTGTAGACCGAACTGCCTCAAAACTCGGTCGTAGCGGTGGAGCTCCACCTCTCCCCTCTCCATCCTCAGCCAAGAGGTTCGCCTAACGTGAGCCAGCTCCTGTCCATCCTCGGCCCACCCTGGATGATCTCTCCAAGGCCTCCGGGTGATCTGGTCGGAGACAAGGTCGTCAAGTAGTCTCCGGGACATTGGCAGATCTATCCACCGTTGTGACCCTCTTCGGAGCCACCAGTAGAAAGCTCGAGGCCTCTCCCCATCAATCCCTATCAGTGGGAGCCCTACCGGCCTCCGCACCATGATGTGCTCCCAACACCAAACCTACATAGTGATGTCATGACCAGACATCGGACCGCCCTTGTATACGACCCCATGTAGGATCCTATACAATCGGCATAGTACATAACTCCCCCAAGCAAACCTGTATCCATGGTCTCTCATGTCATAGACCACATCTATTAGTAGCCATGGTACTCTGCATCCACTCTGATGGCATAGCAACAGACCACCTACAACCCCAGCCAAAACCTGTGTCAGTCTAGATGCCCCAGGCATCTGGCGTAGCGACTCGATGTTCACTCCGCCCTTCTCCAGGGCGAAGCTCGGATCTCCGCACAGTCGCATCATCACGTGGCCCTGATTGGCCATGGGAGTTATCAACCATCCTTGTATGGGGATCCTCAAAATCCTCCATACATCCTCTAGTGTGGGAGTCATCTCCCTATCGATAACCGAAAATAGGAAGAACCCGGATACCACCTCTCTGCTAGGGCTGTCAATAGCCCCATATCTGTAGAAACCTGTGGCATCTCTGCCACATGCTGCAAGCCGACTTGTGCCAACTGATCTCGCTCTGCCTGAGATAGAGTGGCCAAGTCATCCCTCAACCCGTCGTATTTCCATTCTCTGCTCTTTAGTAATCCTCTCTACAACATAAACAACAAAACAATAAAAATCATTAATAAAACAGTGATTAAAAATGCAAGTAAAGCAAGTTCAATTTCATCAATGATGATATCGTCCACTATTGGACGATATCGTCCAAAATTTGAGCAAATTCGTCTCCGATTTTGCAAGCCGAAATCGTCCCTTTTTGATGAAATCGTCCCCATTTTGTCGATTTCGCCTGGACGAATGAATCGCGATATCGAGACGATTTCGATGAAATCGAGACGATTTCGTCTCGACGACGTCGACGGCCCAAAAATGGCCGTGATGCTCAAAAATCATCAAAATTTAATCTAAAAAGCATAGAAAATCAAAATTCAAGCATTCTAAACTAAGTTTAGACCCTTACCCGTAGCCCGCGTCGGACCTCTGTCGATCTGTGCGCTGTCTCGACCATTTTGTTTGCAGAGCTCCACAAACCAGAAAATGAAAATGAACAGTAACAATGAATTAGGGTTTTTCCCTATTTTTTTAATTTTATTCAAAAACAATTAAAAACATTTTAATTTTTTGCTTTTTCGCGTTTTTACCTCAAACGTTCGATTTGGGTAAAAACACGGAGGGGGCATCATAGTAAGTTGTCGTACGATTCGACCAAGAATCATCGCCTAAAAATGGGAATAATTTTTGCTTTCTCATAAATCGAGAAGAACTCATCTTTAACGCATTTTCTTCAAAAAATTCGCTAAAGAGGGGGCAAAATGTAGCACCCTAAAATTGGCGCAGTAAAACTTAGTAAATAATTAAAATTACCTTAGTAATAATTCAAATTCAAATTTCAACCCCAAAACCGCTCCCAAACCGCCTGCTACCCGTTTCCTCATTTTCCATGCCATTTTTAGAGTTTGTTTCGTCCGTTGGACGATATCGTCTCCGATCAGACGATATCGCCTCAGATCGGACGATTTCGTCTGGAGCAGAACGTCCAGACGATTTCGTCCCAAAACTGATTTTTCATAATTAGCTTCTGTTTCAACAGCTTCTCTAACTCGGGCAGAGACGCGTCTGCACCGTTAGAGTCTCCCCCATTGGAGATCTCCCAAAATGGGATGATCTCCAACCTCCCAACCTCTTTCCTATGCCTATTTAATCTTAGGCCCTCCCCTTGACATCCCCCTGGCTGAATTTTTCTGCACTTCAAGTTTCACATGCATTAGTATATCCTAGACTATTGTTTGCCTTTGTCCCTTCTCGAATTTTCTTGCAGGAACTTTGTTATTCTTCAGTCGGAGCAAGCTCAGATCGTCGTAGATGATCCTATCCAATTCGAGATGATTTCGTACCAATCCGAGATGATTTCGACTGCAGTCAACATTGGGGGCAATCAGTGCCCAGAGTTTGCATTTTCTCCACTTTTTTCTATTGCATTATTCTGCATTTAGTTAATTCTATGGTTATTCCTTATTACTCTGCATTTTGGAGTTCACCCATATAGTTTTAATGCATGATAAAATCATAATTTGTCATTAAATCATTGAAATACACTCATATTTTGTTTATAATTATCCGTCTAATATTATTGTTGTCATTCTACATCATTGCCCTCTGTTTGTATTGCTGCATTTTCTGTATTTTGTATCTGCTTCTCTGATTGCAGGTCTCTACGAATTCGTCAGATCTCAGACGATCCTGTCAGATCGGAGACGATCCTGTCAAATTCCAGATGATCCTGACTGCTTCAAAAATCAGAACCTCCATCAGACATCCGGATCAGGTATGTCTCTTTAATCTAGCTTATTCTCTCTGTTTTCTGTTCAAATCTATTTTTTGTATTCATTTAATTTGCATTTTCATATAGAATAACTTAGATTCATCCGGCCAAACCTAGGACTTGGATGTTTAAAGCTAAAATTGAACACATTAAACTCATTCCCAACCTAGGCGTGGAAATTGCCACTAAACGTTTCCTGGTGAACCCCACCATCCGTCGAAAAATCACCTTAATACCCCTCCCCCGAGAGGCGGGACCTTCAAAGGGCCTCTCAGTCCGAGGTATTGTCCCATCCTTTTCCCATCCTCCTTTCGGGCGCGGATCCTTTAGCCTGAAGGTAAGGATGCAAAAAATTTGGAGCGATACAATACCAGTACATTGAGATATTCAAAGTTGACATAACTTCCAGATCTAAATCTAGACCGACCTTGTACTCGTAGTATGACTCAGCAAATGCGAGTAGAGGCATCAACTTCAGAGGTTGACGAGATTTACCAAAAATTTGATGAACTATCTATAGATGCATAGGAAGACAAAGAAACAAATATGGATAAAAATGAACCCACAATAGTTCATGATGCACTTAGTGAGCCTCAATGGAAGGCTTCTATGGAAGCAGAACATACATCTCTTATGAAAAATCATACATGGAAGCTAGTAAATATACCTTCAGGAAAGAAGCCCATTGGCTAGATATGGGTGTTCAAAGTGAAGTATAAGGCATATGGTACTATCAATTAGCATAAATCCCGTCTTGTTGCAAAAGGCTATGCTTAGAAAGAAGGCATAGACTATGAGGAGACTTTTGCCCCTACTACAAAAATGACTACCATTCAAGTACTTTGTGCCATGGCAGCTCAATTTAGCTAGAAGTTACATCAAATGGATTTGAAGAGTACTTTCTTGAATGGTGGTCTACAAGAAGTGTACATGACCCAACCAAAAGGATTTGTCATTGCAAGACAAGAACAAAAAGTTTATAAGTTGATAAAATCTTTGTATGGGCTAAAATAAGCTCCACAAGCTTGGTACATCAAAATAGGCAGTCACCTTGTGCAACATGGATTCAAAATAAGTCCTTCAGATGCAAATCTCTATATCAAGAATAGTGGTTCTGACATAGTGATTTTGGTGCTATATGTAGATGATATGATTATAACAGGGACTTCAAATAGTATTATTGATGTAATAAAATATGATTTGAAACAATCTTTTGAAATGATAGATATAGGACTTCTTCACTATTATCTTGGTTTGGAAGTAACTTGGAAAAAGAATCATATTCAAGTAACTCAAAAGAAGTACGTCAAGACATTGATTGATAAATATCGTATGACTAACTACAAGTCTAAAGCAACTCCAATGGATTCTAAACTTAAGTTATCATGATATGATAAATCACCATAGGTATATGGTACTCTCTATCATCAACTGATTGGAAGTCTCATATATCTGACAAATACCAAGCTAGATCTCAGTTTTATTGTGGGTTATCTTTCAAGGTTCATGCAGGAACCTAAGGCGAGTCATTGGAAAGCAATAAAGAGAGTTCTTCATTATGTTTGTGGTACTACATATTTTGGCATGGAGTACAAGAAGAATAGCAAGTTTTATTTATAGGGATACATGGACTCAGACTATGTCAGATCCATTAATGATCACAAGTCAACTTCTGGATACATTTTCTATCTTGGATCTGGTCTCTTGGCATAGTAAGAAGTAGCAAGAGGTTGCTATATCATCTACAAAGGCATAATATCACGTAGCAAGTGGAGTAGTTTGTGAGATAATATGGTTAAGTCACATTCTCACAAACATGGGTCTTCCAAAGAATCTTCCACTACATTTATTTTGTGATAATCAAGGTGTTTTTAATCTTGTCAAGAATCCCATATTTCATGATCGTACCAAAAACATCGACACTCGATGTCATTTCATTCATGATGAAGTTCTAAAGCATCACATACAGCTCCAGTACATTCCCACTAATCAAAAAGTTGCAGATATTTTCACAAAGGCACTTGAACATGTCAAATTTGAATTGTTTTGCAATGCTCTATGTATTTACCAATAATGTAATAAGGGGGGATGTTAGCAATTATATTACATTATTATTTGCATAGATAAAATAGTACATTATAGTGCTCTCCAATTCAATTGGGGTAGGTAGGTTGGTTATTCAACCCCCTAACCATATTGTACATTATATATTTCAAACTTTTTTAATGCAAATCTGCTCAAATGCTTCATGTTTCACAAGATTTGGGACAATTATCACCATCCAAAAATAAGCCCAAAAGAAGAAGAATAATTTGGAAAGGAGTGAAAAATCTTAGAATACCTCAAGACATTCATAACATTGAGAAGAAGATCCTGCTTGAAGTCAGAATTTGACAAGAAGACTTGAAGACATGAGAAGCCTACTAAATCCAAGATATTTGAAGATTACCTCTCACAGCAAGAAGGCATTATTTGTTGAGATAAAGACTTATAAAAATATATAGCAAAAAGGAGGAGACTACAAGAAGAGAACAAGCCATTAAATCCTAGCCTCGTGAAAGAAATTTTGATACCATATTTTAGTGAAGAAGAAGCAATTTAGGATATCCTACAAAGAGTTGCAAGATTTTACTCAAGGTAGCAACTTGGGGATCTTAAAAACCAAGATCCTCTACAAGATCTACATCCTCTACAGAAGATGCAAAAGAGCTACAAAATCTTTTAGAAAAATTTAAGCAAATATTGGTGCATGTAGATTCATTAATTGGATTACTTATCGGATTCATTGGAGCACCTTATTTGGATTAAAGTTACAAGAAGAAAAATTGGATTAGAGTCTTCAAAAGTGCAAAAATATAAAAGTTCATTTTAAGGTTCATTTGCACATTATTTAGGAGTTGATTAGGTTTAAGAACTACATATACCAACTACCTATCATCTACTTTCAAAAATAAAAAGAAGACTAAGTCCTACAATTTTAACTGTAGCAAAATTGCAGAATAATTATTGAAGGTTCATTTCAAACTATTCTTGATTAGTTGTAGTAAATTGATTAAGTATATTATTTTGAGAGTTCATTGGAGTGATAAGGTGAAATTTTTAGTGCATTAGAAGTGAAATATTATTATATTCATTTGCACTATTCTATTGCTCTAAAAAATATTATTGTTTGTGTTCTTGAAAAGGGCACACAATCAAAATTTGTCAAAGTATCTAGAGATACTATTTACACACAAAAATCTGCAACACAATGGCCAAGAGAAGCCACCAAAATAGGTTATAATCCTCCAAAATTTGGAGAAGAATACAACTAACCAAAATCAGAAATAGAAACTTCAAATATTGAGACTTGGTGAGTCTTAAATCCAAAGCATTATAGGGTTAGTTGCAAGGAGAAAATTGCAGAAAATTGCATCAAATAAGGAGCTTCTATCTATTTATATCTAAGCTTGGATTTGTCATCCAAGCAAAAATTATAAGGTTTCTAATCAAAGAGTCAACCTTAAAACCCCTACATTGCATTCAAAATGATTTTCACAAAACCAAAAATTTAGACCTGGAAAAAGGAGTGCAAAAGAGGGTGCAATAAAGATTATTTTATACACAAATTTGTTACATTGTATTGCACTATCTTAATCTAGTTTATACATGAAAGAGGACAGATTTGAAGGTGCCTCAAAGGCACATTATCCTCAAGAAGAGTGCAGCCAAATACTAGCACACTCCAATCATAAATAAGCCTCTCAAAAGGACTCACATCATGCATAGGTTGGACAACCATAATAGGTAACCTACAAAGCACAAGAAAGGTGTCATATTACTCACTAAAGGAGATAAATCCAACAATACATAAGCAATGGGAATCAAAGGAAGCAAATTGAAATCATACGTCCAATCAAGGAGCATTCAATACCATCATTGGAGCATCAAGAAGTCTCCACCAAAGCATTGCCATTCAAACTCCATTCAAGAGCCACCAAAGCTCCTCAAAATCTCCACCAAAGATCCACCATAAGTATTGATTAGATGGAACCATATTAGAACCATCAAAATACAACAAGTAAGAAGGTAGAAAAGTACATTGAAAATATTACAAGGCATTGATAAGGCTAGATCATGCAAGTACCACTTGTCATTTTCCAAAAGAAACCCTAACCTCAAAGGTAAGTTGGAATTTCACACATGTGATGAAAAGTGCTACAACATATCTTTGGAACCCATAGTCCATGTGGAAGAGGAGTTACATTCAACCATAGGTATTATATAAGGAATATTTATAGAAAACACACTACAAAGGAATAAAAATGCTTCAGATGTTACTTAAGTAAGGGTGACACTTGTAATAGATGTCCAAGAACATCTTTGAAGCGTTGAATGTAACCATTGTGACACTTATCACTCATCAAAATATTGACCACCTATTAAAGGCACCTTGGACTAGGGAGAACACAGTATTCAGAAGCATATAGAAGCATTCACATTCAACACTCTGCAGTCTTCGTGCAGAGGGTCGAGTTGCAGCGTGGAAGCAAGGTGGAAGAGCCTTTAATGCTATGGTCAAATGAAGTCAAAGGTAAATATTAAAGGAACCATAGTTGAAGCATTAAATCCAAGCTTTCCATTGGATGGAATGGTCAAATCAAAGACACATTACAACCATCTCACATATAAAAACAACACATATTTGAATATTGCAATGTGAGATTTATTCCCAACTTTAATGTGCTTTCATTTAAGGGAGTTATAAGGTTGACAAACAAAGGTTAAACTTAGAAGAAATTAACCATATTGAAATCAAAGCATCAAAGGAAATAATTTATCAAATTAATATAATATTTGCAATATTAACCATAGGAGAAATAAGGATTTCTACTAGAAATTAATTTTTAAATATTTGAAAATATTATTGTGTTCTAATTTTATATATTTGGGAGCTATAAGGGTTACAATACCAAATTCGGTTATTGAAAATTAGAAACACTAAAATCAAATCCTAAGGGATATTAAAAGAGGTTATTAAGGATTTTTCTAAGGTTAAAAATTTATAATATTCTTATCTCAAAATTTATCAAAAGAGACAATATAAATCCAACATTAAACCTCTTCAAATTTGGAAAAGTGTTGAGTTAAATAGGAGTAATAAAGTGTTGGAAAAAGTTGATTTTTGATATTTACAAAACTTTACAAAATCAACCCAAAATTGAACTACATTTTATAAAAGCACTATATCATATTCCAAAATCACTAGGGAGTTATAGGGTATTCTACAATACTTTGTAATATAAACATCTACCAAAGATTATCAAGTTCAAAATCCATTGGGAAGATATAAGCTTTCTACAAAACCTAAATTACCATTAGGTGTATATACTCTCATTACTAGGGAGACATAAGGAAGCCTACTAACCTAAGGATTAATATAGCTTTTATCAAATTAAGCTTATATATTAGGGAATTATATCATACCATATCTAAAACTAGGGATATATAAGGATGTCTACTTCTCAAAACACAACAAACACTAATAATTCCTTTAGAAAATAGAAGGACAGTGCCATAAAACTTGGTATCATGAATCTACTTATGAAATATGAAGGAATGTTAGACCTAAATTCAAAGGTAATTCATAGTGAATCCTTAGAAGAAAACTTTGATACTATGGAATGTTATCTTTAAGTACGTATCAATAAAGTAACTAACAATGGAAAAAGTGACATTTCACTTTCCCTAGAATTTGTGAGCATATTATACATGATATTTCTCACATATAAACACTATAATATTGAAAATGTAGAACAAAAAGGATTGATAGAACTACTCAAAAGGAAGGTAAAACTTAGTGAATCATATCTAGAAAAGCTTTCTCAATCCTCATGCAACATTGGTACTTCAGGTTCTACTAACTAAATTTCTTATCATGATGCCTTAAGTGGTGGTTAAGAAGCTTCTATACAGATTGAAGATAGGAAAGGAGAATCTTCCTTACAAGAACCAAGTAGCAGCATGACCATCTATGGGAACACAAAAATCAGAATCAAAGACAAAGCAAATATAGGAGGAATACAATGTAAATTCAATTAAAAGAAGTACTTTTAGCTTCATCTACATCTTACTTTACATCATATAAAGACACATATTACCTACTGAACCTGATCACAGTAAACAAAGAAGAAGAATCTGAATCTAAATATCAAGGAGATCCACATTGAAGACTAAAGACTTCAATACCCAAATAATTTAATATAGGGGGTCTTAGAAATAGATTACATTACATCATTTGGGTCATGTAAATTTACCTTCCTCTTGAGTGGTAATTTTTCCCAATTGCAAAACCACACTCACAGTTAAGATTTTGATTAAAAAACCCTCTCTTGCAAAGAAATAAAAAATTCTCCAAGGTTCCTTTTACTTAATGTGTGCATGTATGATTGTGAAAATGTGTCAAATAAGTGCTAGAATACCTTAGTGATTTGTAAGTAAATGTTAACAAGGGGTCTATGTTGGTATTACTTTATTATGCTATGCTTTTATTGTTCATTAATTGAAAGGGCTTGATTTCCCTTATGTGCAGAAATAAAATTATGAATGAGTGCATGAAATTGATCCCTTATTCACTTTATTTCTGATTTGCCAAGGTGATTTAATTCATTTATCTTGGAGTGTTTTAGGTAGATTTTGCCTTCTTTTGTTAAGCATATTTTAACTAGTTTTATATTACATTGTTAAACCTTGCTTTTGTAAAAATTCGGAACAATATGATTGATTAATCAAGTGTATAAATAATACATTGACGCCCTAGAATAGTCCACTGAAAGTGCAACTAACCAGGTGAGGAATAGATGTTGTTATAACAATGTAACAACATACTAAATAATGAAATATAATATAGCAAACTATAGTTACGCTAACATCCCCCCTTATTACATTATTTGGGTAATAAGATAACTACTAGCTATACTAACATCCCCCCTGATTACATCATTTTGCAATACATAGAGAGCTACGAAACAATTCAAATTTGACACGTGCAAGTGCCTTAGTGAAAATATCTGCAACTTGAGCATTGGTGGAGATGTACTGAAGCTGAATTCGGTGCCTTGGAACTTCGTCTCGAATGAAGTGGCATTGTGTATCAATGTGCTTGGTTTTCTCATGATGCACTGGATTCTTAACAAGGTTCAAAACACCCTGGTTGTCATAGAACAAGTGTATTGGAGATTTTTATGGAAGACCCATACTTGTCAGAATGCGATGCAACCATATCACTTCACACATAGCTTCACGTGCGGTGCGATACTCTGCCTCTGTAGATGAGATAGCAACCACCTATTGCTTCTTGTTGTGCCAAGAGACAGGACCGGATCCAAGATGAAATATATATCCTAAAGTTGACTTACGATCATCATATGACCCGACATAGTCAGAGTCCGTGTATCCTTGCAAGAAGAATTTGTTATTCCTCTTGTACTCTAGGCCATATTCCATTGTGCCATGGACATAGTGAAGAACATGTTTTGCTGCTTTCCAGTGAGTAGTCTTAGGTTCCTGCATGAACCTCGAAAGATAGTTGACAACAAATACGATATCTGGCCTAGTATTGGTCAGATATATGAGACTCCCAATCAACTGACGATAGAGAGTAGCATCTACCTGAGGTGAATCATCATGTCATGATAACTAAAGCCCTGATTCCATAGGAGTTGCCATTGGCTTGCAATCAGTCATGCGATATTTTTCTAATAATGTCTTGGCATATTTTTTTGAGACACTTTGATGTAGTGCTCCTTCTGGTTCACTTCCAGACCAAGATAGTAATGGAGAAGTCCGAGATCTGTCATCTCAAAATATTTACACAAGTCCTTTTTGATAGCAGAGATCATAGTTTTTGAACTCCCTGTAATGAGCAGATCATCAACATAGAGTACAAGCAACACTATCTCAGAACCTTATTTCTTGAAATAGAGGTTTGCATCTGATGGACATCTCTTGAATCCATGCTGTAGGAGGTGATTATCCATTTTTATATACCAAGCTCGAGGAGCTTGTTTTAAACCATATAAGGATTTGACCAACTTGCACACTTTCTGCTCTTGGCCTTCCACTTCAAATCCTTTAGGTTGAGTCATGTAGACTTCCTCTTGGAGATCACCATTCAGAAAAGCACTCTTGACATCCATTTGGTGAACTTTCCACCCATACTGTGTTGCCATAGCACAAAGAACTCGAATAGTGGTCATCCGAGCAGTAGGTGCAAAATTTTCCTCGTAGTCAATGCCTTCCTTTTGAGCATAGCCCTTTGCAACAAGATGGGCCTTATGCTTATCAATTGTCCCATCTGCCTTGTACTTGACTTTGTACACCCATTTGCAGCCTATGGGCTTCTTTTCGTGTGGCAGATCGACAAGCTTCCAAGTTTTGTTTTTCATCAGAGACTTATACTCAACATCCATAGCAGCCTTCCATTTTGGCTCACTAAGGGCATCTTGTACAGAAGCAGGTTCATGTTCATTCACTGAAGACATAAACACCCTATCATCATCTATATCCATATCCTCTATTTGTTTCTCTTGATCAATAGAAAGTTCCTCAAAATATTGACAAAGATCATCAACCCCAGTAGTCTCTGTTGTTGCTCTTTGTTGTCGAGCCATGCTACGAGTACGAGGTCTATCCAAAGTCAAATCTGGTGGAGTGGATAGTTTGGAGTCTCTGATTGTATTTGTATACCATTTTGGATTCTTCTTCTATGGTGATGAAGAAGATGAAGAAGTCGAAGGACCTCCAATATTTGGTGATGAAGGGGACTTCTCAACTTTAGTTTCCACAAGATCTAGGTATACATCAGATGTGCTTTGTGATGTGAAAGCCTCATCAAAAACAACATCTCTACTGACATGAATCTTCTTGGTAAAAGGATCAATCAAGCGATAACCCTTAGAGTGCTCATCATAGCCAAGAAGAATACACTTCAATGTCTTCTCATCTAGCTTCTTCCTTTTCTCTTTCGGTATGTGCATGAAAGCATTACATCCAAAAATGCGTAGATGAGATATGGAGGGTTTTTGACCACTCCAAGATTCCTGTGGAGTCATTCCTTGTAGGGCCTTTGTGGGTGCCCTATTCAACAGGTATACTATTGTGGTGACAACTTCTGCCCAATATTGTTGCTCAAGACTAGCTCCTGTGAGCATGCAACGAACCATTTCCATGATGGAACGGTTCCTCCTTTCAACAACACCATTTTGCTGAGGAGTATAAGCAGTAGTTAACTGTCTCTTGATCCCATGTGCAGTCAAGAATGCAAAAAATTCTTTAGAGGTAAACTCCCCCCTCGATCTGAGCGGAGGGTCTTTATAGAAGTCCCTGACTCCTTCTCAACAGATTTCTTGAATTGCTGGAAGAAACCAAATGCTTCAGATTTTAGATGAAGAAAGAACACCCACATCTTACGTGAGTAATCATCCACAAACAACTGAAAATACCTCTTCCCCCCACTACTGATGGGTGTGAAAGGACCACACAGATCGGTGTGAATCAACTCTAGAGGTTTCTTTGCTCTTGTAGAGCTTTTCTCAAAAGGTACTCTATGTTGCTTTCCTACCAAGCAGTCAGAGCACACTGGCAAGATGGAAGAAAGGGAAGGAAGACCATTTACCATCTCATACTTACTTAGCTCAAGTAAGTAGCCAGAACTAAGATGCCCATATCTCTTGTGCCATAGGGATGTTGCCTCTTTTGTAGAGACTGTCATGGCTACATGTGGAGAAGAGATAGCATCTAAGGCAAATAAGCCATGCTTATATGAAGTGGTTGCAATGTTCTTACCCCTCCTGGTAATAGAACAACACTTCTTGCCTCCCTCAACACTAAAGTTTACAACCATATCCTTGTCCAAAATTTGTGTGACTGACAACAAATTGTTCGCCAATCCTGGAACATAGAGAAATTTTTCAATCTGACACTTGCCATCAGGAAGAGTGACTAAAATTGTACCTTCTCCCTGAACCTTGTAGGTTTTATCATCGACAATAGTGACAGGTTTGCCCTCTTTGGCCTCAAAGGACTCAAACCATGATTTGTCACCAGTCATGTGTTTACTAGCGCCAGAATCGACATACCATACAGGATCCGTCTGTTTGGAGGTTGTGGTAGTCATGAGCACCTTGTGTGCCCACTCAAAATCTGAGTCAGATTCCTCAACAACAACATTCACCTTGGGTTGCTTGTTCTTGTTTTGTGGTTTGTTCTGGCCTTTCTGTTTTGGTTGCTTATTCTTGTGCCAACATCTGTTTGTATCATGACCCTCTTTGTCATAGATTTTGCAATATATTTTAGTTTGTTGAGGTTGTTTCCCTTTTGAATATTTTTGAGAGTTCCCTCCTTTCTAAAAATTACCCTTCTTCTTAGGACCCTTCCTATTGGAATAGAGGGTTGTGTTAGAAGAATCATCTCTCTGAAGTTGGCGTGCCTCCTCCTCTTGAAGCATATTGACCAACTCAACAAAGGTAACTTTTCGTTGTGACACCTGAAGGGAAGTGATCAACACCCTATAAGAATCAGGTAAAGCTCTCAATACAATTGAGATAAGGAGCTTGTCATCAACAGGTTCTCCCAAAGAATTCAACTTTGCTTTCAATTCAGACACTCTGCAAAGAAAGAGTTCAACCGTCTCTCCCTGCTTCATGCTTAGACTGTGTAATTGAGATTGAAGAAATAGAATGGTGGAATCATTATTTCCCTCATATATAGTTTTAAGGGCATCCCATGCCTCTTTACTATGTTTACAGTCAGCAATATGGGGTTGAACTTCATCAGACACAACAAGCAAGATGAGCACTTTTGCTTTGTTGTCTTTCTTGTCAAAGTCTTTCTGATCAGCAGTTGGAGTTGTAGCTCCGACAGCAGATGAAGGTCTTGTTGTTGTGCCAGATACAACATCCCATAAGTCATCCATTTTGAGGATTGCCTTCATCTTATTTTTCCATGGTGTATAGTTAGGACCTTTCAACAATTGATGAGCATCAGTCATTAATTTTGCAGACATTGTGAAGGTTCCTTATATCACCAAATGGTCCCCCTTTCGATATACCTTAATTCCAGGCCATTATACCATACAAAATACCCGCCCTTACGTGAGGGAGACTATAGGTATTTTGAAAAATTAGAGAAATTACCCGCCCTTACGTGAGGGAGACTGTAAGTAATTTCAATGATTATACGATACGTGGTACTTAGGCGGTACTGAAAGGGAATCATCTTGTTGATGACACCTACCATAGAAAGTCGTCAATCCTCATGCGTGGGGCGTAACTTCCCCTAAACACTTTGAAAATCAGAACATTCATCAGGGTTTACGTCTAAACACAAGAACGATTGAGGTAGTGGATGGAGTAAAAAAATAGCAAAATGGCAAACTTATGTCTCCCCGACGATTAATAGAGAACAAGCTCAGACGTCGTTGTGGTAGCTATATTAGGCGGCGGATACAGTAGCGCAATCACGACAACATTACCTGTAAGTGCTGGCCAGAGGTATCACAAATACCGAACGCTGCAGTGCAATAAATTGCACGGATGGGTTTTATTTATTTCGGGGACTTAGGGAGTGAATTTGATTTTTAACTTTTAATGAAGTAGTGCAAAAAAATGGAAAATGCAACATACAACATAAAAGTGCCCATAGAAATAAACCTCTAGGTGTCGGGCACTGCCGAAAATGCACCTTTACAATAATGCCAATTTTGCTTTTTCAAATGCTGAAAAAATTACTCACTTTCCCCCCTTTGATTTTTGAAAAAAATAGCCCCCCCCTTAAGTTTGTGGAAAAAAATGGTTCCCCACAAAAAATTTCCACTAAAGCATCTTTTAAAAATTTAATTTCTTATCTAAGATTAATAAAAAATAAATAAATTACCTTATCATAGTAAAATCATTTAAAAAAAATAACTTTTAACTATGATAAAAAAAAATAATTTAAAAATTTAATTTATTAACCTTAGTAGAAAAAAAATAAAAGAAAACTTTAATAAATAAAAAAATTTACCTTGCATGGGGGTGGCCGGCGGGTTTTGACCCCGTGACCTCAGGGCTCCCAGAGCCCAACCGCTCAACTCACTACCACGTGAGCTAGCGGGCTGATCCGTTTGGATCATGGGGAGCCCTCCTAGTTAAGGAGGCTCCTCGAGCCCTTTGTTTTCGACGTGACCTCCGTGCCTCCACTTCGGCGACGGTCTACGCTAGCGATAGCGTCGCTTGGGCGGCGGCTCAAGTGGCATCCGCTCGAGTGGCATCCGCTCGGGTGGCGTCCGCTCGCGTCGACTGCAGTCTATCAACACTGCAAAAAATAGGTGCTCTCCCACAAAACAAACCTTGCCACTACACAGATTTGCACTCAAAAAAACCGTTCTCAACCCTTCATTCGTTGTATAAGCTCGGATTTTTGCATAAAAAAAAACACCTGCAACTCTGATCTGTGATGGGCACGGGAGGAGAAGCAGGTTATTTATGGAGAAATGAAGAGTTAAATTGAAAAACCAAACCGGCCAAGCTGCACGAAATCTCTGTGAGAAAATATCTAACGCAGTCATTAACACATGCATGGATTTGAGGAGTTAACGAAAAATAGCAACTGGTTTTTGGTTTTGACGCCCGGGACGCGTTAGCAGGATATAACAGAGGTTTTTTTTTTTAAAATGCATATGTCCCACATGTGCATGGGAAAGGGCATTAAACCTGTTTAAGAGGGCGAATACTCCATTCTTGGCATATCTCCTCTCGGGGAGACGATGCCCGAGAGGACGTGGGCTCTCCTCCCGCGTGGGGGCGGCCGCCTTGGTGGCTGCCACCTGCGCACTCATGCCTTGCATTGTCTTCGACCTCCCGCCTTCCGTTGACCTTTGATCTATCGATCGACCTCCGTTGTCGTTTGTCGATCCCAAAGTTTTGGGATTCCACTCGGGTCAATCGTCGCGTCAGGCCTTGTTCGGGCCTGTTAGGTGTCAGGTCTGCGTCCTCGCATCAGTCGGGTCCTCATCCTCACGTCAGTCGGCCTTGTCCAGGCCTCACGTCAGTCAGGTCCTCGTCCTCGTCGCTCGAGATACCTTGCCTCGGGATGCGTGCATCAAATTCGATCGAGATGCCTTACCTCGGGATACGTGCATCAAATTTGACACATGCTCTGATACCATGTAAAAATTTGGAACAATATGATTGATTAATCAAGTGTATAAATAATACATTGACGCCCTAGAATAGTCCGTTGAAAGCGCAACTAACTAGACGAGGAATAGATGTTGTTATAACAATGTAACAACATACTAAATAATGAAATATAATATAGCAAACTATAGTTACGCTAACATCTTTGAGCATAAAAGAGAATACTAAAATCTATATTTTGACATGCAAAATTTTTGTGATGATTGGATTCATTTTATATTGCTTAATGAATGGATTTTATGTTGCTTTGTTAAACTTTGAGCATGAAAAAGAAACACCTAAATGACTAATTTTGAAAATGTAATAGCCTTTGAAATGCCACATAAATTACCCCTCTTTAATGAAATTGTAATTTTCATAAAGAGAAGTTAATTTATTGCTTTAAAAACAAAAATGCAAAGCTTGGAATTTGAAAATGTGAATTCATGCAAAACTTGAAATTACAAAATTCCTTTTAAAAACTGAACTTTATATAATTTTTAGGAATTTTGAATTTCCTTCAAAATAAAATCAAAATGGCTTAAAATGAAACATTAAAGCTTATTCTTGAGATCCGTGCATCTCTTTTTTGGATTTTAATTTTTTTTATATTTTTTTATTTTATCGGCATAATTAAAAAAATGAAAAATGATAGGGTTAGAGAAATAAAATAAAAATATGGAATATGGACCAGAATATGGAAAAAGTACCAAAGAGAAACTACAAAACCCTAATCTGGCCTATGCTGCAAAAAACGTTAGATCCTGAATATAAAACACAATCAGGTTAGACATGCATCCACACAAACTAAAATTTGGTCATGGCGAGAGCCTAAAGGGATAAAAACATGTATTAAAAATATGTAAACAATGGTACCATATTCATGCATAAAATACCATTAAATATTTCTAAAGCATATGGAGAAAGATGTGCAATGAAAAAATTTATTCTATTTAAAACCTCATTCTCTGCAACAACTGTAAAACCATAATGTTGGTGGTAGCAGTTAGAAAAGCCTTCCAATATTTCTTGTTCCAAAACTTATAGTTCCCATTTCATGCATTGAATGGCATTTTAAATTTTTTAATGAAACCCCTAGTTTCATTTCCCAAAAATCTTCATTTTCCTTTTCATTATTTTGGCTTTCCTTGTGACCACCTTGAATCGATTCCATTTCTTCGCTACTAAAATTTGTAACTATTACACTTGCATTGTCACTTGTTTTATTTGATTGAACGTGAACCCTTCTATGTTCCTTTTAACTCCTTTAAAAATGGATACTGTTTCTCTTTTGTATCTAATGACCCAATATTAATCCAATGCTCCTCTTACATGTGACCAATGAGCAAATGAAGCGCTTGACACTTGTCTTCATCATTTTATTTTTTATTTTTTAACCTTTGTAAACACCATGACTTCCATTGGTTTTAGCAGACAAACCAAAAATTATTAAGATTAAATATAAGCCCACTAACTACATGACATACTCTCCTAGCATACACGTATTACACCCTACCCTTATTTATCATTTCTCTAACAAGATTTTGGTAGAACCTTCCATAGAAAGCCAGTCTTATCCTCGTTCAACTTATTTAGTTTGACCAGAATCCTGCGTAGCCTGCTACTTAACTCCTAACACTGAGATATACTTAGTTACGTCTACGATTCTACACTTTATGGCTAAATCTAGAAATGCCTATTCCATTCTTTAGCAAAAAGGTATCATCATCAGAGCTCGTTAACAACATTCATAGAAACACTAAATTGCTAGTGAAGATGACTGTTATGTAGAGCATAGGGTCTCTGCATGTATTGCTTTCCTATGATGCAATGGTCATGGAGGTCATTAGAGCAGCCCCTACCATGTATACCAAAGAAGTGCAGATGTCAATTCTGAGCAACGATTGATATTATTTTGGCTTGCATTACTCCTAATTCACCATAGACTATGAGTTCTACTACTACAAGCTTCATTTATGAATGCATGCTATGCTGCAATTCATGCTTGCCATGCTTTTACATCCTTTCTCTTCATTGCACTGGCCATTTTTTTTTTTTGAAAAAATTGAAAAACTTGTATTAAAACAAAGAGCATATACAAGAGGGAGCGAAAACATCCCAACCAAGAACCAGGAAGCAAGAAGCCAAAACAAAGGGCAAGAGGGCAACACTTCCCAACTCAAAGCACAAGAAGAAAACCAGGTGTGAAATCGCGACAGTCAAGCCAGCCGAAGCCACATCCGAGCAACCGGTCGCGAAATCGCGACAGCTAGAGCCAGTAACCCCTGACCCCCAACAATGTCGTGATATCGCGACGGATTCTCCACAAAGCAGTCATCCCTCAAAAATGTCACGATATCGCGATGCATTTTCCTTTTGCCACCTTTACGCCAGAAGTGTCACGAAATCGCGACAAGATTGCCATTCTTCAACCAATCCTTCCAAGTGTTGCAAAATCACGACGAATTATCCTCATGAGGCACAAGCTCCAAAATGGTCACGAAATCGCGACGTCTTTTCCAGAAGTCATCAGTTGGCCAAAAGGGTCACGAGATCGCGACAGCCAAAGCCAGCAACCCCTGACCACCAACAATGTCGCGATATCACGATGGATTCTCCACAAAGCAGTCATCCCTCAAAAATGTCGCGATATCGCGACGCATTTTCCTTTTGCCACCTTTACACCAGAAGTGTCACGAAATCGCGACAAGATTGCCATTCTTCAACCAATCCTCCCAAGTGTCATGAAATCACGATGAATTATCCTCATGAGGCACAAGCTCCAAAATGGTCACGAAATCGTGACGTCTTTTCCAGAAGTCATCAGTTGGCCAAAAGGGTCGCGATATCGCGACAGCCAAATCCAGCAACCCCTGACCACCAACAATGTTGCGATATCGCGATGGATTCTCCACAAAGCAGTCATCCCTCAAAAATGTCACGATATTGTGACGCATTTTCCTTTTGCCACCTTTACGCCAGAAGTGTCGTAAAATCGCGACAAGATTGCCATTCTTCAACCAATCCTCCCAAGTGTCACGAAATCATGACGAATTATCCTCATGAGGTACAAGCTCCAAAATGGTCGCGAAATCGTGACGTATTTTCCAGAAGTTAGCAGTTAGCCAAAAATGTTGCGATATCACGACAGTTCTTCTGTATGGCGCCCAGTCATCAAAAACGTTGCGATATCGCGACGGTTTTTCCCCTTGTCTCCGAAACACAAAAACGTCGTGATATCGCGACGGTTTTTCCCCTTGTCTCCGAAACACAAAAATTGTTGCGATATCGTGACGGGACACTGGCCATTATTTTACATCTACCTCTGTTTTCAGATTTCATAACATTAATCTCCATTCACCACACAATCATTTTCATGCTCGACCTATTATTTAAATAGTACCAATGCCAAGTAGGCATATTCTAGACAACACGTTCAACGCCTTCTACATTATAATATCATCTTTGACTATGTGGACAGTAGCAATTATCAGTCCCACTACAACAAGACCAAGAATAGAACCGCCTGATTACGACTCTCTACATGCACATTGGCTGCATATTGATAACATGGTGTAGCAATCCAATTTTTTGTGAGTCTAACACAAGTAGGCGCTCTACTACAAATTTTCCATACTACCATGAATATTTCTCTAACCGTTGGGTGATCATTAACTGTGTGATATTTTTGTTGCTTCGACTCCCATCGATAATATGTGCTACATTTTCTATCAATGCTATTCTTGTGCCACTATCAATGTTGAAGAGGGTCAACACCTATTCGATGATGTCCAATGCATACCAATAAGTGAATATCAAAATACCTATGGCCACGTCACTATAAGCACCCATTTAGCCTTATTGTTCTACATAATTATTATCTGCATTATCTCATTTTTAGAGCCAACATTAATAACACAACACTGCTCACGGTATACACTCAGATTCATCTGTAGCATGACCTTAGCCTTTTTGTAGAGATATTGTCACCATTATCTATTGTGTACATTGATCGCCTTATTTTCTTATCATAAATGGTCATTGAAACCACTACCACTACACAAATAGAGACAAATATGGCAATATCCACACTCGTTCATGCATATTTTTATCCTTCCATTGATACTATCACCCACGAATCCATCGGTAATCTTGAAAAACTACTAGTTCTAATGAACGTGGATATTTTTGGGCTTCGAACTAAACAACACCTAATTGATGGCTTCACACGACCCCAACCATGTTGCCTTATCAGTGTCCTGGTCATGTGCATGTCATCTCTGCCCGTATTTTTATCTACGTCACCTCGCTTGGTACGTTGTTTGTCTTCGTCATATAGGAGTTCAAGTGTCTATCCACCCACATCTAATTTGTTTATTATATCTAGTTATCGGTTGTCATTATCATCTACAACTAAACTACCTTGTTTGGCTCATGGGTTTATGTTAAGGGGTATAGGTCCATGTGTACGTAACTACCATACATTTTTGTTAATGCCACCATTCTGTGTGGTTCCATACCACTCCATGTTCTCCTCATATACATCTATCCACCTATAGGTATGTGCCATAGCTATGCTAGCCTTTACCCCAAACCACTTTGCACTACTATGGCTACACTGGCATCTTCCACCTACACTGCGTACACATCACATATCTACTTTTATCCGATAGTTCATATTTTTTCCTTATTGTCACTTGCACTGTAGTAACAATGTAGTGGGATCTACGATCCCATCAACATATCATCCCATCGCACATAGAATCTTATTTGTTGGTGTCAATATCAAACCATCTATGGCTTATAGGATTGTGCAGATAGTGTGCATCACAACCTTCATCACTCTAGATTTCATGTATAAATCCTTGTCTCATATGTATTAATCCGTAGAACTACAAAAATTATCTTGCTTTTGTCCCACATTCAAAGCGTAGGGTAGAGTAACATTGTATATGTTGAAACTGTAACCACCAAAAAGGCTCACACCTAAGGCATCCTATTGTAATAATTGATAAAAGCATAACATGGGTACAAGAACAAGAAATTGACAACAAATGAATCAATAAAACATGCTTTATTCCATTATATTCAAAGTCAAAATCAAATTACAAGTACATCCCTCTTAGGGATAACCATCTTGATACAATATTACAATAAGAGTGTGTAATTGTTTCCCTCTTAAGGGTAGGTGTGATTTCCAAGTGCCTTTAAGGGTGACACGAACAACTCTAGGGTGTCGATGACCCTCTTCTTCGCGTTGAGGAAGGAATTGTATGCTTTGTCTCCTTTGAATTTGTTCCCTGCGATCAAGAAACAACAAGAAGAAATTAGTAACAAAGGAGACCTCTCTTGATGAGGCTTTGAAAGGAATCTTGCATAAATAATAGCATGAAATCAAGAAAGCATGTAAAACTATCAATCTATGCAAGAAATGAGGAAATTGTAATATAGCATGTAAAGAAGCATGAATCTAGCCAAGAAACATCCTAATTAACCATTAGAAAACTTGAATTGCATGAAACTAATATATATTAACAAATGCAAGGAAAGGTGAAGCAAATATACATCTAATTCCTAAATTAACCGGTCAAATGTCTGCTAAAATGTAGATCTATGCTAGATTAAGCTATTTGCATTACTGAAAATAGAAATCTACTGCTAAAATGGAGGAATGAGAGCATAAAACTCTAGCCATAGGCCTGAGGTGTGGTTGGCACTGTTAACCATGGCTGACAATCATGATTAAGATTAAAGTATCCTTTCTCTCGAAACCAGGGTCAGAAACTATTAAATCCTCCAAAGAATTGATCGTCAAGGGTCGCCTGTGTTTTATGGAACAAATTGGCGATTGAATTCAATGGAATTAATAATGGAGGTGTGTCAATTTTCAAGCTTTCTCCTCAAGCTCTTGAGATCTACATTATTGCATGCATAGTTGTCATCGATCAATTGGACAACACTTCGTTACTCCTCAAGGGGATGTGAAATTACTCTTTGATGAGGCCTGGAAATACCTCAATCATAGCATGTTTTGAACATTGAAACTGCCTAATAACTCTTGTGTTTAATCTGATATGCTAGTTAAGTTGATTTAATATGTTGTATTTTAACTGTTTGCATGATCAATGTGTTAGAAATACTATATTATTATTTTTACAATTTTTTTCATAGTTTTATGTTACTTTGTCATGACTTGCTAAATAAGAAGTATGCTTAGGTTGATAGCAACACTTAAATAGTTTTGTTTTGATGTTTTTCAAGCATTTTTTTATCTAAATCTAGAAAATAGTGCAAGAAAACTATTATTGTGCAACAGAAACTAGTTTTCCAATGTAAATTCCAGCCAGCTGCCAATGAATGGCAAGGCATGGAATTCACACATGAAGAGAGATGAAGACTATTGCAATCTGATCCTGAGAGCTAACCCACTTGAGAAATGAAGATGAAATCACTTGAAGAGCACATAGTTGTTCATTCCAAAGATATTTAGAATGAGCAAACATCTTCAAAATAAGAAATACAATCTCTTCGAAATGAGCGAACATCTTTAGAATGAGAAATACAGTCTCTTCGGAATGAACCACTTATCTTCAGAATGAGAACAAAAAGTGTTTTTTGACTTGTTGACTAATTTTTGATGATAGAAAAATGGAAAGAAAGATTTAAAAGGTTAAGAAAAAATATCTCCCATATGACTTTGCTATCCTTGTCGACCAAAGCCACCATTTATGAAAAATATCAATTTTGATCCTCTTATAGGATAAACCCAGGAAATGCTACAACATAATAGGAGTAGATCTGTAAGATAGGAATGATATATTCTCATTTTGTAAGTAGATTTTATGATATATATAAATATATAGCTCCCATATAGGTTGAGCTAAGAAGAATGGTAGGGTAAAATAAGCAAGTAGTATAATAATAAGAAAAGTGTCTATTACAGTCTTGTAACAGGGTTTTTAGTAGAAATACTGTAATTATGTTCTTGAATCAATAAAGTGCACTATTTTTATTCATGTTGTTGTGAATGAGTGTGAGTAATATCTAGAGAGATAGAAAGACTCATACCTTCTTCTGGACAAGGAGGCTGGCCACTTCCAAACCTAGGAGGAGGACTAACAGCAGGTTTCTATTCTGATTTTACTATAGCAGAATAAGTTGTAAAACTTGTCATTTCACTTCTTTGTAAACAACTAACAGTATTTGCAATATTAGTTTATTTCATGATTAGGATAATCTTGTGATTAATGATAAGTTTGGTTGTAATCTCCATTTTCAGCAAAGCTTTCAAATTACTGCAGATTGTCGTTTCCAGAATTATATTTTCTGTAATTTACTGCATTTTGTGTTTTGCTGTCAACCCCTGCATAGAAGATTGACAACCTTCTGTCACAGAGCATTGACAGGATTTAATTTCCATGTTATAATCAGGTTTCCATTGCTACAAAAGTAAATAGACTTTCATTCTACAATCATAATTAGATTTCTAATTCTACAACTATAACTAGGGAGTTATTTCTGCAACATAATTAGATTTCATTCTATGATTGTAATTAGGATTTCATTTCTACAGTTAGTAATTATTTGCCATTCATGCAATTAGATTAAAGTTCAATTTATGCAATTTAGAGATAAAAATATCCTAAATCCCCTACACAATTGGTTTCACCAATAAGACCTGTTGCTACCAAATGACCTAAGTTATAGCCATGTTCACTCCTTTCGCAAATAGCCTTGTACACTACCTTGGATTGAAAAATTCATTGAGAATTAATGATGTGCATAACGACAACGCGTCATTTTTGCGTCGTTGTTGGGGAATAGTATTTCTAGAAGGTGACAACAGTACAATAGCTATTAATTAGACTGAGCTATAAAAATTCAGGATAAAATCTGAATATAATAGCTGGGTAAAGTAACAACTACTAACCTATAATTTATGTCATTCAAGAGTAAACATGAATGAGTAAGCCTAGGGATGAAAAAGTTATAATTACTCAAAAGGATCCCTGGATTGTTCCATTAAGAAGATCTTCACACCTAAGGGGTGAATCACTTATGTTTGAACTACCAAAAAAATTGAAAGAAAAATCACCAGCTTCATCATCATTAGAACATCTTGAGAAAGAAAAATCATCAGAATCATCATCAACAAAGGATTTTGGACCTCTTGAGAGTGAAATTTGGATAGGTTTAACTGTTCCTAAGGAAAAAGAAACTATGGCAGAGGGAGGTAATCTAGATAGGGATGGACAACATGGCTATGTCCATAATGAAGGAGATGATCAGGATATGCCCCAACCTTCCAGAACATTTGAATATCCTATCCATTTGAATCCAACACAAAACTCCCCCATGAAAACCATTTCACCTTCAGTACTTCCAACCTTCTGAGGTGTTGTATCTAAAGATCCTGATCAGTTTTTGTTTGAATTCAAAGTAGTGTGTCAAACCTATGACTATGTAAATGACAATCAAAAACTTAAAATTTTTCCCTCAACACTCAAGGACTCAGCATTACGCTGGTTCATGAGCTTAGAGCCAAATTCCATCCAAACTTGGGATCAAATGGAAACTGTGTTTTTAGACAAATATCAAGAGTATTGTTGTGTAAAGAATAGGAAATATGAGTTATTCAAGATTAATCAGGAAGATGATGAAACATTAGAAGGCTATCTTGATAGGTTCTCCTTTGTTCAAAGGAGATGTGGAATTGTAGAACCTGAGTTATGCAAAACCATATTTTTGAGAGGATTACAAGATGAATCCAGAGAAGTATTAGATTTTATGAGAAAAGAGGATGTAAATAATATCAGTAATGAGGAAATTGTGGGTCTCTACAGGAATTACTCTTACACTAAGTAGGGAAGAAGAAAAAAGAGTACAAATGGCACTGATGTGAAGGACCTAATAGAGGAATTTGCAAATTTTAAAACTAATATTCTAGTGCAATTGAACACAACTTTGGGAGAAATGTCTGCAAAAGCAAAAACTATAGAACCTTTGGTAATTTATTTCCCAAGATGTAGAAATAAACATGCTTTGCAGGAATCTCCTTTGAATAAAACGTCTATCTCAGCCATTTGTAGTATCTGTTCGAAGAAGCATTTGACTGATAAATGCCACCTGCTACCATAACTCAAAACTATGTTAGAGAGTCAAACTGAGGAACTCAACTATTTTGGACCAAAACAAGGGGAAAATTTCTCTCAGAACCAAAATCCCCATCATTTTCATACAAATTGGGGGTATAATCCTTGGACTATGCCTTCGGGACAATCAGAACCACCCCAATGTCCTTGGAATTATTCTCAATGGAAAAATTCCCAAGAATGGATACAAACAAGTTGGAGTAATCCAGCCTAGAATCAGAATCAAAATAACCCATCATGAAATCAAAACAACCCACCCTAGAATTAGAATTAGACTAATCCACATTGGATGCAAAATCAACCACAGTGGAGTCAGCAATACCAGTCCTATCCAAGGCAGCAAAGAAATCAAGGTCAAACTCAGCATTTGTTGCCTACACCTAATCAAAATTTTCAAGAAAAATAGAATCAACCACAACAAACACAAGTGAAACAACCTCAAATTCCAGCTCAAGTAGTCACTAATCCAAACAACATGAGAGAGGCATCCCCTGTCTATGTGGCTGAAGCTGAAGAAAATGTTGAAATAAATGTTCTTGATTGTAGTAACATCCAAATTTGTTCAGGAAAAGTTGTACCTGAATCTGTTTCAACTAAAATCAAGGAAAATGGAAAGCAAGAACCTTTGGAACCAGTTAGAGTTAAACCAACAATAGAAAAACAAGAAGAAAAAATAGAACCATAGGCAAAACAATTACCTTCATCAAGGATAATTCCATATCCTGAAATATTCAATACCACAACAAAAATTTTTGAGTCAGACCTGGTCAAGGAACTTAGAAAGTTAAATATATCATTGCCCTTATTACAAGCCATTAAGGATATACCAGTGATTAAAATTATTGTTCGAGATTTGTGAATTAGAAGAGCAGGAAGAAAAAAGAAAGCATTTCCCAAGACTATTCAAGTTGAAGGAAATATAGTTGATCTCTTGTCCGGAAAACTAGTACCTCCAAAATATAGTGACCCAGGGAGTCCAGTTATCACAGTTACCATAGGCTCAGTACCAATATCAAATGTCTTAGTAGATCTAGGAGCTGCAATAAATGTCATGGCCAAGGATATAATGGAACAATTACAACTCAAACATCTCGAGTCCCACATTTACAGTTTTAGAAATGGCTGATAGGTCGGTTGCAAAACCCGAAGGTATCATTGAAGATGTCCCTATAGAAGTCTCTTCTTGGGAATTCCCTATAGATTTTTTGGTTTTACAGCCAAGAAATTCAGCACATGGATATCCCATCATTCTGGGAAGACCTTGGCTTGCAACTACAGCAGCCTTCATAGACTACAAATCTGGAAAAATAACCATTTCAAATGGTATTGATCTAAAACAGATCTCTCTATATCCTCCTGCAAGACCCTCCAGCAATTTTTTAGGTCAGTTATGGTTTCCTGACTCTGATGAAGAACTAGAAGAGGTTATTTCCACACTAGCCACCTTGGTAGTAAGGGAACACATAGAAGACCTCCATGACATAGAAACTTTAGAGAATGAAAATATCCTAATGAATGTTCTGCATGAACAAGGATTAGAAGAGGAAGTAAATATCCATCAGTTGTTAGGGAATGAGGAGAACCAAAATTTTTAAGGTTAGCCATCTGTACTATCACAGGAAACATCAATTTCACTACCACATGGGTGGCACCATTACCTGATTTTCCCTTCTCATTGTTCCATATAGGATATGCTTCCATTAGAAATCAATGAAATAGAAAATTCTTATTTTCTCCCATCTCATCATTGCCCTCTTAACTCCCTAATCACCAAGTATGAAGAAGTGAATTCAGTACTTCCAAATACAAAACAAATAGAAGTCTAGCTAGGCAAATTACTGAACATTAACAACTGGCTTACTAGGGAAGAGGAAGAAAAATTAATAACTATTTTGCAGAAGCATGTTCATGCTTTTGCTTGGGACTACAAGTATATGCAAGGAATTCACCGTGATATATGCACCCATAGGATTTATACTGAAGAAGTCAAGCCAGTAAGACAACCCTAGAGAAGACTGAATCCTGCCTTGAGGGATATTATAAAGGAAGAAATTGAAAAACTTCTGGAGGTAGGATTCATTTACCCAATTTTTGATAGTCAGTGGGTCTCTCCATTGGTTATAGTTCCTAAGAAAAATAGAAAAATGAGAGTATGTGTAGACTATAGATATCTGAACAAAGTAACATACAAAGACCATTTTCCATTACCTTTCATAGATCAGGTGTTAGATACCCTTGCTAGAAAGAAATACTTTTGTTTTCTTGATGGATTTAGTGGGTATAATAAAATTCAGGTTGCACCTGAAGATCAAGAGAAAACAACCTTTACCTATCCATGGGGAACATTTGCCTATAGGATTTTACCTTTTGGTTTGTGTAATGCCCCAGCAACATTTCAGTGAGCAGTCTTAGCAATTTTTTCTGATCTAACTACCAACAGTGTTGAGATATACATGGATGATTTCATAGTATGTGGATAGACTTTTGACTTTACATTAGAATACCTTGACAGAGTTTTAACTCGTTGTGAAACATACCAGTTATCCTTGAATCCAGACAAATGTTTTATGATGATGGAGGAAGGAATAGTTTTTGGTCATAACATATCTCTTCAAGGGATCTAGGTTGATCCAAAGAAGGTGGAAATTATTAAGAATCTTCTTCCTTCTAAAACTCAGACTGATGTCATAATCTTCCTATGAAACATTGGTTTTTACCACGGGTTTATTCCCAGCTTTAGCACAATAGCCAATCCCAAGTTTTCCCTATTGACTAAAGATTCTGAATTCTCCAGTATTGCAAGGTGTCAAGAATAATTTGAAGCTCTAAAAGAGAAATTAGTAACTCCACCTGTGTTAAGAGGACCTAATTGGACATTACCATTTCACATATAGGTTGATGCTTCCAATACTGTAATTGGAGCAGCATTAGAACAAATTAACAATGGTGAACACTATTCCATCTACTACATTAGCAAGAATTTGACAAGAGCTGAGAAAAATTATACCACAACTGAGAAGGAATTCTTGGTAGTAATTTATGCCATCAACAAATTTAGGCATTACATCACAGGTTATCAAATATTCATTCACACAGATCACACAACCATTAAGTATTTGATGAATAAGCCTATGGTAAGTGCAAGAATTATTCATTGGTTATTGTTGCTGCAAGAATTTGATATCACAATAATCAACAAACTACGAAAAGCTAATGTTGTAGCAATTTCTTGTTTAGGTTGCAGAACACAGAGGAAGGAGAATTAGTTGAGGACACTTTTCCTGATGAAAAATTATTTGTTATATCTGTCCAATCACCTTAGTTTGCAGATATAGCCAATTACTTGGTCATAGGGAAAGTTCCTCCACATTTCACTTCAAAACAGAAAAAACAATTGATCAAACAGAGTTCATCCTTTGCATGGATTAAGGGTATACTTTTTAAGTGCAGTCCTGACCATGTGTTATGCAGGTGCATCCGAAAGGATGAGGTATATGATATACTTAGGGCTTGTCATGATGAACCCTCAGGTGGACACTATTATATAAAAAGCACAATTAGAAAAAATTTAGGGACAGGATATTATTGGTCTTCTCTTCACAAGGATGTGATAAAGTACATCATGCATTGTGATGCATGCCAAAGAATGGGGAAACCCACTCATACAAATGAAATTCCACTACAACCTCAATTGGTTTTAGAGCCATTTGAGAGGTGGCGGCTTGATTTTGTAGGACCTATTGATCCACCTTCTCAAGTAAAGGTGCATATTCTAGTATGCATTGATTACCTAACAAAGTGGGTAGAGGTGCATGCTTTCAAACATGCTCACGAAGAGAAGGTCATCGATTTCTTGTATACTCAGAATTTTTAGAGATTTGGAGCTCCACGGTCTATCACCACAGACCAAGGACCCCAATTTGTATCTAAATTCATTGAGGCTTTTACAGAATTATATGAAATCAAACATAGGAAATCATCACCTTACCACCCACAATAAAATGGCCAAGTTGAAGTAACAAAAAAGGAACTAGAATGAATTTTGACAAAAATAGGAGCTTTTCATAGGAGAAACTGACTAGATAAATTACCTGAAGTAGTTTGGGCTTACAATACTGCTTGGAAATCCACTACTGGATTCACACCTTATGAACTAGTTTTTGGTAAAAAGCCCCTCTTACCTATTGAATTTGAGCTACTAACATTATGCACAACATTAGAAATTGGGATTGAATTGTCACAGGCACAGACGAATAAAATTTTGTAGCTGAATGCATTGGATGAACTTTGATTGGATGCTCTACACCAAACTAAAGTAATTCAAGAGTAGAGGAAGCTGTGGCATGACAGTCACATTCAATAGAGGAAATTTTAGCAAGGATATTGGGCTTTGTTGTTTGATTCTCACTATGAGGACTTCCCTAGAAATATGAGAACTAGATGGCTTAGACCTTACCAGATTGAAGAGTTATTTGACAATGGAGCAGCTCGTCTATCTCCTATTGATGGGTCACGGAGAAAGTTGGTAGTAAATGGACATCGCCTCAGGATGTATCATACACCTCTGACTAAAGAGGAATTCTTGTAGTAGCTTGATATTTTGGATGCACAACAGGTGGAAGAGATTGCCTCTTCCACTTCAATAAAATCAGCATGATCATGGATTTCAAGAAAAGCAAAAAAATAAAAAAAATCAGAAAAAAAAAGCAAAAAACAAAAATATGGATAAATTCTGATTGTGAATTCCTTCATGGGCATGATTTCAGGTAAATCATGAATTCCTTCACGGGAATAATCAGAATAAAAAAAAAACAGATAGAAAAGGAGAGGTAAAAAAAAATAAAAAAATTAAAAATAATAATAATAAATAATAAAAAACAAAAAAAAAAAGAGAAAAATGAATAGCTCAGCAGTGAAAACCTTTCCTAAGGCACTACTAAGTTGGTATGCATGAAAACCAGTTTTTTGACATGCATAACCTTGAAAATTTCTGAATCATCATTGTACAAATTCACCAATTGCACTTGTTTTGAAATATTGTAGAAAATCTCAGCAGAACATCAACAAAAGTAGTCATTCTTCAAAACTTGCATTAACTTGTTTTAATAAGGTATATATTTCTTACATTTCTTCATTGTAAATGATTGGTATGTAGTATATAACAATTAACCATTAGCATAAAAGGTATCCATAAGAGTTGGCATATTTAAAACATGTTTTGAGAAGGAGAATATTGGTTTCTACCTAATCTTCGAAAGGAGAATGCCAAAAACAGTGCCTGCTATCTTCTTTAGAATGACTGTTGTATTGTCTTCGGAATGACTGTTGCACTTTGTATTTAGAAGGACTTGTATTTGGAATGAAAATTTTATCTTTGAAATGAGGAATTATTTTCGCAATAAAACATAATCTTTGGAATGAGCATTCAATAGGATATTTCCACGTGGCATCCAAGAAGGGGGAAAATATACGATCAAGTAAAATTCTTTGATTGCATATGATAAATGAAATGTGTAAGTTAAGATGTGATTGTCTTATATTGTACCCATTAAGGAAGTACCAAAATCATGGGAACATGACCAACACATGCCACCATTATTCGATGCTGATAATCATGCACATGAAAATCTATGGGTAAAATAGAGGAACTAAAACCAAGTGAGGTGGATCTGACGACAAGGACATCTACGTAATCATTAATGGATAGGTGTTCGGAGCAAAAATAGAAACACGTGCCACCCTTCCTTCCAAAGACATATTTGCTAACACAAAATGATTACGAGGTATAGTGTCGATATTTCAGTTCATTTCAAAGAAGAAAAATAGGGTAATTGAAAACCTAAAAATAAACCCTACAAGTCTGAAAAAACTAGAAAACAACGATCCAGTGGAAGAGTAGCAGCAGAAGTAATTTTTTTAACATACCAAAATAGGAAAATGGGACGAAATACAAATATGGAACTAGCAGATACCACCCACCTTCGAGAAAATATAGAAGTACTACAAATTTTTGAAGATGGAGGGCTTATGCCATTTTTGGACAAATTTAATGGGTCCTTTGAAGATTTGGTTGACATGTTCACTCACACATTCAAAAATAACTGGGCACACATTAACGGCATGAAAATTGAGGTAACCCCTAAATTTTTAATTCAAATTACTGAGCTTCCATTAGAGGGTCTTAAAATTTTTAGATCTGGCAAAAATACACTGGCAAATGTAGTTAGTCAATTTTTGTAAGAAAACGATAGGGAGCCAGAATACTTAATACACAACAAAACATGCAAGGAGGTAAAAAGGGCCAGCCTACAAGAACCCTACGATGAAGTGGCCACATGGGTAATAAAAATTTTAACCTGTGAAGGACAATATGTACTTTTATTAGGGCATCATCTCAAAATTTTGAACCACCTAAGACATGGTAGGCAACAGCCAGAAGTTAGGGTAAATCTTCCCTGTATTTGCACCAGGAGTTGAAAATTTTGACAAAACAATATCAAGAAGGAAAAGTGAGCCCTCACTACCATGGTATTATTAAATTAGTCTACCAACATCATTTTAGAGGAAACCCTAGAAGTTGTGATAGGTTTTATTCTACTTTGAATGATGTAGTTTTTGGAAACGAGGATGAGGAGGAAGAAAAAAGTAGATGCTGCCACAAATGCTATTGGAGAAGAAGAAATAGATACTATCGTAGATGTTGTTATAGAGGAGGAAACACACCCAGTAGAAGCAATAGAGCACCTTTCTCCAGAACCTTCAACCTCACAAGCTAAGAAACAAAAGAAGAGAGGGCCTAGAACCGGTAGTCGAAAAGAAAAATACGAGAAAGTTCATTTTTTTGAAGATGTTAATGATCTGTCAGAACATGGGAGTGAAGTGCCTAGTAAAATAGGAGAAGAGACAACAAGGGAAACATAAGCACTCCCACTAGAATCTGAAATTGTTCCCACAACCCCTACTGTCACCAAAAAACAGAGCAAAAAGAAAAAATTTACAATAGGAACTTGGAGGTCTACAAGACTCCATTTGAGAGAAATAGAAGAACAGGTGATAGAAGAAGAAGGTGGACAAGGCAGTACAGATGTTACAGAAGTGCAACCAGCCCCTAAATATTTTTTAGAATTCCCTAAAAAGATAATTGAGGAAGAGACTGGGCAAGACAGTTTTGAAGTTGCTATAGTTCAACAGGCCACAAAAAATGTAGATGCAATCATAGATAGTTTCATTGAACCTCCTAAACAAGAGCAGATAGCTGAAGTAGAAGTTGAGATAGTTGTTGAGCAGCCAACTGTAGATGATTTATCTACATCAGATTTTGAATTAGAAATAGAAGAGGTAGACATCACATAATAGCTAAGAGCAGCAAAAAGTGTTGTCAAAACACAAACTAAATGGATTGAAGAAAAATAAAATATCATTGAAATGCAGGTAAAGAAGACTACAAAATTATAGCAAGAAGTGGAAAAATTGAGGAAGAGGCTGTCACAGTCTAAAGAATAGCCAACTATATCTATTTATGACGATGATTTGGCTTAATTAATTAAGGATTTATCTAGGGCAGATGACTCTTTTGAGGTAGACATAGGTGCTCATTCTGAAGCAGTGCCCTTTCATTATGAAGAAGTGCCCTTCCATTCTAAAGCATTGCCTTCTCATTTTGAAGATGCTCCAGAATTGATAAAGAGCATAGAAAGGAATATTGGAGATGAGTCACAGTAGGAAACACCAGCACAGGAGCAGTCTAAACAGCAACATGAAATTGTTCAAGTACTCCTTCAAATGATATTTTTGTATTTAAAACTATTATACCTTCAATCAATGTAGAGGATAAGGGGGTACAAGTAGAATTATTGTCTGATAACCAACCAGTGGATAGAAAAAAAAGGGGTACAAGTGGAATTGTTGTCTTATGACCAACCAGTAGAAATAACAGAAAAAGGGATACAAGTAGAATTATTATCAGATGACCAACCAGTGGAAGTAGTAGAAAAAGGGGTTCATGTAGATCTGCTACCCAGATTTCCACCTGTAGTTAGACCACCCAATACTGTATCCCTAAAGCAATATAATACGAGACATAGCTAGTTGGGTGATCGGATATGAGAAACTTGTCACTAAGGTTGAAAAATTCAAATTGGAAGGTAAACAGTTAGAAGCAAAAGAAATAGAAATCAAGGCATTGAATGAAAAAGTGATTGATTTATGTCAGATTGCTGAGTTTTTGGTCCAATTCAGACGGTCGGCCAGATTTTACAGTCTTATTCTGAAGGAGAAATATCTTAGATGGCAGGTCATGAGGATTAGCTCAGGTCTCCCATACAAATTGGACACAACTGTAGATTTCTTAGAAGCCTATTTTGATAGCCCTATAGAACAAAAAAACCTCCTATGTGAATTATTTTTACACAACTTCTTTATTCCAGGAGAGGTAGAGTTTCACCCTCAAATTTACATAGGAGATGTTCAACTGAGAGCATTTATGTCCACTTTACAAAATTAGTTTTACTGGGATCAGGAAAAAAGGCAAAATAAAGAAATTGAATTAAGAGTTGAATTGTTAGTTAGAGCAGTTCAACCAAATAATCCAATTATCACCAGAAAACATTTCATCATGACGAACAGGGAAGATGTAAAAAGGATGTACTTGATCAATTTGGAGGACTGTGTGACCAAATTCTAGAATTTCTGTAATAATAGTTTTTTTCTAGCATTATCATTTTGTAGAAACAAATGGGTAGAACTTTCCATATCTTTACAGAAAAGGGAACCTATCTCCCCCATTAACCTAGAATGGTCCAGAAGAAGGGTAGAAGGAGTGATACAGTTGATTGAAATCATGCAACATCACTGGATAGGTCTCATATTTAGGCCTCCAACCATCATTACTCTAGTTCCCTTCTATTTTGAAGAGGATCCTCAACCTGATGATCAGTTTGAAGAATGGCTTAGAAACCTTCAGGAGAACATGGGATATTATATAGGCACCAAATTGTTTTACAGATCATGGAATTTTAATATGGATATATGTGATTCTATAGCCCAACAGAATGCATAAGGACATGCATTAATATAAGTTGGGGGGAAAATGATGAGGCCTAGAAATGCCTCAATCATAGCATGTTTTGAACATTAAAATTACCTAAAAAATCTTGTGTTTAATATGATATGCTAGTTAAGTTGATTTAATATGCTGTGTATTAACTGTTTGCATGATCAATGTGTTAGAAATACTATATTCTAATTTTTACAGTTTTTTGAATAGTTTTATGCTACTTTTTCATGACTTTCTAAATAAGAAGTATGCTTAGGTTGATAGCAGCACTTCACTAGTTTTGTTTTGATGTTTTTCAAGCATTTGTTTATCTAAATATAGCAAATAGTGCAAGCAAACTATTATTGTGCAGCAGAAACTAGTTTTCCAATGTAAATTCCATCCAGCTGCCAATGAATGGCAAGGCATAGAATTCACATATGGAGAGAGATGAAGACTATTACAATCTGATCCAGAGAGCTAACCCACCTGAGAAATGCAGATGAAATCACTTGAAGAGCACACATTTGTTCATTTCGAAGATCTTCGAAATGAGTAGACATCTTTGGAATGAGAAATATAGTCTCTTCAGAATGAACGGACATCTTCGGAATGAGAAATGCAGTCTCTTCGAAATGAGCCACTTATCTTTGGAATGAGAATAGAAAGTGCTTTTTGACTTGTTGACTGATTTTTGACGATGGAAAAAGGGAAAGAAAAATTGAAAAGGTTAAGGGAAAATATCTCCCATTTGACTTTGTCGTCGTTGTCGACCAAAGCCACCATTTATAGAAAAGATCAATTTTGATCCTCTTCTAGGATAAACCCAGGAAATGCTACAACATAATAGGAATAGATCTGTAAGATAGGAATGAGATATTCTCAGTTTGTAAGTAGATTTTAGGATATCTATAAATATATAGCTTTCGTCCAGGTTGAGCTAAGAAGAATGGTATGGGAAAATAAGCAAGTAGTATAATAATAAGAAAAGTGTCTGTTACAATCCTGTAACAGGGTTTTTAGCAGCAATACTGTAATTATGTTCTTGAATAAAAAAAGTTCACTATTTTTATTCATGTTGTTGTGAATGAGTGTGAGTAAGATATAGAGAGAGAAAGACTCATACCTTCTTCTGAACAAGGAGGCTGGCCACTTCCAGACCTAGGAGGAGGACTAACAGCAGGTTTATATTCTGATTTTGCTGCAGCAAAATAAGTTGTAAAACTTGTCATTTCATTTCTTTGTAAACAACTAACAGTCTTTGCAATATTATTTTATTTCATGATTAGGATAATCTTGTGATTAATGATACGTTGGGTTGTAATCTCCATTTTAAGCAAAGCTTTCAAATTACTGTAGATTGTCATTTCCATAATTTACTATTTTCTGTAATCTACTACATTTTGTGTTTTGCTGTCAACCCCTGCACAGAATATTGACAACCTTCTATTACAGAGCATTGAAATGGTTTAATTTCCATGTTATAATCAGGTTTCCATTGTTGCAAAAGTAAATAGACTTCATTTCTGCAATCATAATTAGATTTCTAATTCTGCAATTGTAACTAGGGAGTTATTTTTGCAACATAATTAGATTTCATTCTGTGATTGTAATTAAGATTTCATTTATGTAGTTAGTAACTAGTTTCCATTCCTACAATTAGATTAAAGTTCAATTTATGCAATTTAGAGATAAAAATGTCCTAAATCCCCCACATAATCGGTTTCACCAATAAGACCTGTTTCTCCCAAATGACCTAAGTTATAGCCCTATTCACTCCTTCTTATGCAAATAGCCTTGTACACTGCACTAGATTAACAAATTAATTGAGAATTAATGATGTGCATAATGACAACGCATCACTCTCCAATCCAATAGGGCTCCACTATGTGCAATTGAGCTACTCTTTTGGATGGTTGGTCTCTAAAATTGAGGTCTTAAGTAGACTCCAAAAATTCTTGCTCTAGCTTCATGGAGAAGCCAAGAACAAGAATTGGTAGTTGGAAGGAAGCTTTTGGATGCTTTTGATCGGGAGCTAAAATTACAGAGAAGAAAAATAGTTTTATTTTATTCAAATGCAGCAGAGAATTACTGTTACAACAAAATATTACAGTCCCAACAGAATATTACAGAAGTCGCAGAAGAGTTGCACCTTTACAAAATTTCTCGAATCTGGAAATACAAAAAAATATTATCGTTCCAAATATTTTCCAGCCCCTGTGCATGCCTCTGTTCTCCTTTTTAAATGTTCTCAGGTGACGCTTCATTTCTAGCTGGTGGCCCTTTGTTTCCTCTTCCAGAACCTTTCGTTTCGTCTTCTCGTGCCGCTTCATTGTCCTGGTATTCAAAATGTCTGCCTTTTTGACTCTTCATCTTCAACTTTCCCTTCAGGTGCAAAAATATGATAGGTCGCGATATCGCAACACCTTTCGGTCTCTAGCCCCTTCTCTGTCCTTGCGCCACAAAAATATGACATGTCGCGATATCGCGACAGTTTTGCTCCTTCGCTCCATCTTCCTGCTTTTGGGTCGCAAAATTGTGACATGTCACAAAATCATGACATCTTTGTCTTTCGTACGCTCTTTCTGCTTTCGGGTCGTGAAATCACAACATCTTTGTCTTTCGTACGCTCTTCTGCTTTCGGGTGCAAAATTGCAACATGTCACAAAATCATGACATCTTTGTCTTCCGTACGCTCTTCTGCGGGTCACAAAATTGTGACATGTTGCGAAATCACGACATCTTTACCTTCCTTGCCTCTCCTATGAAACCTGTCACAATATCATGAGAGTTTCCCTGCTAGCGTTTTCTTTGTTTTTGTTTATGTCGCGATATCACATATTTTCCTGTTGACTTCTTCCTTCGTTTTGTGTCGTGATATCGCGACACCTTTTATGTCACGATATCGCGACATATTTTCCTGCTGACTTCTTCCTTTGTTTTGTGTCGCGATATCACGACACCTTTTATGTCGTGATATCATGACATATTTTCTGCCCATGTCCTTTGTCTTATTTCGATCGCGATATCGCGACACATTTTATGTCGCGATATCGCGACACTTTTCAACACTTAAACATTTTTTTTTTGTGTTGATGCAAGATTGCAGTGCTACCCTGGATGCTCCTGCATCAGATTCCCAAACCAAACCGCATTGAAAACCATTGCAATTCAGCTATTGCAACTGATTTGACTCAGCTCTGGTCACCCGAGTTTGTTACAGTGCTAACCATAGGTGTTAGCCACGGTTAGCATGCAGGATTTTGCTAACTGTAGGTGTCAGTTGCAGTCCCCATTTTGTAGATTGGGGACTGTGGGTGTCAGTTGCAGTCAGTAATTCTAATCGCGGGTGTTAGCCGTGGCTAGAACTGACTAGGCAAAGATGCCCAATTGAGTGGTAAAAACCACTGCTATACCTTGGATTTGTCCAAAGGTATTTCATATGGTCTACAAAGGTGCCCATATGAGTAGTCGCCTTCGACATGACGCATTTTAAGTGTCTACAAATACCCCTTTTATGATGCGTTGTGAGATCGAACAAAATTTGAGCAAAAATATACCTCCTAAAATGATGTCGAAGGTTGCATGATGATCATTAGTCTGATCAACATTAATTGCCCAAATCATGAAAAGAGCATGCATCGTTGAATCATTACCTTCGATGAGTTGAAGAACTTGATTATGGTAAGCTTAAGTCAAAATCCTAGCCTTGACGATAATTAGGAGACAAGCTTAAGTCCAATCCTAGCCTTAACGGTAATTAGGAGACAAGCTTAAGTCAAATCCTAGCCTTGACGGTAATTAGGAGATAAGCTTAAGTTAAATCCTAGCCTTGACGACAATTAGGAGACAAGCTTAAGTCAAATCCTAGCCTTAATGGCAATTAGGAGACAAGCTTAAGTCCAATCCTAGCCTTGACGACAATTAAGAGACAAGCTTAAGTCAAATCCTAGCCTTGACGGCAATTAAGATACAAGCTTAAGTCAAATCCTAGCCTTGATGACAATTAGAAGATAAGCTTAAGTCCAATCCTAAATTAGGAGACTAGCTTCCCAGTTTGCTTGAATTTGATCTTGATATCTTGTTTATTTGCCCCAAGCAAGGAGGGTGCATGATTGTCTTTGACAATGATTCTTGAATGAATGCACTTAACAATGATTAAGCATTTAACTGTTGATTTTGATTATGAATTTGTTATTATGAATACCCCCTCAAGTGACGAGTCGATGAGGGTAATGACACTTAAATGAATCGACAAGGTCGCTTGACCACTATGAATGATCTTGAACAAATTAAGATTTAGCATTTGAATTTTTGTCAAGACCTAATCAGCTATGATTGCAACTGTTAATAGTATTTGTATATTTCTATCCCATGGTGCGGTCCAACCATGAAGGCCTTCTTAAGGAATCGATATGATAACAATTCCAATTATGCTTGTGTTGAATCACTATGTTCGATGATTTTTTGAATCATTTTGAATATTGATTTATTTAATTTTTTTTATTAATTTTGCAATTTTTTTGAAATTTTGGACCTATAGATTTGTTTAATTGTCCATTTTTAAAACTCCTTATTGTGAGTAAATATTTGCATTTATGACTTGAATGAAAATACCAATGATTTATACTTCTTTGGAGCATTTGGGGATCGATACTGATAATGCCCCAGTTGATACTTAAAAATATATTTTTTGTTTATTTTGATTTTATGTTTATGAGATGCACGTGGATGCAATGCTCATATATTATGTTGATTTGATGCTATATGATGTGATGTATGGATAACATGCACTAGCTAGATGATGGATGTATGAATATATATTGTGATCTAGATATGTAGATGGACTAATATGATGTATGCATATGGATGCACTATTTAATTTGCTTTACTTGTATGCATCTAATTTATGATGTTATGACATGGTGAATGCAATGTATGGTAATGCATTATTTACATGATAGTAATCTAATGTAATTGAACCTGTATGCTTTAATCACTTAAAACACACGGAATGAATGTGATACATGTTTATCAATATAATGGACAACACCACAGAATATATAACAATTCATGAATGTAATTAGAAATCCACATTACAATAATTTACTCAATTAAACACCCACATATGAGATGCAATGATATGAACTAGTATGAAATGGGTGATATCATATGTCACTCTATACTTCTTTTGTAATTTTTGCAATTTTATGCATGATATAGTCAGTGGTCGTCTAAATATCATTTTTGATATCCATCCGATATCTATCCTATATCTTGAAAACTTTTGCTTTATGTAATGATGTATCACGAATTTGATGCTTTGCAGTTTGATGATTGAATGACTTATTTTTGGATGGTTTGTGATATTTGGTATGTTGTTGCTATTAGATAACTTTTTGAAGTTTTCCATGAGACTCAAACACCCTAGTAGACTTCTCAAAAAATCACATACTAACTGTAAAAGGCTTCTGTTGGACAAGGTTTTCCCCGTGAAAGACCCGAATATTCATTACCCCTGTGTGTGTATGTGAGTATTTTTAGATAGACCATAGGCATACCACAAATGTCAGTTGGGACTCTTTCAACCCATATGTGAGATCGGTTTCCTCATATGTTCGTATCATCCTTGTATCATCTTTGATTATAATTATACAACTAGATAATCCTAGGTACCTAGAGCTAGCTCATATTGCAAATTGATCAGGGCTACCCCTCTAAATGCATGCGGAACTCTTTCAACTCATTGCTACGTTTGGGGATCAACCAATAGAACTACCCTCCAATTGCAGGCGGGACTCTTCCAACCCATTGCTGCAATCGGGGATCACTTTATGGCTTTCAAAATGTGGACAATCTAGGGATTCAAGTTCTCACCCTTCTTACTTGCTCATATGTAGTGATAAAAATCATTGTTAGTCCACGTGTTACCATTTTCTTTGAGCAAGGGATTTTTATAGTGCTTTTGATTCACTATGTCACTTTACATTTTGAACTGGAAATTTGTACTTTTGCACTTTGTAACTTGGGATTTAAACTTTGTGACTTTGGGATTTATAGGGGAAATTCTTGTCCTTTTGCCAAAGTACACCTTTCTAAACCGACTATTTGCAAGATAAGCAGGTTGTGAAACCCATATCTCTAGATACCTAATACTACTTTCGCAGCTTTCATCCTCTCTTGTCTTAGCAGGATTTTATATGTTTTGCTTAGTGACGGGATTCTGATATGTCAAGTACTATCCCAACTACTGACCTCATATACAAAAGCAAAACAAACATTTTATGACATCTGAGAAACCCACTAGGTATGGCTGAGTGACTAGAAAATTTTTGGATACTTACGTATTTTATAGTAACAAGCATTGTGTATGAATGCAACGGATTATGATAAATGTAGAGGGTGCATGATTGTCATACAAACGTGTGACTATTTGTAAAATTTTGATAAACACATTACACTCTACTGTGGAACACAACGGATGAAAAATGCCTAAATGCAATATGATGATGTGAATGCATGTGTGAATGCAAATGAAAATGCAAAATGTAAACACAAATGTTTTTGGATTTTAAGCTTTACCAATTTTTTATTTTTTATTTTTTGGGTTTTATATATTGCTTTTTCAATTTTTATGGTTTTTATTGCTTTCTCAATTATTATGGATTTTTATTGCTTTTTCAACTTTTATGGATTTTTTTTTAGCTTTAATATTTGACCAAACAGTGAGTACATGCTGTTGGAGCCTTTGGATTGACCAAGTGTTTTTTTAGAACACATCTGTAGATTTTGGTTTGACCAAAGGGATCATAGGCACCTTTGGAGCTTTTAGAGATGACCGAGTGATTTTCAAATCAAACCCTCGGAGCCTTTGACTGACATGACCAAGCAATTTTTAGGAACCCTTGGAGCCTTTTGGGATGACCGAGTAGTTTTATGCAAACCCTTGGGGCCTTTGACTAACATGACCAAGTAGTTTTTAGGAACCCTTGGAGCCTTTTGGGATGATCGAGCAGTTTTAGGCAAACCCTCGGGGCCTTTGACTAACACAACCAAGCGGTTTTCAAGAACCCTTGGAGCCTTTTGATGGGGTGACCAAACGGTTTACAAATGCCTTTGGGGCCTTTTGTGAATTGACCAAAGGGCTTATGATACCTTTGGAGCTTTTTGTGCATGTGTATGGATTTTGACATTTTCCATATTTTTGATGTTTTGATATTTGAATTTTTTATTTTTCAATTGTTTTTGAAATTTTAAATGTTTTATTTGAATATTTTTGAAATTTGAAAATTTTCAATTGTTTTTAAATTTTTGAATGTTTTTGTATTTTGATATTTTATGATTTTTTTTTTTTTTTTTTATGTTTCTAAAGAGGAAAGTATGCTACCTTAAGTACCCCCAGTGTGTGTGCCACTCAATGAAAGTGAGGAAGGTGTGACACCTTGAGAAGTCTCACTTTGCCTCATTGATCGTGATGTGGATGATGGGGAAGGTGTGACACCTTGAAGACCCCCAATGTGCATTGTGTTTGATGTGCCATGATTGGCTTGACTAGGAGGAGTAGTAGAAACTTAACCCCCCTACTGTGACATGAAACTTTTTGCAGTGTTGGTGCCCCACTGAGACGAGACAAGCGAAGGTGAAACATTGGAAGATGCCACCGATTGCAAAGATCGATTTTGACAATCCTATTTCTCTATTACAACACTAGTCATTCCCACAAACTCTTGGGGAGTTTTATTGATATGCACCTGATTAGATTGTTCAACTTGATTGATAGGTGCTATGTTTACTTTGTGTGCATGCAAGGGGTCTTGGAAGACTCCTATCTGAAGCTCTTGCCTCTCGATCATATCTTGCACTACATATCTAAAGGGATAACATGTATGCATGTCATGACCTCTTTGTCGATGGTAAACACAATATAGATTTTCTCTATGCACCTTTTATCTACGCTTATTAGGTTTCAAAGGATGTAACTTTGGAAGATTTATCCTTCTTGCCTCATATAATTGATCAAAGAGTGATTCTAATGTCTCTGGAAAATCAATATATTGTCATTGTGGCCGATGTTGTTGGCCCTGTATCTAATTATTTTGCATATGATTTTGGACCAAAGGAGGCTGAGCTTGGTAATTATGTTGCACTGGTGGAGGCGGTGCACCCTGGTTTGAGGATCTGGGGATACTCAAAATAACTTTATTGATTGGGGTCACCTTTCGTTGCACACTGCCACCTATAATATTCTTGTTTTGCTATTCCTTTTTATGGAGTTGAATATCACCCTCCTGTATCTTGATGTCTTCAATGACCTGGGCATGTGCTAAGGCCTCCTCGAATATTTGATATTATTGTAATTGCAAGAGAAACAAGATATGTTTCGAATAACTTCTCATAAACATTCGAATGAGCTCTACTATGGGTAAATCGAAAGGTAAGTTTGACATCACCTTCCTCCATTTATTGCCATACTCAATAATTGGCTCATCATCAAGTTGATGCAAGCTAACCAAGTCAGTCAAGTTTATCATTTCCTTAGCACTAAAGGCAAAATATTGCAAGAATGCATCAGCCAATTGCTCAAAGGTGTATATGCTATGATGTGGTAAATGATTATACCATTCTAAAGCATCCCCAACTAATGTTGTCACAAAGGTTCTCAACATCAAGGGGTCATTGTCTTGAGAATAAAAGCACATATGGATGAAGCTTGTCATTTGCTCTTATGCATCTTCATCATCTTTGAACTTTTCAAGTGTAGGCATATTTAAATTCATTGGGTACATCGGTGATGACACTAAGGGATGCAAAGGTTGATTTCTAAGTTGTTTTAGCATGGGTTTTTGATAAACCAATCTTTGATTTTGCTTTTCGCATGCATTTATCTGATCAACTAGAATTTTGTATGCCCTTGATGAAATGATATGATCTTCATCTTTTTGCCCTTTATTAGGCATAGGAGGTTGCTTTTGATGCTGAGGTGGACGATAAGTATAATCATTAGGCACCTCATCATAATTAGATTAAGGGTAAGCATCCACTTCATCTTGATGTTTCCATTGGGACTTTACATATGATTCCTCATCGTATTTATCTTGATACTGTTGAGGAGTATGAGGTTCATGATGGTAATCAGATACCAACCTATGATGTTTAACGCAATTTTTGCATGGCCTCAGTGAAATATTCTAAGATTGCACTGGGTGTCTTATGCATTGTTGCATCCTCTGGTTGCTAGGCGTAAGTGCCACTTTACGCAATGTATTTTGTACTTGCTCTTGTTGTATCATTTGTTGTTCTCGTATCTTTCGTTGATACAACCTTCGTAGGTGTGCTCGTGGCGAGTCCACCAATTGTTGATTTAATTGTTGTTGATCCAAATCGAGTTGATCCGTATATTGTTGGTCAAGTTGTGGCTTGAGTGCCTGATGTGTATGATCTCGTTGTTCAGTTGTATGGGGGCTATGTACCCTCGTATTTGAATTACGGATGGGTTTATCATGTCTTTTCCCCCTAGTAGGATCTAGTACTTGTTTTCCATGCTCCTTAAAGGTTTCATTGACCTGATATTTTGAGTTATGAGTGGGCTCTGTATAATTTGACGATGTAGAGTCGCAATGTGGGTGCTCCACGTACTCTTCTCAAGGAATAGGAGGATGACTTGGGTCCTCTTCCTCATCTATGAGAAATGATGCATACTCAGGCTCAGATGTAATCTCTGGATATTCAGGTTGCACAAAAGGCTCCCTACGAGGAGTAGGGGGAAGGCTTGCTCGACCCGATGGGGTGGTTTGCTCACCTAAGCTAGGCCATGGTGTATGTTCATGATCACTTTATGATTGATGTATAGAGCAAGCTGGGATGTGAACCTGTGGGATTGAACTACTAGGCTCCTTAGTGGGTGGATTATTCCTTATATAGAATTCTAGCAAGGTATTCCAGTCAAGAAGGTTTCCTGTAGGACCTATTGGTGCTTCCCTAATGGGGATATCATGAAGATTTGACACCCTATGGATGGTATTGATGCTATGATAAGACTTCGGATGATGTAGGAGCATCCAATGACATCTGATGCAGAAGCATCCAGTGGAAGCAGAGCCATTTTCAAAAATTAGCTAAGGAAGGAAGATGTGATTTCGTGACATGTCATGAAATCGCGACCAAAAGAGGAGAGAGAAAGAGGAGGAAAAGTGTCGCGATATCGCGATACAAAGTGGGAGAGAAGCCAGCAGTGAAAAACTGTCGCGATATCATGACAAAAAAAGTGTCACGATATCGCGACACAAAGAGGAGAGAGAAGTAGCGAACGAAAGATGTCGTGATATCGCGACATGTCGCGTTATCGTGACCCGCAGATGAAAGAAGGAAGCAAGGATGATAAGATGTCATGATTTCGCAACATGTCACAGTTTTGTGACCCATAGAGGAGAGAGAAGGCGTAGACTAGAAGATGTCGTGATTTCGTGACATGTCACAGTTTCGCGACCCGCAGAGGAGAGAGAAGTGGTAGAAAAGAAGATGTCGCGATTTCACGACATGTCACAGTTTCGCGACTCGTAGAGGAGAGTGAAGGCATAGAGGAAGAATGTCATGATTTTGTGACATGTTGTAGTTTCACGACCCGTCAAGGAGAGAGAAATCCAGAAGGAAGAAATGTCACGATTTCACGACATGTCGCATTTTCGCGACCAAAAGGCGAAGAAGAAGCCAAGGGAGGAAGATGTCGCGATTTCACGACATGTCGCATTTTCACGACCAAAAGGTGAAGAAGAAGCCAAGGGAGGAAGATGTCACAATTTTGAGACATGTCACATTTTCGTGACCAGAAAATGAAGGAGGAGCCAGAGGAGGAAAATGTCACGATTGTGCAACATGTCACATTTTCACGACCCGAAGAAGCGAGAGGAAGCAGAGAGGAAAAGATGTCACGATTTTGCGACATGTCACATTTTTGCGGCTAGAAGAGAAGAGAAAGTGGATGAAGAGAAAAGTGTCATGATATCGCGACACATCATGATTTCACGACCCGAAGAGAAAGGAGAGAGCAAGGAAGCCAAAATGTCACGATATCGCGACCGATAGAGAAGAGGATGAACCTGAGGGAGAAGATGTTGTGATATCACGACATTCAGCATTTTTGGGAAGTCGTTGCAGAATGATTTCATTGAATGACACGTGGCAGCACTGGACAACACGTGGCACCAAGGTGCAATGAAAGCTGGTGAAGACGAAGAGTCATGCGGAGTAATGCGACAGTAAACAGAAGTCGATCTGATAGTTTTAGAGATCGTTACAGCATGACAGTTAACGAAAGTCGATGCGACAGTTCAAGGTCCATTACAGTGGTTACAGGGGGCCATTCCAGCGGTTACAAGAATCGTTTCAGAGGAGATCATGGAGTGGTGGTTACATGGAACGCCATAAGATGAATATCAAAAAGCTATAAAAAGGTAGACAGAAGGCGTGTAGAGGGGTTGGAGAACGATGAGAGGCAGGGTTGCAGATGTGATAACCAGAGGGCCGTTCTGGCCCTGCTGCGTTGTTCTTCCTTCCAAAAAAGCTTGAGTTCCTAGGTAGTGTAGACAGATTCATCGAACGTGAGGCAGTTTGCACCAGGAACAGAGTAAGCTTGGATCCGTAGGCATGTAGCAGATTCGTCGAACGTGAGGCAGTTGCACCAGGGTTCGTGGAGTGAGAAAGCTATGAAAGTCGAAGAGCTGCAGATTGAAGGTCGAGAGCCATTGCGTGACTACCAGTTTGAAATCTGTGCAGATTTATAGGGATGGAGAGCTAGAAATTGCAATAGTGATAGGGAAATTACGCCTACGGGCTAGTATTGTAAATTTTATTTTCAAGCTGATTAATGAAAATTTGGATCTGGTAGATTGCAATTTTTGGCCCCCCATCATGGGATGCCATTCAAGGATGGCCATGTCCTCTGGAATGATTTGACTATGTTCAGTGGTTATGGAACCTGATTCCCTCTCTAGATTGGAGGTCTTGCTCACCATGGGGGGTCCCCCGACCATATAATTTTTTTTTTGGCTTTCGAAAAAGGTTAAAATTGTTATATATCAAAATGATCAGTGCGATGAGCTGATCACAATGAGATATAACTCAAAAATATGATTTTTGGGTCAAAATTTTGTATTTTTGAAATAATTGGCCAACCGGGGCTAATGGAGAAATTCTCACTTTTAGGAATTTTTGGGATATTTTGAACCATGAAGAGTTAGGACCCAAAATTTATGTGAGAGATGTACAAGGCTAAAACTAAGACAACAAAATAAATTTGGCAATTTTCAGAGTTGTCTAGACCATTTAATGATCATTTTAGTGCAGTTTTTCTCAATTTTCGGGGTCAAAAATAGAGTAATCATAAAACCAAAATAAAATCTTCGTTATAGCTCCGATTTGCACGATTCTTGAACCGTTGGATGCAAAATAAAAAAGTATATTTTGTTCCTAGATCAAGTATCTTATGTTAATTACCCTAACAATAATGCAACACACAAAGTAGACAATATGATTATCTCTTTTAAGGATTAAATGTGTGTCCTAAAACTGGTTTAGTGCATTTGATTTATTGTGAATATACTCTGAAATTTTATCATGTTTTTCAAAATTTGATGTTATACTCAATTTGTTCAAAGGTTTTCACCTATATACTCGCACAAGCCAAATATGGTAGTGAATTCCATACTCAACGAGGTAGCATAGGTACTACCAACCCTCACCCAACACATCGTGCGCAATGATACACTCTTTCGAAGATGAGTGCATGCTATTTTGCATGGATAGGACAGTTCTTGGGTCGGCCTTGGCCACGAGTGGGTCCCGATAATACAATTTCAAATGAGCCAACCAAGTGGTAATGACATCCATTGTTGGTCTCAATCAAATGGGTTGGATGTGAGAGCCCAACTCCACTGATGTTTAAATGAAATGTGGTGCGTGGGGTTCTTTTTATTTTGCATGAAAATAAAATGCATAAAACAAAATTCACATGATTCTCCTACATGCTTTTCAAAAGAACGTTTTCTTTTTAAAGAATGCACAATTACACTAGATGATATTCAGAGAATGCAACTATCTATGATGAGAATGGCCACTGATTGGACATCATACATGCAAACTCTAAACAATCAATATCCTAGACCGCTGGAGACTAGGGAGGACTACAATCAGAGATCTGCTATTCCTAGCAGTGACTAGTGGAAAACTAAAAAGCATCTAGGATTTTGCCATTTTACTTTTTGCAATGGTTTCCTAATTAGCATCCATCTATTGCATTATGCTTTTGTAAAAACATAGACAGAAAAATGTAGAGAGGGAAAAATGCTCCTAACTCAGGTCCAAGTCTACTGGTGATGTCTAATTTTTTTATTTTTCTATTCTCTCTTGACCACATTTGTCAGGTGCGGCTGCAACTATGAACCGTAGATGTGAACCGCAGTTAGCATTGTGAACCGCAGGTGTGAACTGCTGTTAGCACCTGTAATAAAAAAATAGAGAAAAACATCAGTGATCGCAAAATTTTTGGGGTTTCCATCATGATCGCATTTTTTAACCACCAAAAAGGCTCACACCTAAGGCGTCCTATCGTAATAATTGATAAAAGCATAACATGGGTACAAGAACAAGAAATTGACAACAAATGAATCAATAAAACACGCTTTATTCCATTATATTCAAAGTCAAAATCAAATTACAAGTAAATCCCTCTTAGGGATAACCATATTGATACAATATTACAATAGGAGTGTGTAATTATTTCCCTCTTAATGGTAGGTGTGATTTCCAAGTGCCTTTCAGGGTGACACGAACTGCTCTAGGGTGTCGATGACCCTCTTATTCGCATTGAGGAAGGAATTGTATGCTTTGTCTCATTTGAATTTGTTCCCTGCAATCAAGAAACAACAAGAAAAAATTAGTAACAAAGGAGGCCTCTCTTGATGAGGCTTTGAAAGGAATCTTGCATAAAGAATAGAATGAAATCAAGACAGCATGTAAAACTATCAATCTATGCAAGAAATGAGGAAATTGTAATATAGCATGTAAAGAAGCATGAATCTATCTAAGAAACATCCTAATTAACCATTAGAAAACTTGAATTACATGAAACTAATCTACATTAACAAATGCAAGGAAAGGTGAAGCAAATCTACCTCTAATTCCTAAATTAACCGATCAAATGTCTGCTAAAATGTAGATCTATGCTATATTAAGCTATTTGAATCACTAAAAATGGAAATCTACTACTAGAATGGAGGAATGGGAGCATCAAGCCCTAGTCACAGGTCTGAGGTGCGGTTGGCACTATTAACCATGGCTGACAGCCACGGTTAAGATGAAAGTATCCTTTCTCTTGAAACTAGGGTCAGAAACTATTAAATCCTCCAAGGAATTAATGGTCAAGGGTCGCCTGTGTTTTTTGGAATAGATTAGTGGTTGAATTCAATGGAATTAATAATGGAGGTGTGTCAATTATCAAGCTTGATCCTCAAGATCTTGATATCTCCATTATTGCATGCACAGTTGTCATCGATCAATTAGATAGCACTTCGTTACTCCTCAAGGGGATGTGAAATTGCTCTCCAATCCGACAGGGCTTCGCTATGTGCAATTGAGCTATTCCTCCAGATGGTTGCTCTCTAAAATTGGGGTCTTAAGTAAACTCCCAAAATCATTGCTCTAGCTTCATGGAGAAGCCAAGAACAAGAATTGGCAGTTAGGAGGAAGCTTATGGATTCTTCCCAGCCCAAACCACATTGAAAACCATTACAATTCGGCTGTTGCAACTGATTTGATTCGAATTTTGTCGCCCAAGTTTATTACAGTGCTAACCATACATGTCAATCGTGGTTAGCATGCAGGATTTGTCTAACCATAGGTGTCAGCTATGATCCCCAATTGGCAGATTGGGGACCGCAGGTGTCAGTCACGGTCAGTACTTCTAACCGTGGGTGTCAGCCGTGACTAGAACTGACTAGGCAAAGATGCCCAATTGAGTAGTAAAAACCACTGCTACACCTTGGATTTGTCCAAATGTATTTCATATGGTCTGCAAAGGTTCCCATATGAGTAGTCACCCTCGACATGACGTATTTTAGGTGTCTACAAAAACTAACCCACATTGGTGCATGATCATCCTGTGGTGGTCATCCCTAGTTTAACCCTACACGAATCTACCCACATTCAGTCGTGTGTCAGTTGTGTGAGTTGATTAGTCCAAATTCATAGCCTATCGTCACATTATCCTTGAATTCATGTTGTTATGGGAACTACCATAGTATTTCATCGCGACTTTGGTTGGTCGCACCTCAAAGTTCGAGCCCTAATTTTGATCGACGAACCTACCAAGGTTAATATAAATAGTGAGACCTTAATCTAACCAACTATAATATAAACCTAAGTTAAAGTATAAATACACACATGTAAATGAAGATTGCCTTACTTTACTTTATTTTTTATATTATTTATTTATTTATTTCCTTTATTATTATATATATATATATATAATAGGTACATTGACTTGCTTTATTGGTTTAAGAATCTTATTTTAGCTTGCACTACTTGAGTGACCTCATAGCAAGGGTTTCCTAATGATCCCACGAATGTTCAAATTGGTGACCTTACATTTACTTTATTATTATTATTATTATTATTATTATTATTATTATTATATATAATAGGTACATTGACTTGCTTTATTGGTTTAAGAATCTTATTTTAGCTTGCACTACTTGAGTGACCTCATAGCAAGGGTTTTATAATGATCCCATGAATGTTCAAATTTGTGACCTTACTCTTTCAAATTTGAATATATTGGATGGACACTAAGTGGACACTATACAACAGCAAAGGGTAAATTAAAATAAAAAGGTAACCTTGAACCAAATATCTATCCCCAGGAGGCATCCTTTTAAGGACCTCTCATCTAAATTATCACTCAAAGCAAACCAAATCTTCCAAAAAAAACAAAATTAAAGGTGTGTCCCCAAAATTGGGGCAAGTTGTGCAATGGTCACAACACTTCTTAGGTACATACATAGGACATTATATTACTTTAGTGGGAAGTTATCTAGTTACTTCATGCAATGTAATAAATGTGCAAGTTGTATATGTGCAAGGTGTCCCTTGCATAGATAGGTAGAGTGTTGGCCAAGGAACCTATCTTCCTATATAAAAATGGCCTCATTATAACAAGTAGATATAGGGAAGCTTATTTTAGCTTGCACTACTTGAGTGACCTCATAGCAAGGGTTTTCTAATGATCCCACAAATGTTAAAATTGGTGACCTTACTCTTGCAAATTTGAATATATTGGATGGACACTAAGTGGACACTATCCAACAACAAAGGGCTTATTTTATTGGTTTAAGAATCTTATTTTAGTTTGCACTACTTGATTGGCCTCATAGCAAGGGTTTTCTAATGATCCCATGAATGTTCAAATTGGTGACCTTACTCTTGCAAATCTTAATATATTGGATGGACACTAAGTGGACACTATCCAACAACAAAGGGTAAATTAAAATAAAAAGGCAACCTTGAACCAAACATCTAGCCCTAGGAGGCAGTATTTTAAAGACCTCTCATCTAAATTATCACTCAAAGCAAACCAAATATCCCGAAAACAACAAAATTTAAGGTGGGTCCCAAAAATTGGGGCAAGTCGTGCAATGTTCACAACACTTCCTAGGTACATACTTAGGACATTAGATTACTTTAGGGGGAAGTTATCTAGTTACTTCATGCAATGTAATAAATGCACAAGTGTCAATGTGCAAGTTGTATATGTGCAAGGTGTCCCTTGCATAGCTAGGTAGAGTGTTGGCCAAGGAACCTATCTTCCTATATAAAAATGGCCTCATTATAACAAGTAGGATATAGATAAGCTTAGAGCATATTCATAGGTAGTAGCATAATATTGTGTAGATCACCATATATTGGTGATGGGTGCAATATAGTCTAGTAGCTTTGTTCATAGAGCGCTCATTTCCTCCATAGCTACATTGTATTCATTTTCGTCATTTCTATTTATAGCATATTTCAGTCATCTCATAGATTTACTTTATTTCATATTATTCTGCATCTTGTGAATGCTATCTCTCATTGTATACTACGTATTGCCTCAAAAGCTAATACATTGCTCTCTCATTTTAGTAATGGTTATCCATACTCATATCCCTACTCATGAACAAAAGTTTGAGAGCAATGCATTAGTTAAAATTAATCACCAACATATCTCATCTGACCCACTCCCCTTGTCACTTTGTATACAAGTTAAGAAATGATCTCCATTGCTCATTTCCCTACTCATGAATAAAATATCAAGAGTAACATGTTAGTCCAATCTGATCATAAATCTACTATCATCAATATTCCATGATCCTTGATTCCTTTTATCCAAGTTATGATGAGATAACAAGGCCCCCTCCACTTAGATACAGAGCACTAAATATCATAAACATAAAAAAATAGTTATAACCTATATCCAAACTTTCATCTTATTGATGAGTCTTTCATATCTCATCTTTTATAACATTTTCAGTCTTTCAACTATATACTTAAACAAAAGAGTCAACTAGAGGTTTTTATTGTTAAGTGTCAATCCTTGAGGTTACAAAGGTTATACAATCCTTTTATCATATTTAAATGAATGTGTTAACCAACTCATCCCATATTTTCCAAACTCTCCCTTCCAAAAAATGATGAATACTCTAAGATTCATAGGTGTTGATGGTAAACTTAATCCTTTTATAATCCACTAAAACATGCCACATGATTAAAACTATGAGATTCATAGGCATTGATGGCAACCCCATATTCTTGTAAGAATTGATATTCATCTAAGATATATTTCTTTTGAACCTATGCAAAATTTTAGATGGACTCAATATAATATTCCAATATTCTATATAGGATCATCAAAACTACCCAAAACATATATAGGCATAGGTGCAATATGCATCATATTAATATCCAATTCTTCCTTGATATAGGAATTAGGGGTAATTAATTTTTTTCGAAAAATAATTTGAAAAAACTTGTATTAAAACAAAGATCATTTACAAGTTGGGATGAGACTTTTCCCAACCTTAGTCAGAGAGAACACATGTTTACAACAGTAAAAGAAAAGAAGATTTGCATTGGAGCCAAATCTCTTAAACCATATTTCTACAATAATTGTTCACCTGTTTACAACTATAAAATAAGATCTACATTGAAACATAAATCTCCTAAACAGTATTTTTGGAATGGTTATCCAAATTAGCTAAGCACTAGATTTGCTCACCAACCTGCCTAATCATCTCATCCTCAATAGCCATGTCACTGTGCCACTGAACCCCTACCTCATTCTCGGTACCCATCTTATCCAGAAAGTCTGCCACTTTATTTAGATCTCTACTCACATAAACTGGAATCACATCATCTAATTCCCTCCATAATTCATTAATTTGAGTGACAAGAATCCTCAACCTCCATGTTTACAAAGAAAAGTTCCTCATGCAATCTAGAGCTCCAACCATTATTTGAGAATCTGATTCTAGGATTATCCTCCTATGACCTTGTTTTACTACCCAAATAGAAGTAGATTTGATAGCTAAGGCTTCTGCTTCATTGTTTGTGGCTCTTCCCAAGCCTTGCAGTTCCCAATAGAGAACTGTTCCAACATGATTCCGAAAAACCACTCCAATTCTAGCTCTACTCGGATTGCCTTTTGCATCTCCATCAGTATTAATTGTAATCCAACCTTTTGGGGGTGGTTTCCAACTAGCTCTGTCCTATCCCTCTTGCACTTCAACTTCCTTCTCCATTGCCCCAATAACAACCTGAGTTTCCTCTTTAGCATAGACTGCCACAGTTTCTGTGACTTTCCTCCAAATGACCTGCCAAACTCCATCTAAAGAAGAAAAAGTTTCTCTAAAAATTCTAGCATTTCTCTCCAACCACACTTGCCACCAAATAAATTTTAATCCAAGCTCCCAACCAATACAAAGAGATTTAGATTTAAATATACCCCTCTTCCATATTTCCCAAATATTAATCCGATTCAAATCACCATTAACTTGAATTTTATAATATAAAAACCATCTCTCCCAAATCTGACGCATGAATGGGCACTCAAAAATCAAGTGATCAGCTTTTTCCTCACTCTTGTAGCATAAAACACATTGAGATGGACCAATGATTCACCTGCATATGAGATTATCAAAAGTAAGAATTCCATTATGCATGAACTGCCAGGCAAAAATGTTTACTTTTGGCCAACCCTTGGACTGCCAAATATTTCTCCAATACTCAACCTGATATGTATGAGGAGGAGGCTCTGGAAGGATATCATCATATTCGTCCTTCACTGTGTATACACCAAGGCTCCCATAGCCCCAAGCTAATTCATCCTTCTTGTCTCTACCTGTGAGAAATATTTCTGCCAAGATTTTAGTCATGATGGGTGTCAAATCCGGAGGGATTGAAATTGGCCACTCATCCAACTTCTTAAACTGCTTAAACTTATAATCCCCCAGCTGACTAGTGTTGAAATAACTTTCAATTTGGACCCATCCCTTGGTTTCTATGGCTATTTTTATTGGTTGCAATTCAGGAAATTCAACAATGATAGGTGGGTATTGATCCCATGAATCTATCCAAAATCGTGCCTTCTCCCCTCTCCCCACTTTCCAAAATAATCTATCTTTTACTACCTGATATCCTAACTTGATATCCTACCACACTAAGGATCCATTACCATCCAAAGGGAAACAACCCACCTCATTTGGGTTTACATGTCCCAAATATTTACTAGTTAATATTCTACTGAATAAAGAAGTTGGTTGGGAAATCCACCTCCAGTAAAGATTTCCATCCAAAGCTTTATTATTTAACTTTGATCTTCTCAGTCCCAAACCTCCTTTTACCTTGGGCTGGCTTACTTTATCCCAACCTACTAAGGCCCATTTCCTCTCTCCTTTTACTCATTCCCATAAAAATTTTCTAGCCATCTTGTCCAACTCTTTCTATATGGTATGTGGGGCAGCAAGGATAGAAAATTTATAAATTGGCATGGCCTGAATGACTGAATGTAAGAAATTTAATCTACCCCCATAGCTTAACCATTTGTGAGACCAATGATTAATTCTATCCTTGATACAATCCAAAATATTCCTCCAGATATCTATTTTTAGTTTTTTAAAATGCAAAGGGACCCCCAAGTATACCACTAGGAGATAAGTCCTTGTGAATCCCAAGATCTCTAAAAAAATTTCTTGAAGCCTTTGATCAAGATTGAAAAAGACCACTTTGGATTTTTTATCATTGATGACTTGGTTTGTAGCCCTAAGGTAGACATTAAGTGTATCTCTAATCATTCTTGCTTCCCCTGAAGCTGGCCACTCCCACAAATCTTGTGTCATCCACAAACTGTAGGTGAGTCAAAACTTCCTCACCCACCTTGATACCTATTAGCAAACCTTGTTGTCTTCTCCTCAAGATGATTCTACCCAATCCTTCAGCCAATATGAGAAAAAGATAGGGAGAGCAAGGATCTGCTTGACGAAGGCCTCGAGTAGCTCCAAATGGTTGCAAGGGAAGACCCTTGATTAACACTGAGTATGTCAAAGTAGAAACACAACTCATGACCCATTCTATCCAATCCTGAGAGAAACCAAAGGCTGCCATCATCTTTGACAAGAAGCTCCACTCCACCCTATCATAAGCCTTTGACATATCTAATTTTATGAACATTCCTCTATTACCAGATGTTTGCATTGAATGGATTGCCTCCTGAGCTAGAACCACACCATACAAGATCTGCCTACCCTCTACAAAACCCCCTTGCTCCGAGGAGATAATGTTATGTAGAAGAGGTTTTAGCCACTCAGCCATTACCTTTGTGATTATTTTATATATGACATTGCATAAAGAAATAGGTCTATAATCTGAAATATGTACCCCCTCCTCCCCTTTTGGAATTAAGGTAATGAAAGTATGATTTAATGCTTTAAGCATTATTTTACTACCTTTGGACTCCTCTATAACAACCATTATATACTCCTCCAAGTTATCCCAAAAGGCCTGAAAAAACTCAATTGGAAATCCATCTGGACCTAGTGTTTTTCCGGTGCTCATTCCAAATACTACATTCTTCAGTTCCTCTCTATCAATGGGTTTAAGTAGGGTCTAATTTTCTTCTTCAGAGATAACAGAGGGTATGACAACAATAACTTCTTTTTGAGCCTCTTCATATTGCACCATACTTTCCTTAAATAGTTTAGAAAAATAATCCATTGAATGGAAATGCATACCTGGAATTGTATCAAAGGAGTGTCCATTCTCATCTTGAAGAGCTTCCATGTTGTTCATCTATCTCCTAGCACAAGCAATCCGATGGAAAAATTTGGTATTTTTATCACCTTCTAATAACCAAGTGGTTCTTGCTCTCTGTTTCTAGTAGGTATCCTCTTGGTTGTCAATGTCCTCAACCACTTTACGCAATGCATCATCCTCTTCTTTGAGCTACTCTGTAATTGTTCCTTCCCTAAAGTTTTTTTGAACCTCATCCCATCTAGCCATCAATGGAGCTCTTTGGACCTGGAAGTCTGTCTTGTTAGCTCGCCTCCATTGTTTCAGTTGATATTTGACATAATGAAGTTGTTTGTGGAATCTAAACATTGTTGTCCCATATGCTGGGTGGCCTTATTCCCACCACTATGGAATTTTCTTTCAAAGTTCCTCTTTTTGTAACCAAAAGTTTTCAAATTTAAACGGTTTGTCATGCTGCCTTGTCTTGATCCCTCCTTCCAACAAAATGGGAAAGTGATCTGAAACTGGACCCTCCAAAATCTAAAATTTTATATTCCATTTTACAAATGCCTCCTTTGAAACCAAAAAATGGTCTAACTTCACCTTCCTGCTATGTGGCTCCCTCCTCTTATTAGTCCAAGTATAGTTGGTTCCAAGGCATTTAATATCCACCAAGTGTAATGCCTGGACTTGGGCAATCATAAGTCGATCCCCTAGGTCCAAAATTGGGGTTCCCCCTTCCTGATATCTAGAGGATAATTTAGCATTAAAATCCCCAACAATAATCCAGTATAAATCTTCCCTTGAGACTCTCATGTTATGCACAACTTTCCATTGATGCATCTGACCATCTAGGTTTTGAGCCCCATAAAATTTTATGATTAAAACATGTTTAGCTGTGACATTATTTCTAAAATGTGATGTGAGAACACCCCTCAAAGCTATATGTTCTATTGTAGTCCATTCAAGAGAGTTCCAAAGAGTAACTATCCCCCTTGAGGCACCTTGGGCAGCCACTTCCATATGACCAGCACCCCTCCAAATTTTGTTAACTGTTTTACACATAAGATCTAACGACATTTTTGTCTCCTGGATAAGCAAAAAATATGTTTTACATTTTTCTAAGAGTCTTCGAACAGTAGATTGTGGGTTCTACTGTTTAAACCCCTAACATTCCATGATTGTATAATCATTGGTTACCTTGAGAGTAATAAAAATCTATTGGCCTCACCGATCCTCCAGTGATCAGTTTGTCTCCTTGAACTGCTATCAATTCCTTATTTTATTTTCTACCCACTCCTTGAGAGTTGCTATTTTTTTATCTCTTTTCCACCTGAGTTATCCCTAAAGTTGGTCTTTCTCTATTCTTTTCTGCTATGCCCATGCTGACATCCTTAATTATTGGCTGCTCTTGGTTATGCACTATCAATGCCCCTACACTCTCTGACTGTAGTAACTCACTGTACTCAATTACCTGCTCTATGATGGGGGGAGATGAAAGAGGATCTTGAACATGGATGTTATTATTTTCATTATTCTCATCCACTCCTTCCATGAATTGTTCTTCTTGGTCCATTAGTGTCTTAAATATCTCATACCTATTGGAGGGCTTGAGTTGGGTTTGCTCTTTACCATATTTTTTCTTTTGCCTTCTCCTTCTTTTGGGTTGTTCAAAACCATCTCCCTGTGCTTCTTTACCCTGAGAAATATTTGTTGGTTCTTTTTTGATTTTTGACTTACCCTCCTTAGGAAGATTTGACATTCCTAGAGGAGCCTCCATTTTTATGTTCATATTATTTGGGCAAGATCAGGCCAAATGCCCATATTTATGGCAAAATATGCATCTGAAGGGCAATGCCTCATAATCCAGTTGTTGAATCCAAGATAGTCCTACAAGTTCAAGTTCCACCTCTGTCGGTAGAGGCTGGCTAAGATCCATTTCCACACATAATCTTACATAAACAGTTGTTTTTCCTTCTATTGTGTATTTAGAAACACCCAAATGTCTTCCAAGGGAATTATCGATAATTTCCAATACCTGCTCACTCCAAAACTCCATTGGAAGTGCATACAAATGGATCCAAACCGGGACAACAGTGGGTTCAATTCGAGGATCAAATCCCACTCTCCAGGGTTGAACAAATAATCTTGTCGGACCATGATTCCTCTTTTTTGATTCGAAAGCCCTATTTCTATAGGCAAGTGAAGAAAAACTAACAATAAAATATCCATTGCTAATAAACCATAAAGAATACTCACCAAGAGGCTCCCAATTTTGTCGGACCCAGGAATGCAAAAAATTTAGGGTAGGGCGAATACCCATGAATTTACAAATCAAATCATGATTGGCTCTATATAAAATTGTTTCTTCAACCATCCTTTGCTCAATGACAATATTTGGCCTTGATTATGACTGTGGCAAGCATCCATTAACTCATTGAGATGTTGATCTATTTTCAGCAACCGTAAAGAGCATTTTTAATGCAATTTTTTGTGCTTCTTCAGTCTTTGATGGAGATTTATCCTTTAAAAAATCTGCAAAAGAACTATGTCTCTCTAGAAGAGGATCCAGAGGTGTCCCCATTGGACCCTCATGGGGTAGCAATATTGTCTTCAAATCCACAGTAACCAGAAATCTCTTCGGCTACCCGACTGATGCCCTAGTTTTTCCTCCACATGGATTTATTAACAATCAGGGGTAATTAATTTTAAATAAACTAAATTAATAAAAGCACCATCTATAATTCATCCAAGATATTTTTCTAGAGGTAAGTTTATCACCATTTGGCATAACAAAAGATCTTCAAAATAATTGTCTATACATATAACAAAAGTCCTTTACAATATTAGTCTAGAGGTTAGATATAAGTCCTTTATGAAATTTATCAAGAAGCAAGGAAGAAGTCCTTTACAACATTCATCTAGAGGTAAGGCAAAATTCCTTTATGACATTCATCTAAAGGCAAGGTAAAATTCCTTTACAACAATTTTTTGAGGTAAGGAAGAAGTCCTTTATGACATTTTTCTAGATGTAAGACATAAATCATTTATACAATTTATCTAGAGGTAAGGCATAATTTTTTTATGAATCTTGTGTAAAGGTAAATATATAAATAGATGTCCTCTATGAAAATTATCTAGAGGTAAGTCTATTACCATTTGATACATCTATAAAAAATCCTCAAAAATATTTGTCGAGGTAAATTTATTTATAATTTTAAAGCAAATAAACATATCTCTTTGACATTTTTTTAGAGGTACAAAGATATTATATTTCTATTGTATCAATGTCTTATGAAATTATCTAAATTTCTCTTTGGCATGTCTATTTTTGTATTATATCTTCTATCATAGCAATGCCTTGTGGTATTATCTAGAGTTCTTATAGGCACACCTTTTGTTGTATCATATCTTGCATCATAGAAATGTCTTATGGAATTATCAAAAGTATATTAGGGAATATCTCTTTTGTATATACTTGTAACATAAATTATATCATTATGATTAATAGAATATCTATTTCAAACCATGTATTTTATGCATCTTAATATCAAAAATTATTTACATTATAATTTGAAAGCCTCATCGTAGAACCATAATATTTTAAGAACATCATCATAGAATAATCATCACATAACAATATTATATGATTAACTATCAATCATAAACATAATCAAATTAAATAGCATAAAAATAAAATACACTCATCAATTTTGACACAATATCATAGATCATAAAAATCAATGTATATGTATATAAGTCATATAATACAATCCTCCTCTATGGTACAATAGCAAAATTGGCCCTACAAGAGGTAGCCTAGGCTAGCTTTTTAAGATGATGTTGGGAATCCTTCTCTTACTTCTCCCTATAGATACGACATCACCATACACTTCGACTATCATGCCATAGCCCTTGAGTGAGTTCATGTCATCTACATCTATCTAGGTGAAGGTAATCTATAATCAATGGGTACAAGTATGTGATAGGCTATTTCATAGTAGGTTGATATCTCAACCTTTGTTGTGAGCTCCAATTAAACTTATGCTAGATCCATTGAGTGCTACAACCAACTAATCTAAGAGGTTTTGGACTAGTTGGCTATCACTCACACCATATACTATTATGGCCCTAACCACATATGCATACCTTTTTATAGTTATACTTATGATCATTAACTACATCACTAAGGTCTATTGGACTAGGTGGTCCTAGTCCTAAGCGTGCATAGTTTCCTTTACTCTACTTGAGTCCCACTTTTCCATGAGTTCTATCTCCATAGCCTATAGACAGCCCACCTATATAGTCAATGCATCCTTATTCACTCTAACAATTGAGACAACCTATTAGTTCTTGCCTCACCTCTAATACTCCTACCACCATTTAACTAGTGGTAAGATAGCTTGATAAGCTCCTTTTGGTTGTTTCCTTTGTTGTATCCTATCTCCCATTGTCAGGCCTAACATTGTAATTCTCCTTGATTGAATGATTTTATACCACCCTTAGTAGTAGTAGTTGACTATAGATTCATCAATGCCAAGACCTAGAATAATTGGATTATCCATATCTAGCTCAATATTGGAGTCTAGATATGACAAGGCATCAGACCTCACTCCTATGTAGTTCATAGATACTAAATTGATCCTTGTAAGATATCATGGTGTAGTCCTAACGAGTAGACTACCCTCTCAAAATGGAAGAGCTTCCACTCCCCTCAAGGTCCTATTAGACACCATTTCTATCTAACATAAGAAAACTAGCAATCTTCCTCCCCATATTTCAAGTGATCTCTATATATCCACCATGAGGCCTAGTCATGGTGTAGATCATCCACCATATCACTCTACACAAAATACCTCTATGAGGCTAGATATACCCACACTTTAAGTGGTGCACCCTTTAGTATGCTATTGGTACCTCCACATCATCCACCTACCTTGGAATACCTTGTGGTTGTATCACTATTATGCATTTCAAGAACCACAACTAGAGAAGGATACAACGTGATAATTCCCTACCACTCTTGTACACTAAATAGTGTAGTGAATGGTATATTCAAGCTAGGATAATAGGCTCCAATCAAATATTGTCTATACCTTAAGCATATTGTCTACCACCTTTGCATCCTTAGTGCATGACTTATTGGTTTGTGTCCTTGATCAAATCTTCTAATACTAATGTAGCCATCAAATTTGCTTATCTATGTAGCTACCTCTAACATAGGTGACATTGATATCAATGTTAGACCTAATAAATGGAAATATGGTTTTGCCAACCACCCACTATAAGCTTTGCTACTATGACTAGCTCATGTAGATAGAGGTATCCCTGATGGATACCTGAAAAATCCTCCAAACATCTTGTAGTATTATTGTTAGCTTCCCACATGAAAACTCGAAGGTATTCATCTCTGAATACTATATCTCTTTCAATGTTGCTAAGAATGCATGATCAATCTTAATATTTGACATTAGGTCCATGTGATAAAGTGATAATACCACTAGGAGTGCATGATATTTGAAATCAAGGAGTACTACGATGATCTCTAATGCATGATTCTACCACTCATAGTAAAATAGTGTTTGTAGTCTCTCTTTCATCTATAAACCAAGGAACCACAATTAAACCATTCCAAAACCAATATCAAAACCAAAAAATCACATTAAACCTTTTCAAAATTATTCTAAAGCATAAAGTTGTAAAAGTTCCATTGATTGACAAAAACACCATTACTTGGTAAAAAATATACCAAATGGAAAAAGCACCATCAAATATCAAAAACAATACTGCTTGGAAAAAATCCAGTGTATTAACACTACCGCTATATGATAGCATTACCCTTTGGTTTGGGCATATGTTTTTATATTAAAATAATAATATCTACTAAGTTTCAAACTATGTACTTGAGACTGATCACCCTCTCCTATCGTAGGTGGCATCCGTTTGTTGCTACAATATGTAGGACTCACCTACTAAGCCATTGAACATAGAGGTATGCTTGCATGTATAGATATCTTCTAGCATAATTGCTAGTTATAAAAATGATTAGTTTTAGCCCTATAAATTTACCTTGATCTCACTACAACTAATTTTGTAAATACTCTTGGATCTTGGCTCTTGGCTCTGGATGCTCTTGCTTAGGTAAATACCTCTAGATCCACCTCTGGGTCTCTCTCTAGGGCATGTTGCCTCTAGGTCTACCTTTGTGTTGTTTTTTCTTTGGGTCTGCCTCTCGGTCATTTGCCTCTGGATCTGTCTCTTGATCATTTGCCTATGGGTCATCCTTTAGGTCTAATAAAAATAATTATTTCTTGATTACTTAAGAAAAAATGGTTCATCCCTCACTTTTCTTTAACAACTATGAATGTCCTTATTGTAATCTTCTTATCCTACCAGTTTGCATGGGTAACCAGCCGTTGCAACTTCCAAGTGTGATAGAGTAGATCACTACATACAAGGTTCACTATGTTGTTAGGTATGTTCCCCCCTCAAGGGGAAACTCGTTTCATGATGATGGTGAATGGTTGCTTCTAATGAACAAGAGTAAAATCCTCAGTTTCCTCTTTGTCATCAGTACTGGCAACATTCCCTTGTTGTTGGTGTTGGGGTCGACATTGGTTCCATTCCTTTTTTTATTATTTATAAATATTAAATTTATAAATTTAATATTGGTATATAAATTTATATACAAAGATATAATATATTTATATATTTATATTATAACTTAATATATTTATATAAAGTTATATTATAATAGTAACTTTATATTATAATATTAACTTTATATTATAATGTTATAATGTTTATGATGCTATGTCTCTCGATTTTAATGTTTAAAGTTTGGAGATTGTGCCCTAATTCCACCGGGTTGCTTTCATACGTGGCCAAATCAAACAATATGAGCTTTCTAAAACGTCGTTCAAGACGTCTTAACAACAATTTACCATCATAAATTTAGCAATCTCCATTCAAATGCTAGGGTCACCATTTTTTTTATGCAGATAAACTAGTGCTTTCCCAGTTGATTAATTCTATGGCAGAATCGAGCAGTCCACGCGAGCATCATCCAGTCAAAAATCTGTGCCAATAAACTGAATGTGTCGCGTTGAGCAGCACAGGTCTACGTGGCCAGGATCATAAATTCGTTCTACTATCGTATGGATTCAGTTTCCCAAGATTTAATTAGTCTTCCAGCAAAGGTGAAAGAAAGAGCAGTTTCTCCTTGTGTATTTGACGACTACTGTGCATCCAGTCAAATTTTCCAGGGCGAGAGCATGATTTTCCCTGGAATACTCACTTTTCAATCTCTTGAGCAATACACAGAGAAGTTGTAGTCACAGGGAAATCCTAAATTTTGGTAAATGATAACTGAATTTCACTTTTATATGTTAATTTCTTTCTCCTTACAGTTAAATTTGATGCAGTACTTCATTGTTGGTGGTAGCGATACCCTCCGAACTTATAGATGCAAGTTGTTTTATCTTACGAATTCGATGTTGAAACTCATTCTTCATAGTTTGGGTTTAAATGTAGTCAAATATTTTTGAGCTAACTTTGAAGGTAATATTCGTCTGAATTATCTTCAACCGTGTGAGCTATTGGACGTTGGTGACGTCGTCCGCTTTGTTTCCAAGATGTTCTGACTGATTTCAACCAGGCCTGGGCACTTATTTAACATTGTTTGAAGCTTGTAGATTAAATATATTTTTATTTGAAAGGAGAGGATGAATGGCATTTCTGTAATCCAACGATACATAACTTTATAATATAATATATATTAAATATAAAGTTCTCGTGGGTATCATGGTCTCCATGCATATCCAACCATCATGTTAGCGGCCTCGTCTATGACCTGGGTTTCAAGGACTTCATCACCTTTCTCTGCAATCTCAATTATACAGTCCAACAAATCAAAGTTATCATGGGAACGACCGTTTCCTGCCCCGTCGATGTTGAATTGGGTTTTTATTGCAATTTTTTAGAAGAACGTGACCTCACCCTTTTCCAAGACATTTCAAAAGGATTTTGAAAAATGTAGGCGTGTGTACAATTTCTTCCTTATAAATTTATGTGACACCGTGCAAAGGGTGATAATAAAAATGATATTACCTTTTAACCTTGTCTAAATTAAGGGGTGTTATCAAATGCACGTCCTCCAACTGCATTGGCTGGAATCAAACATATTTTTTGGGCATTGGATCCACCAATTCCTTCACAAGTCTGATGGAAAACCCTGGTGCTCCAATTATCCCAGGTTTGATGGTAAACCTGGTGCTCTATACCATATCAGATTTATCAATGTAGAACGAAGCACAAATATTTTATTATATCAATATGAATATTTATACATGAATCTAGGTAGTCTAAAGAGACATACCCTTTCATTAATACCCTTACATTAATTCACTAATGTATTATTCTAACATTAGTCAAGTCAAGTTTCCTTAATCAAACTTGATTTTCCCTTAAAAAATCAAGGGGATACACAAGGGTATGAAAAAATTCAATGCTACTAAAATTTTGTTTTTTCATCATTAGTAAATAACTCATTACAAGCATCAATCAAATTGAATCTTGAACCTTAATCAACTTAAAATCTATTATGAAGCTTTAATGGGATTTAGAGTCTTTGAATAGGTATTATTTTGGAGTCTTGATCCATGAGGAATTTGATCAAACCATGATTTGTTTAAATTATTCATGCCCTTGAAAAACAATGGTCTTTATTTCTCTTAAATTCAAACTAAAAAATTCTCTTGTGAAATATTATGAGCATGTGTAAATAGTGTTTAGTGATGATACATCATGAATGGCTTGTACTCTAGCAAAGGTCACAATAAAGATTAGAGTCTAGAATTTATAAATAAAATTCATAAAATAGAGAATAACAAAGCAAAAAAAATTGTATGTAGAAAGGTAGAGCAACAACACTCCATGCATCCATAGGGGTGTGAAGAAGACGGATGAGCTTGAATGCAAGTCTTGCATATTTTCAAGATATTTGAATATGACCATTGTGTAGTAGAGGGAGACAAAGATGAAAATTTGGACTCTCATAAATTGTAAGTGTTTTGAATGGCTAAAGTGAACTTATTTTAGCCACAATAATGATAGGGATTAATCCCTATTCACATGGATTGCATTGTACATCATTTAATGCTCACACATATTGGTGCATTAAATACCACTTTTGTAAAGGCAGACATGCCTATAAAAATATTTTTGGTGTGAATGCAATCTTCAATTTTTATCGTGCTTATTCTTATGTCTTTTCTCTCAAGTGTTCATTCCATCTCAGTGGTATTATAGCCTAACATTGGAGTGGCAAGTATCCTCTTCCCCTAGGCCAGTCTGGTTCAAAGGGGAATGAGAAAACCACCAACGAATCTTGGCCCGAAAAAGAGCACTCTTTTATTTGTAAAAATATTCCAGCACTCCATCCTTGAAAACTCACACCGAGGTCCCTCTCTCATCCGACCCATAGCTCTCGATCCAGGCATTGTCTTGATCTTATGACTTCAAACCCTGCACCTGTGGATCTATCGGAGAGTTTTGAAGTTTCACAAATTTTGTGCGAGAATAAGTCATTTTGTTGGATACCCACTCAAAGGCAAAAATTTCCTGTTAGTATATTCATGGTATTAATTGGCATTTGATTGGATACAAATCATCTTTATTTCTTCAAAAACACCTACTCCATTTTCATTAGAGTAATTGGTATTTTTTGTGATAAATTTCAATGTTCAGGATTCAAGGTACTTCGACGTAGCTCACGATGAGTCCGATAGCTTCCTCTGCAACCAAATCTATGAAATTTGACGTCGTTGTTTGCCCATAATCCTAATCGACACCATCAAGATTTGTTCCTCCTTGGAGCCTCGATAGTGATCCGTTATTTGGTGCCAACACAGATCCGATGACCTCCCTAAAATCTGATCTGTCTCACTGCATTGATTGTCGTCAAAGCCAAACAGAGATCCTTGTGTAGTTGATAATCTGCCTGACATCATTGAAGCTAAATTATCTGTAGGCCCTCACTTTCAATAAACTCTACATTCTTCAGATCAACAAGTGTTCTTTCCAATGAAACACGTTGCTCTCCGATTCGGCTGTAGTTCGACGATCGAAGTCATGATCTATAGAAAATTATAGCAAATCTGAAGCAGGTTTGAAGAAATGTCATCATGAGGTATTGACATCGCAGGAGGCGTGACGACATTCCAACCAAATCAGCATCTCCAGGTTCAATAATTTACGATGCTGAGATTCTTTGTTCTTATCCTCTTTCGACAATCCCTTCTGTAGTTTTTGACGGATAATCTACGATGCAACGACGCCAGTCTATGAAAATAAAACGATCCAGCACATTTTTTTTGGGCGTAATTGTAGATTCAGTATTTTTTTTTATGTCTCTCATACCTTTAGGCGGTCCCAATGATATTCGGCGACTAAAAATTAAAAAGTTCTTAAGGTTTGGAAGTGTTATTTTTCTTCCCGACCACCAGGAATGTCTTTCTAACAGGAGTTAGGTGAGCATGTATAGTGGGTTTATCCCACATTGTTTGCGTGATGAGAACACTATTGATTTTTAATGCTCACGTCACACATATTGATTTTTAATGCTCACGTCGCACGTATGGGAGTAGCTAGCTTACGTTGGCTACCCTACCTCTCTGTCTGGCCGCTCCCCATCCAAAGCCACTTCATGAATTTTCGTGCATATCCTATCGTTCGCGCGTCACTTCACCTTTGTATCTTACATGGAGATGCTGGATCTAATTTGTTGTGTTGTTCTGTATCTTGTTGTATTATTCAAGCATCACTATCGTGAACCGTGTTGTCGCTAGTCACGTCCCTTCGATCGTGTCAATATTTATGTCAATTTCCTATCACTTGTGGTCATCTCACTTGCGGTCGGGGTACTAGTTGTTGGACTTGTCAATTTAATCACTAGCCATTGGATCTATTGGACCGTTGGACTTATTGATCGCCGAGTCAATGGTCGCTAACCATTGGAATTATTGGTCTAGTCGTCGAATCATTCGAAGCCACTAGGTGTTAGTTGTTGATCGTGGGTCATTGGAGCCATTAATTAGTTATCTTCATTAATTATTTATGATTAATTATCCTCATAAATCAACCATCCAGAGCAATCAGAGAGGGGAGGGCCCACTCAAACAAAAGTTGAACACAAAATTTTTGCCCTCCACTACATTTCATTGTTTAGGCAGTATAGGCTTGTGTATACTTGTCGTAAATCTCTTTTTGAGCTCTATCCCTCTATGACATTTTCATTCTCTTTTTCTACCATTGATACCATTAACTTTGTCCTCTAGCTTCTTCTATTCCAAGGGTTGCATTTCTGGTCTTTCTCCTGGCTTCCCCAACTAGTAGACCAATGACCATAAGCATGGCAATAGTCGAAAAATTGGTTGATATCATGACAAAGTAGGCTGAAATCAATGCAACCCACACTAAAAAGTTGACAGAATTAACCACCATGATGCAAGTGCTATAAACTTCTTCCTCCTCCTACCAATGTCCTAATGTTCGATGTGAAGCCATAATCTATGAGGTTTCTCGTGATCCTGATGTCTTAAATAGTTGGATAATGGATATGGAGGCTTGGTTTGAGTTCATTAATATGCTTGATACCCAGAAAAACCCCTATTCCAAAATCAAACTTTCCAATATTGCCAAGGTGTTGATCTCCAATCGCCAACAAGGCCAAAACCCAATTACAACATGGGAGGAGCTTGTCAAAACCTTAAAGGCTTCATTTTATCCATCCAACTATGAGGAAAAATTACTCAATCAATGGCTAAGACTTCATCAAGGAAAAAGACAACTGGTGCAAGATTTTATTCACAGTTTTAACCACCTCCGAGTGTTACTTGCCATTGCAGATGCTGATGCAGTTTTTATTGAAACATTCAAGAGTGGTCTACTTGCACATCTTTACAGGGAGCTGAAATATTCTACTTGCACTACATTGGATGATGCATTCAACCTTGCACAACTTGCAGAGGAGAAGCTCTCAACACTCTACACAGGGGCTAGACAATATTCTGAAGGTTTTGTACCACCATCGCACCAACCTCAACAGTTTTATTCCCCTTCCTATTCTTCTTCTTCTCTTCCCATTTTCTTCTAAATTTCATGTTTCATCTTCTTCTCATAGACAACAATTTTGTAATTATTGTAAAAAAAGTGGACATGACAAATCCGAATACCCACAATTAACAAAATCTAAGCAAAAACAATTGTTTGTACAAGCATCTACGACAAAACCATTTGAGGAGTCAATCCTTGAGGAGGGGACTCCTCAAAACCCCATAAGGACTTATGGGGAAGATTGTGTTTATCCTGAGTTAGAAGGTCAACTAAACAAGGTCACCTTACTTAACCACCATTCTCTTATTGGAGATCGTGAGAACTTGTTTGTTACTCATGCTCATTTAACACCTAGTTTTTCAGCTGATTGTATCATTGACAATGGCTCGCAAAAGAACTTGATTGCACAATCCATTGTTGATAAGTTGCATCTCTCCACCCATCCTCATCCTCATCCATACTCACTTGGTTGGAAGGATAGTACTACTACTTCATGGATCACAAAAACATGCACTTTATCTTTTGCCTTTGGGCCTAAGTATGTAGACACTATCACATGTGATGTAACTCCTATGGATTGTTGTGGGTTGTTGTTAGGGAAAGCTTATCAATATGACAAAAGAGCTCAATATGATGCCTATAATAATACCTACACTCTTCAGCATCAGAATCAAACTTTTCTTATTCAAAGTGTTCAAATCCCTCCACAGTAGGCTCGCACTAATTTACATTAGGAATGAAAGATTGCCTTAATTTTTAACACACATCAGCAAGAGGACATACATGCACAAGCACTATTAACAACTCAACATCAGGTTCATACCACACCTGCTACAACTCCACCAGTATAGTTTGTACCAACATGGGTTCCTATAATTCAGTTTGTACCAACATTTGTTCTTGTGGTACCTATCTTGGCTCTTGTCATTCAGTTTGTATTAGAATTTGTTCCTATGGTACCATCACTTGTCTATGTGGCACCTCCAGTAGTGTATATTGTCAATTCTGATCCTCCTACTCCAGTTCCAAAATCCACTATGGCTCTATATCGGGTCACCACTTCTCAGCATCTTGCAACCATGCAGGCATCGTAGTTATTGGCAGTCCATCCTCAGCAGTTGCATTCCATCAATTCAACTCCACTTTTGCATCAAGTCCACTCCTAGATGGATAACAATTTTTTTTGTCTTTCAAACACATTGGATACCAATGCTTCTATGATGGGGAGGAATTATAGGGATTAATCCCTATTCACATGGATCGCATTGTACAACATTTAATGCTCACATGGATTGGTGCATTAAATATCACTTTTGTAAAGGCAGACATACCTATAACAATTATTTTGGTGTGAATGCAATCTTCAATTTTCATCGTGCTAATTCTTGTGTATTTTCTCTCAAGTTTTCATTCTATATCAAATAAGGATTCCATCCTAATTATGCATATACCAGCCTACCTAACTTGTGGATGGAGACATTTAACATTCCAACAGGTTGAGTAGTTATGGTTATGCCTATTGTAAATCTCATTTAAATAATCCAATGGATTCATACCCTTGCTTTCACATTGACTACATGCATACCTAATCCCTACATCCTTGGGTCATTGTTCAACTTTGAGATATTTCTCGAGCCTTGGCTATTATTTACCAATCCTTGGCCTATATAACTCATTTTATTTTAGATATTTAAGCCAATACCCTTGGTATAATTCTCAAAATAACCATATGAACGTATAAAACAAATTTAATTATTGAGAAGGGGTAAAACTCACAAAAGAAGCATTTTTCTATGTGTGATATTCCTACAAACACAATTGCTTTATCTATAAGTTGTCAAACTCATCCTAGAGATATCACAACTTTTGTTGGATGGCATTAAATAAATTGCTTGTCCTTCCACTCTTGATGAAGTTTCTATATAGTCTAGTTATATTTCTCTTTAATATTATGGATACCTTTAACAATGAGTCTCCCAAGTATGAGAACTTTGACTACAAATCTACCATGGATGAAATGGTAAACAAAGAATCTTTTCTTTTGCTCAAATGTTATCATATAGATTTTGGTTATAGTTCTTCAAAAGATTAATCTCCTTTTATAGTTATTGGTTCTATTGTTCCAAATTTTACATCATTCTCATGACAAATGGAGATAAAAATATTGGAGCATAAACTACTTTCATACCACTTAATCCACACTGTAAGGGCCCAAAATGATGATGTGAATGCCAACGCCTCTAAACTAGCTTTGTGGCATCAAGTGAATTATGATACAAGTGATGCTACAAATTTGGATACCAATGACAAGATTGGTCTGTGAATAAAAGAAGGTATAGGTGCACTATAAGGAAGGACTCAAGTATGTCATAGAGGCTATGACACTAGGATATTGGTGACCATTATACACTTAAGGTATTAACGTCAGGATTAATTGGGACTTATAGAGGATAGAGAAAGGATATGCATTGAGGTGTAAGAAAAATCTCTAAGAAAGGGATTTGTAAGAGGACATAGGTCAAATCCCTATGTAGTGATTTGATGGTGCAATTCATATTCTTGAGAAGGATTATGATGACACTAGGTAGATCCCTATGTAGAGATGTAATGGTATTTTTCATAGCTCTAGCATGCAAATACAATTGTTACTCTTACTAGTGAGATGTATAGTGACGCTTAATCTTTGATCATCGTATTTATACCTTATTATTTCTATTTTATGAGTTCAAAACAATCATTTATGCAAGAGGATTTAACAAAATAGGAAAGGACAACATTGAAAGATAAAATTATATCAATTATGATAAACCTTTGCATTGATGTAATAGAAGAATAAATGCCTGTATGATTAGGATGGAATGAGGTCAGGAGTTATAACTACTTTATCAACTTCTTGTAGCCTCATAACCATTACATAATATGTCATCATGATGTAATGTTTACAACATTCCCCCTTATCAATGCTCAAACTACATAAAAGAAATTTCTAAAAATTTTAAATTTCAAATGTGTAAGAAGGTGTTCTAAATATCTATATGTTGATCCTTTTTTTGATAAAACTAGAGTTATATTTTTTTTCTTGAAAAAGTTTGCAAATGAAATGACACTAAATGTCAAAGTATTTCTAGAACTCATGAAAAAATAGATTACAAGGAAGATTCAAAACTCCTTGGTTGTCACAACTCAAGATTTTTGGTCGCTTTTATGGGATGCTCCTTCTTAACAAGATGTGGCATAACCATATTTTTTTGTAAATAGCTCCTATGGCATGATATTCAACCTCAATGGAAGAATAAGTAAAAACATGTTGCTTCTCACTTCCCTAAGAAATTAGCTTGATCCTAGAAATAATTTATATCTAAAAGTGGATCTCCTATCATCAATGGATTCAACATAGTCCTTATCCATGAAATATATCAATAATAATATACCATTCTTGTACGTCAGACTATATTTGGTCATACTACATATATACCTAAGTATCTACTTTGCTAGTTTTTAGAGACACCTTTGGTTCTTGCATGAATTGCGAAAGATAATTGATATCGATTTTGGTGTATGTCAGATAAATAATTATAATAAAACCATAGGAATTACTAATATATTGATAATCATGCCCTTTAAATACAAATACTAAGGATAAAGATAGCCTTAGGAAATGCGTAGGAAATAAATAATCTTAGGTTGATGCTAACAACACATAGTATGTCGCTAACAACTAACTACTAACAAATTATCCACATGTATTGATATTTGCCAACAATGCAAATATCACATAGGTGAAAAATGATGTAATAATAAATCTAACTATGGTAATAATTAATTTACCCTAGCATCTACCCTAACATCCCCTTTTATTACATTATTTTGAAATACAAAGAGTGTTGCGAAACAACTCAAATTTGGCACGTGCACATGCCTTAGTGAATATATCTTCAACCTGTTTGTCGGTAGGAATATAGTAACTTATATTGTATCTTAAAAAAAAATGGTAATTACCCAAGATAGAGATCTAGATATTATCCAAGTGATAAAATCTAGATATTATCCAAGTGATGAAATCTAGATATTATCCAAGTAATGGGATAATTACTTTAACATCCCCCCTTAATGTGAAGGAGAGAAAATGAAAGATGCTAATCTGATGACTCTAGGTCTTGTCCACCAAATGATGGAATCTGATCCAGGTCTTGTCCACTGGATGGTAGAACCTGTATCGTAGGTATTTTCCACCTATAGTGGAACCTACAAAGATCAACAGGTGGAGCAGAGCAAAAACATGAATTTAAATGCAATAATCCATCAAAAATGCCCATAAATTTTTAACACTTAGGTGTCGGATTCTACTGAAAATGCACCTAATTTAACAATGCCAATTTAACAAAAGGTGTTGAATGCTATCGAAAATGCACCTTATTACAATAATTTTTGCAACAAAATTTTGATTTGTGTTGTGCAAAAAAATTTGATATTCAATTTCTCCCCTTGTCTTACAATTTTGATTTTCAAGTTTCAATTCTTCAACCCTGTGATTTTCACAATTTCCCCTTGTGTTACAATATTGCAAAAGAAGAATCCAATGCTTGGTTTATCCCCCCTTTTGTTTACAAAATAAAAAAGGTTGTGAAAATTTAGATCTTCAATGTGATAAGATCTTTCTCCGATTTGCAAAAATATGAATGTGCAATATTTTGTGTTATATCCCAAGGTTTGAGAAAACAAAATGCACAATTTGCTTTTGGTTTTGCAAAAAGTTTTGATTTTCAAGTGCCCCCTCCTTGTGTTAGAAATTTGCAATTTCTTGTCTCCCTTTGCTCTGCAAATTTAACAAGGTAGCACTCCTTTCAAGCCAAGTCGACACACAACAAGCTTTTGAAAGGCTTTCCAGAACCAGTTGACACATGACTTGGTATTAGTGGACCCAAGGTCTATTTTTTATGAGAAAAAAACTCTTACTCTCAAAAATTTTGAGAAAGTTTTAAATCTCCCAGATTTTGCAAAAAAAATGTGCTATTTATTTGGATTATATCTCAAAATTTTGAGAAACCAAAAACACTATTTTGGTTGGATTTGCAAAAAATAGGTGTCCTCTCTTTCCTTTGTTTTTAATTTGCAAAATTAAAAAAAAAAAAAAATTATTCAATATTTTAATTTAATAAGAAAATAAAATATTGTTTTAATAAGTCAAATTAAATATTAAAATAAATTGGATTTTTAAAAACAAAATCTATATTTAAATATTAAAAAATAATTTGAAAGACGTTTTTTTAAATAATACAAAATAAATAAATAAAATTTACCTTGAAAAATTTCATGCGCTTTGTTTTGTTAAATAAAAAAATGTGCTCAACTTTCTTGGGCGGGATTCAATCCTGCATTGTCCCGCACACTAGCGCCTTAGCGGTGACCGGGTTACTATCCTGGGTACCACCTGGGACAAAGCGCAAAGGGAACATGTTCCCTTTGTCTTTGTCTGCCTTAACTAGGCAGAAACATGGGACTTTTTAGTCCCACATCCGTTATGCGGATGTTGTTTGCCCTTTTTAAAACTGCAAATCAACTTGTTTAATTTCAATTGCCTTCGAGCAATTAGTAAATTACCCTTTTTCCCCCCAAACCAATGAATCGTAAAGCACCCCGTAAGCACGAGATGGATAAACCACTAGCCGCCATGTATGTAGAAGCCAACCAATCGAAAGCTTCCATGTCAGCAAGTGGCGTCCAATCGTGACACTCCACGTGTTCACGTCAGCCAACCAATAAGAAGCTTCCATGTCAACAAGTGATAGCCAATCACGATGCTCCACATATTCACACTAACTCAATAGGGAGTTTAGCCCACTAGAGGTCACCACATCAGCATTGAAATGTATGCTAGCCACGTCAGCCTCAGATGGATGCCATATCAACAAAAAAATAAAATTTTTCACATCAACCATCTTGGTTTTCATGGTAGGCCACCTCAACACATGCCACATGTCTGCTTTGAAGTCTGTGTCACCATGTCAGCACCTCGAGATGCACGTGCCCGCTAGGTCAACCACCTCATTGTTGTGCCAAGTCAACCGCCTTGTTATCGTACCACATCAGCCTTGAAGTGTGTGCAAGGTCATATCTGAGGTCTCGAGATTTACACCGATAGGGGTTGACATCAGTTTGCTAGTTGATGGGATCCTCGCCTCATTGTCAATACCACATTTAGATCTCGAGCACCAGTCTAGGATGTCTAGTGCCCCCGTCAGATGGGGTAGTGTTACTTGTTAGAAATGTAGGGTCAAATCTGTGGGGAGCGTTGTCTACAGATTTGACATCACCTGTCAATGCAAATGCTGCCCATAGGGCTGACAGGGATAGTCTAGGTAGGTTCTACCTACCAACTGTCAGTGTTAGATCTGACATTGTCAGGGACATATAGTCAATCCGTATCGAACCTAAATGAAAACTCAAAATAAAACAAGTTTAAATAATCAAAAAATTCAACCTAAAATTTCATGTCGAACCAGCCAATTGCTTCCTTGGTTCGCTTTGCCCCTTACCCAATTCCACTGCCACTACTCTGATACCATATAAGAAAACCATAGGCATTACTAATATATTGATAATCATGCCTTTTAAATACAAATACTAAGGCTAAATATGGCCTTAGGAAACACATAGGAAATAAATAATCCTAGTTTGATGCTAACAATACATAGTATGTTGTTAACAACTAACTACTAACAAATTATCCATGCGTGTTGATATTTTCCAACAATTCAAATATCACATAGGTGAAAAATGATGTAATAACCAATCTAACTATGGTAATAATCAATTTACCCTAGCATCTACCCTAACAATAGTACTCTGAATAAACTAGCAATAGATAGTTTCACTCACTTGTGGAGAGGGATCATATGAGGACAATCACAACTCTACCTTTATTGAAGTATCCATGAACTTACAACTTGTCATTTGAAACTTTCCAAGCGATGTCCTAACATAGTTTATTTATGACATGAACACATGGTTATCAAATTGCCACACCTCCAAACTAAGATATTAATGCATTAGTCTTAGATTGGTCATGTCAAATAAATGCTTCGATGCTTTCTTGGTCTCTTCAATCATTTTCACTAAAATCCTAGTGATGACAAAGTTGTTGACATATACAATGATGATCATGACCTCTCTTTTGTACCTTTTAAAGCATAAGTTTGGAACATAAAGACTTGATCAAACCCATATCATAGGAGATGCTCATCTAGGCATGAACATTAGATTTATTATTGATGATCAAGTGCTTAAATAGCACTTTAGAAAACTAACAATAGACTTAGGAATATTAACTAAATAATATCCTAAGTTAGCGCTAACAAGTAACGCATTATAGGTAGCCCCCCCCGTGAAGGTAGCTAACCACTAACGTAGTCAAAATGACTACAATGACTAACTAACCCTAGGTAAATAGTAAATAGTAAAAACTAGTGGTAAAAAGTAACAAACTACTTTTTACCATACGATAAATTAAATTTACCTAGATGAATCTTGCAAATTACCAAATGAGTTAATAATTTATAGTTATTGTAGCATAGTAACTCTAACATCCCCCCTTATTACATTATTTGGGTAATGTATATAACTGCCCCAATACAATGAAAAAGATGTTGATTTGCTGGTTCTTGCTCTATCATAGTGCTTTAGCTGCTCTAAGCAAAAAGTGGGTCATTCCTCACTTTGTCTTCACATCAATGAATGCCCTTATTGTAATATTGTCATCCAACCGGATTGCATGGGTAACCAGCCGTTGCATGGGTAACATCATCGATATTTACATACCATGTTGTAGGAGCTTGCTTTAGCCCATAGAGAGAATTGATGAGCTTGCATATATTGTTCTCCCAACTAGATATGATGAATCCCTTTGGTTGTGCTATATACACTTCTTTAGTTAGGTTACCATTGAGAAATATACGTTTGATGTCCATTTGATTGAACTTCTATCTAAACTATGAAACTATTATAAAAACCATCTAAATGATCTTGATCTTTGCTGTTGGTGTAAAATTTTCATCACAGTCCATTCCTTCATTTTTTTGCATAGCCCTTTGTAACAAGCCTCGCTTTGTATTTGTTGATATTGCAATGTTTTTTATTTGATCTTGAATACCCACAATATCAACAAGTTGCCATGTCTTGTGCTTTATCAATGTTTAATACTCGTCATTAATGACATTCTTCCACTCCTTCAATACAAAAGCTTCTTTAAACATTGAAGGTTCATCTGTTTGCACCATTCTACTCATGAGGATTAAGTTGACCTCATTTTGAACTCTGCTCCATAACTATAGTGAGATACCACTTGGGCCTATGAGTGGTATTCAAAATCGAAGGCTTCCTAACAAATACATGTATACATTTGTTCAAACCAAGTTCATTCAAAATCTGATTTTAGGTTATATCATAGCTATCCGACCCAGACTTTGCAAAGTTTGAGAGAAATTGGGACCCAAAACTTGTGAAACCTGCAACGATTAATTCTCTTGAATAAGTCATGAATGCACAGAAGCATCCTGCAACCCAAATCATAATATTCGACAGCCTTAGATTAATATAAAAAATAAAAATGGCAGATAATAAAAAGAAAAGAAAGGCAGAGATGAATGAACTTCTTTACTGCATAGCGAATGATTAGGGAAACTCACTCTAGCTGGGTTCTTCAATTCAGCGATGCTATCTAAGCTGGGTTTCCACCCGAAACCAAGAGGTCGCGAGAACGAATCCCCAGATTCGTGGTGGTGGTGGTGCCGCTTCTCCACAGCCTGCTGGATCGCGGGGGCCATGAGATCCTCCTCCGCGTATTTGCCATCGGCTGACAGATACGAAGCCAACTCCTCTTTTCGCAGCCGAATCTTGAGACGCACCTTCGATCCATCATCAGCCTCGGAAACAATCTTCTCATCTCCGTCAAATCCTCCCTTGCTTAAATCTCTGTCGAAAAAGCTCTGCGCGAGAGCTGTAATTGATGGAGTCGAGAACTCGCCGACAGAACCTTATCCGAGCTGGTCCTCGCAAAACGCGTCGGCTCCTGAGGAAGAGGAATGAGAAAATAGAGACCGCCTCTCTGAAGCTCTGCCGTTAGCGGAAGAGGTCGACTGCGGACCCCAGTCGACGGGGGGCGTCGGCTTCAAATATTCCGTGATCTGGATGATGGCCAAGTATTTCCTTAACATACACAGGACTCCGCAGCTTCATTACCGTTCCGTCGACCTTCATAATCCTCAACCGTTGACGCCGATCTGTCTTCAGCGGTCCTCGCAGAACGTTACCCATTCAAGGTCACTATTCGTATCCCACACTAAGATTCAGTTTCTAATTTTCCCAAAGGAAGTTTCAAATATATTAACAATGGAGTCAGGCGAATGGTTTATATAGAACTTGGTCGGTTGCAGAACAGCAAAGAAGGTCCGGACGTGTTGGTCGGCGATAAAAGCAAAGCAGCACATGCTTGTCGACGTAAGCCTTGCCTTGCACGGACCCCACAAACTAACGAACTTTAGAAAGTTGAAATGCCCAGTCGGCGAGCCCAAGGTAAAGCCGACTCCAAGGGAAGACAGACAGCGTGTACACGGAAGCAGCACCATGACATATCGGACATATCCGCCTATTAGGTTATAGATTATAAGTTATTAGTGGGTTGTTTGAGTTTGATTTTAAAAGAGTTTGAATATAGAATATAGATAAATTTAAGATTGTAAATGTTTAGGAAATCTAGTTTGTTTTTTTAATAAACTTTCTTTAGTTAAGTAAAGAGGAAGTTGACAAGATCATCTAAGTCTTTAAATAATAATAAATACTCAACTATCGCTAATAAACATTCAACCACCAACAACTAACTTATCTCTTTAAACAACTCACTTTTAAAAATATGGCAAATAATGATAAGCCATGAAATATCCGTTCTTCCTCAGTACACATTGCGGGAAGACTTCAAACTCTTATGGTATCTTCGAGATTGTTCGACATTACATTCTTATAAATTCTTCGAGATAAGAGGAGATATGTCGCACAAAACAAGTAGTTGTGGTTAAGAATGAGAATTAATGTGTTTCAAACGAGTACGGGTGCGCAAATAAAGACTTTTTAATACATTTCGATTAAATTTATAAAAAAAAAATTAAATCAACAATAACGAAAGGGAAAATGTTTGGAGAATATGTTTGGTGAAAGCAATTTATGTGGTTTGAATCTGCACTTGCCATTATTAAAAATAGTATGGTTGTGAACTCTTATATATATTAGAAAAAAAACTTCAAAAGAATTATTATTTTTTATTTATTTATTTGGTAATGTGAGAAACCTTTATTATTTATGTTTAGGGTTAAGCATTTTTTATCTCAATCACGATTCCTTTTAAGACTTTTTATAAGATCAAGAGCTAAACTTATCAATAAGGGATTAACACATAGTTATACACACAAAAACAGTAGTTTGAACTTAGTCCACTGGAACAACCTTTAAAGAAACTCCGTTCACAAAACTAGAAATCCTAACCTCTCAAATTCGAGGCTTCCAAAATGCCTACATATATACATTCGTATTCGTTCAGAACCAGGTTCCTTCACAATCTGATTTTACATCATGTCATAGCGATCCGCCCGAGACTTTCAGAGTTTCGTAGAATTTGGGACTCAAAACTTGTGAAATCTCCGACGATTAATTCTCTTGAATAAATCATGAATGCAAAAAAGCACCCTGCAACGCAAATCATAATATTCGACAGCCTTAGATTAAATTAAAAAAAAAAATCACAAATTTTACAGATAACAAAAAAAAATCACAAAAATAGCAAGGAAAAAAAAAAAAAGAACGAAAAGAAAGGCAGAGATGAATGAACTCCTTTACAGCATAACAAATGACTATGGAAACTCACTCTAGCGGGGCTCTTCAATTCAGCGATGCTATCTAAGCTGGGTTTCCACCCGAAACCAAGAGGTCGCGAGAACGAATCCCCAGACTCGTGGTGGTGTTTCTGCACAGCCTGCTGGATCACGGGTGCCACGAGGTCCTCCACGGCGTACTTCCCATCGGCCGACAGAAACGAAGCCAACTCCTCTTTGCGCAGCCAAATCTTGAGACGCACCTTAGACCCATCATCGACCTCAGAAACGATCTTCACATCTCCGTCAAATCCTCCTTTGCTTAGATCTCTGTCGGAAAAGGCTCTGCGCGAGAGCTGTAACTGACGGAGTCGAGAACTCGCCGACAGAACCTTATCCGAGCTGGCCCTCGCAAAACGCGTCGGCTCCTGAGGAAGAGGAATGAGAAAATAGAGGCCGCCTCTCTGAAGCTCCGTCGTTAGCGGAAGAGGTCGACTGCGGAACCCCAGTCGACGGACGGCCTCCGCTTCAAACATTCCGTGATCTGGATGATGGCCAAGTATTTCCTTAACATACACAGGACTCCGCAGCTTCATTACCGTTCCGTCGACCTTCATAATCCTCACCCGTCGACGCCGATCTGTCTTCAGCAGTCCTCGCAGAACGTTACCCATTCAAGGTCACTATTCGTATCCCACACTCGAATTCTGTTTCTAATTTTCCCAAAGAAAGTTTGAAATAATGTAAACAATGAACGCAGACGAATGGTTTATATAGAACTAGATCGGTTGCCCAACAGTGAAGGAAGGTCTGGACGCGTCGGTGGCCGATAAAAGCAAAGCAAAGCAGCACATGCTTGTCGACGTATATGGCTTGCACGAACACCACAAACTAAAGAACTTTCGGAAGTTGAAATTCCCAGTCGGTGAGCCCACGGTAATGCCGATTCCAAGAAAAGACATCGTGTACACGGAAGCAGCTCCAAGACATATCGGCCTCGAAAGCATTGCCCAGTCATGTCGAGGAAGCAGAGTTTGTTTAGGCCAGGTTAGCAATGCCGTGCCACGTAAGACAGATCAGACTTACTGCTCTCAGGCTTTATGTCACTCGATCCACGAGTCAAACGAAGCACATGTGCGCGTATGACTAGTCTGTATGATCTTGACTAGGAAAGTGAAATCGGATAAGGGTGAGCGTCGTATTCAACGTGATCATCATGCGTTGCAAGAACAAGCAAGGAATCTTTTGCCAAGTACCCTTTCACATTAGCGCCATGGATACAAATGTTGTTTTTCAAGAAGCTTAAGTAAACGAGGAAATAGGAGTCACTTCCGTTTGTTTAATGGATATCATGCCTCGTTTGCGATAAGAGAATAACATAAACGGAGTGGAGTTGACAAAGTGAGGCAAGCCTTTGAAATATGCGTTAAAAGAGGCAAAGTTAAAATGCACTTGAAATGACTTGAGGCCTTCTCTCTTTTTTTTTTTTTTTTATGACTATTGTTTTATAGTTATTGTCAGTTTTTTTTTTTTTTTTTTAAATTTGGGTTGATGTTTAAATAGGTTTTTAAGAGGGGATTTTGAGTTGGGGTAGCAGTATAATTTGGGGTCGAGTAATGATATTGTTTAGACTTAGACTGACTTTGGATATAATCCTACTCATAAGAAATTTGGAGTTGGGGTAGCAGTATAATTTGGGGTCGAGTAATGATATTGTTTAGACTTAGACTGACTTTGGATATAATCCTACTCATAAGAAATTTGATTGACTGTGCACATAACGTTTTCCTAATGATCAGTAAGTTCTTGAAGATGAGAGAGCTCCGTATTTACCTTATTGGCTTGAATTGCAATTTGAAAATACGTAGACAAAATAATATTAGATTTCTCAAAAGCAGAGATGTGAAGAGAGAAAGAACACTTACCAAAGATACAATCATTTCCAGCTTTCTATATGTTGTACAAGGTCACCATACGAAACAAGTGCCACACTTCAAAGAAAATAGACGACGGCGAGGGGTCTCCCAAAATGATATGCTTCCACTCAAGCATGGTGCAAGAATAGGGTCTAAAAATGGAAAAAAACCACTTCCAAAGGGAATGGGCACTAGCACAAATTCAAAAAAGATGGATAAAGTCCTCAAACTAAAGACAAAAAAGGTAAGAAGGGTTGGGGATGCCTAAATGTTAGAGATGCTTTCCAATAGGAAGCCCTTGGTGAAAAAGACTTTAGGCAAAATAGGAAATCTTGGGTTCCAAGAAAGAAGCCCAAGTGGTTTGGAACATGTGCATCCAATTAGGCCAAGGGAAAGAGACATTCCATCGTTGATTGAGCTTATCAATCATGGGGAAGCAAGGAGAGAGCCATCCATACCCCAAACGGGCCTTGTAATTTTGTAGAGTGTCTAGATACCACTTCTAGTCCTTCCACCAAGGTCGTTGCAAAAACACAAAAAAATTGTGAAACATGGAGTCAGGGAGAGCAGCCTTGATGGCCTCAAATGTGTCCTTGTTAGAGTGCTTGAGCCCAAATTTGACTCTAAAGTCATCCCAAGGGATCCAATCCCTAGTAGGATGAGAAAAGAAATTGGTGATGCACCACACACCTTTGCAAAAAAATCTAAGCGCATGAACCTAGGGAACTTGCACAAGTGCAGAACCCTGGTAGGTGATGATAGGCGATCGCTAGACAATCATTTGGTTGATGGAGAGGTCATACTATAATCTTTGACCATATCATCTCATCCAAGGCTTAACACTCTCCAAAGCTTTCCAAATTACTTCTGATGATGAAGGATCATGTCACTTTGATAGACACAAGAGCAACAAGGAGGAAAGGGAAGCCCATGCCTCTCCAACTCTTATGGCCAAAAGGGGAACCTTTGCATATATAATGATAGATGATAATCTTCCTAGCCTCGTTGCCCGCAAGGACTTTGATGACCCACTTAACACAGAGGGCCCAACATTGATCCTAGGTATTGAGAATGCCAAGCCCACCATGGCTTATGGGGAGACAACAATACTCCCAGGCAACATGGTGGAATCCCAAACCATTACTGAAAGAGGACCATAAAAAGTCTTGTAAAAGCTTACCAAGCTTCTTATAGTAGTTTTTGCATGGGATCTAGCAGGAAGAATAATAAACATGGATGACTGCAAGGACTTTTGAGCAAATTTGGAATTTACCAAGGGAGAGCTTCTTAGTGGACCTGCAGATAAGTTTATGTTCGACCTTGTTAATGACATACTTCTACAACTCTGATGTTGAATTATTAAAGGTAAAATGCCTAAAAAGCAAAATATTTCCCCCTTCTAGATGATCCTCCATTGATATTGACTAAGCTAGTGGGGCATCGGGTCAAGAGATTACCTATAACATTGAGTCTTTCTCCATTGAATGGAGGATCCGAAAGCCAAACAAAAAGTGTCTAGGTAGGCAAGTGCCTATTGAATAACACCTTCATCCTCAATAAGTATGAGGAAATAATCATAGTAAAATAATTGTTGATCAACTAAAACTCACCTCCAAGAAGAGAAATTCCCCGAATAGAACCCTGAGCGATGTGGTGACCTAATAAATAGACAAACCTCTCAACAACGAGGACATACAAGGATTGTGCCAATGGGCAACCCTATCAAATGGAATGAAAAATCCCAATGGCTAAGGACTTATGCTTATTAATGGATAAAACAACCAAAGCCTCAACAAACAATATATCCATAGAGCTAAAGAAGGAGGGCCCAAAAATAACTGCTTTAAGCATGACTAGAATGAATGATCAATTGATCTTATCATAGGCTTTCTCAAAGTCAATTTTTATGAACATGGATTGTTGGTTGGAATTGCAAGCCCACTCCATGCCTTCCCAGACAACAATAATGTTGTCAAGGATGAACCTACCCCAAATGAAGCTAGTTTGCTCTAGGTGCACGATGATGGGAAGGAGATGACGAATGCGCAAAGCTAGGGCTTTGGCAATGATCTTATATGAAATATTAAGGAGAGTAATAGACCTCCAATTGTTGATGATTTCTAAATCACCAGCCTTAGGGATAAATTTAGTAATTGCTTGATTAATAATAGGGTCCAAAGAACCCCTAAAGAAGGTCTCCTGATGAACTTGGAGAAGATCAGGTTTGACAATGTCCTAAAGGGACTTGTAGAACTCGCAAGGGAAGCTATCAAGACCAGGGGATTTATTGTTGGCCATTTGAAAAAGAGCTTCCTCCAAATCCTTCAAAGAGAAGATCTTTTCATAGGTAACTCTTTGAGATAGGAGTTAAGAGCCTGATCACATTGAGGGGAGTGAGACTGAACCACGAACACAGTCTGATAATGTTCTTCAAAAATAGATAGAATACGAGGAAGCTCAGAAACATGCTCTTCGATAATATTTGTTAGAGTAGATGTTTTAGACTCTAGCTCATGCTCACCTAGATACTTTATTTTTATATTAGTTTAGTTTATTTTTTCCCACCCACTTTATGTGTGGATATTTGTTTTATTTTATTTAGATATTATGGGGATATTTAGCATTTATTAGATTCCTAGGGAGTTACGCTCATTGATTACTTTTGGAGGGTTAAGAAAATTTCTTCTTATGACAATTACAAATCTATGGATGATATCACACCTCCCTATTTGTACAATGGATATTGATGCTTATCTCTTTGTTGATCCTATGGTTGTGATAGCTCTTCCTTCTCTATTTAAGCAAGCCTTCTCCATTGTATTTGATACTTCATTATGATATATGATATTATAGTTCTAGTTTAGCTTTCATTATCTTGTTAATGTTATTTCTAGTCTCTTGTTTTCTAGTTAATGTGGTGTATCTTTAATGCCTTGATCCTTGAGGCTTGTGATTTGATGTTTACATATCGCCATCATTGCTTTCATGGTATCAGAGCTTGAAGGATTGTTGAATACATCCATTGTGGAGGATCATGCAATCAGTTCGTATTGAAGGTTTTGTAATGGATATTGGAGGTTCTAGGCCCTAGAAGGTGATTTTTTTTTCTATTTTTTTTGCAAAGAGATTCTATATATTTTTGCCCTTCATTGTATCTTGTTTAACCCCTCTGACTATGAAATTACTCAAAAAGTGTTTTTGGGGGTTTTTTACTTTTCGGCATAAAGTTGTAGAATTACCATCGATCTAGTGCTCTGGATCACCACGGGTTGTGGATAGCCATCGATCTATCATGCATCACCGATCCCTATAGATTACAATTTTTTTTAATTTGGGTTTTTGCACATAGTCTACAAATTTCTTGATTTCTACACATTTAAAAATTTGACTGTCTGAAGGTTTACAAAATGACTGCTACAATCTGGTGGAGTGGAGATTTACAATGTTTTTCTTCATTCTGGTTTCACTTGTAATTTTTCCTTGCATGTTAGATTATATTACATTATTTAGGTACATGTCAATGTACCACCTTGGGTACATTGTTAGATTAGAATTTTATCTTAGGTTACTTGAGGAAGAAGTAATAAATGCACAAGTGTCAATGTGCAATGATGTAAATGTACAAGGATTCTACATATACATGAATCATAGGAAAGGTAGTTAGGAAAAGTAAGGGTCAAGTAACTTATCTTCTTATATATAGGTTCTATAGTGAATATAATAGTGTGTGTGTGTGTGTAAAGCTGATGTGCTACTCACTCAGAGTAGTGAGTAGGTAAAATGAAATTTCCATTAGATTTTTGAAGTGTTCATTTCCTTCATTACTTTGCATTGTTGTAGCACCCTAAAATTGGCGCAGTTAAACCATCAATAAAAAGTAGAAATTTGAATTTTAACCCCGAAATCGCCCGTTAACCGCTTACCTCATTTTTTGCATCATTTTTAGAGATTATTGTGATCATTGGATGATATCGTAGTTGATCTGACGATATCATTGTCGATTTGACGATATCGTCCCAAATTAGACGAATTCGTCTAGAATAGAACATCCAGACGATTTCGTCCTAAAACTAAATTTTTGTAATTAGCTTTTGTTCCAACGACCTCTCCAACTTGGGTAGAAGCATGTCTGCGCGGTTGGATATTCCCATGTTGAGGATCTCCCAGATTGGGATGATCCCCAACCTCCTAACCTCCCCATAATCCTATATAAACTGGGATTTTCCTAGTTTATCCCCCTGACTCCCTCCGTGACTCCCTACCTGGTTGCCTGACTGATTATTTCCCTATAATTTTAGTTTTTGTTGTGATCTCTCATCATTCGCACTGGTGTTTTCAAGTTTATTATAGGATTTCATTGTGTTTTAGTTGGAGGTAGCTCGGATCATCGCAGGCGATTCAACTACAATTCTAGACGATCCTGTCAAGATCGACGATGATCTTGTACGATGACAGACGATCCGGTCTGCAATTCAGCTTGGGGGAAATCAGAGCCTTGAGTTTGCATTCTCTATCTCATTTTCCTTATTAATTGGTGCATTAGATTAATTTACTTTTGTCTTGCATCTTGGAGTTCACCTCATTTAGCATAATTGCATCATAAAATTCAAAATAAGTTTCCAAAACAGTGCATCTCATTTAATTTGATATCTAGATTTATCATTCAAACATCTACTCTTATTTCTATCATTTTGCATCATTCTTGCAATTGCATTTTTGGTTTTTGGTGTCTTTTTTCTTGATTGTAGGTTTCTGATGAATTTGCCCGACGAATTCATCAGGTCACTGACGACCTTGGGTGATCTCGGACAATCTCCTATGATTTGGGATGATTCTGTACAATTATAGATGATCCTGTCATATCCGGGATGATCTGGACTCCTACAAGCTTCAGAATCTTCATTAGACATCAAAAATTAGGTGTACTCTTCTCCATTTTATATATTCTCTATATTCAATCACATTAGGATTCATTCATGTCTATTGTTTTCATATAAATCAAAATCTTCACATAGAATAACTTAGCTTCATTTTTGCCAACCTAGGAATCTGAATGATTGAACATAAAACGAACAAATAAAAACTCATTCTCAACCTAGGCGTGGAAACTGCCACTCAAATTTTCCTAGTGAACCCCACCATCCGTCGAAAATTCACCTTTATACCCCTCCCCCGAGAGGCGCGACCTTCAAAAGGCCTCTCCGTCCGAGGTATTGTTCCATCCTTTTCTCACCCCCCTTTCGGGTATGGATCCTTTAGCCTGAAGGTAAGGGTGCAAAAAATTTGGGCGATACATTTTGGTGAACCCGATGTGAAACTAAAAACACCTTTTGAAAACAATCAAAAAAAAAAACACATTATTAAGAACATCTAGAATCATTAGAAAACTGTTAAATTTGCATATCATACTTAGATGGTAGATTATAATAGAAGACGAGTTGTCTCCATAAATGTTGAAAATCAATTAACGGCCATAGAGATTACTTCTGTGCTTAGAGTACCTCAAACATATAGAGCCCAACCTTTGTGGGACAAACTTGATAGGAGATTGGGTATTATTGAATCTAGATCTGCAAAACTTAGGCAAATTAAGAGGTTTGTCCTAGATAGAATCTTGGATCCTGATCAGGTGACTTTGTATCATGAAATTCAGAGAGCTTGCCATAGGTAGTTAGCTGATAAAAGTGCACTTGTGTCTTCTGAATTATACACCTTTGAGGAATACCTTGAGAACACAGTTGTAGTACATAAATTTCTATCTCGTGTAGAGGATCAAGAAGTCGTTCTTACAGATAGAAAGAGATGGAATAGAGTTCCTAGAGCTATGTTTTATCGAGAGTATTACCATGAACTTTATTTTTACATGTCAGAGTCTGAAATAGATCATATTACCATAGCACATTTTGTCAAGTTCTTGAAAAACAACTTCCAATTTGAAGAGGAGCATTTCATGACTCCCCGATGAACTTGACCTTATCAATGATATCCATAAACTATTCATAGAAAGCTAAGTGATTCTTTCTACTATTGTTTCTTACAACTAGCATGTTGTTTGTTATTTTTATTCTCGCAAAATAATAATATAATAAAATCACACAAAAAAAACAAAAAAACAACAAAACATTTCCTTTTAAAATATTATAGTAGGTATATAGTTAAAATATATACCTCTCAACCCTATCACATATATATATATATATATATATATATATATATATATATATATATATATATATATATATATATTAAGTATATATAATTGCTAAAACCTAAGTTTAGCACAATGCCTAGACTTAGGAATGGAAAACAAACCGAAGAATATAAAGATTGGGTAGGAAGACCATTAACTGACCAAAATGTCCCTCCTGAGGACCAAGTTCAAGAAGAAGAAACCCTAGACCAACAAGAAGAAGAGCTTGTTGTAGGAAATGAACAAGAAGAAACTATTATAGAGGAAGGATCCTCATCCCCTAAAATTTCTTCGGGAGGAGCTATCACTAATGAGAACATGGAACAATTATGGAAGTTCATTAACACTAATATTGGTGTTTTTAATAGAGTAGCCCATATGGACAAAGATCGAATTAGTGACACTCAAGCAACTCTAGAAGAAGTATTTCAAACACACACTAATCCCTTGTCCTTTATTGAACAAGAGAGTGATCAAGCTGGACCATCCAATTTGGATATAGTAGTTGCGATCTAGAGCATGCAACAATAGCAGGTTACCCAACGATCTAAAGTATCTGTTAACAAGCCTAGAGTCATTCTCGCACAAAATAAACCATCATTTACTGCTCTATTTCACCAAGCTCTTGATCAACATACCTCAAATCAACAAAAACCTAAAACAAAACCGAACACCAATTACCAACAATATAAGGTACAACATAATACTATTACAAATCCCCTTCATAATACTCTTCCTACCAATACTTTGCATAATAGCAATATAACATCTAATCCTTGTGTCACACCATCATACACTCATAGATCCCATACCTATGTGCCACCGAACCAATATGGTGGACAAACTAGCAATCTGGAAGCTGTGGTGAAACAGTTAGTTTCTCGTATGGACTAGATAGATCCCTACCATCCCTCATACAATTATTGAGAGATGTGTAGTCAGCCTTTAGATCCTATAGTCGTAGCATAGCCGTATCCTAAACATTTTCCTATGCCTGTTCTTCCCATATATAAAGGAATCGAAGATCCCATAGAGAATCTTCGTATGTTTAGAATAACATGTCATGATATATTACATGATGACTTGTTATTACTAAAAATATTCCCGAAAATCTTGGGAGGAATGGCATTAGAGTGGTATTATCAATTACCCACTAATTCTTTGAGAAATTTCGAAGAAACTGCCGAGTATTTTGTTCATCAATTTAGTGCCTACATCGAAAGAGATGTGACCATTAAAGATTTGTATAACTTAAAATAGGGCAAAGAGGAATGCTTTACTGTTTTACTAGCTAGGTGGAGACAGTTGATAGGAAAATTGCACTTTGTGTTACCTTATAGGGATATGTTGGACATCTTTATTAATAATTTACAAGAGCAACTATCTTACGAATTATCAACTACTACCTTGACCACCTTCGATCAGGCTATAGACTTAGCCCGAAGAGTGGAAGATGCTCTCATTAGGAGAGGCCAACTTAAAAAGAGAGATGATGAGAAAACATCCAAAAATCAATATAACAATAAACAAGTTGTGGGTGATGGAGTCACCGATAGCATAAATATTGCTAATGTTAATGTTGCGAAGGCAACGGAGAAGTTTGTACTGAAACCTCCTGATAGACCTCCTCGAGAATTTACTAGGTTAAATCAACATTTATCAACTATTCTACCGCAATTATTAGAACGAGGTTTGATTCAATTACCAAATATTTGGGAACCTGATCTAACTATACCCGGATACAAAGCAGATTTACACTGTGACTTCCATAGAGGACCTGGACACACTACCAACTCTTGTAAAATATTAAAACATAAAATACAGGACTTGATTGATAACAATGAGATGGAGGTGCAAGCCTTTCAACCTAAGCAAAATCCTCCTAATAATGTTCAAAATAACACCCCACAAAACCAGAATTAGAATGCCAATCAGTCATTGGACATATTTCAACATCCCTTACCAAAACATGGTAAGGAGGTGGCTAATCAAGTTGAACATCATAATGTCCCTCCTCCTGCCCGATATGTAGGAACTATTAGTGGGCATTTACCTATTCATGATATGGAAATATTTGACACAACTTTATCCGTGGTTACAACCAGGACTCTATATAATATTTAGATACCTGATCTTAGTGATACAAAATACGAGACTGAGAGTGATATGCAAATCACATCAAATCAATCGAATAGTTCTAAAGATGATTCAGATCCTATTCACCCTATCACAAGTTATATGGTTCCAGAAGAGCCATTTCCAAGAAGAGTCACTACTAGACCATCGTCTCACCGATTACTTTCTAATGAGATAGCTATAAACGCTAGACCAAGACCCATTCATCATATGCAAAATAATATTATGGGTACCATCGGAGCTGTTACTAGACAACAGGCTCAAAATTCTCAACAAGATCAAATTTAGAATGGTGGATCAGCTCCATTTGTTTTGAAGGTTCCTAATAAAGGGAATCATTCACCTAATGTTCAACCTAAACCTCATTATAATATTAATGAACAATTATCAAATATTATAGCTAGAATTTCTCTCTTGGACCTTTTAAGATCTTCTCCTACACAGAGATGAATTAATGCTCACATTAAGTCAGATGATGGTACCACAAGACATTCAACCTGAAGCCATGGTCGATACTATAATAACTTGTGAAGTTGATTGTATTGACTTCAGGGATAGAGACATATCGCAACATAGTTTACATAAAGATAACCCCTTGTATATTACTGCCTTAATTGGATATGCAGCAGTCAAATGAGTTTTGATTGATAATGGTTCATCTTTAAATATCTGCACTTTTGACTTCTACCAAATATTTGGGTTTAGAAGTTATGAAATGAAAAGAACTGATATGATCATAAAAGCTTTCAATGACAAAACACAAGAAACATGTGGAGTTATTACCATTCCATTGCAGGTTGGTCCAAGAACCTTGGATACGACTGTGTTTATTGTACATTGCCTTGCATAGTACAATATAATCTTGGATCATCCTTGGATCAACGCGATGCGAGCTGTTTCCTTAACTTTACATCAATGTGTTAATTTCAAATTTAAGAATCAGTTGGTTACCATTCATGGTGATCCAAGACCCTTTGATATGTGTGCTTTGGCAGAACCTATTGGAGATCAATTTTGCCCCGCTTTGTCATCCACACATCCTAATTCTCATTATCCATCTAATCATGTGAAACTCACACACACAACGTCATCTACTTCTTCTCCATCAGTTGCACCTCCACATATAGCTCAACCATCTTCAAAACAAATCGCATTAGGAACTAAGAAAGATCCTAATCCCACAACCAATGTCTCTTGTTCTACTCCTATAACTTCCATACCTTTAATAGACCCATCTATCGACACCTCTACACCGTCTACATCCACCAAATTCATATTTTCTGCATCGAAAGACATAGGGAATGTTCCTTCTACCTCTTATGCTCTTACTGACGAGCTCTTACCCGATTTATCTAAAATTCTTATATTAGAAGAAACGAATGCTTCTATGCAAGATTCCCTTATTTTAAATAATTTGCCACCATCTCCTTGTACCTTGGGCCTCCCATAGCCTATGGGAAGTATTTACCAAGTCGGGAGTTGTGCCTTTATTTATAAGGGATATGACGGGTAGAATACCTAGAAACATCAGAACTCATTATTATGGATATGCTCGATGTTATTTTACTAATGAGTATATTAAAGCCAAACCTATAATGCTTAAATTGGGATATAAAGGGAAAGGTTTGGGACCTTTCCATAATGGTATGAAAGAACCTTTTGAGGTAGAAGCGTGGCCCGCCCAATGTGGTGTGGGCCTATTTTCTAGTAAGGGTCAGCCATTCCCATTTGAGGATGATGACCATCTTATATGTTACCAATATTATTTAGATGAATGCGATGCTTTGCGTTTAATGAATAAGACATTCACATGTAATATGCTATCTATAGCTTATCTTGAGATGATCGTTGAATCCGATGATGAGTTAGAGGGAGATATCTTTCACGATGTCTCCGTTGAGGAATTATTACATAATGGATTTTATTTTGATGGATCTATACCTAGTATAGCCCATCTTGAGGCCACAACTCCTCAAGACGAATTATCCAAGCTAACCTTGGAATAATTACAAGAATTGAGCGTTTCACCCACCCCACCTAATTTTGAGAAAGATCTACACATGGAAATAGAAAATGTCATAAAAATTAACATTGGAACCAACGATAACCCTCACATAATCAACATTGGATCAAAATTGAGTCAAGAAAAACAGGATAAATACATTGCATTTCTTAAAGAATATGAAGATGTTTTTTCTTGGACATATGAAGATATGCCAGGTTTAGACCCTTCTGTAGTTATGCATCACCTAGTAGTGCATCCGGATGCTAAACCTGTTAAGCAGAAGCTTAGAAAAATGCATCCTAAAGTGGCCTTACTAGTCAAAGGGGATTTAGAAAAGCTCCTTAATGTTATTTTTATACAAGCCATTGATTATGCTGAATGGATCTCGAATGTAGTTCCAGTAACTAAGAAAGAAGCTATTAAGATTAGGGTTTGTACAGGCTTTAGAGATATTAATGTTGCATGCCCCAAAGATGATTTTCCCCTTCCCAATATGGATCAGATCATTGATTTTACTGCTGGGAGTGGAATGATATCCTTAATGGATGGATTTTCTGGTTATAATCAGATCAGGATAGCTCCTGAAGATCAGGCTAAAATAACCTTTATTACCCCTTGGGGGACTTTCTGTTGGAAAGTGACGCCATTCGGTTTGAAGAATGCAGGTGCAACCTATCAATGAGTCATGACTTATATATTTCATGATATGATGCATGATATACTACATGATTATGTAGACGACATTATAGCTCGTTCTATTGAAGAAGATGACCATTTAGATGAATTGAGAAAAGTATTTGATCGGTTAAGGGAATATCTTATCCGATTGAATCCAGCCAAATGTATATTCGAAGTTAAGTCAAGTAAATTATTGGGGGTTATAGTTTCTTTACGTGGCATCAAAATTGACCCTCTCAAGATTACGGCTATCACTAATATGCCCGCACCTACAAATATATCTGAATTACAGAGTCTACAAGGTAAGCTTTAAGCTATCCATCACTTCATCGATAGGCTGGTGGATAAAACTGGACCCTTTCTTAAGCTTCTTAAGAAGGATGTCTCTTTCCATTGGGACGACGAATGTAAGGAAGCATTTGAACTCCTCAAACAATATCTTCTTAACCCACCTATACTTTTGCCACCTAAACCTAATCGCCCATTTATCTTGTATATTTATGCTTCATATTTTGCTTTAGGAGCTATGTTAGCTCAACTTGATGATGAGAAAAGAGAGCGTGCTAATTATTACATTAGCAGAACATTAATTAGTTATGAAACCTGCTACACAACATTAGAGAATTTATGTCTAGCAGTCATATTTTCTACACAAAAACTACGCCATTATATGCTTAGTCAGAAAACATACGTTATTGCTAAATCCGATCCCTTACGATATCTCATGAGTTGACCTTATTTATCTGGTCGTATAGCGAAGTGGGTTCTTACTCTAAGCGAGTATGAACTCACATTTATAGGACAAAAGTTTGTTAAGGGTCAAATCATAGCAGATCAATTAGTTGTTGCACCCTTAGAGTCCACCCATCCCCTCGTCATTGAGTTTCCTGATGAGTGTCTTAACCTAGAGGCAGATCATTCAAAGCAATGGTCCCTATACTTTGACAGAGCCCGATGCATGAGTGGGGCTAGTGTAGGTATTATTTTGATATCTCCACATAAACATCTCATACCTCTATCATTTAAATTAACATTTTCCTATACTAATTGAAAACATGAGATTCTGGAAACAAAAAGGATAGACTAAAAATGCAATGTAAACGAAACTAAAATAACGTTTAAACCCTATGTTATTGAAAAATGCATAAAAAGAAAGAACATGAACACAAGATATCAAAGCAATATAAAATATGGCCCTTTTATTGATATGCTTTTCAAATTTTGTGTTACAATGTGTCTCCTTCCTTTTTAGGGGATAGGAGCGTTAAATGTTGGTATTTTACAACTTGTTTTAGAATTCCTTCTTTTGCGTGCCCACATATAAGATGGGCGAACCAAAATGTTGCCGCCACTTGTGTTGGTAAAAGTAGATTCCTTGCTGCTCTTCTAATGCTGAAAATCTATGTTCAAAGAAACAAACAAAGAATCAGTAGCACCTGTGTATGAAAACGAAAGATAAATATAATAATGGTTAAAATGAGTCCAAATAAACTGAAAACTTGACAAAAGCATAATCATGTAACTAGCTAAATACTACAAAAGAAATAGTCACCAAAGTCAATAAGGTGGGGGGTGCCCGAAGGCAAACCACCCGTGGGTGAGACTTTATTTTGACACCAATCCGCTTGGTATGGGTCCGAAACCTAGTGTGATGTGTTGTCGACGAATTGGTAGGATATTGTGGTAAAAAAAATTGGGTTTTGGTTATTGACTCATGCCTTCAAAAGTCACCCAATAACCTCTCTTTCGATTAATATATTATAGATGTTGAAAGCACAAATCGCAAGTAAGTGAATTAGCAGCACTTCGTCGCTCAAAATGCTCCTTCTATGTATATCTTTTGGGTGAGGAAGCTCACCATTTTATAGACCCAAGGGGTCTCTTTGAAATAACATGCAAAAGTGCTACTTAGCATGAATGCTTTTTTAGGGAAGAGAAGACTTCTCCCTGATCAAGGGCTCCATAACTGCTTCTGTAACTGTTGTTGCATGTCCAAAAGAACTCACTCACACTCCCATGCAATGAAGGAAGAGTTAAGTAGCTATTTTGAGTTGTCATGAAAAAGCCCACTCTCACTCCCATGCAATGAAGGGAGAGTCAAGTGGCATATCTGAGTTGTCCTAAAAAGCTCACTCTCATTCCCATGTAGTGAATGGAGAGTTAATTGACAGATATGAGTTGTCAAAAGAACTCACTTGCCCTCCTATGCCATGAATGGAGAGCTAAGTGGCAGTTCTGAGTTGTCATGCACTAAGGTTTGATTTTTTGCTGGTCAAACCTGGCATTTGTCCCACCTCAGAGCGAGCGCTGGTAATCTTCTCTAGGTGAAACGGGTACCAATATGCACACGTCTCTGGGTGAAACAAGTACCAATCCGCACTCGTCCTTGGGTGGAATGAATAAGTAGCAGAGTTTCTAAAAGGTGCCAAATTGATCTTTGACTTGTAAAACTGCTGTGTGAGTGGTTAGAACCACTATTTTAACCTTTGGGGCTACCCTGGGGCTGTGTGTGTTAGTGCGATTAGTGTTTGCAGTCACATAATCAAATTGGTGTTGTTTTGGTGTCTATAGATGCCCCTTTTTGGAAAGCGCTGCACATGGTGCAGTGCTAAGCAAAAATAGATAACCAAAGCACTAATGATTAGGGTTTCTCAGTAACCTAACCAACTCTTGATGCCCCAAGTATGGAAAAGGGGGCGCATTCTTGAATCCTTGCTTCTGACGAGCTAAGGAACGTAAATCAAGCATTAACCTGGTTTGATGAGGTATTACTTGAACTTAGACATTGATCAGTCATGAATAGGCAAAGGGCGCAACCTTTTGTCTATGGGAACCTTGAGTTCATGATTCACGAATGCCAAGTATATGATCAGTTTATGATAATTGCTTGTTTGCTTCCCCAAGCAGAGGCGCAATTGTCTTTTGCAATGATCCTTTGAATGCGTGTCATTTCCAAGTTTGGGTATATTGTTGTTGATTGGAAACTAAGTGTGACTACCCCCTCAAGCGATGAATTGATGAGGGAATGACCGACATGAGAAAAGCGACGAGTCGCTTGACCCAAGATGACTTAAGTGAGGGTGCCTTCAGATGTTATCCGATGCATGCTTGAGCAGTTTCCCGATTGTTTTGACCTATTTTTGGTGGGTGTGAACCCATTTTGGAATGCCATTTGGGGTTAACATTGGTGAAAATCCGTCTTCCCGTGAAGCGGTCCGGCTATAGTAGCCTTCTTAGGGAGTAGGATAGCGACAAGGTAGACCCCGACATCAGTTTTCTTATGCCAAGAGGTTAAGTGCAAGAGCACTTTGGTCCGGCAATTTTTAGTGGTTTTGTTGGCATTTGTCATTTTTATATTTTGGTTGTTTTTGATTTTTTTTTTTTTGGGTATTCGTTCTGGGGGGGACGAACGCCATGATGGTATTCGTCCTGGGGTGGGACGAGCGTGCCTCCGAGGAAAAAGTGCTCGTTCCAGGCAGGGACGATTACCAACAAGCAAAAAGGTATAAATAGGCAAAAATGACGGATTTTGCTCATTTGCACTATTCATCGATTGCGATTTGGAGCTCTGAGGAGGAGGTAGATTTTCTGACGCGAAACGCTGCCCGATTTTCCAGCCACCATGAGTGCACAGATCGGGTCGTCAGGCGACGGAGCCGAGGCGAGACCAGTAAGTGAACTATCTCCTCAAGTTTGAATTTGAAAAATGCAAATGTGTTTTTATTGTGTTTTTCTTTTGTTTAAGACATGAAACCCTAATTAATCAATTAAAAGGTGAACGAATTTGATTTAAAGACCCTGAAAAAAAATAAAACGTGGATGCAAACCGATGGAAACCTAGATGGAAAATCGTAGGATAAACCCAAATGAAACTTAGAGTAACACGTTAGGGTAACCACGGTTATAAAAATGTTTTTTTTATGTGAATGGTAAAACTTAGGTTGAAACCTTAGGTAAACCATGTCCATTTTAGTCTATTTTTAAAATGAAACCCTAGATTAAAAAAATGGATGAATTTTTTTGTTGGAATGGTAAACTTAGGTAAAACCGTAGGTAAACCATGTCAAATTTTTATTGTTTTTGATGAAATGTAAGATGAAAACTTGATGAATTTTTTTGTTTTGAAATGGTAAACTTAGGTAAAAACCGTAGGTAAACCACGTCAAATTTTTGTTGTTTTTGATGAAATGTAAGATGAAAACTTGATGAAGTTTTTTTTTTTTTTTTGAAATGGTAAACTTAGATAAAACTGTAGGTAAACCATGTCAAATTTTTGCTATTTTTATGAAATGTAAGATGAAAACGTGATGAATTAGTTTTTGTTGAACTGGTAAACTTAGGTCGAAATCGTAGGTAAACCATGTCGATTTTGTGTTGTTTTTTTTTTTTTTTGTAAATTGTAACAGATGTACAGGTGAATGAATGTTGTTACTATATATTGATGCATTTTTTAATATGTGATGGTGATTTGATGCATGTTTTTGATGTGTTTATGTTTTGTGATATGCAGGTGGTGAAGAGTCGGCATCGAGTACCGACTATTTTTCCTAGTGCCTGCGAGGCGTTGAGTGCGGAGGACTGGGAGTGGCTTAATGCCTTAGGGCTCAAGCATGTGACGTGATTGGAAGTAGTTGTTGTGGATCGGGCATACTTGACAGCTTTGATCAGCCTATGGTATGTTTGGACGAAAACCTTCCATCTTTCGATAGGGGAGATGACAGTCACCTTAGAGGACGAGTATCAGATTCTCTAGATTTCGATAGATAGGCTTCCCATTTGGACAACGCCACGAGGCCAGAGGACGGTTGTACTGACTCGATGTTTTGGACACGGGGAGGATGTGGATGGGATGAGCTCAGTGGAGAAGGCTGAGGAGGATTGTCAAATTGGTGGTATCCTAGTGTGGTGGTGGTATAAGAGGGGAGTGTTGGGAGTGAGGCATGCACTACTCATGAGCCTCATTTCCAACATGTTGTTGCTAGAATCTTCAGGGGCGAGGTTCCCATGGAACCTATTGGAGGTGGTGCGATAGTTAGTGGATTATCTTGTGACAAAGCTAGTGATCATGAGATGGGGCCAAACGCTGTTGGCTCAACTATATGATGAGTTGTATGAGGTCCACTATCGAAAACGGAAGGGTATGGGCTGCAGTTACTTGTTGCAGTGCTGGGCATGGCAGCATATAGCCGTAGAGCGACCATGAGGGCTACCTTGGACTACACAGGTTGACATGGTGGATAGAGATATTGGTTATGGTGCTCTATGGTATCGATCTGAGGAGCGAGGGCAGAGTCGATGGTTTGTGAGAGACGTGGACCATTACATAGATGCATTGGCATGACTGACTCTAGGAGATGTGGTGTGGAGGCCATATCGGGATTGTCCCGCATGGCCAAAGGCTGATGGGTGGCTTCGATGGGTCCGAAGGGGGAGATGGGTCATTGGACGACACGGGACGGAACAGGAATACTTTCATTATCTCTGAGTGACACAATAGTTTAGGGTACGCCAGGGGTTGCCTAGGGAACCCAGTCTATCGGTGCTGGAGCGATGAGAGGACTCTAGCTGCGCTGATCCTCGAGCCGCTAAGGGAGGAGGTGGATACAGTATTGGACACTCTAGACGTGGATGACGTTGGAGTTACTGTCGAGTACCAGGAGTGGTGGACGCTCCGGCAATGGCGAGGTGAAGGGCCATTGGGATGAGATGATGCAACGGGAGGCGGAGAGGGTGCAGAGGCACCAGGAGAGGGTTGGGGAGCTCCTGCTGATGTGGACATGGTGGTGAACACTGCTGAATATGAGGCTCTAATCCTTGGATTACGAGCTACCCTAGCACTGAAAATTAAAAATCTATTAGTTTTTGGTGATTCTCAACTTGTTATAAATCAAATTAACGATGTTTATCAAACTAGAGATGATAAATTATGCCCATATAAAGCAAATGCATTACAATTAATATCTTTATTTGATCAAGTTACCTTGGAATCTATTCTTAGAACTAGCAATCGTGCAGCTGACGCTATGGTTGTAGCTGCATCTCTTTTACCCTTGGAGTTAGATGACAAAAATGCTACCATAATTATTCATCGACTCCAGGAACCCGTTTCAACTAAATCATGTTTGGAACCTTTGGACGTGTTTCTAATCAACGAAACTATTCTTGAACTTTGGTACACTGAAATCCTCAATTTTCTTTAAAATGGGGCCTTCCCTGAAGTTTTTAATAGAAACCAACATCTGTTATTACGTAGACGAGCAAGTCGCTTCATAATAATTGGCAATACATTATATAGGAGATCTTTTGAAGGTATCCTATTAAGATATTTGAATCTAGAAGAGTCTAGATCAGCTTTGAGTGAAGCCCACGATGGATCTTGTGGGGGACACTTTAGTGGTAGCGCCATTGCTAAGAAGCTCCTTAGGATAGGATATTTTTGGCCTACCATGGAGAATGATGCACATGATTACGTGCACCATTGCAACAAGTGCTAGAAACACGCTGACCTTGTCCATGCGCCTGCACAAGAACTATAGGCCATTTTATCTTCTGGGCCCTTTTCAAAATGGGGCTTAGACATCATAAAAAAATCAATCCTATGTCATCTAATGGACACAAATTCATCATAACCGCCATCGAGTATTTTACGAAGTGGGTCGAAGCTATGCCCTTAACTTCTTCCACTGGAATGCAAGTTTCCAAGTTTATTCTTAATCAAATTATCTGTAGGTTCAAAATTCTTGCAAATCTCATCTCGGATAATGGAACTTGTTTCAAAAACAAAGATGTAAAGAAACTATGTCAAAATATAAAATTCAACATTGTTGGTCCACTCCCTATTATCCTCAGGGTAATGGCCAAGCAGAAGCATCTAATTAAACATTAATTAAAATCCTCAAGATACTGGTCAATAAATCTGGCCGTGATTGGCACATTCAATTATATCCTACTTTGTGGGCTTATCGAACTAGCATTCGTACTCCCACGGGAACTTCACCTTTTGTTTTGGTTTATGGCATTGAAGCTATTTTTCCCTTTGAACTAGAAGTTCCTTCTTTGGCTCTGCTACTTCAAGATATTGAAGTAGGAGATGAATATCATGCTGGTAGATTTAGTCAACTAGAATTCCTAGATGAGAAGCGCATTAATGCTTTGGAGTATCTTCTTGCCTACCAGAACAAGCTCAAACAAGCATATCTCAAGAAAGTTCATAATCAATCTTTTGAGATCGACGACCTCATCTTAAAAGAAAATAAAAAAATTTCTAATGCAAATAAAGACCTTAAAGGCAAATTCGAGCCTAACTGGCTTGGGCCATATATTATCACTGCTAAATTTGGATTGGGAGCATACAGATTAGCTATCTTAGATGGTAAAGATCTTAAATAACCTATGACCATTATGCATCTTAAGCGCTATTATGCATAAATCTGGTAATTTCGTCACTGTATATATTATACATATTGTCTCATATTAGTAATTCATATAAAAATTTCAAAAATAGTAATATTATGTATTCTCTCAATTCATAAATTAAAATCAAAATATAAAAAAATCAAAATCATCAAAATCCTCAAAAACATCTTCTATTTTGCACATGTCAATTCTTGAAGTATTGCAGTTATATTTTCAGTTATTTTGGATAAATTAGCATTTATCCGGAATCCCTCACTTTCACACTCACATGAATAAATATCTTGATCTTATTTGATATGATTATTAATCTCTCTTATATCGAAGTCCACAGTTGAATTAAATAAAGTTTTGAGCATAGAGAACTGATCTTGTTATTTACTTGAACCAAGTAAACCTTTTCACATTAAAATGATTTCATTGCAAATTCAAAATTATGCTACATAGTAGAAATGGTCTCTTGAGCAAAAAGTTTCCCCTGCTATCCTATCATGCACATGGTCTAGAATCTTTGAGAATTGACAAAAGGACAAGCTCACCCCTGCCTAGAATAAAAATCCCTTGCTCTACAACCAATCCGAGCAAGTATCCCTAGTATAGGAAGAAAAAGAAAAAGAAAAAGAAAAAGAAAAATAAAATCAAGAAAAATCATGAGAAAAAGAGAAATTATTCAGAAGCATTATTGCAGTATCATTTTGTACCATCTCAGCAATATTTCAGCATTATCTCAATGTCAAAGAAAATACAAAATACAAAAAAAAAAATAGAACAAGAAAAGAAAAGAAAAAGCAAAAAGCAATAAATCCCCCCCTTTGAAAGAAGGAAGTGTGAAGCTTGAATCCCTAGAATTCTCAATTATTTGAAAACTATGAGGTAAACCCCATAACAGGTGATTTGTGCCCAACTTGCTTGACATTGGGTAACTCCTAGCGTGGTGATATGTCTGTCATATTAGCGACCTTCTTTTGTACAAAACTATGTCCGCTTATGGATCAGCTAGCTCTTGATGACCCGACTTACATAGTAGTCTGGTATGGTTACATGCATATAAATCATGGTCAATGAACACTCATTTGGTTAATTCAAATTACTTGTATCAAATTATCTTGCTCAAAAATCGGTAAATGAGCATTACAATTGCACACACATTTGTGTTTGAGAGATTTTGTATCATTATGATAGATTAAGATCGGCAATGAACTCATGTATGCACACGGGGTTCCTTATAAATCTAAATTTTGTCTTTGAGATAATTTAAAATATTTATTCAAATCTTCTAGAATAATTTGACTTTCTTACTTGAGAATATCTGCTTAGCGTAAAATCAATTAAATACATTTTTTTTCAAAAATCCAAAATTTTCTTGCAAAACATGTTCAAAAATCTAGGAATAAAGTCACATTTATATATTTTGGACTTTCGTGACGATGGTATAGTTCCTAAACCTGAATTGGAATTTTATGCCTAGTGCAAGTCCTCATTTTTATATTTTCTGTTTATCTCAAAATAAAAAATCAACTATGCAATAAAACTATTATATCAATTTCTTCTTTGGATTTCACGATGATGGTATAAGTCTATACCTAAAATTCTATGCCTAGCGCAAACCATCGTTCTAATTTTATTTCCCATTTATTTAATCCATAAAAGCATATGGCTTAAATCATTATGTTAAACAATTGTGCTTTAAAAAGAATGAAAACTTTCCTCTTTCATTTCATTATGTCAAAATTCAATTTTTTGAGACGATGGTATAATTCCTAGGGAATTGTTCAAATTTCTATCATACTTAGGAATTTTATGCCTAGAAAAAATCATATTTTTAATATTTCATGCATAATATTTTCATGGAAATCTGAAAACAAATCATCACTATCATCATTTTTCATCATCACAACACGAAGTCTTAAGAAATTCTCTTAAGCACCCTTTTACTTTTAGCAATATTTCTCTCATATCGAGATTGGCTTGATGACCTAGCGAGCGGTGACTCTATGAAATGGTCATGTAACAGAGACAATGGCCTTTGAAATTATTGTTAGAAGACACTTTATTTTCATCAATACACACCACAACAACCAGTTTGTTTACATCAGATTATTTCATTTAATTTTATAGCATGACATAAAATTATAATATTTTCAAACGACATAATTACATGAATAGTCAATCAACAATTAAAATATTAAAAGCATCATAAAACATATGCACAAGTCATATCACAAAAAGAACATCATATATATATCAAGAAGTATATACATCATATCAAAACAGATTGGTATGCCACAATCTATACCCTAACATACTCAATCATCTCAAAAATAGTCTATGTACAATGTGCATCCAGTCTCGAGAAGACCTCGAGCTCTCAGCCTCACTCCTCTCTCACCCTGAGGTGGAGGAGGTGGTCCCATTAAATCCCGCCCTATATCGTGGGTCCTCGACGTCGATCGTGATGACTTCCTCGACAACCCCATCCTATTCGACTTTGTAATGCCGACTGGCAACTGTATCCTCTAGCCCTCTGGAACCAGTTGGTAGTACACTCCCTAATAGAACATGGTCTAAGCAACCGATCGTGCTAGCTCTAGAATGCTTGCCCCTCCACTCTAAGTCCTGAGCCATGTAGCCTCATCCTGTAGAGTCTGAACCTAAGCTCGTAGGTGGACATTCTTTGCCCAAAGAGATGCCATCTCGCTGCTCTAACCCACCTCGACACCCTTGCCCCTATCGGGCAATGGTGGCCTATCCCTCTGTTGAGGAGGGAGTATTTCTCTCCTCTCCTCTCTCTTCTCGTCCCTCCTCTTTGGCTGCTGCTGTCTCTTCAGAGCCTGTGGTACTCTCTGACATCTCTCCTGAGGAGGCCATCATTGATCCCTCCCTTCGTGACCCCTCGTTGCATCGATGTCAGCCTAGTGCCACCTCTCCATCTATTGCACTACAACATGCATTAGACCTTGTTTCCTCGTCATCCGATGAGGGCAGATGCCTACATACTAGGCATCATATCCATCTGCTATCCCCGCATCATCCCCATCCACTGGCTGAATGGGGGCATCATCAGCATCTTGAATCCAAAACCATTGTATGTTTGGAGCCCTGCTCAGTGTGGTACTATCTTGCATAGTCCAAGAGTACTCATAATCCCTAAGAGTAGGGATCCCCTACTGTAGACAAAACTATCTCAAAACTTGGTCATAACGATGGAGCTCTACCTCTCCTCGCTCTGTCCTCAACCATATGACTTGCCTAATGTGAGTCAAATCTTGTCCATCCTCTACCCACCTTGGATGCTCTCTCCATGGTCTCCAGGTGATCCAATCTGGGGTGAGGTCATCCAGCAACCTTTCGTATGTCGTAGATCTATCTATCGTTGTGACCCTCTCTGGAGCCACCAATAGAAAATTCGGGGTCTCTCCTGGTCAACTCTTGTCAGTGGAATCCCTATCGGCCTCTGCATCGCAATGTGCTCCTAGCACCAAACCTGTAGAAGCGATGTCAGCACCACACATCGACCCCCCTTTTATACGACCCCATAAAAGATCCTATATAAGTGGCACAGTACAAAGTTTCCCTAAGCAAACCTGTATCTGTGGTCTCTCATGTCATAGACCACATTTGAAAGTAGCCATGGTAATCTACATCCACTCTGGTGGCATAAAAGAAGGCCACCCACCACCCCTGCCAAAACCTAGGTCAATTGAGATGCCCTAGGCATCCACCTCAATGCCTCGATGTTCACTCTGCCCTTCTCCAAGACGAAGCTTGAGTCCTCGCACAATCTCATCATGGCGTGGCCCTGATTGGTCGAAGGGGTCATGAATCGATCGTGTATGGGGATCCTCAAGATCCTCCATACATTCTCTAGAGTGGGAGTCATCTCCCTTGTCGGTAGCTGGAAGCAGGACGACTCCGGATACCATCTCTCTACTAGGGCTGTCAGTAGCCCCATGTCCGTAGGAATTTATGGCATCTCTACCACATGCTGCAGTCCTACCTCTGCCAATCTGTCTTGGTCGGCCTGATCGAGTGCGGCCAAATTGTCTCTTAAACCTTCGTATTTCCACTCCCGACTCTTTAGCAATCCCCTCTGCAAAATAAACAATAAAACAACAAAAATCATTAGTACATAATCATTAAAAAAAATCAATTAAAATCAAAATTAATATCGACCATTATTGGACGATATCGTATCAAATTAGATAAAATCATCCTTAATAGGACGAAATCATCTTCGTTCTTCAATTTGGGGATCGCCCCTTATTGGACGGGATCGCCCCTATTTCTCCGATTTCGTCCCTAGATGAAATCGGCAATATAAAGACAATTTTTTTGCTGGACTAAAAATGGTCGTGACGCCCAAAAAACATTAAAATTCAAGTAAAAAATTAAGTAAATCAAGTCAAAAACACATTAAAACTAGGTTTAGATCCTTACCCGCAACCCGCATCAGATCTCTGTCGATCTGTGTGCCGTCTCCACCATTTCGCCTATAGAGCTCTGAAACAACGAAAGTGAACAATAAAAATGAATTAGGGTTTTACCCTATTTTTCTTATTTTTATTCAAAACAACATTTTTTTAAATTATTGCTTTTCTACACTTTTACCTCAAACATTCGATTTGGGTAAAAACTCGGAGGGGGCACCATAGCAAACAATCGTACGATTCGACCTAGAATCGTCGTCTAAAAAATAGAATAATTTTTTTTTTTCTCGTAAAGTGTCAAGGACTCGTCTTTAATGCATTTTTTCAAAAAATTCACTAAAGAGGGGGCAAAATGTAGCACCCTAAAATTGGCACAGTTAAACCATCAATAAAAAGTAGAAATTTGAATTTTAACCCTGAACTGCTTGTTAATCGCTTACCTCATTTTTTGTGCCATTTTTAGAGGTTGTTGTGACCGTTGGACGATATCCTCGTCGATCTTACGATATCATCCCAAATTGGACAAATTCATCTGGAACAGAACGTCCAGATAATTTTGTCCCAAAATCAAATTTTCGTAATTAGCTTCTATTCCAATGACCTCTCCAACTTGGTCAGAAGCATGTCTACGTGGTTGGAGATTTCCATGTTGAGGATATCCCAAATTGGGATGATCCCCAACCTCCTAACCTCCCCATAATCCTATATAAACTAGGATTTTCCTAGTTTATCCCCTTGACTCCCTCCCTGACTCCCTCCTTGACTCCCTACCTGACTCCCTAACTAATTATTTCCCTGCAATTTTAGTTTTTGTTATGATCTCCCATCATTCACACTGGTGTTTTCAAGTTTTGTTGTAGGATTTCACTATGTTTCAGCCGAAGATAGCTCGAATTGTCGCAGGTGATTCAACTACAATTCTAGACGATCTTGTCAAGATCGACGACGATATTGTACGATGACAAACGATCCGATCTACAATTCAGCTTGGGGGAAATCAGAGCCCTGAGTTTGCATTCTTTATCTCATTTTCCTTATTTATTGGTGCATTAGATTAATTTACTTTTGTCTTTCATCTTGGAGTTCACCTCATTTAGCATAATTGCATCATAAAATTCAAAATAAGTTTCCAAAACAGTGCATCTCATTTAATTTGATATCTAGATTTATCATTCAAACATCTATACTCTTATTTCTATCATTTTGCATCATTCTTGCAATTGCATTTTTGGTTTTTGGTATCTGTTTTCTTGATTGCAAGTTTTTGACGAATTCGCCTGACAAATTTTTCAGGTCACTGACGATCTTGGGTGATCTTGGACAATCTCCTATGATTTGGGATGATTCTATACAATTACATACGATCCTATCTTATCCGAGATGATCTGGACTCCTACAAGCTTCAGAATCTTCATTAGATATCAAAAATCAGGTGTACTCTTCTCCATTTTATATATTCTCAGTATTCAATCACATTAGGATTCATTCATGTCTACTATTTTCATATAAATCAAAATCTTCATATAGAATAGCTTAGCTTCATTTTGGCCAACCTAGGAATCTGAATGATTGAACATAAAACAAACAAATCAAAACCCATTCTCAACCTAGGCGTGGAAACTGCCAATCAAAGTTTCTTGGTGAACCCCACCATCCATCAAAAATTCACCTTTATACCCCTCCCTCGAGATGCGTTACCTTCAAAGGGCCTCTCCATCCGAGGTATTGTTCCATCCTTTTCTCACCCCCATTTCGGGTACGGATCCTTTAGCTTGAAGGTAAGGGTGCAAAAAAATTGGGTGATATAATTGTACTATTTTCATAACTTTCCATTAATAGCATATTTCAATCTTATTGCATAATTCTATTATCTTACTTTTTTGCATATTTTACATCTTGTGATTGCTATCTCCCATATCATACATTATCAAAAGCTAATATTGGTATCAGAGCTACGGTAGATCAGATAGGAACAAACAGAGTTGTATGAGAGATTGAGAGAAGAGAAGCAAATCTCAATTCCAAAAATTTTGAGATTGCATTTGGCTAGAGTCTTTCCATAGAGTTATAAAAAAACTCGTGAAGACTAGGACTCAACATTCATTCCACTAGATTGATAAATAAACTAGTGAAGATTCGTCACTTAGAGTTTTTTTTTCATTATAGTCCTAATACTTTGTTGCAGGAAAAAGGAGATTCAAAGAAAGTTGGGAAGATTCCTACAAAGAGCTAGGAAGAATATCATCTTCAGAATCAATCTAGCACCAAAAGTAACAAATAAAAGAAGAGATTCTAGGAACCTGAGGGAAGTCCTATTGCAGACATGCACATTACAAAAGAAGAAAAGACCATAGTAGCCTTGTTGTTGATCCCAAAGACTCCAAAAAAGAGTCTAGAAGAATATAGGAGATTGGTGATCTCCATCAAAGACTATAGATAATAGATTGAAGAAATCAACCTAAATAAGCTGAAGAGACCCATAGAAGGTCCCATTAAAGAACTCTTAGTTCTAAAATATTGGAGGTTGGTGATCTCCATCAAAGCCTATAGATTGTAAAAGTAAAGGATTGACAAGGTCCTAATCTAGATTCCAAAAGCAGATTCCAGAGATCCGAGAGATCTCATTTCCAACACTTCAATAGTAGAAGGTTGAAGGAAATATCTCATTGAGAAGACTAGAGAAGATGCAATACTGAAGACCTTGGAGAGGTCTCAAGGAGAAATAAGGAGAAGGCTTGGAGAGCCTTATTGCAGATTTTGAAGAAACCATTAAAGGAGTTCCTAGAAGAACTCATTGGAGAAATTCACTACCAAGGAGAAGCTCTTGATAGTGAAGGAATTGAGACAATTGTCGTTGTCCGATAACAAGCCCAAAGGAGAAGGATTTGATAAATTTATCAAATTTTTGAGAAGACCAGTGAAGACCTCAAGACTTACATATTCTTGAGAAGAAGGCCCAGATTGAAGCCAAAATTTAACAAGGAGGTTGAAGGAGAACACAAATAGAAGAAACCTACCAAATCCAAGAGATTTGAAGACTGCCTTTCATAGCTAAAAGGGTATATTTTGAAGATAGGGGTTTGCTAAATCTACAACAAAATACTGAAGGTTTCATAGCTACGATTTACTACCATTCTAGATAGTAAATTGGTGAATCTATTCATCAAGATCTACATCATCTTTAGAGATCATTAAAGGTAAGCAACTTAGGTGCAAAGGGTTCATTACTTGAAAACTTATATTCAGTTCATTACTTAGCTTTATTTAGCACCTTATTAAAATCTAGAAATTGTAAGGAGAAGGTTGCATTCTAAAGTCTTCAAGGGAAGTGCAGAAGATAGTTTATGTTAAGGGTTATTACTTACACATTAAAATAGGATTTAGATATATTTTGAAAGAAATAAAAATATATTTTTCCTTCTACTTACAAAAAAGAAGACTACATTAAGTTGCAAAGATTATAGAAGCATTTAATAGTTATCATTAGTGCATATTACAAGTTAATTTTAAGGAGTAATAAGGAGATTGCAGTTGCATTATATTAGTTTCTCTTAAAGCTTATTAGAAGTGCACTAAGTGTTATAGTGAAGGTGAAATTTAGTGCAAATATTAATCTCTCTAGCATATTGGTTATATGATTATTAGCTTGGATTCATTGTTACTAAATTATCCAAGTGAATGAATTAGATACGAGTGTTGTCTAATAAGAAAGGCAATAATACATTGCTCTCAAAGAGTAGAGCAAGCAACGACCATATCTAAGAAGCAAAGGAAAAGCTTTAGATCAATCTACATTAGTCCTCAAGCCATACAACGAGGAGCCGTCATATCAAAGGAGGAAATAACATAAAAAAGAGATAAAGAAATCACTAAAATTTGGTGCAAAATAAAAGTATCTTATTCATATTACATTGGTGCACCATATACCTCTAAAAAGAGGATATATTATCAAGTGTCTCAAGATACTAACATGGCAGGTATTCAACATCTACTATTGGTAAATCGATGAAGAGCCAATCCAGGGTTCACAAGCATCAAGTTTTAGGTATCTACAAACACCATTCCAATTGCCAAAGCAACACCCACTAATGATGTCAACCTGCAACTACATTGGAAGCATTGCAACCATTACAATCCTATTGCAAAGCAAGGCAAAATAGTAGTATGGAAATCTACATATAAGCCAACGGAAGGCCATGAAAAATTACCTCAAGCATCTAACATCGACAAGAAAGAGAGCCATCTAAGCATCCAAGTGCTTCAATCAAGCGATGCCATATCATCTACCTAGAAGCTACGTTGGATTCATAGTTGGAGCCAACGTTGGAGAAAATCATCACTGGAATTGCAAGCTAGCATTCACTGGAAAAGCATTGGAGAAAAGAAGTGAATAAATTGCATTCACTGGAGGAGATATAAGGCTAAAAGATAACATTGAAGAGTTTCACATGCAAGTGTCACTTGGTACATAGAAGAGAAGCGTTACACTTTTCATTAACGCTCACGAAGGAGCCCAACAAAGGAATAACACTCACCTTGGAGCATTGAATAGAAGAACAATCATTTGATGCCCAACTAAGAGTAACGCCCACCTTGGAGCATTAAAAGGAGTACAACAAGGAAGTAACATCTTGAGCATTGGAACATTGAAAGCAAAGACCATCATTACATCTTGAGCATTGAAATGCAAGGTGTAACCTCTACAACCCAACCACCACATATTTGAAGCATCAAGAAGGGAGTATAACACCTCAAGGCACTCCACGTAGGGGATATTACCATATTAATAACTTAGGTGAAATATGATCATAGTGAACAACATGAATATCGAAGGAGGAGCACGTGGTTGTCTACAATGAAGGTATTTTGCACAGTAAGGTCAAAGCAGTGAAAGGAGTAGCATTAAATACGAGTTGAAGAGCATTGAATGCTCATATTCACCCAACCAACAGATACATTGAAGTCTCAAGCAACACAGATTGCTTGAAGAGATAGAGATACATCGAGGAGGAGTACATTGAAGTCTCAAGCTACTCGAAGATACATTGAGATACATGAAGTCTCAAGCTACTCTAAGATACATTGAGCCACAAGCAATGCTAAGGTAAATTTGATATTGCTTGCTTTAATTAAGGTAACGTTGGAGTTATAAGGTGATATAATCAAATTTACTATTGCATTGGAATAACCAACATTAACCAAGCATTAGTAATTTATAAAGCAAGCTCATTTCAAGGTATTATAATTGAAGGATATTCTCATATTTGTAAATAACCAAGTAGGAGATATAAGGTTTTCAACCTTGGTAAACTCAAATATTAATTTACAAATACAATTATCATTATTTTCTAATATTCCAAAAGTAGGGAGTTATAAGGCATACTACACCAAACTATAGATAATTGGAATTTAGAAAATTAAATAGAGAAGCAAATCTATTGCTTTCATATAGAGTTGGAATTAATTGGTAATGCTTGTCTCATACTCAAACTAAGGAGACAAAAGAAAATCCAACTATAAGAACTTCATTAGAGCATACTTCATTGGGAGAGATAAGGTAAAATTGAAGGTTGATTATTATTCTCAAAACATTACAAGATCAACTCAAAAGGTGAACTAATTATTGCTAAACTTATTATCAAAATCTATTGCATATAACTAAGGAGTTATAAGGAAGCCTACAAATATCACCATGACTACAAACAAATTCATTCTTACAGAATCTCAACTACTTAAGGGTCCAAATTACTTCTCATGGAAAAACAAAGTAAGGGCTATTTTGATATTTGAAAAACTTTGGGAAATTGTCAAAGGAACAAAAACTAAACCAACTTCAAGTGATACAGAGATTCAGAGGTTCGAAGAAAGTGATGCTAAGGCATTAATGATAATAACTTTTTCCATCACAGATGAAATACAAGCTTACATTAGTTCAACAGGATCATCTATAGAAGCTTGGAAAACTTTAGAGAAAATATTTGAAGGGAAAAATAAAGCTACTATCTTAAATCTTCAAACTCAATTACATTCCCTAAAAATGAACAATGGAGAAAATATAGAACTATTCCTAAGGAAAGTAGCAGACATCAAGGAAAAATTATTAACCTTAGGAGAAAAGGTTGAAGATAAATTTCTTGTTCAAGTAACCATGAGAGCACTTCCAGATAGCTACAAGTATCTAGTTACATCTCTACAAGTTCTAAGTAAAGATACATCATTTGATGAGCTAATCAACATTCTTCAAGAATATGAGGTAGAAAGCACAATAAAAGATGAAATGACTAACACTACATTGGTTTCAAAGGATACTCCATAGGGAAACATAGCCTCATATTCAAAAGGACAAATATAAGGGAATTATAGATATTTTCATATATGTAGGAGAAAAGATCATAGTACTAATTACTGCAGATTCAATCCAAGAAACCAGAATCAAGGAAACTGGATGAACTATGGAAGCCAACCACATAGGCCATTCCAACCAAGGCAATATCAAAATAATTCATGTCAGCAACAATTTTAGCGATAAAAAAATTATCCACAATTGGAATATCATGAAGGGAATTAGAAAGGACACCTGGCTCAAAGGATTGAAGAAATTGAAGAACTGGAAGATTCTACAAATGATCATGAAGTCAAAGCTCTTTCAACAAGGATAACATTTTATGAAGATACTAACTACTTGCTTGAACATGTTACATAAAATAGAGGAGGAGAATACAAACTCCAAGAGGAAGATCCATATTGAAGACTAAATTCTTCAATACCCAAATAATGTAATACAGGGGGGTGTTAGAGTATATTACATTATTTAGGTACATGTCAATGTACCACCTTGGGTACATTATTAGATTAGGAGTTTATCTTAGGTTACCTAAGGAAGAAGTAAATATTCACACCCTAATATAAGACACACTCATAATCTAAAGATGTACTCAAGGTGGTACATTAACATGTACTAAATAATGTAATATACTCTAACAGTAACAACTGAGGTATACTATGGAAGTCTTTAGGTAGATAAAGCTTATGAGTTCAACCCAAACTATGCTCACCACTATTGGTATTTTTTAGTATATATGCATGATAATTTCTTTGGATGGTGTAAGGGACAATGATGCTAAATAATAATGTGATGAGGACACATTCACCCCCCACCAAGCTTACGAAATATCTTCCTCATTCAAGGATACAACTCTACATCTTGAGAATGGCATCAATTATATGACCAACATGTAAGGGTGAAGCTTTAACATTATAAGGGTGTAGGTTCAAAACCACATACCTTTGTATTTTATTCAAGTATTATTAGAAGTTATATAGATGTGCTTTTTAAAAAGTCCTAATAATATTTGTGTTAGATTTTATAACTATTTAAAAAAATAAATAAAATCAAACATTACTTATTATTTAACAAAATAAATACACAAAAACAAAAAAAAACCACTAAAAATTATAGATATAGTGAAACATAAAAAAAACGTTTTATCTTGACCAATGTTTCAAGTCGGTATGGATGGTGGCAAACCAACCAATAATAGAGAAAGCATGAGCAAAGGTACATCATTGATTTTGCAATCAATGATAAGCATTGCTTTTACACAAAGGAGTTGCACGATCTTCTAATATTTTGATCAATGATAGACATTTATTTGAGAAGATAAAGGGCCACTAAAAATTCCCAAATTTGTGCACCATCGATTAAGTTAAACTCCACGTGTTGGTCAAAGTACACCTCTTTACTAAATACTATGATATATCCTTATCTTAAAGAATTCCCTTCACAGACAAGGTATAATATTCAACTTGTAAAGTGATCTAAATACATTGATGTACAACTAGCAATCCTAACCTCTCAAAATCGAAGACTTCCTAATACCTACATATATACATTCCTTAAGGTTCCTTCACAATCTGATTTTACGTCATGTCATAGCTATCCGAACCAGACTTTGTAGAGTTTGGTAGAATTTGAAACTCAAAACTTATGAAGCCTCCGATGATTAATCCTCTTGAATAAATCATGAATGAACAGAAGTATCCTACAACACAAATCATAATATTCGTCAGCCTTAGATTAAATTTAAAAAAAAATCAAAAAATGGCAGATCAAAAAAAGAAAATAAAAAGAAAGGCAGAGATGAATGAACCTCTTTACAACATAGCAAATGATTAGGGAAACTCACACTAGTAGGGCTCTTCAGTTCAACGATACTAATTAAGTTGGGTTTCCACCCGAAACCAAGAGGTCATGAGAACAAATCTCCAGACTCATGCTGCTATTGGATCAAGATGTTTGGATGCTTCCATTGCTATAGATGCTTCAAAATTAGTATCTTCTTTAGGTTCAGTATTCATTTTGCCTTTCTTTATCTAACTTCTTTTCTTATTTCTTTTCTTTCTTCATTCTTGCACCTTTACTAGTGATATATCTTCAATGCAATGAGTTAGTATATCATCACAATAGTATTGATTAGAATTCAATACTTCATTGCTAGTATGTTCATATTTCTTTTGTTTCATCCCTTGAAAGAATTCAAAAATAATTAATGATAGATATATCATCAAACATTCTTCTAAAGAAAGCATAACTATGTTTTGAGCATTCCACCAAGTCTTGAAAAGTACTTCATGAAGATAACCAATCAATGTCATAAAATTCTCTTCTTTTGCTTCCTTGAGAAATAAAGAAAATCTTTCTTTTAAACTAGTAGGCAAATATTTGTATCCATCAAAAGTATCTATTAAGTTTTGTGAATAAAAATTTAGTTCATGAAATAGTTCTTCATCATTAAATGCATTCTTCACTATTTCATCCATGTTTCTTTTAACTTAATATTTGAAGTAGAATTCCTTATAGCTCCCTAGTATTTTGAATGTAAAATAGATTTGATAAAGAATTTTAATTATCAAATCTCTAAACCTTTGAGGTTGACTACCTTATGTCTCCCTAGTTTTGAATGTATTGTCCCACCTTGATAAAACCTTTTCAACTTCTAAATTTTGAGTTGAATTTGAGTATATGATCAAATACTAACTTTCAATTCTTCAAATCTTGTAGTATACTTTGTATTTCCTAATGTTTGGATAATGATCAAACAATAGTTTTGACAAAGGTTTCAATTCTTCAAATATTTAGGTGGAAATCCTTTTATCTCCCAAATTTCAAAAATATGATTTCTCAATTCTAAATTTCACAAACCTATGTTGGTGTTGAATTCCTTATAACTCCCCAATTAGAAATTTAGAAATTCTATAAAAGATATTTGCAAGTTTTGTATTCCTAATTTGATGTTGAAATCCTTATTTCTCCAAAATTATCAATTTGCAAATATTTCAATAAACCAATTACAAAACTTCAAATTAATTTCTCAAATCTTCAAATCAACTTTTCAAATCTTCATAAAACTTTCCAAATAGCAATAATAAAATATCTATGGTTTTGATTTACCACTTATAAACCTTATTCCTCCAATAGCATTAATTAATCAATGTGATAATATAATAATCAAACTTCAAACTTTCATAAATCAATAAAATACTCCTTATTACTCCAACCTTTGAATAAATCAAATAATAATTTGAGATTTACCTCAATAATCTGGGTACACACTATTCTGGGTGAAATGCTAGATCTTCACTGTTGAATAGTCAATAGTCTTCTTGTTGCAAGGCACTCTCTTGATTTTGCAACCCAAACTTCTTCCAAAATGAATCTCTCCTTTGCTAATTTTGGCCCATGCAATAAATGAAGATTTCAAAATGCTTTGACTCCCTTCTAAGACATTTGGCGCTCACTGTTTCAAGTTCCAAGTGGCACATAAATGCTTGTCTTCTTCTATAATGTTTCTTTGGCGCTCCAAGTTACTATCCTTCTCATAACACTTGGTTGAAAATATTTTCAAACTTTGGCTGGTTACATTCAATGATTCTATAACATCCTAGGTATTACATTTATTGCAATACCAAGTGGCAAATGAACTCTACAACTCCTCAAATGAGTGCTCTTCCTTTGATAACGCTCCACTTCTTCTTTGTAGTACGTTTGCTCTTCTTTCCAATGTATTCCAATGTACAGTAGTGCTTGGCCTTCTACGTTCTCCTTTGGCATTTGGCTTTCTAAGTTCTCCTTTGTGCAATGTGGTGGCTCTTCCAATGGTTTCTCCTCTCATGGTGGTGCAACCACAACTTGGGTGGATTTTCCTTTCTAAAATGGTGGCTCCTCCTTCAATGTACGATGGCTTCTTTGGCTGCCACTTCTATTGCATTGCTTCTGCAAATTTTAACCTATTTTGATGTAGCTTGGCTTCTCCACAACTCAGCTTCAATGGGTGAGCTTGAAATCTTTCTTTTTCAATACTTTTACTCCTTTTCCACTTACTTTACTGACTTCTATTTCTGAAACTTGTGCAGGTTCAAAGAGACTATTGTTCCTTCAAGAACATGCACTTAACTTTCCTTTTCAGAAACATATACTATGCACACCTTTTAGTGCTTCGTATTGCATTTAAAACTACTTTTCTTGTTGTTTTAAACTAGGAGTAATACTTGCAAAAAATCTAATAATAATCAACTTATAACTCCATAATAAAATATTAATTCTCCAAATTTATTTGTGCTTTCTTTCAAGCTTGCTTTCTAGCTAGATTTGCTCACCTTTCAATATTCAAACTTGCTGCCCAAATACCATCAAATTTGTAGCTCTTTTGCTTCTCGAAATGCTGCCCAAATATTCTGAAATTTGTAGCTCCTAAAGCTGCCCAAAAATTTGCTTTCTTAGTTTTAATTTGCTGCCTCAAAACTTCTCCTTTCTCCTTCCAAAAAGCTGCCAAGAAACTCTGAAATTTGCAGCTCAAATTCTTCTTCAAATGTTGTCTAAAATACAGCTCTATCTCCTTCAACTCACTGTCCAAATTCACTGAAATTTGCAGCACCAAATGCAGTCCAATATGCTGCCTCTAACTCCTTCAATTTGCTACCTTTTTGCTATCCACAAACTCTATATTTTTGCAGCTCCAAATGCTGCCAATATGTTGCCTTTTTGCTGTCCAAAATCTGCCTCTATCTCCTTCAATTATCTACCTTAAATGGCTGTCAATTCCTTCTTCAATCAGCTATCCAAAAAGCTTCCAAATCTGCCCAAATTTTCTCCAATTCGTAGCTCTTCTATCTTCTTCTAATTTTTCCCAAATTTGCAGTCCAAAACTCTTCAAATGCTACTCCAAAATTCTGATTTCTCCTCCTCTATCTTGCTGCCCTGAAACTCTTCAAATTCTGCCCCAAAAATCTGCAATCTTCTTCTTCAAAAATCAGCCTTCAAAACTTTAATGGCTATCTCCAAAAATATCAATTTGTGGCCTCTTTCAATCTTCTTTCTCCTCCTTAGCTTTTACTGAATTCTATCTTCAAATTTGGCCTCTTTGTTGGCCTCTTCTTCAAGAATATGAATGTCTTGAAGTCTTCAAAAATACTTTCTCAAATTTGGCAAACTTCTTGCCAAAATCCTTCTCCTTGAATCAGTTTCACAAATCCTTTTGGGCTTGTTGTTGAATGACAACAATTGTCCCAATTTTGATGTGATTACCTCTTTTTAGGAGCTTCTTCTTCTTGCAATCTTCTTCCTCAAACTTTCTTCAAATCTTCTCCAATGGCCACTTCTTCAATTTCTCAATAGGGCTTCTCTATTCTTCTTCTTTCTCCTTCCAAATTTGCTTGAAACCTCTTCTCTTGGGTTTCCAAATTCTTCAATCTTCTATCTCCTCTCTCAAATCTGCAATGGGGACCTCTTCTCTCGAGTCTCCTCTTTCTTCAATCTTCAATAGGGCTTCTTTGGCCTCTTTCTCAAATCTCCTATCTTCTTTCTCAAATCTGCAATGGGGACCTCTTTCTTGGGTCTCCTCAATCTCCTTTCTTCAATCTTCTATGGGGACCTCTTTCTTGGGTCTCCTCAATCTTCAATGTCTACTCTTTTGCTGCAACTCAAAAACTAATCCCTGCACAAGGAAAGCACATAGAATTTTAGGCAATCGAAGGTGAAATTCTTCTCTATCTATTGTAGGAAGCTTCTCAACTTTTGAGAACTAATTTTCTGCAACAAAATCTTAGACAACAACAATCAAATACATTCAAATCTCCAAAAATCTGAAATCAATAATCTTCACTAGTTGTTCTTCAATCTAGTGGAAAGAAATCTATGTTGAGTCCTAGTCTTCATGAGTTTTTCTACAACCCTTGTGGCTTTGATACCACTGTTAGCTTTTGATGCTTAATACTTAAAACAAATAACCACAAGATCTAAAATAAAGTTGCTATATGAAATATATGTTAATGGCAATATCTAAATCATATAAAACTCATAAATAACTTCTGCAACAACTCATAAAATGGCCATTAACAAATGCTCACGAAAATAGTATCTTGATATAGAAAGATCTCAAATACACCATACTTCCACACACTCTCACTCTACATTGTGTCACACACACACACATAGACACATATATAATGGAATGTGACTCTTCATATGGAGTACTCTTGGCCTTCACTCTTCTTGAGACTCTTCACTTTCCTACTCTATGGACTCATGTGCACATGGACTATTATGCACATTTACATTATTGAATACTTTGCACATTCTAATAATACTTGTGCATTTATTACATTGCATAAAGTAAATACTCACACTCTAATCTAAGACACACTCCTAATCTAAAGATGTACCCAAGGTGGTACATTAGCATGTACCAAATAATATAATATACTCTAACAATAATAACGTAGGCATATGAAAGCCTTTAGGTAGATAAAGGTTATGTGTTCAATCCAAACTACGCTTACCACTATTGGTATTTTTAATTTTTTAGTAGAGATGCATGGTAATTTCTTTGGGTGGTGTAAGAGACAATAATGCTAAATAATAATGTGATGAAGACACATTCACCCCACCTAGCTTAGAAAATATCTTCCTCATTCGGTGATACTACTCTACAACTTGAGATTGACAACAATTATATGGCCAACATATGAAAGGTGAAGCTTTAGCATTATAAAAGTGTAAGTTCAAAACCATGTGCGTGTCTCTTTTATCGAAATATTATTAACAATTATGTGAATGTAATTATAAAAAAAAAATCCTAATAATCTTTGTGTTAGATTTTATAACAATTAAAAATAATAATAAAATCAAACATTACTTATTATTACCTAACAAAAGAAATACACAAAACAAAAAAAAACATGATATAGTGAAAGTTCACTATACATTAAAAAAAAAGTTTAGTGCTTATGTAGAGGAGTTGGAGAGCAAGTGGGTAGTTAAAACTTTCCAGTTATCGAGAGGCCCAGGTTCAAATCTCTCCCCTCACATGGATATGTTGTATATATATATAAAAAAAAAAAAAAAAATTATCTTGACCAAATTTTCAAGTCAACGGTGTCAAACCAACCAGTAACAGAGAAAGCGAGAGCAAAGGCACATCGTTGATTTTGAAATCAATGTCAAGCATTGCTTTTGCACAGACGAGCTGCACGATATTTTGATCAACGGTAGGCCATTGATTTGAGAAGAACACCTCGATTACGTTAATCTCCACGTGTTGCCCAACGTACACCTCTTTAATAAAGACTACGGTATGTCCTTATCTAAAAGAACTCCCTTCACATAGAAGGTATAGGATTCCACTTGTAAGTGATCTAAATAAATTGATGTACAACTACCAATCCTAACCTCTTAAATCGAAGGCTTCTTGATGCCTACATATATTCATTCCTTCAGAACCAGGTTCCTTCACAATCTCATTTTACGCTATGGCATAGCTATCCGACCCAGACTTTGCAGAGTTTGGTAGAATTTGGGACTCAAAACTTGTGAAACCTTCGACCCTTTAATCCTCTTGAATAAATCATGAATGAACAGAAGCATCCTGCAACGCAAATCATAATATTCGACAGCCTTAGATTAAATTAAAAAAAAAAAAATACCCAAAATGGCAGATGACAAAAAAGAACAGAAAAGAAAGGCAGAGATGAATGAACTTCTTTACAGCATAGCAAATTATTAGGGAAACTCACTCTAGCGGGGCTCTTCAATTCAGCGATGCTATCTAAGCTGGGTTTCCACCCGAAACCAAGAGGTCGCGAGAACGAATCCCCAGACTCGTGGTGCTGGTTGATCACGGGAGCCACGAGGTCCTCCACAGCGTACTTGTCATCAGCCGACAGAAACGAAGCCAACTCCTCTTTGCGCAGCCGAATCTTGAGACGCACCTTCGATCCATCATCCACCTCAGAAACAATCTTCACATCTCCCTCAAATCCTCCCTTGCTTAAATCTCTGTCGGAAAAAGCTCTACGCGAGAGCTGTAACTGACGGAGTCGAGAACTCGCCGACAGAACCTTATCCGAGCTGGCCCTCGCAAAACGCGTCGGCTCCTGAGGAAGAGGAATGAGAAAATAGAGGCCGCCTCTCTGAAGCTCCGCCGTTAGCGGAAGAGGTCGACTGCGGACCCCCAGTCGACGCACGGCGTCGGCTTCAAATATTCCGTGATCTGCATGATCGCCAAGTATTTCTTTCACATACACATGACTCCTCAGCTTCATTACCGTTCCGTCGACCTTCACAATCCTCACCCGTCGACGCCGATCTGTCTTGAGCACTCCTCGCAGAACGTTACCCATTCAAGGTCACTATTTGTATCCCACAATCAAATTCAGTTTCTAATTTTCCCAGAGAAAGATTGAAATAATGTTAACAATGAACGCAGGCAAATGGTTTATATAGAACTTGGGCGGTTGCGCAACAGCGAGGAAGGTCTGGACGCGTTGGTGGGCGATAAAAGCAAAGAAAAGCAGCAAATGCTTGTCGACGCAAGGCTTGCATGGAAACCACAAACTAAAGATCTTTCGGAAGTTGAAATTCCCAGTTGGTGAGCCCACGGTAATTCCGCTCGAAGGGAAGACATCGTCTACATGGAAGGAGCTCCAAGACATATCGGCCTCGAAAGCATTGCCCAGTCAGCATTGCTTTCCTCGAGATGTGGAGGAAACAGAGTTGTTTAGGCCAGGTCAGCAATGCCGTCCCACGTAAGACAGGTCAGAAGAAGAGGTATTAAAGAGGTCAGGCTTTTAGTCACTCAATCCACGTGTCGAACGAAGCACATGTGGGGATATGACTGGTCTGTATGATCTTGACTAAGAAAGTGGATACGGGTTGAATGACAGGAAGGGCGAGCGTCGTATTCAACATGATTATCATGCGTTGCTAGAAGAAGCAAGGAATCTTTTACCAAGTCCTCTTTCACATTAGCGCCATGTATACAAATGTTGTTTTTCAAGAGGCTTATGGAAACGAGGAAGTAGGCGTCGCTTCTGTCTGATTAATGGATAACAAGGACAGTTCGTTATGGCGTCATCGTTTGCGATAAGAGATTAACATAAGATTATGTGAAGACTTCAAACTCCTATGGAATCTTCAAGATTGTTAGACGTTCACATGCTTATGAAATCTTCGAGATAACACGAGGAATGTCGCACACGTAGTTGTGGCTAAGGACGAGAATTAATGTTTTTCCAAAAGTGTACAGGTGTGCAAATAAAAATTTTAGTATCATTCTTAGTGGTATATCTTCAAGTTGTTTAAATTAAGTTTAAATTTCATAGTGTTTTATTTTTAAATTTTAGTTTTGTTATGGATATTGTAGTGGTGTGTCTTTAAGTTTTTAATTAAGAGATTCAAATTCAAACCCATATACAAAGGGATTGAACCCCTTTCAAAAATGCATGCTTTACTTTACATTTTTGTCCCACGAAAGATACCATAGTAATATGTTTTGGTTATTCATCTAGGAGACTCAAGTTCAAACTTCCATACAAGATACCATCTAAAAAAATCATCCTTTACCCTAGAATGTTGGGACATTGTAGTGGTATGGTTTGAATTTTTCATTTAAGAGACCTAACTTTAAATCATTGCACAAAAGATCGAGACCCTTTCAAAAACCAATGTTTTATTTTAAAACTTTTGCCCCATGAAAAATACTGTGGTGGTTTATCTTTAGGTTTTTATCTAGGAAACCTAAGTCTAAACTCTGATACAAAGACCTCAATATAAAGAGACCGAAACTCCTTTTGAAAACCCATGCTTTATTCTAAAAGGATAGGCTGATTAAAAGCGATAGAGTGTTTGTCGATGGTTTGCCCTAGTTTGATTCCCCTGACAATCAAGGTCCTCTTGACTTAGTCTTTACCTAACATGCTAAGGTTTATAAAAGTTTCTTATAAAAAAGATCTTTTAATCAATTTTAAGTAATTATTTCCAATGGGGGACAGGGCAACGTATTGGGCTATTGGGCTTTGGCTCTTCTTCGGGAGGTCCAAGGTTCAAACCACGACATGGGTGAGTGTGTGAGGGAGTGGGTGTGTGGTAAGCATAAATCTCGACATTGGTGAGTGTGTGAGGGAGTGGGTGTGTGGTAAGCATAGCCCTCGACTTTACGAGGGATCATGGTTGAGAGGAGATTGATCAACCTTATACATTGATCGTAGGGGTTTCTCTTACTAACCAAATAAAAAAAAAATCAAAGAATTATTAAATTTATATTTTATTTATTTAAAAAAGTTATATTTGTTACATTTATTTTATTTTTGTTGTAAATTAACTATGTTTAATAATTAAAATTTTAAAACAATAAAATAAATTACAATTTTAAAAAGGTTAAAAATTACTTTAATTTAAATCATATGGAGCTCTTTCTACCGGTAGAGACATTATAATTATTTTGCCATGTTTCGAAGAAGCAATTTTTTTGGTTACATAAAGAGAATTAGTCACAACCATGCTATTTTAGTAACTAATAAATGTAGGGTTTGGGTTCAAACCATAAGGGCTGCTTCCACCAAACCTATTCCACTTTGTTATTGTTGACCTGATGTGAAGGGGATCGCGTGGGAATTGTACCATCATCGTTGGTTTAGCGCACACTGAGAGGATTCAGATCAGACTACTACCTTTGCAAACATGCTGCTCCTGAAGTTTACCAATCCGCCTAACCATCAGGTGCAAAAGAGCTTATGATAGCCAGTGTGATTTGAATAAAAGTTGAATAGATTCACGATATGGATCGCAGACCTCAATTGGTAGCCTCACACCAACTCGACTACTTTGTATTTTCGTGAGAAGTGGCGGTATGTTGTGTTCTTGAAGATCAATTAGTTAAGTTAGCAAGTAAAATCAATTAAAAATATTTATTTTTCAAACATTACTTACCAAAGTTTTAGTTTTATATTTGGTTAAATTTTAAAACATTTCTTATTTTTATATTTGATTAAGAGATATATAAATATTTTTTAAATATAATTATTTAGTCTTGGTGGAGACAACACAGTAGTTAGGGGTTTTGACTTCTCTTTGGAAGGTTCAAAGTTCAAACTATAACATATGTATAATGGTGTGTGTTATAAGTATTTAAGGTTTTTTAATAAAATTATTTAATATTAATAAAAATAGGTAAAAAATTTTAGGTTGATTTCACCTATATTTACAATTTATATAGATTGGTTTAAATTCACTTCAAAAGTTTCTATTAATTTATCTGTTTAAAATGTTTAGTTGCTTCTATTGCTATAGAGATTTTTTATGAATATGTTGTATCATGGTATTAACATATTTATAAGAGTTACACATTTTTTGGGGGTTGATTTAACTTGTAAAAATATTATCCATATTTTTTATATTTGTAATTTGTAGAGATTGGTTTAAATTTGCTTTAAAAGTATTTGTCAAGTTTTGAAGTAGAATGTATAGGTTTGAAGATAGTAGATGAAGTGTTTTTTTAAGGATTTTTGTGCAATTTTATTTTCTATTCATTTTCTCCTTTTTATGTTATGTTAATATTTGTGTTAGAGTATTATCACATCTCACATATTGGTATCAAAGCTTGGAGCTTAAATATTGAAGAAGTCAAGATTTTGATGATTTTATTATTTTTAACTATAAAATTTAGAATTCAAGTTCATGGAGGAAAACTTCATACATTGTTTTTGTAATTATCATGGCTCGTAGTAAAGCTTGACTACCCATCCCAAATTTTAAAGGAGAAAATTATGATTATTGATGTATAAAATGTGGACTTTGTTCATTATCAAGAAAGTGTAGAGTGTTGTACAAAATAGATGCAAGGAACTAGTAGATTGGATTATTTTATCAATCATAGGAAAAATAATATGAAGGAAGAAAAAATAAAAGACACCTTGGCTTTGTATCACATAGAGGTAACTCTTGATACAAGCATTTTTCAAAAATTACAAATGTCAAGACTTCTAAAGGAGCTTGGGAAACCTTCAAGACATCCTATTAAGGATTTGCTTAAGTGAGATTTGTGAAGTTATAGACATTGAAGAGAGAATAGAAAAAGTTCAACATAAAGCATTGAGAATGTGCGAGATAATTGTGTAAACCTGCATGATAGTATACAAAAAATGGGTATTTATGGTGAAGAACTAGCACAAGAATATATTGTCAAAAATATTTTCATAACATTGACACCAAAGTGGAATAATTATGCATTGATTAGTGAAGAGAGTAAATATTAGAATATGTTAGAGTTTGTTGAATTGATGGGATCACTTATGTCCTTTGAAGAAAGCATTAAAATTAGTGAAGAAGAATACTTAGAGCAAGATTTGATTCCAATTCTAGAGTATCAACAATAATGGTATTAGCTCAATTTATTTTCCAAGTGCAAATAGGGGACCAACAAAATCAACATTCTACAAGAGGAAGAGTCCATGGTAGAAGAGGAGGATATAATAGAAGAGATAGAGATAAGTTTCTAGATAAGATAAACGTTTGATATAATTATTGCAAAAGCTATGACCACTATGAAAGATAATATAGAGTAAAGACAAGTAGTGAAGGAGGAAAAAATGTAAACATTTTAAATGAAGAAGATGAGATATCAAAATATATATTCTTGTCATGTAATATGAAAAATGTTCAACTAAAGAGTCTTAGTAGTTAGATTTTGATTGTTCTAATATTATAATTAGTAATAAGGATTTGTTTATGGAGTTAATTGACTCATGCAAAATCAAGATGAAATATAAACAAAATAAAGCATTGGAGGTTCAAGAAAAAGGAAGCTTACAAAATGACACAAAATATGGAAATATTAATGTTTAAAATACTTAATTCACACCAGACTTAAAGCACAATTTATTGAATGTGGGACAACTTCCAAAGAAAACTATAAAGTCATGTTCAAGAATAAGAAGTGCATCATCTATAACAAAGAAAATGGGAACCAAGTAGTGTCTATTGTACATATGATAAAGAATATAATGTATTAGAATATTGGAGGAGAAGAAAATAAATTGTGTCATATAACCATTAAGGATAACAACTATTTATGACACCAAAGTTATGGTCACCTAAATTTTTGAAGCTTGTATTTGTTGAATGCTTTAGGAATGGTCCATGAACTACTTTGTGTAGAAGTAAAAAGTGAAGTATGTTAATATTGCATGATGGTAAAACATCGTAGATATATTTCCAATAGGAAGAGCATGGAGAGCATCATATCCATTATAGTTGATTCATTTACATATTTGCGGTTCAATGTATATACCAAGTGTTTATAAATCCTTATATTTTATGAATTTTGTTGGTGATCATACTAGAAAAAATTGGGTATATATTTCGAAGAATGAAAGTGATGATATTGAAGTATTCAATAGCTTCAAATCCATATTATAGAAATAAAGTGGATATAGAATCAAAGCACTGAGGACTGATCAGGATGGTGAGTATTATTTTGAGAAATTCAAGTGACTTTGTGATGAGCATGGGATGAAAAACAATTGACAATAACCTATACACCTCAACAAAATGGATTGGAAAAAAGGAAGAATAGAGAAATCATGGAGATGGCAAGAAGCATGGCACTAGAAAAATGTTTAGGAAATTATTTGTGAGCTAAAGCAGTTGTAACAATAACATACATTGTCAATAGAAGTCTCATAATTATAGTGAAGAATATGACTCCCAATGAGGTACGATATGAAAATAATCCTTCAGTAAGTCACTTGAGAGTGTCTGGTTATTTGGCTTATGTTAATATTGAATATAATAAAAGGAATAAGTTAGATACAAAGAGTCAAGCATGCATTTTTGTTGGTTATTATGAGGAAAATAATGCATATAGATGTTATGACCCTAAATCTAGACAAGGCATTGTGTCTAAAGATGTGATTTTTTAGGAACAGGTATTACATTGACAATAAGTAGAAAGAATTGAGAATATAATCATAATTGAATATTTTGGTCTATCACAAATATCAAGTGGAAGCACAAGCATTTCTCCAAATATAAGCACATAAAGGAAGGGATAATTACAATCACATCCAAGTTTCCAAATATAGGTTTTAGAATTTTGATAGGAGGTTCATGAGAAGCAAGAACAATCCCAAGAATAAATTCAAAAGGAATAAGATGATACTATGGTGATCTATGTATATTATACAAGATTGAAGTGGAGCCCTGAAGTTTTAAATAAGAAATCCAAAGCCATGAAAGATGAATTAAATGTAACTGAAATAAAAGATACTTGGAAGTCATGTGAAATTATAAAGAACAATGAGATAATTAGAGTGAATTGGGTATTAATGCCAAGTGCAATAGTGATGAATCAATTGAAATGCACAAAGTAAGGCCAGTGGAAAAGAGGTATGCACACCAAATAGGTATATATTATGATAAGACATATGCACTTGTTACAGGACAAGACATAATAAAAATGGTCTTATCCATAACAACCCTAAAAATGATGGATTGTGCAACTTGATATAAAGAGTGCATTCTTGAATGGTAAGATTTAATAAGTGAATGTGGAACAACCACATGGATTTCAAGTCAAATGTAAATAAGGACATGCCTACAAGTTAAAAAAATATGTTATATGGATTGAAACAAGCACCAAGGGTATCGTATCCAAGAATTGATGCATACTTATTCAAATGTAGATTTGTGAGAAGAATGATCCCACATTGTACAATAAAAGGAAAATTGATGGTATTTGGATTGGTGCTTATATGTTGATGATCTAATTTTTATAGAAAGTTCACCAAGAATGAAGAAATATTTCAAGAAAGTCATGATGCAAGAATTTGAAATCAGTGATTTGGATAAAATGCATTATTTTATTGGAATGGAGATACATCATATACATGATGGGGTCTTTATTTTCCATGTAAACATACACATGATATGCTGAAGATGTTTGTCATGGAAATTTAAAAGATATTTCTACTCCACTTGCACAAGTTAAAATAATATGTAAGGATGATGGAAGTGGAAGAGTTGATGATAGTAATTATAGAAGTTTGAGTGATAACCTTATGTACTTTACAATAAGAGGATATGTTTTATATGAATTATATTTTGTTTCAAAATTCATGGGTGATTCATGAAAATATCTTACAAAATCAACTAAGAGAATTTCAAGGTATGCAAAATAAACTTTAAAATTATGGAATCCATTATAATTTAGCTAATAAGATTGAGTTGGTTGGATATAGTGATTCAAACTAGGGAGGCTCAATTGATGATATGAACTATATATTAGGAAATAGTTTTTGATTGGGAAATGGATTAGCAACCTAGAGTTTAAATAAATAATCAACAATTACACTCTCAATAGTAGGACAACTACATTAGTGAGATCACAAGCAATGTGATTGATATGGATACTAGAGGTATTTGGTGAAAAGCATCTAAGTCCAACTACCATTTTTGTGAAAACATGAGTGTAATTCAAATGACTACAAATATCTTCATACAAACCCAAAGCACATTGATTTGAAGCATTATTTTATTAGATACTTAGTTCATGAAAATGAATTTGAATTGAAATATGGAAATTTGAGAAATCAAAGTGTAAACATTTTTACAATAGTGGTAAAGATTCAATTTATTTCACTAAAATATAGAATACAAATTTCCTATGATACTAAAAGAGATAAAAACCTGAACAAGACAAGAACAAGACATAAATTATAGCAATATAAAATTTGAATTGCAAATGAAAATAAAAAAAGGGAAAAAGAAATATTCTCACCCAAATTTGAAGATAATGTGAATTAAAAAGAGTCTCTCGAGATAACCAAGAGACATCTTACTCTCTCTTCCTCTCTTTATATATATATATATATATATATATATATATATATATATAACAATGTATTAAAATAGAATATATAGATTTAAAGATAGATGAAGTGTTTTTTGAAGGTTTTTATAAAATTTAGTTTTGTGTTCATTATATCATTTCTATATTGTGTTAATATTTGTTTTAAAATACCACCACACCTCAAAAAAGTTATTTATTTGTGCATTTTAAATCTAGGTGCTAGTTATTCAAGTAAAAAAGTGGATGAATTGGTCTAATATGGTTGGAATGGTCTTATAGTCATGATGCATGACTTGGTTACTAGTTGTTTGTCAAACTCACATGGAAACCAATAGATTTCATCATTTCTAGATGGGAATAATCTAGATGGTCACCAAAGGCTTGGCAATAATGTAGTCATGGAGCCAAGGTGGTTTGGTGCTAACACAATCTTGGCACCGAAATGATTTAGCACTAGTGCAATCTTGACATCAAAGTTGAAGTTGCCACTAACCTATCTACTGAGGAGTCCAAATAGGTTCTAAGGTTAAATTTATGTGTCTTTTGTATCACGAATTGATGAAATATAATAAATCCTAACTTTTCTAATAATAGTCTTAGTTTATAGCATCTCAACATATATTAATAGTAGATACAATTGACATATATTAAGCCTTTATATGGTGATGTTAGCATTCAAGGTAAAGTTGGCACCATGAACATTTATCACACCATTAGATGTCATGGTGTTATCCCATCAACTAAGAAGCTTTGAGGGACATTAGATGCTTTGGAAAGGTGTCATTTTGGAGTCTCAATCCATGAGGACTTTGAGCAACCTATGTTGTTCTTCGAAAATTCATCCACATTGAAAAATGATGGTCTTTATTGCTCCTAAATTCAAACCAAAAAATTATCTTGTCAAATATTATGAGTGTGTGTAAATGGAATTTAGATATGACACATCATGAATGGATTGCACTCAAGCAAAGGTTTCAATAAAGTGTACAGTCTAGAATTTATAAAGGAAATCCATAAAATATAAATAACAAAGAAAAAAAAAAATTTTATATAGAAAAGTAGAGCAACAATCCTCCATAGATCTCTAGGGTATGAGAGAAACGAACATTATTCCATTCATAATAGTGCAAAATACATAATATACAACAGGCTCATATTAGCCCATGAGAATAGGATCGTAGAAATAAATTACAACCCTACATAAAGCTCATGCTAAGTTAAGTCTAACAATAATATTCCACTAACTAAAAATAATGGAATAACAACTATAATATGCTAATATAGAATTAACAATAAGATGCTAATTATTATCACGAAATAATGTGATAATATAGAATAACTAACCTAGTTACCCTAACATCCCCCTTATTACATTATTTTGAAATACAAAGGGAGTTGCAAAATAACTCAAATTTGACACGTGCAAGTGCCTTAGTAAAAATATCTGCAACTTGATCATTGGTGGGAATGTACTGAAGTTGAATGTGGTGCCTTGGAACTTTGTCTCAAATGAAGTGACATTGATTGTCAATGTGTTTGGTTCATTCATGAAACATTGGATTCTTAACGAGCTTCAAAACACCCCGGTTGTTGCAAAATAAGTGAATTGGAGATTTGGATGGAAGACCCATACTTGTCAAGATGTGACACAACCATATCACCTCACACACTGCTTCTCATGTGGAATGATACTCTACCTCTGTAGATGAAATAGCAACCACATGTTGCTTCTTGCTATGCCAAGAGACATGACTAAATCCAAGATGAAAAATATATCCTAAAGTTGTCTTTCGATCATCATATAAGTCGGTATAGTCTGAGTCTGTGTATCCTTTCAAGAAGAATTGATCATTATTTGTGTACTCTAGGCCATACTCAATAGTACCATAGACATAGTGAAGAACGCATTTTAGTTCTTTCCAATGAGTGACCTTAGGCTCTTGCATGAACCTCAAAAGATAATTTACAGCAAACACGATATCTGATCTAGTGTTCATCAAATATATGAGAATCTTGATAAGATGGCGATAGTGAGTACCATCTACCTGAGGTGAATCATCATACCATGATAACTGAAGCACTAATTCCAACGGAGTTGCCATTGGCTTGCAATCAGTCATGCGATAATTTTCTAACAATGTCTTGGCATACTTTTTTTGTGATACCTTTATGTGGTGCTTCTTCTGGTTCACTTCCAAGCCAAGAAAATAGTGAAGAAGTTTGAGATCTATCATCTAAAAATATTTACACAAGTCACTTTTGATGGCAGTTATCAATATTTCTAAGTTGCATGTGATAATCAGATCATCCACGTAGAGTACAAATAACACTATTTTAGAACCTTATTTCTTGAAATAGAGATTTGCATTTGATGGAATTCTCTTAAATTTATGCTGCAATAGGTGATCATCCATCTTAATGCGCAAATCTCATGGAGTTTTTTTCAAACTGTTGGATGTGTCTCATTCTTTTTCGAAAAAGAATTGTACGACAGGCACTACAGTGCAAAAGACTACGGGTAGGGGGGGTCCGGGGGGGCTGGAGGCCCCCAAGGACCCCCGACTATGGTAAAGGTGATTACATAATAGGTGATGGCTCGGGGTGCGTAGGGGGATGCCCTCGAATTCAGTGAAAGTGTTAGATGTCGGCGAAGCCGGCGGCGATTTTTTCACCTACTTTTATCTCTATTTTTCACCTACTTTTATCGCTACTTTTGGAGCAACCCCCGGGATTCCCATGGTTGGTGGGTGGTTAGTGGGTGTGGGTGGTTTAGCCCATGGTGTTGTATCCATGGTACCCTAATACCACTTGGTGGTTTAGGGTTGTATGAGTTTCCTTATATAATTATTGTAATGTCCCGTTTTAGGGATGAGAGAGAGAATAATATATCAAGGAGGATAGACTCTTGTTTGCTGGACTAGCCCAAATTGGGTGAACCAGGGTAAATCTTGTGTGTTATATGTGCATTGAATGGTGTCATTATTTCCTTAGTTATTATTTTTGCATTATTTTTAGAATATGTTTCTGTAATTTCTCTTCACAAACCATACAAGGACTTGACCAATTTGCAAACTTTCTGCTCTTGGCCTTCTACTTCAAATCCTTTAGGTTGTGATATATAGACCTCCTCTTTGACATAAAAATTCAAGAAGGCACTCTTGAAATCCATTTGATGTACTTTCCATCCGAACTGTGCTGCCATAGCACAAAGGACTCAAATGGTAGTCATCCGAGAAGTAGGTATAAAATTTTCCTCATAGTAGATGCCTTATTTTTGTGCATAACCCTTTGCAACAAGATGGGCATTATGCTTATCAAATTTTCCATTTACCTTGTACTTTACTTTGTACACCCATTTGTAGCCAATGGGCTTCTTTCCATGTAGCAGATCAACAAGCTTCCAAGTCTAATTTTTCTTCAGAGACATGTACTCTGCATCCATAAAAGCCTTCCATTGTGGCTTACTAAGGGCATCTTGTACTATGGTGGGTTCATGCTCATCAAGTGAAGACATAAAAAACCTATCATCATCCACTTCCATATCCTCTGTTTCTCTCGATCTATAGAAATCTTCTCAAAGGATTGATAAATATCATCAACCTCAGTAGTCTCTGTTGTAGCTTTCTCTTATCAAGCCATACTACGAGTACGAGGTCTATTGAAAGTCATATATGGTGGTGTGGATATCTTTGAGTCTTTGATAGTACTTGTATACCACTTAGAAATATTTTTTTGTGGCAAATAATAAGGATACTTCTCAACCTTAGACTCCTCAAAATCAAGGTATACATTGGATGTGTTTTGTGATGTGAAAGCTTCATCAAAAACATCTCTATTGATATGAATCTTCTTGGTCAAAGGATCAATCAATTGATAACCCTTAGAATGCTCATCATATCCAAGAAGAACACATTGCAAGGTCTTCTCATCTAGCTTCTTCCTTTTTTCTTTTGGTATGTGCATAAAAGCCTTACATCCAAAAATGCGTAGATGAGAGATGGAGGGTTTTTGACCACTCCATGCTTCCTGTGGAGTTATTCCCTTTAGGTACTTTGTGGGTGCCCTATTCAGTAAGTATACTGCTATTGTGATAGCTTCTACCCAAAATTACTACTCTATATGGGCTCCTATTATCATACAATGAACCATTTCCATGATGGAACGGTTCCTCCGCTCAAAAACTCTTTTTTTTTCTATGGAGTATAAGTAGTAGTGAGTTGTATCTTGATTCCATTGCAATAAAATATGGGGAAAATTATTTAGATGTGAACTCCCTCTCTCGATTTGAGCGAAGGGTTCTTATAGAAGTCCCTGACTCCTTTTCAATAGATTTCTTGAATTTCGAGAAGTAACTGAAAGATTTTGATTTTATATGAAGAAATAAAACCCACATATTCTATGAGTAGTCATATACAAACAAATGAAAGTACCTCTTCCCCCCATAACTATTTGTGTGAAAGGACTGCACAAATACGGTGTGAATTAACTCCAAAGGTTTCTTTGCTCATGAAGAGTTCTTTTCAAATGGTACTCTATTTTGCTTCCCTGCTAAGGAATTAGAGCACACTAGAAATATAGAGAAAAGGGAGGGAATGCCCTTTACCATCTCATATTTACTTAGCTTAAGTAAATATCCAAAACTTAGATGCTCGTATCTCTTGTGCCAAAGTGAAGTTGCCTCCTTTGTAGAGACTGCCATGGCAACATGAGGGGTGGAGATAGCATCTAATGCAAACAAGCCATGCTTGTATGAATCTATTATGATGTGTTTACCCCTCTTGGTGATAAAGCAACACTTATTTCCATCCTCAACATGAAAATCAACAACCATATCCTTATCCAAAATTTGAGGTACTGACAACAAATTGTTCGTCAATCCTGGAATATATAGGACTCTATCAATCTAACATTTTCCATATGGAAGAGTGACTAAAAATGTGCCCTCACCTTGAACCTGGTAGGTCTTATCATTAGCAATAGTTACTGGTTTGCCTACCTTGGCTTCAAATATCTCAAACCACAACTTTTCACTAGTCATGTATTTACTGGTACCAGAATCAATATACCACACAGGATCCTTTTGCTTGGAGGTTGTGTTAGTCATGATCACCTTGTGTGCCCATTTAGAATCTGAGTCTAATTCTTCAATAGAAATATTCACCTTGGGTTGCTTGTTTTTTTTTTGTGGTTTGTTATGGCCCTTGTTCTTAGGTTGTTTATTCTTGTACCAACACCGATTGGTTTCATGGGTATATTTCTCACAAATTTTGCAATATATCTTCGGTTGTTGAGGTTTTTTTCCCTTAGAATCCTTGGAAGAAGATCCTCCCTTCTAAAAATTACCTTTCTTCTTAGAACCCTTCTTGTTGGAATAGAGGGTTGTATTAGAAGCTTCATCTTTTTGAAGTTGAATGACCTCCTCATTCTGAAGCATATTGACCAACTCCACAAAGGTAACTTGTCATTGTGAAACTTGAAGGGAAGTTATCAACATTATGTATGAATCCGATAAATCTCTCAAAATAATTGAATTAAGGAGCTTATTCTCTACAATTTCTCATATAGAATTCAACTTTGACTTCGACTCAACCACTTTGTAAAGAAATGGTTCAACTATCTCTCCATACCTCATACTCAAACTGTGAAGTTGAGATTGAAGGTGAAGAATGGTGGAATCATTCTTACCCTCATAGATGGTCTTAAGGGCATCCCATGCCTCTTTACCATGTTCTATGTCAGTTATGTGAGGTTGAACTTCATCTAAAACAACAAGCAAGATGAGCACTCTTGCCTTACTATCTTTCTTGTCAAATGCAATCTGATCTATAGTTGGTGTTGTAGGTTGAGTTGTCGTGTCAGTTGGTGATTTAAATCTTGTTATCGTGCCAGAAACAACATTCCACAAATATTCCATTTGTCTAATAGCCTTCATTTTTGTTTTCCATGGTGTGTAATTAGAACCTTTGAGTAACTTAGTATTTGTTAGGTACTTGTGTATAGCGGCCATAATAAGGGTTCCTTATATCACCAAATGGTCTCCGTTTCTTTATATCTGTCAAGCATTTATACCAAACATCTTGATATACCCACCCTTACGTGAGGGATACTATAGGTATGTGAGAGCAAAATGATAAGTGGTACATAGGTGGTACTGAAAGAGAATCATTTTATTTATGACACCTACCATAGAAGGTCTTTCCTCATGCATGGGGCATAACTTCCCCTAAATACTTTGGATAGACATTTCATCAGGATTTACGTCTAACAACAATAACGATTAGGGTAGTGAATGGAGTGAAAAAAATTACAAACAGTAAACTTATATGTCCTCGAAAATTAATAGAGAACAAGATTAGACATTTTTGTTGCAACTATGTTAGGCGCTAGATACAGTAGCCCAAAGCACGACAACTTTACTTGTAAGTGTGGGCCAGAGGTACCGTTTATACTAAACACTACTGTGCAAATAAATTGCATGGATGGGTTCAATTTTTGGGGACTTATAATGCTTAATTTTAAACTTTATGATGTAGTGCAAAAATAATAATGGAAATGTAAATGCAACATACAACAAAAAGTGCCCACAAAAATTGAAAATTTAGGTGTTGATTTCCACCAAAAATGCACCTAATTACAATGCCAAATTGTTTTTCAAAATGAAAATTCACTCTCTATTTCCCCCCTTTTCATCTTGTTTTGATAATTTTGCAATAAATTGACATAAAACAAATGTCCCCTGGTTTTGCAAAAAATAGGATGAAATGGTTTTGTGCTTCAAAGGTATTTAAACTTGGTTTTAAAAGCAAATAATAATTTTAATGTAAAAAATTTTAACAAAAAAAATATTAAATTTCTTAATTGATTAAAAAAATAACAAAAATAATTAAGAAATAAAATATTTAATTGAAAAAAATGAAACATTAAAAAAAAATTGCAAATGAAAAAAACCAAATTGAAAAAAATATATATATTTGTAATCGGTGGGTTTTGAACCCCCGACTTGCCCAGTCGCAAGCACCTTAGCGCTCAACCTGAAATCAATCGAGCTAGATGATTCAATGAGATATTAAAGGATAAATACTCTCCTTTATTCCCATTGTGGCTCTCCAAGACGGTGGTGCTCCTATCCACAACGGCATCACCTCCACGATGGTACCACCTCACTGTGCTTCCACCAGCACTTCAGATGAAAACAATGTCATAGTCGGAACTATGTGCAGGAAAATAAATAGCAGAACTATCTATGACGTATGTGCTTAACCTTACAAAACAAAAAATCTCGTCTTATTGCAATAGTGAGTGTCATCAAGGTTTTAAAATGTATCCACTGATACTGCAATGGAGTGGCAAAATCCAAATGGAGGGAGGAGATAAACATCACCTACGATGAAGGAAACTTCCAACAGAATGAAAACTGTGATAAACGTAGTTTTGACCACCAGTCATGGTCACTTTAATTTGTAAACTTTGATCACTTCTATCGGTTTCTGCAAACACCTCATAGGGAGGATCTAATTCGAATGGAGTAATCACAAAGCGATGAATCTGCCACACGAATGGAGTAATCGCATCACTTTAGAAACATGTAGGTATGCAACGTGCAATGTCAAAGCTTAAGTAAAAAATGTAATAGACTAAGATTTTTGTCCCACATGAGGGATGTGGAGAGAATCTGAGGGGTTTAAAATATCAAAAATATAATTATTCGACCATATGATGGTGGTCTACCCTGCCCCACGCTCGTTTGCACATGTGCCAACTTATTTCAATCTACCACATCACCTGCCCATTATGTCGGTTTGATATCGATATACTGAGACTTAAATTTGTTGAATCCTCCACATGGATGCTCTCATGTGTTGAGGTCTACATCATGTCCAAACTTAGACTATAGGCTCTCTATCAACATATTGGTTGTATATGCCTAGGTCCACGTAGGTGTCTTCTTGAGTCTACGTAAACATCCAGGTCACCTGTCATGCGTTGGCTTACACCTGGTGTAGGTGTTTATCCCAGATCAGTAGCCTATTGTCTATTATGATGCTTAGCCATAGTCCCACCACCCTGCCCAGGGTCTGCGTCAACACAACTTGTCCAACAGTTGAGAATTCCTCATCATGTCCAAAAAATTGTCACCACTTATGTAATGTTTGTCAGGTTCCTCGATCTATGTGCCTAGGCTACCAGGGTAGAGTGGAGCGAGGAAAAAATCTCACTCTGATACCATATGAGAGCAATGAACATTATTCCATTCATAATAGTGCAAATAAATAATATACAATAGGCTCAGATTAGCCCATGAGAATAGGATCATAGAAATAGATTATAACCCTAAATAAAGCTAACACTAAGTTAAGTCTAACAATAATATTCCACTAAATAAAAATAATGGAATAACAACTATAATACGCTAACATAGCATTAACAATAAGATGTTGATGATTATCATGAAATAATGTGATAATATAGAATAACTAACCTAGTTACCCTAAAATAGGCGTGTGAAGAGGACCACTAAGATTGAATGCAAGGTTTGTGTGTTTTCAAGATATTTGAAGATGACCATTGTGTAATAGATGGAAACAAATATGCAAACTTGGAATCCTAGAAAGTGTGGGTGTTTTGAATGGTTGTAGTGAACTTATTTCATCCATAAAAATGATCCCATCCTAATTACATATTTACTAGTCTACCTAACCTTTGGATGAGGATATTAATGAAGCAACATGTTGAATAGTTGTGGTTATGCCTATTTTGAATTTCACATGGATGGAAATAAAATATTCCAATGGATTTATGTACTTATCTTTCACATTTATTTCATGCATACCTACATCCTTGGGTCATTATTCAACTTTGAGGGATGTCTCAAGCCTTGAATATTATTTTCCAATCCTTGGCTAGTATTACTCATTTTATTCAAGATATTTAAGCCAAAATCCTTGGTGTAATTCTCAAAAGAACCAAAAAAAATTTAAAAACCAAGTGATTATTGAGAAGGGGTAAAAGTCACCAAAGAATCATTTTTTATGTGCAAGATTCCTAGAGACACAATTGCTTTATCTATAAGTTATCAAACTCATCCTAGAGATATCATAACTTTTATTGCATGGTATTCAACAAATTGCTTGTCCTTCCATTCTTGATGAAGTTTCTCTATAGTCTAGTTATATTTCTCCTTAATATTATGGATACCTTTAACAATGAGTCTACCAAGTATGAGAATTTTAACTACAAATTTGCCATGGATGAAAAACAAATACTCTCTTCTTTTGCTCAAATATCATCTTGTAGATTTTGTTCTAGCTCTTCAAAAGCGCAATATCCTTTTATATTTATTGTTTCTTTTGTTCCAATTTTTTAGACCTTCCCATGACAAATTGAGATGAAAATATTAGAGCATAAACTACTTTGATACTACTTAATCTACATTTTAAGGGCCTAGGATGATGATATGAAGGACAAATCCTTTGAATTAGCTTTGTGGCATCAAATGAGTTATGACACAAAGTGGTGCTACAAGTTTGGACACCAATGACAAGATTACTCTATGAATAAAAGAAGATATAGATGCACTATGAGGAATTACTCAAGTATGTCATATAGGATATGGCACTAGGAGATTGGTGACCATTATACACTCAAGTTATTAATGTTAGGATCAATTGGGAGGCCCTCAAAAAGGGATTCCTCAATATGGATATAATACATGGATGCATATGGGAATATTTTTGATTTTCACTAATAGAACTATAGACGAGGCATTATGATAGAATCAATAAAAAAATACAATCATGATAGAATATATACATTAAAAAATGAACTCAAGTAGATATGCATGAGAGTAATAACTCTTATATTTCAAGAGAATGATACATGTGATCTCTATAGATGAGATAGAGAGAGAAGGATATGCCCTAATGTGTAAGACAAATATATAATAAATAGATATGCAAGAGGACATAGGTCAAATCCCTCTGTAGTGATTTGATTATGCAATTCATATTCTTGAGAAGGAATATTATGACACTAGGTAGATCCCTATGTAGAGATGTAATGGTATTTGTCAAAGCTTTGATATGCAAATGCAACCATTAATATTACTAGTGAGATGTAGAGTGGTGCTTAATATTTGATCATAATATTCTTGGTTGAATCCTATTCCTTTTTTATATATAAGAAGATGCAATTTACAGTTATAACAGCATAACAAATGGTTTTTTTTTTCTACATTGCCAAGTTTGCATATGACCAATCTAAAGGAGGGTCTATAAATAAGGGTGGAAAATTCCTAGACATACTTTGAAACTATTTGAAGGTGATGAGACCCAAAAATACCTCATTATTGCACAATTTTTGACTACTATATGATAAGTTAATTGCCAAATATTTGACTAAAATATACTATTTGTTAAGTGTTTGCATTATTTTATGTTAGAAATACTATATCTCTGTTTTTGACTATTTTTAGCATTTTGTGACTGATTTTGCTTGATTAAGTAGCAAGTAAAAACATGCATTTCAATTAACCAAATGTGGTATGCTGATATACATTAACTTATCAATGGTTTTTGAATGTTTTCCTGCCCTTCAACTTGTTTCAAATCCACATTGAAGCTAAAATTTTAGGACTATCATAAATCTGAAAATCTAAAAAAAACAGCCATATAAAAATCAGCAAGCTGTCACTTTATAGGAACGTCTTGAAGTTTTCAAGCAAAGCATGAGGATATGGATGGAATGAGTTTAGAAGGACTACATAAGAAATATGACCTATTTATAAGCATTCCCACATGGTCTAAATAGGTAGCAACAGGGTATAACAGAGGAGGGACAATTGTGTAGCACTGTTGCACTATTTTAGCATGGTTACTTGGTGAATGAAGTGTATAAATTTAGTAGCAACTTGATGTACTCCTTCATGTTGATATTTGAATAATTTTTCCATGTTCTAATTTGTTTGAATTTGCAAGAAATGCCAATATTTTACAACAGTGCAGTAGAGCTAGAAAATGTAGTAATTTACCATGTAAATTCTAGCAAGCTACCAATGAATGACAAGGCATGGAATTCACACATGGAGAGGAATGAAGGCTATTGCAATATGATCTTGAGGGCTAATACACCTAAGAAATGCAGCTAAAATCACTTGAAGAGCACATAATTGTTCATTCCAAAGATCTTCGGAATGAACAGACATCTTCGGAATGAGAAATACAGTCTCTTCGGAATGAGCGGACATCTTCGGAATGAGAAATACAGTCTCTTCGGAATGAGCCACTTATCTTCGAAATGAGAACAAAAAGTGCTTTTTGACTTGTTGACTAATTTTTGATGATGGAAAAAGGGAAAGAAGGTTGAAAAGGTTAAAGGAAAATATCTCCCATCTGACTTTGTCGTCCTTGCCGTCCAAAGCCACCATTCATGGAAAAGATCAATTTTGATCCTCTTATAGGATAAACCGAGAAATAACTGCAACATAATAGGAAGTTGTTTGCAAGATAGAAATGGCATATTCTGAAGTGGAGAAATATGTGTGAGATATTTCTAGACTCCTCCCATGTACTCCCACCACTGAATATGCTTTTTAAGGGCCAATGACTACTACTACAACACAAACTGTCCAGATTTGCATTTATTTCAGATCCAAAATTATTGGCAAATCACTGTAAAGTAGCACATAGGCTTATTTGAGCATGGGATATGTTATAAATATTTATATAAATAACACAACTCCCTCCTTGGTTGAGCCAGTTAGAAATTAGAATAGAGGAGAGTTTTCAATAGCAATAATTAGGACTGTACAACAATTTTCTATAACAGTTTTTAGCATGTTTTGTCATCAATAAAAGTGCAGTTATTTTATCATTTTATGTTCTGAGTGTTAATTAGTTAAGGAGTGCTTTTCACCTCCTTCTATATCAGGAAGTATGAGCCCACTTTCAGATCTAGAAGGAGGGATTTTATGACAAGTTTTAATCTGTAATTTTGCTGTAGCATGATTTAATAGATTGCTTGCCAGATTTCATTTTCTTATTTTTATTTTGTATTATGTGATTGATGTTTTCTATTATGTTTGTGTACAATATTTATATGTGTTTTAGATGACAAATTAGATTAAACATTTATTTTTTGTTTCCTTTGCTTTCAATGTTCTATTATTTTTATTTTTCAATAGCTTTCAATTTCCAGCAGATTTCATTTTGCTGTCAATTTCTATAGTAGAAGTTTGACGACCTTTTGTGGCAGGGTATTGATAGGTGTTTTATTTCCAAGCATCACTTCCATTCTACAAGAGTAAAATAGGTTTCAATTTTGCAAGTGTAATTTAGGATTTCATTTTAGTAACATTTCAATTTAGCAATTTTAATTCTGTTATTTCAATTCTTCAAAAGTAGATTAGATTTCAATTAAGAAATTTCAATTCATGCAATTGTAGTTAACTTTAATTTTCTAAAATTAGAATTAGTTTTTATTTCTTATAAGTTTCCATTCTATAGATTAGGTTTAGTGTGATACCAAAAGGCTAAACCAAATCTGTCTCACCCAATAAATGTTTGAAATATGAATGCCTGAATTGTACTCTGCCCTAGCCTTCTATCGTAGACAACCTTGGACACCACCCCGGATTGATAAGATCTTTGAGATTTAATGATGTGCTTAACGACAACACATTAGAAGGTATGCATTTCATGTACTATGCTACTCTATAGATATTATCCTTAATGCAAAATTTATAATGCTACTTGAACTATAGAGGTAGCCTAAACAAGATTAAAATATTGGAGACAAGTGAAACAAATTTGGCATTAGGGACTTTAAAAATTGCATGCCTTCTATAAATTATAAATTAATGCTCTGATGACTCGAAATGCCTTAAATACAAATGTCAATAAGCATTCATTATCAATGTACAAGTATATACTCACATATGTGACAAGCATGGGAATTTTAAATTTAAAAAGAAAATGCTTTCATGTTCCTTAGGAATTTAATGTTAAATTCTTCATAACAATGGAAGTATCTTAAACAAAAAATTAGAATCTTTTATCGATCTATACAAATTATAAATAAAAAAATGATGATGATTCATTACAAGTCATATCAACCCATTTTTTTTGTAGATATCGTAACACAACATATTCATCAAAAAATATCCCTAGCAATGGAAATATCTTGGATGGAAAACTTGACAGAAGCTTTTAAAGTAAATTTAAATCAATATATACAACTTGTAATTATAAAAAATGTGGATACGTTTTTTACAAGTTAAATAACCAAAAAAAAAAGTTTGTGTAACTTTAATAAGTATATTAATATTGATGGTTTTTTAAGCCTTAATACTACCAAAAATATCACAAGTTAAATATCATAGGATCAAATATAATATAGCCATAATACAATAAGGTCAAGATAATAATATGAATAGAATATTATGAGCAAATTAATATGTATATCAAGGCTAATAATATATCAAATAGCATTCAATAATAAGTAGCAATATGAATGTAAATAGCCTAAATCATACATGTACTAAGCATGTAGAACAACTTACAATATTAATTACTCAAAATGTATGTAATATTTATTACTTATCTTTCCCTTATAAATATGATAGTGATGCTCATTGTTCTCTATAATGTGATATTATTGATCATGGAGTAATATGTCCATAATATAGCCATAGTACTATGACTCTTTGGATACTTGATTATTCGTTTCCATATGCCAAGTCTCATGACTCTTGGTTTATCTACTTGACACTTGCATACTTGATGAACACTTGACTCTATTATGTATGCACACCTATACATGACTCTTGACCTTCACTTTGCACACTCTAACCTAAGACACTTGTGCATATCTTTACATTACATATTTGCACTCTTACATATAAGACACTTGTGCACATATTTACATTATATATTTGCACTCTTACATATAAGACACTTGTGCATATAGACTCAAATTACACTTGCACACTAACTCACATGACACTTATGCATTTACTATATATTACATTTTTACATGACACTTGTGCATATGTTGCACATTCACACTTACATAAAGAGGAAATATAACTCACACTCTAAACTATGACTCAACCCTAATCTATTATTTACAAATGTACCATGAAGATACCATGGGGTACATTAACATGTATCAAATAATGTAATATACTCTAGCACCCCCTTATATTATATTATTTGGTTATTGAGGACTTTAGTCTTCAATCATGGTCTTCATATTCATCATTTTTTTAAAGTTACCTTTCAATGTATGTGATCTTCTACTCAAGCTCCATCAATATCATCTTCTTGCTTGACTTCTATTTTTAGTTCATCTACAACATCATGTTCAATTTTTGTAGCTTCAAGATTGCAAGTTTCTTGAACTCTCTCATTGTCATTATATTCTTGCATAAGAATATTTCCTTTGCCTTTATCTTTAGAATTACTATGAGATCTACCTTCTTTGTAAGACAAATTTGGATCATATTTGATCCACCTTCCTTTTCCTTGTTTTCTGAATATTTTTCTTCTTATGTTTTAGAAATTGTATTCTTGGATTCATTGTTATAATATGCTTCATAAATGAGAATTTAAAAAATATAATCTAATTTGAATACTAATGCTCTTTCAAATATTCTACAATATTTGTCCTTGTACCAATAAAAAATAGAAGAATGATATTTTCTTCCATGATATTTACATGGATGAAGACTCCAACAATTTACTTTTTCATGACCAATTCTATTGCAATAAACACATCTTGAATATATTTTTATTTCTTTATTCATCCTTCTTAGAGTTTCAATTTTATCTGTATTCTTGGTAAAACAACATAACCATTTATGTACTACCAAAACTACTCTTTCCTTATTTTCCATGTAGATAAGTTGTAGATGATGGTCTTCAATATTTTTAGTAGATTCTGATTTTGTAATTGATGAACTACTAGAATAAGATTTTGTAGTAACAAGATCCAATTTTGTATCCTCATGATTATTTTGTGATCTTGTTGGTTTCTCCTCACTATCAAGGTCATCTATCATTATTTGAAAATAAAGTTTCAATTTATTTACAATATCTTCATTATCTATATTGAATGCATTTTTAATTTCTTCCATGATATGCAAACAATGTTAAGATTTATTTCCTTTTATGTAGACAACATTATAAATCCTAGGTTTTTTGGACTTTATAGCATACTTTAATCTTCCCTAAGTATCTAGGTTCCAATAATTAACATTATTTTAATCTTTTTTAAAAGGTTAATCTTTGTATTAGCTTTGCTAATTAAGAGGTGATTGCTATTTTAGAATTGAGAGCATATAGGAGTTAAGTTAGAGTTTTATATTTAGTGGGTGAGTCATATAGCTAAGTTAGGAGGATGTTCACGGGAATAAAACTTTTTCTAGCTATATAATTCTATAATCTAGTTCTTCAAAGAACTATAAATTATAACCTTTTGCAAGCAATATAATTCAAATGAGTTATTTTCTCATTTTGGTATCAGAGCATCCCAGGTTTGCTCAGACGGATCAAAACCTATGGAGAGTGGCATGAAGATATCTGAAGCACGCACTTTGTTAGAGAAACTCAAGTGGCCAACACTCATTAGAGTTACAAGGAGTCAGTCATTGTGTTTGATAAGAGAAGAGTGACATCAAGAGGCTTTGTCACTAGAGTGAGCTAAGAAGATCTTGAGTAAATAATTCATAGCTCATGCATACTGAGGTATTTTTTGATGAAATTTTGATATTTTTTATATAATTGCATCAAGAGGATGCAGTAGAAAGTTCAAGTGATTTGGAGTTCATTTGATAATTTTATTAGCATTTTGAGTTTTGCAATAAAATGGTTGTATAAGGTGGAAGAAAGGGTATTTTATTCTAAAATTTTGGAATAAATTTTATTTAGATAAAATTATTATTCAGGAAAATTTTCAGGCCATTTGGATCTGTATTGATCGATTTGTGTGAATATTGATTTTTTCATCAAAAAATCCTAGATCCATAATTGTGATAAAAAGGGAAAAAGTAAATGATCACATATTTTTCACCTTTGTGATTTTTCTTCTAAAATTTAGAGGGTTTTTAGATAATTATCTCAAAAATACAGAGTTTAATTTTCATAAATTTTTGGAGCTTTATGGATTGATTTATGTAAAAATTATTGAGGTTGTCTCAAAAAACACTCTAAGATCTAGAAATGATGAAAGTAAATTGATCACATATTTCTCATTCATGTGAATTTTATTATTAAATTTAGTGGGTTTTTAGATACAAATATCAAAAGTATAAAGTAAAAATTTTAGTTTGTTTCAATCAATATTGGCTGATTTATGATAAATTTGGTGCTTGAGATTTTGGTAAATAAAAAAAGCATGTATTGTTGCAATCAGAGGAAGGAGGTGACTGTGTAGTAAAAGAAGATTTTATGCTGCTATTTATTGCAAAAAAATATTGTATTAGAAGCTATATATATTATTCCAAAGTTTCTTTGATTGGCATCAATGTTTGCCAATAACAACCTGCCCATTCCTGAATTTAATGGGCTGGATTATGAGTATTGGTCTATCAAGATGAAGATATTACTCATAGGCAAAGTTTTATGGGATATTGTAGAAGAAGGCTAAACTAAACCAATAGATTGGACTATTTTAAATGCATATGATATAACTAATAAGAAGGGTTACCAAAAGAAGAACTCTTTTGCTCTCTACCATATCCAAGCAGCTTTGGAGAAAAGTATCTTTTTGAGGATTGCTTCTTGTTAAAAAACCCTAGAAGCATGGGGTACCTTGAAATATAGATATCAAGGGAGAAATCAAGTGAAGCAAACAAGGCTTCAAAATTTGAAGAGATATTTTGAGAATCTCAAAATGCAAGAAGATGAAAGAGTGGGAGATTATTATGTGAGAGTCAAAGCAATTGTAAACAAAATCGAGACACTAGGAGAAGTTATAAAAACTGAAGTGGTTGTGAAGAAAGTGTTGAGAACACTTATTCATAAGTGGAATCATATTGATATTATTATTGAAGAATCTAAAGATATTTCTACTCTAACATTTGATGCAGTAATTGGTTCTTTGATGTCCAATGAAGAGAGACTCCAAGATTCTGCATCATCAAGCTTTGGAGGTGATGAAAAATTATTCTCATCCAAAGAAGGTGAGACTCATGGTAATACACAAGGACGAGAACAAAGGAGAGGACAATATTCAAGAGGAAGAGGAATAGGTAGATAAAGAGGTGGCTACCAAGAAAAATGAAGAGGAAGAGGAGGTGACAAGTCTTGTTATCATTGTGGTAATCTTGGTCACTTTGCTAGAGATGTAGACTAAAGGCTTATCAATATGGGAGAAGTAATAATTATGGAAACTATGGAGAAGAGGAAGGAGCTTATTCAAATTTTTTCCTCACATATGGAAAATCAGATCAAAATCTGAATGAAACTTGGATTTTGGATACTGGTTGTTCAAATCATATGAGTGGCAAAGAATAATTATTTGCTATAATGGATTCCACATACAAGTCCAAGATCAAATTGGAATATGATAAGGCCCTACAAGTTGAAGGTATGGGTGCCATGGAGGTTCCAACAAAATAAGTCACAAAGAAGGTAAAAAACATCTATTACACTCCCAAACTCCAACATAATTTTCTTAGTGTTGGAAAAACCATGGAAAAGAACTACAAACTTGTTTTTGAATATGGAAAATGTGTAATTTTTAACAAAAATAATATTAATAGAGTTTTCGCAAATGTACCTATGAAAAAGAATAGGTAATTTTCTCTTAAGTTTAGGGAACAAGGAGGTGATCAACTTGCTAGTGTGGCAATAGCTAATCCAAGTGTGCTTTGGCACTTAAGATATGGCCATCTTAATTTTTTATGCTTGAAGTTGTTGACTTCACAAGCTATGGTGTGTGGATTACCAAAAGTTGAAGAGCACAAGGAGGTGTGTGAAGGATGTGCTTTGGGAAAGCACTCAAGAACAAAGTTTCCAAGAGGTCAAGCATGGAGAGCAAGTCATCCACTACAATTGGTACATTTGAACATTTGTGGTCCAATGCATACCAAAAGCTTGGGTAACAATTATTACTTTCTCACTTTCATTGATGATTTCTCTAGAATGTGTTGGATTTATTTTTTGAAAACTAAAGATGAAGCTTTTGAATATTTCAAGGATTTCAAAAATAATGTAGAGAATAAAAGTGAGTATGTTGTAAAAGGTTTAAGTACTGATAGAGGAGGGGAGTTTTTCTCAAATGCATTTCTCAAATTTTGTAAAGATTGTGGGATAAAAATGCAATTAACTACTGCCTACACCCCACAACAAAATGGTGTGGATGAGAGAAAGAACCACACTATTCTAGAAATGGCTAGATCAATGCTTCAAACAAAGAAACTAAGTAGCAAGTATTGGGTTGATGCTATTAGGACAAGTGATTACATTTTGAATAGGAGTCTTACTTCTAGTTTAGATGGGATAACTCCATATGAGGGATGGTATGGCAAAAAGCTAAATGCAAAGCACTTCAAAAATTTTGGTTGTCTTGCATATGCACACATTCTTTATGAGACAAGAAAGAAACTTGATCCCAAAATTCAAGCAAGTATTTTCATTGGGTATTGTGAGTCTTAAAAGGCATATAGACTCTACAATCCAAAAACACACAAATTTGTAATCTCAAGAGATTTAATTTTTGATGAAGGGGGAGAATGGGGTCATCAAAAATGTTGTGTTGATGATGGATCTCAAGATGAAAGCTCCTCTCAAGTGCAGCTCATTAACAAGAACAACAATGGAAGTCCTCCTTCAAGTCCAAGAAAGAGTTCTACTTCAAGTACAATAAGTGCTACTCCAAGTCCCCCACAAAGACCACCAATATCATCAAGTTCTTCTCCAATGCCAATGGAAGAAGATACACCACAAAGAGGTAAGAAAAAACTTCAGTACCATCCTTCTTTTCAAATGATGGACAAGAATTTTCAAATAAGATACACTAGAAGCCAAGCTAGTGAGATGAATGAAGTCTTTAAAAGACTTGAAAATTTGCACATGTATGGTGATGAAGAATCCCAAGAGCCTAAGGGAGATGTTGTAAACTATGCTTTAATGACTAGTGTAGAGCTAGATCCATCTAGTTATGAAAAAGCATGTACTCATGATGTATGGCAACAAGCCATGAAAGAGGAAATGACCTCTATAAAAAAGAATGACACATGGGAGCTAGTGGAGCTTCCTAAGGGAAATAAATGTATTGGATGTAAATGGGTCTATAAGACCAAGTTAAATGCTTATGGGAGCATTGAAAGACACAAGGCAAGGCTAGTAGCAAAAGGGTTTACTCAAAAGTATGGGATTGACTATGAGGAAACCTTTGCTTCGGTTTCTGGACAAGAGACCATCAGACTGGTACTTTCCTTGGCTACCCACAAAGGGTGGAATATTCAACACATGGATGTTAATATTAACTTCCTTAATGTGTACTTGAAAGAAGAGGTTTTTGTGCAACAACCTCAAGGCTTTGAAAACAAGGTAAGGAGAACCATATCTACAAATTGAAGAAAACATTGTATGGACTGAAGCAAGCACCAAGGGCATGGTACTCATGCATTGATGGCTACTTTCAAGACTATGGACTCACTAGGAGCAAAAGTGAATCTACTATCTACCACATGAAATCATGTAAAGACATGCTTATTGTATGCTTATATGTGGATGATCTAATATTCATGGGTAGTAGTGCTAAAATGAATGAGGAGTTCAAAAAATCCATGATGAAAGAGATTGAAATGAAGGATCTAGGGTTGATGCATTACTTCCTAGGAATGGATGTATATCAAAAAGGAAATGGGATCTTCATATGTAAATTTAAATATGCTCATGACATGATAAAGAAATTTGCTATGGAGCAATGCAAGTCAGTTGCAACTCTAATAGGTCTATTGTGGCTGCTCCACAACTAGCCCCAAAGCTTGAGGACCCACTTTTAATTTTGGGTTTTTAGGAGTTTCCTTACCTTTGATTGATGTTTTTCCTTCATGGTTGCAATAAAGGTATTAAATTTCGAATGGTTGATCAAGGTTTCCGTTATTTGCTCACAAATCCAATGATGAAGTTGGATGAGTTTTGGGTCATCTTTGAGTGATAGTTGTCGAAAGGTTTATGCCCATAAGTTTGATTTGCTAGTTTGCATTGTAGGATAGTGCCTCCTTTGTCATCTTCTTGGTCTTTTGGAGTGTTAATAGGTCGGAAGTGTTTGTCTTTCTCCCATGATTGTGTTTTTTTTAGGTGTTGCGTTGATTAGATATTTTGAGTGTAAAGTGAATTTTAAAAGTTTTATTTTTCAATTCAAATGGATTAAAACTTTTAAAATAATGAAAAAACCAAAATAACAAAATAAAATCTATATGTATTTATATATAGGTTTAATAAAACAAATAAAAATAAATAAAAATTAAAATTAATAATATATATTATTATATATTATATATAATAATATATATATAATATAAAAATAAAATAAAGTATAAAGATGAAACTAAAAATTAATTTAGCATGACCTATTTACTCTTATATCTACATAAGAAGGCAAGTGAAGCGAAACCATACCTTTTAAGGAAGGTTTTGAGGACCTTCGATTTAATGTTTCATTTCTTATGTTTAAAAGATACTAATGACCATGTCTTCTTGTGATTCGCAGGTTACATGAGGAGACCATGAACGCGGCATCAGCGTTGAAGCATGAGAGATGAAAGGATATGGTTTACGTGGACCACATCGAAGAGTTTACCGTCGAGGCCAACGCAGACGGGAACCGAATCCAACGCTGACAAGTGAGCCGACGTGGCGGTCGTGAGGAGACTTAAGGACCTGACGGAAGGACTCAGTGGATGCCACGGTGTGGATGCAGGTTGCAACCAATGAAAAAAAAGGTGCGGTGATTGGAGAGATCTGGATATATGGGGGACAAAACTCCTGACATGACACATTTTCAAAGATGGAAGCGTGCAACAGCATCAACGATGATACCAAGACAACACAGGGTGATAGTGCAGCGTTCGAGTTGGTTTATGTGGCTGACGTGGAGATTGAGATGCCAATGGGAATCTCTTGTACTTCAAAGGGGCATTAGTGATGGCAGTATCTAACATCGTGGATAGGGTTTGGCGTATTCAACCAAGGATTCGATCGCGGGTGACGAGTGACAGTGAACGCCCCAGCTGCGAGAGGATGCCGTAGAAGGGTAAAGATGTCGATGTAATCAAACATAAATATTTGAGGAGTACACATCGTGGCCAGCGAGGCAATGCTAGTATTAGTCAATCAAGACCGAGTCCTATTTCAAAATCTGAGGAAACAAAGGTGGTTTGACAACTCAGAAATGAGCCTTCGAGGATAACATGGATGCCGCAGATAAGCAAAAGACCCACGAGAGAGTTTAGTGAATGTCAGGAGACTGTGGGTTTCAGGGCAGGACTCGACGAAGTCCAAGGTTCCATCAACATTGCCTATGAAACAACTATTTAGAAATGGTAGACTAACAGGCCGACGCATGTGATTGGACAACATTTGCGTTGAAACAGTGTCGTAGAAATCCCACGATGGACGCGTGTAGCAAAGGCCGAATGTGGACGGTAATGTCTGGGGATGACCCAGAAGGTTTCAAAGAGCTCGGTGGATGTTAGGTTCGACAGAACATAGCTGCCAGCGTGGTGATAAGAACATAAAGGCTTCAGCTTTTAATGTGACATTGAACGTTTCAAATGCGGTTGGTAGGGAACGTTTTGAATAATTTTTTTTTTCTCACGTGGCATGCATTGACATCGGCTGTTGAAGCAATGTAATAGGACTGAAGAGAATAGTAGGAGCAGAGATAATTTCATCAGGGAAAAAGTAGGATGGGAGCATGGCATTTGAGACAGTGAAAATCTTGGCAAAAGGAAATCTGCCTTAGACAGAGGCTCTGACGAGTTCGTAGTGAAACGTCTCTCTGTCACGAGGACAAAATTAGATAGCACTCATAAAGGTGTAGGTGGGTAGATGAAAACCCTAAAATTATCCACAAACCCTAGATTGGAAAACTCGCCTATACAATTTCAAACAGAGTGTGGGAATGTTGTTTGGTTCGTCGAATGGAGGCTGGTCTTCGTCGTTGATTTCGAAAGCCAAAGGAGCCTGCGGAGATGGATGCTGGAGGTAAGTGGAGTTTGAGGCAGCACAACGGATGAGCGCACGACTTACAGGAAACGTAAGGCATTCATATGATGTTGATATAAGTTGTTAATGGCTTTATTAGATTTAAATAAATATTTTTAAAGCTTATATTTTATAAGGTAAAGTTTTAAGTTTTTTATTCCAGGACTTTAAACTTTACGTTATATAATATAAAATTTTAAATTCCTTTATTAAATTTTAATAAAGTTTTTCTCAACGTTTATATTTTATAATATAAAATATATTAAGTTCTTTTATTATATTTTAATGAGGGTTTAAACTTTTCATTATATAATACTAAATATTAAGCTTCTTTATTAATGTTAATAAAGGCCCTTAAGGTTTATTATTATATGATATAAAGTTTTAAATTTTTTTTGTTAGATTTTAATAAAGATCCTTTAATTTTTTTATATTATAAGGTCCTGTGGGAGTTATAAGAGGTAAAGGAGAATTATAGAAAATGATAAAGCAATGTAATTTGTTTCATTGTTTTGTTATTATTTAGATTAACGCAACCAAGTATGGGAAGTTGAAACGAACCATTGGAGAAATTTTTTAAAAGAATAATGAGGCCATTTGGCAAGAGCAAACTTTGTGTGCAAGATCTTCATTTTGGCAAGAGCAACCTTTGGCAAGATCTTCTTTGTGGCTAGAAATGTTCTAACCAAAGAAAACTTTTGACTGTAAGATCTTCATTTCCGCAAGAGCAACCTTTGTGTGCAAGATCAAAGGAAGATTACGTTTAAGACTACTATTTTACTGTGTATTCTTTTGATGTATTATTTTCTGCTTATATCTATTTGTTTATGCCATGAAATGGGTTGCAATAGGTGAATGCTAGAGATAATGCAAATCTATTTTGTCCTTTGAGTCTCGCTTTTGATATTATATGATTGTGCTTGTGTTGCAGGTCCGTTAGGTCAAGTTGTTTTAGATTCATCTCATAACTTGGGGTTTTGCAGGGAGGGGATTGCTAACCAAATTTGATGTCATTTGTTTTTCTAGCTGACCTTGTAGATTCTATTTCTACTCTTATATTTAAAATAAAATTTTCAGTTGCATATTTTTGATTCTAGTCCATCTAGAATTTATGTTTGTTCCATTCTGGTCCATTCCAGAATTTTTGTTAAGTATTTCCATTATGGTCCTTCCAAAATTTTTGTTTGTTTTCAGTTTTCATGTTCATTCTAGTCCATTTTCTAGAATTTCTTGTTTTATTTCTGGTTCATTTGTTTCTATTTTGGTCCTTATCCAGAATTTTTGCACCTCCAAATACATCAATTTAATTTTAAGATAAAACACTGGTTTAGGAGGGCTACTAACATCAAATTCACTCTAAGGTAAATAAATCAAATGAATGCTAACATGCTAACCTACTAACTTCTACTAACACCAAATTCTGACATAGGAATAGTGGAACACTTACAATGAATATAAAATGGATCCACTAACTTATAAATGAATCACACATTAAAGACATGGATTTTAAAATGAAGTGGACAATTCCACGCATTTTTGCATTTGAAATCCTTTTAATTTGAAGATAAAAGTCGTTTGCTAACTAGGATTCAGGGTAGATTATACTAATATCAAGAGCACTAAAAGGAATCAATGTTTTGTATTCTGGAAGGTTTTAGAGATCATAATTGCTAAGCATTGTTTGAATTATTCAAAGGCCCCTTGTTAACTATCACTTGCAGGGTTTGAGCTTATTCTGGTATATATTTGTTGTTATCTAATTTTCATTATACTCACAAATGTTTACTTACTAGAACCTTGGAGAAATGGGTGATTTCACCTAATTTCTTTGCAAGAGAGAGTTTTCAATTCAATACTCTATTTGTGGTGATCATTTTGCAATAGGGTAAAATATTCACTCAACATTTTGGTGCTAGAAGGAGGGCCTTCTTTATTGCTTTGTGATTTAGATCTTGTCTAACGATTAACATGGGTAGTTTTGTTTCCATTTGTATCGCCCAAATTTTTTGCACCTTTACCTTCGGGCTAAAGGATCCATGCCCTGGAATGGGGATGCGAGAAGGATGGGACAATACCTCGGACGGAGAGGCCCTTTGAAGGTCGCACCTCTCGAGGATGGGGTATGAGGGTGAATTTTTGACGGATGGTGGGGTTCACCAGGAAAATTTGAGTGGCATTTTCCATGCCTAGGTTGAGAATGGGTTTGATGTGTTCATTTTATATTCAATCATTCATATTCCTAGGTTGGCCAAAACGAATCTAAGCTATTCTATATGAAATTTTGGGTTTATATGAAGACAACAAACATGAATGAATCCTAAATACGAGAGACTATGTGAAATGGAGAGGAATACACCTGATTCTTGATGTCTGATGAAGATTCTGAAGCTTGTAGGAGTCCAGATCATCCCAGATATGATAGGATCATCTGTAATTGTATAGAATCATCTCAAATCACAGGTGATCGTTTGAGATTAGACAAGATCGTTGGCGACCTGACGAATTCATCAGAAACCTGCAATCATGGAAATAGACACCAAAAACTGAAAATGCAATTGCAAGAATGATGCAAAATGGTAGAAATAATAGTATAGATGCTTAAATAATAAATCCAGATACCAAATCCAATGGGATGCACTGTTTTAATAACTTATTTTCAATTTTATCATGCAAATATGCTAAATGAGGTGAACTCCAGGATGCAGAACAAAAATAAATTGATCTGATGCACAATTAAATAAGAAAGACAGGTAGAAAATGCAAACTCAGGGCTTTGGTTTCCCCCAATCTGAACTACAGTTAAAATCGTATGCGATCGTACGAGATCGTCATTGATCTTGACAGGATCGTCTGAAATCGTGTTGGATCGTCGGCGACGATCCGAGCTTCCTCCGGCTGAAACACAATAAAATCCTGTAATAAAACCTGAAAATACAAATGCAAATGATGAGAGGCGAGGATGTTCTAATACAACAAAAAACTACAATTGTAGGGAAATGATCAGCCAGGGGGATAAACTGGGAAAATCCCAAGTTTATATTGGATTAGGGGGAGGTTAGGAGGTTGGGGTTCATCCCAATTTGGGAGATCTCCAATGTAGAAATCTCCAACCGCGCAGACACGCTTCTACCTGAGTTGGAGAGGTTGTTGAAACAGAGACTAATTATGAAAATTTAGTTTTGGGAGGAAATCGTCTAGACGTTCTGTTCCAGAGGAATTTGTTTGATTTGGGACGATATCATTAGATTGGCGACGATATTGTCCAACGGTCAAAACAAATTCTAAAAATGGCATGAAAAATGAGGTGAGCGGTTAACGGGCGATTTCGAGGTTAAAATTTAAAATTTTATCTTTTTATTGACGGTTTAATTGCGCCAATTTTATGGTGCTACATTTTGCCCCCTCTTTAGCGAATTTTCCAAAAAAAATGCGTTAAAGACGAGTTCTTCATGCTTAACGAGAAAGCAAAATTTATTTCATTTTTTATATGATGATTCTAGGTCGAATCGTACAACTGCTTGCTATGGTGCCGCCTCCGAGTTTTTACCCAAATTGAACGTTTGAGGTAAAAGCATAGAAAAGCAAAATTAAAAAAAAATGTCCAATAATAGGCGATATCATATTTTTATAAGATGAAATTGATTTTAATCGATTTTAATGATTATGTACTAATGATTTTTTGTTGTTTTATTGTTTATTTTGCAGAGGGGATTACTAAAGAGTTGAGAATGGAAATACGGGGGGCTTAGAGACGATGTAGCCGCGCTCGATCAGGCCGAGCGAGACAGGCTAGCGGAGGTTGGACTACAACATGTGGCAGAGATGCCACAAATTCCTATGGACATGGGGCTACTGACAGCCCTAGCAAAGAGATGGTATCAAGGATCATCCTTCTTCTGGCTATCGACAAGGGAGATGGCTCCCACTCTAGAGGATGTATGGAGGATCTTGAGGATCCCCATACATGGGCGATTCATGACTCCTTCGGCCAATTAGGGCCATGCTATGATGAGACTATGCGTGGACCCAAGCTTCACCCTGGAGAAGGGTGAAGTGAACATCGAGGCATTGAGGCAGATGCTTGGGACATCTTGATTGACTCAAGTTTTGGTAGGGGTGGTGGGTGGCCTACTTCTATGCCACCAGAGCGGATGTAGGTTACCGTGGCTCCTCTCAGATGTGGTATGCGACATGAGAGACCACGATTACAGGTTTTCTTAGGGAAATTTTGTACTATACCGCTTGTATAGGATCCTCTATGGGGTCGTATACAAGGGAGGTCGATGTCTAGTACTGACATCACTACTACAGGTTTGGTGCTTAGAGCACATTGCAGTGCAAAGGCCGGTAGGGCTTCCACTGATAGGAGTTGATCGAGAGAGACCCCGGGTTTTCTATTGGTGGCTCCAGAGAGGGTCATAGTGGCGGATAGATCTGTCGATGTCTCGAAGGTTGCTAGACGACCTCATCCTAGATCAAATCACCTAGAGGCCATGGAGAGAGCATCTAGGGTAGGTAGAGGATGAACAAGAGTTGGCTCACATCAGGTGAGTCTCTGGTTGAGGATGGAGCGAGGAGAGGTAGAGCTCCATCGCTATGACCAAGTTTTGAGGCAGTTTGGTCTACAATAGGGGATCCCTTCTCTCAGGGATTACGAGTACTCCCGGAATATCTGGGATAATACTACACTTAGCGGGGCTCCAGACATGCAGCGGTTCTGGAGTCAGGACACTGACGATGCCCCCATTTAGCCAGTGGATAGGGACAACGTAGGAGTAGCAGACGAATATGATGCCTGGTATGCAGGCATCCGCCCTCCTCAGATGATAAGGGCATAGGGTCTGATGCACACTATTGTGCAATAGATGGGGAGGTGATGCCAGGCTACTATTGATGCAGCAAGGAGTCACAGAGGGAGGTATCAGTGATAGCCTCCTTAGGAGAGATGCTAGAGAGTGCCACAGGCTTCGAAGAGACCGCAACAGCCAGAGAGGAGAGAGGAAGGGCTCCATTCTTAGTAGAGGGAGAGGCCACCATCGCTCGATAAGGGCAAGGGTGTCAAGGTGGGGGAGAGCAGCGAGATGGTGGCTCTTCGAGTGAAGAATGCCTACCTATGAGCTCAGGTGTAGACGTTGTAGGATGAGGCTACACGACTCAGGGCTCGGAGCAAAGGGGTGAGTATGCAGGAGCTGGCGGGGGCTATCACTTAGACTGTGTTCTATCAAGGAGTATACTTCCAACTGGTTCCAGAGGGCCAGAGGATATAGCTACCAGCTGGCATTGCGGAGTCGACTAGGATGTGGTCATCAAGGACATCCTCATGATCGATGTCAAGGACCCGTAATACGATAAGGACTATGATGGGACCACCTCCTCCACCTCAGGGCGGGAGAGGAGATGAGGCTGAGAGCTTGAAGGCTTCTTGAGACTAGCTGTATATTGACTATAGACTGTATAGTTTGGAGAGGATTGAGTATGCCAGGGTATAGATTGTGGCATACCAATCCGTTTTGATATGACTATAGACTGTATAGTCGTATATATATATATATATATATATATATATATATATATATATATATTCTCTTTGTGATATGACTTTTGCATATGTTTTATGATGCTTTAATATTTTAATTGTTGATTTATTATTCATGTAATTATGTCGTTTGAAAATATTATAATTTTATGTCGTGCCATAAAATTTAAAGGAAATAATCTGATGTAAACAAATTGATTGTTGTGGTGTGATTTGATAAAAAATAAAGGGACTTATAACAATAATTTCAAAGAACATTGTCACTATTACATGACCATTTCATGGAGTCGCCACTCGCTAGGTCATCAAGCTAATCCCGTTATGAGAGAAATATTGCTAAAAGTAAAAGGGTGCTTAAGAGAATTTCTTAAGACTTTTGTGATGTGATGATGAAAAATGATGATGGTGATGATTTGTTTTTAAATGTCCATGAAAATATTATGCATGAAATATTAAAAATATGATTTTTGCTAGGCATAAAATTCCTAAGTGTGATAAAAATTTGAACAATTGCCTAGGAATTATACCATCATCGCAAAAATAAACTGAATGTTGACATAATGAAATGAAAATAGAAAAGGTTTTCATTATTTTTAAAGCACAATTGTGTAACATAATGATTTAAGCCATATGCTTTTATGAATTAAATAAATGGGAAATAAAATTATAACGATGGCTTGCGCTAGGCATAGAATTTTAGGTATAGACTTATACCATCATCGCGAAATCCAAAGAAGAAATTGATATAATAGTTTTATTGCATAGTTGATTTTTGAGTTTAAGATAAACAGAAAATATAAGATGAGGACTTGCACTAGGCATAAAATTCCAATTTAGGTGTAGGAACTATACCATCGTTGCGAAAGTCGAAAATATATAAATGTGACTTTTATTGCTAGATTTTTTGAACATGTTTGGAAAGAAATTTTTGTTGGCAATTTTGGGTACTTTGGGTACATTGCCTTTGCTCAAGTATATAAGTTGTCATTGATGTCAAGAAGCTTTTGAAGGAATTTTATTTGATGTCAAATAATTTGTTTTGATGAAGGTTACGACATAACAGTTTCAAAAGTCTTTTGCAAACCCCAAGCTGACAGGTTCGAGAGAAAGAGCTCGTAGTGAAAAAGTGTCACGATATTGCGACATGTCGGGTTTTCACGACCCAAAGAAAAGAAAAGCGCTAAGGAGAAAAAGTTTCGCAATATCGTGACATGTCGGGTTTTCGCGACCCGAAGAACAGAAAAGAGCTAAGGAGGAAAAGTGTCGCAATATCGTGACATGTCACATTTTCGCGACTTAAGCAGGAGAGAGAAAGCAAGTTAGAAAAGTGTTGCAATATCGCGACATGTCACAATTTTGTGACTCAAAGAGCAAGGAAAGCGTAAGGAAGCTGAAAGCGTCACGATTTTGCGACGGGTTACAAGGAAAGTGTACGGAAGCTGAAAGCATCGCGATTTTGTGACGTGTTGCAAAGAATGCGTATGGATGCAGAAAGTGTCATGATTTCATGACAGGAAGAAAAGAAAGCAGACGGAAGCAAAAGTGTCATGATTTCGTGATAGAAACTGAAAGCAGGTCTTCTATAGGAGAAGTGTCACGATTTTGCGACAAAAGCAGAGAGGAAGGCTATGAAGACAGAAGTGAAGACAAAGTCTGCAGAGGCATAAGTGTCATGATTTCATGACAAAAGCAAAAAGGAGGTCGATGAAGGGAGAAGTGTCGCGATATCGCGACAAAAGCAAAGTTGATGCTGACAAAGACAAAAGTGTTGCGATATCGTGACAAGAGCTTAGTTGAAGTCGAAAAAGGCTGAAGTGTTGCGATATCACGACAAAATCCAAAAGAAAGTGTACGATTGCAAAGGTGTCACGATATCACGACATGTTTTAGTTTCGTGAAAAAAGCTACAGAAGAGTTACAGAGGCAGTTGAAGTCGACAAAGTTAAATGTGAGCCAACAAAGATTAGGGTTTGCAACCGACGAAGTTTAGGGTTGTGCAGTCGACTAAAGATCAGGGTTACAACCGACTAAGATTAAGGTTTTGATCTTGAAAGTGTTATTATAAAAGGTAGGCTATTTTGAAGAGTTAGAGATGTTGTTAGTTGCGACATTCGCAGATAGAGTGCAAAGTGAGAAGTTCGATCGTCGAGAGTAGAGTGCAAAATTTGATCGAAGTGTGCAGAGTGAGCGAAGAGTCATGGCAAATTGTTCTAAGTGCCGCTATGATTGCATAGACAGTGCAAAGGTTGAAGTTTGACCAAGTGCGGTTGTGAGTGTGCAAAGAGAGCAGAGGGCGTAGAGAGCACAAAGGGCAAAGATGAACGTGAAGTGCTGCTGTATGAGGACAGAGGTGCACTAGTTCTTTGAGAAGAACCTGAGGATAGATTTGGCAATTCTTTGACAAGGCTTGTGTGCAGAGGATTGATTTGTTCAAGTGTTGGATAGATCTGACAGACAAAGGAAGACTTGTACTAGACCGACTGACTGTGTTTGGTACAGGTTGCTAAGATGATGTGGACATGATCATAGAAGGCAAAGGTCTCTTAGGCTAAGCATTGAGGATAGGAGGTCTTCGGTGGAAAGGAGTTCCACGTGCTGGCAAGAGGAAGAGGTAGTTGATCTTCAGAGGGATCATTTCTAGAGCAGAGGGGAAGGTTATCTCCTTTGAGCAGAGGCTCATAAATTTTGATTGGGGGAAGGTATATCCTTTGGGCCGAGGCTCATAAACATTGTAATTGGGAAGGATTCCCAAAGAACTTTGAGATAACTTTTAGAGAAAATTTTTGTGGATGTAGCCCAGCCATTCTGGGTGAACCACGTTAAAATTGGTGTCACTTTGTGGATGATATTGTGCATTGTTTTGATATTGCTTTGGGTATATTGCTTTACTGTTTTGAAGTATAAAGGAAAAAGTAAAAAGAGGTCTTATACTGTTCACCCCCCTCTCAATATAATATTGTGTTCTTTAATTTTAGATTTTGAAAAGAAAGGTATTTAATTGTTTTTATGCTAATCCAATATTCTCAAGTAATAAAATCAAATTATTCCAAAAGATTTGCATAAATATTTTAAATTATCTCAAATACAAAATTTAGATTTATAAGGAACCCCATGTGCATATGTGAGTTCATTACCAATCTCGATCTATCATAATGATACAAAATCTCCCAAATACAAATGTGTGTGCAATTGTATTGTTCATTTACCGATTTTGAGCAAGATAATTTGATACAAGTAATTTGAATTAACCAAATGAGTGTTCGTTAACCATGATTTATATGCATATAACCATACCAAACTACTATGTAAGTCAAGTCATAAAGAGCTAGCTGATCCATAAGCAGACATAGGTCTGTACAAAAGAAGGTTGCTAATGTAACAGACATATCACCACGCTAGGATTTACCCAAGGCCAAGCGGGTTGGGCACAAACCACCTATTATGGGCCTTACCTCACAGTTTTTGAATAATTGAGAATTCCAGGGATTCAAGCTCATTCACCCTTCTTTTATTTTCAAAGGGTAGGGGAAGGGATTTTATGCGTTTTGCTTTTTCTTGTCTTTTTTCTCTTTTTTTTTTGTATTTTTGCTTGATACTGAGATAATGCTGAAATATTGTTGAGAGGGTAAAAAATGTTACTGAAATAATGCTTCTTTTTCTCATATTTTCTTTTTCTTTTTCTTCCTATACTAGGGATACTTGCTCGGATTGGCTGTAGAGCAAGGGATTTTTATTTTGGGCAGGGGTGAGCTTGTCCTTTTGTCAATTCTCAAAAATTCTAGACCATGTGCATGATAGGATAGCAGGGGAAAATTTTTGCTCAAGAGACCACTTCTACTATGTAGCATCATTTTGAATTTGCAATGAAATCATTTTAATGTGAAAAGGTATACTTGGTTCAAGTAAACAATAAGATCAGTTCTCTATGCTCAAAACTTTATTTAATTCAACTGTGGACTTCGATATAAGAGAGATTAATAATCATACCAAAAAAAGATCAAGATATTTATTCATGTGAGTGTGAAAGTGAGGGATTCCAAATAAATGCTAATTTATCCAAAACAACTGAAAATATAACTGCAATACTTCAAGAATTGACGGGTGCAAAAATAAAATATGTTTTTGAAGATTTTTATGATTTTGATTTTTTTATATTTTGATTTTGATTTATGAATTGAGAGAATACATAATATTACTGTTTTTGAAATTTTTATATGAATTTACTAAGAATGAGACAATATGTACATTATATACGATGACGAAATCACCAAAATTATGCGTAATAGCGCTTAATATGCATAATTTTCATAGGTTCTTTAAGATCTTTACCATCTAAGGTAGCTAATCTATATGCTCCCGATCCAAATTTAGCAGTGATGATATATGGGCCAAGCCAATTAGGTTCAAATTTACCTTTAAGGTCTTTAGTTGCATTAGTATTTTTTTTATTTTCTTTTAAGATGAGGTCACCGATCTCAAAGGATCGGTGATGAACTTTCTTAAGATATGCTCGTTTGAGCTTGTTTTGGTAGGCTCGAAGATGCTCCAAAGCATTGATGCACTTCTCATCTAGGAGTTCCAGCTTACTAAATCTTCCAACACGATATTCATCTCCTACTTCGGTATCTTGAAGTAGCAGAGCTAAAGAAGGAACTTCTAATTCAAAAGGAAAAATAGCTTCAACGCCATAAACCAAAACAAAATGTGAAGTGCCCATGGGAGTACGAACGCTGGTTTGATAAGCCCACAAAGCAGGATATAATTGAATGTGTCAATCTCAGCCAGATTTATTGACCAGTCTTTTGAGGATTTTAATTAATGTTTTATTAGATGCTTACGCTTGGCCATTACCCTGAGGATAATAGGGAGTGGACCAACGATGTTGAATTTTATATTTTTGACATAGTTTTTTTACATCTTTATTTTTGAAACAAGTTCCATTATCCGAGATGAGATTTACAGGAATTTCGAACCTACAAATGATTTGATTGAAAATAAATTTGGAAACTTGGGTTCCAGTGAAAGAAGCTAAGGGCATAGCTTCAAATCTCTTCATAAAATACTCGGTGGTGGTTATGGTGAATTTGTGTCCATCATATGACACAAGATTTATTTTTCCAATAATGTCTAAGCCCAATTTTTAAAAGGGCCAAGGAGATAAAATAGCCTGTAGTTCTTGTGCAGGTGCATGGACAAGGTCAGCATGTTTCTGGCACTTTTCGCAATGGCACATGTAATCATGTGCATCATTCTCCATGGTAGGACAAAAATATCCTATCCTAAGGAGCTTCTTAGCAATGGCGTTACCACTAAAGTGTCCCCCACAAGATCCATCGTGGGCTTCACTCAAAGCTGATCTAGACTCTTCTAGATTCAAACATCTCAGTAGGATACCTTCAAAATATCTCCTATATAAGGTATTGCCAATTATGACGAAGCGACTTGCTCGTCTACGCAATAACAGGCGCTGGTTTCTATTAAAACCTTGAGGGAAGGTTCTATTGTGAAGAAAATTGAGGATATCAGTGTACCAAAGTTTAGGAGTAGTTTCATTGATTAGAAACACGTCCAAAGGTTCCAAGCATAATTTAATTGAAGCGGGTTCCTGGAGTCGATGAATAATGATGGTAGCATATTCGTCATCTAACTCCAAGGGTAAAAGAGATGTAGTTGCGGCCATGGCATCAACCACATGATTGCTAGTTCTAGGAATAGCTTCCAAGATAACTTGATCAAATAAAGATATTAATTGTAATACATATGCTTTATATGGGCACAATTTATCATCTCTGGTCTAATAAACATCGTTAATTTGATTTATAACAAGTTGAGAATCATCGAAAACTAATAGATTTTTAATTTTTAGTGCCATGGTAGCTCGTAATCCAAGGATTAGAGCCTCATATTTAGCAGTGTTATTAGTACAGGCAAACATTAATTTAAAGGATAGAGGTATGAGATGTTTCTATGGAGATATCAAAATAATACCTACACCAGCCCCACTCATGCATCGGGCTTCGTCAAAGTATAAGGACCATTGCTCTGAATGATCTGCCTCTAATTTAAGGTATTCATCAAGAAAATCAATGACGAGGGGATGGGTGGATTCTAAGGGTGCAACAGCTAATTGATCTACTATGATTTGACCCTTAGTAGACTTATATCCTATAAATGTGAGTTCAAACTCGATTAGCATAAGAACCCACTTTGTTGTGCAACCAGATAAATAAGTTCGACTCATGAGATACCACAAGGAATCAGATTTAGCAATAACATATGTTTTTTGACAGAGCATATAATGGCGTAGTTTCTATGTAGAAAATACGACTGCTAGACACAACTTCTCTAATGTTGTGTAGCGGGTTTCATAACTAATTAATGTTTTGCTAATGTAATAATTAGCACGCTCTCTCTTCTCATCATCAAGTTGAGCTAACATAGCTCCTAAAGCAAAATCTGAAGCAAAAATATACAAGATAAATGGGAAACCAGGTCTAGGTGGCGAAAGTACGGGTGGGTTAAGAAGATATTGTTTGAGGAGTTCAAATGCTTCCTGAAATTCATTTTCCCAATGGAAAGAGGCATCCTTCTTAAGAATATTAAGAAAGGGTCCAGTTTTATCCGCCAGCTTATCGATGAAGCGACGGATGGCTTGAAGCTTGCCTTGTAGACTCTATAATTCAGATATATTTGTGGGTACGAGCATATCAGTGATAGCTGTAATCTTAAGAGGGTCAATTTTGATGCCACGTAAATAAAATATAACCCCCAATAATTTACTGGACTTAACTCCAAATATACATTTTGTTGGATTCAATCAGATAAGATATTCCCTTAACCAATTAAATACTTTTCTCAAGTCATCTAAATGGTCATCTTCTTCAATAGAACGAGCTATAATGTCATCTACATAATCATGTAGTATATCATGCATCATATCATGAAAGATATAAGTCATGGCTCGTTGATAGGTTGCACCTGCATTCTTTAAACCGAATGGTATCACTTTCCAACAAAAGGTCCCCCAAGGGGTAATAAAGGTTATTTTAGCTTGATCTTCAGGAGCTATCCTGATCTGATTATAACCAAAAAATCCATCCATTAAGGATATCATTCCACTCCCAGTAGTAAAATCAATGATCTGATCCATGTTGGGAAGGGGAAAATCGTCTTTAGGGCATGCAACATTAATATCTCTAAAGTCTGTACAAACCCTAACCTTAGTATCTTCTTTCTTAGTTACTGGAACTACATTCGAGATCCATTCATCATAATCAATGGCTTGCATAAAAATAACATTCAGGAGTTTTTCTAACTCTCCTTTGACCAGTAAGGCCACTTTAGGATGCATTTTTCTAAGTTTCTGTTTAACAGGTTTAGCATCCGGATGGACTACTAGGTGATGCATAACTACATAAGGGTCTAAACCTAGCATATATTCATATGTCCAAGCAAAGACATCTTCATATTCTTTAAGAAATGCAATGTATTTATCCTATTTTTATTGACTCAATTCTGATCCGATGTTGATTATGTGAGGGTTATCCTCGGTTTCAATGTTAATTTTTATGACATTTTCTACTTCCATGTGTAGATCTCTCTCAAAATTAGGTGGGGCGGGTGAAACACCCAATTCCTGTAATTCTTCCAAGGTTAGCTTGGATAATTTGTCTTGAGGAGTCATGGCCTCAAGCTAGGCTATAGTAGGTATAGAGCCATCAAAATAAAATCCATTATGTAATAATTCCTCAACGGAGATATCATGGAAGATATCTCCCTCCAACTCATCGTCGGATTCAGCGATCATCTCAGGATAAGCTATAGATAACATATTACATGTGAATGGCTTATTTGTTAAATGCAAAGCATCGCGTTCATCTAAATAATCTTGGTAACATATAAGATGGTCATCATCCTTGAATGGCTGACCCTTACTAGAAAATATGCCCACACCACATCGGGCAGGCCACGACTCTACTTCAAAATGTTCTTTCATACCATTCTGGAAAGGTCCCAAACCTTTCCCTTTATATCCCAATTTAAGCATTATAGGTTTGGCTTTAGTATACTCATTAGTAAAATAACATCGAGCCTATCCATCATAATGAGTTCTAATGTTTCTAGGTATTCTACCCGTCATATCCCTTATAAATAAAGGCACAGCTCCTGACTTGGTAGATACTTTCCATAGGCTGTGGGAGGCCCAAGGTATGAGGATATGGTGGAAAATTATTTAAAACAAAGGAATATTGCATAGAAAAATTCATTTCTTATGATATAAGGATTTTAGATAGATCGGGTAAGAGATTAAGAGGTAGAAGGAATATTTCCTACGTCTTTTGATGCGGAGAATATGCATTTTGTGGATATAGACATTGTAGAGGTGTCAATAGATGGGTCTATTATAGGTATAGAAGTTATAGGAGTATAACAAGAGACATTGGTTGTGGTATTAGGATCTTTCTTAGGTCCTAATGTGGTTTTTTCAGAATATGGTTGAGCTATATGTGAAGGTGCATCTAATGGAGAAGAAGTAGATGACATTGTGGGTGTGAGTTTCACATGTTTAGATGGATAATGAGAATTAGGATGTGTGGATGACAGTGCGGGGCAAAATTGAACTCCAATAGGTTTTGCCAAAGCACACAAATCAAAGGGTCTTGGATCACCATGAATGGTAACCAACTGATTCTTAAATTAGAATTTAACACATTGATGTAAAATTGAGGGAACAACTCGCATTACATTGTTCCAAGGGCAACCCAAGAGTATTTTGTATGATGCAGGGCAATGTACAATAAACACAGTCATATCCAAGGTTCTTGGACCAACCTGTAATGGAATGGTAATAACTCCACATGTTTCTTGTGTTTCGTCATTGAAAGATTTTATAATCATATCAGTTCTTTTCATTTCATCACTTCTAAACCCAAATATTTGGTAGAAGTCAAAAGTGCAAATATTTAAAGATGAACCATTATCAATCAAAACTCGTTTGACTGCTACATCTCCAATTAAGGCGGTAATATATAAGGGGTTATCTTTATGTAAACTATGATGCAATATGTCTCTATCCCGAAATTCAATACAATCAAATTCATGAGTTATTATAGTATGGGCCATGTCTTGAGGGTGAATGTCTTGTGGTACCATCATCTGGCTTAATGTGAGCATTAATTCATCTCTATGTGTGGGAGAAGATCTTAAAAGGTCCAAGAGAGAAATTTTAGCTATAATATTTGATAATTGTTCATTAATATTATAAGGAAGTTTAGGTTGAATATTAGGTGCATGGTTCCATTTATTAGGAACCTTCAAAATGAATCGAGTTGATCCACCATTTTGAATTTGATCTTGTTGAGAATTTTGAGCCTGTTGTCTAGTAACAACTCCGATGGTACCCATAATATTATTATACAGATGACGAATGGGTCTTGGTCTAGCGTTTATAGCTAACTCATTAGAAAGTAATTGGTGGGACGATGGTCTAGTAGTGACTCTTCTTGGAAATGGTTCTTCTGGAACCATATGACTTGTGATAGGGTGAATAGTATTTGATTCATCTTCAGAGCTATTCGATTGATTTGATGTGATTTCCATATCGCTCTCAGTCTCATATTCTGTATCACTAAGATCAGGTATCTGCATATTATATAGAGGCCTAGTGGTAACCACGGATAAATTTGTGTCAAAAGTTTCCAGATCATGAACAAGTAAATGCCCACTAATAGTTCCTACATATCGGGCAGGAGGAGGAACATTATGATGTTCAATTTGATTAGCCACCTCCTTACCATATTTTGGTAAAGGATGTTGAAAGATGTCTAATGACTGATTGGCATTATGATTCTGGTTTTGTGTGATGTTTTGTTGAGTGTTATTAGGAGGATTTTTCTTAGGTTGAAAGGCTTGTACCTCCATCTCATTGTTATCAATCAAGTCCTATATTTTATGTTTTAATATTTTACAAGAGTTGGTAGTGTGTCCAGGTCCTCTATGGAAGTCACAATGTAAATCTGCTCTGTATCCGGGTATAGTTGGATCAAGTTCCTAGATATTTGGTAATTGAATCAAGCCTCGTTCTGATAATTGCGGTAGAATAGTTGATAAAGGTTGATTTAACCTAGTAAATTCTCAAGGAGGTCTATTAGGAGGTTTCAGTACAAACTTCTTCATTGTCTTTGCAGCATTAACATTAGCAATATTTTTGCTATCGGTGACTCCATCACCCACAACTTGTTTATTCTTATATTGATTTTTGGATGTTTTCTCATCGTCTTTATTTTTAAGCTGACCTCTCCTAATGAGAGCATCTTCCACTCTTCGGGCTAAGTCTATAGCCTGATCGAAGGTGGTCAAGGTAGCAGTTGATAATTTGTAAGATAGTTGCTCTTGCAAATTATTAATAAAGATGTCCAACATCTCCCTATAAGGTAACACAAAGTGCAATTTTCCTATCAATTGTCTCCACCTAGCTAGGAAATCAACAAAGCATTCATCTTTGTCTTGTTTTAAGTTCTACAAATCTTTAATGGTCACATGTCTTTCGATATAGGCACTAAATTGATGAACAAAAGACTCGACAATTTTTGTTAGACTTACAATGGCACTGAGAGGGGGGGTGAATCAGTGTAGCTCTTTTAATCTTGAATTTACAGCTCTTAAAACAACAATAATTAAAACTTATAAACAGATACAACAAGTATAGCAAAAGAACATCACACAACACAAGATTTACCAAGGTTCACCAATGTGGCTACTCCTCAAAAATGACTGCCATCCAAATCTAACCTTTGCAAAGCTACAACTTTACAAACAATATACCAGCACCCACTAGAAGGAGCACCAATCCCTGATTTATCTACACCAACAAAAAGGAGCACCTACCCCTGATTTACCAGCACCTACTAGAAGGAGCACCAACCCCTGATGCCAAGCTGCAACCTAGACTCCAATTTAGAATCTGGAAATTTAACAAAAAATACCTTTGCTTTTATAAGACCCAGATCGATCTACTTCACCTTTGTACTCTCTACGCACTCTGCTCTCTCTACGCAATAACTTCGCACACTCTGCTTCATCATCGTCGAACTTCACGATCGTCTTCTCCCTCTCTACGCACTACGACCGAACTTCGCACACTCTGCTTTGTCATAGTCAAACTTCATGATAGTCTTCTCCCTCTCTGCGCACTACGATCGAACTTCGCACACTCTACTTCCTTTGTGAATTTCACACTTAGCATGATTCGACTCGACTTGCTCTCTACACTCTTACGATCGAACTTCGCACATATCAACATGCATTCAACGATATGTTCAACACACTTCAACTTCTCCAAACAACCCTCCTTTTATAAAAATATTTTCATGATGAAAACTCTAATCTCAGTCGACTGTAAACCCTACTCTTAGTCGGCTGCAAACCCTAGTCTTCATCGGCTACAAACCCTAATCTTCATCGGCTTACATCGGTCTTCGTTGGCTTCAACTGCCCCTGTAACTCTTATGTTGTTGTTACCGTGAAAACACAACATGTCACGATATCATGACACTTTCGCCTCCGTACGCTTACTCTTAGCTTTGGCCCGCGAGAATACAACATGTAGCGATATCGCGACACTTTTTTGTCCGTACGCTTTCTCTTAGCTTTGGCCCGTGAGAATACAACATGTAGCGATATCGCGACACTTTCGCCTCCTTGCTACTTTTCTTGGCTTGCACCCGTGAAAACATAACATGTCGCGATATCGCGACACTTTCGCCTTCGTACTCTCCTTCTTTACTTTTGTCGCGAAATCGCGACACTTCTGCCTTCTTACTTTCTCTCTCCTCCTTTAGTCGCGAAAATGCGACATGTCGCGATATCGTGACACTTTTTCTCCTTAGCGCTTTATCTTGCCTTCGAGTCCCGAAAATGCGACATGTCGCGATATCACAACACTTTTCCTCCTTAGCGCTTTTTCTTTCAACATGTCGCGAAATTGCGACACTTTTTCTACTTGCCTCTTTTTCTTTCAACATGTCGTGAAATCGTGACACTTTTTCTACTTGCCTCTTTTTCTTTCAACATGTCGCGAAATCGTGACACTTTTTCTACTTGCCTCTTTTTCTTCTAGCATGTCACGAAATCGCGACACTTTTTCTTCCATACTATCTCTCTCGTAATATGTCATGAAATCGCGACACTTTTTCTACTTGTCTTTTTCTTTGCCAATATGTCGCAAAATCGCGACAGTTTTTCCTGCTTGCACTTTCTCTTCAAACATGTCGCAAAATAACGACAGTTTTTCTTTCTTCTCAACATGTCGCGATATCGCGACACTTTTTCCACTTGTATTTTTTTTTTTCTAGCATGTCACAAAATCATGACAGTTTTTCTTTCTTCTTCTCTCTCTTCCGACATGTCACGAAATCGCGACAGTTTTTCTTTCTTCTTCTCTCTCTTCCAACATGTCGCGAAATCATGACAGTTTTTCTTTCTTCTTCTCTCTCTTCCAACATGTCACGAAATCACGACAATTTTTCTTGCCTGCTGTATATGTCACGACATCACGACACTTTTCTTACTTGTCTTTTTCTTTGATCTTTTGCAAGTGGTCCACTTTGGTCTTCTTGGAAAATCATTGTACATACTCTGAGTAACCTTTGAACTCCTGTCTTCTGCATCTGACTAGCTTTTGACCTACCTGTCCACTGCATCAACAGATCTATCTGACTATGTTGACAACAATGACAATACTATTGTTGTACCTTGCTCAATAGTTTCTTCGAAATTCCTCAAAGAATTAGTGGGTAATTGATAATACCACTCTAATGCCATTCCTCCCAAGATTTTCGTTAACATTTTTAGTAATAAAAAGTCATCATGTGATATATCATGACATGCTATCCTAAACATATGAAGATGCTCTATGGTATCTTCCGTTCCTTTATATATGGGCAAGACAGGCATAGGAAAATGTTTAGGATACGGCTGTGCTACAACTATAGGATCTAAAGGCTGACTACATATCTCTCGATAATTGTACGAGGGTCGGTAGGGATCTATCTGGTCCATGCGGGAAACTAACTATTTCTCCATGGTTTCAAGATTACTAGTTTGTCCACCATATTGGTTCAGTGGGACATAGGTATGGGATTTATGAGTGTATGATGGTATGGCATAAGGATTAGATGCTATATTGCTATTATGCAAAGTTTTGGTAGGAAGAGTATTATGAAGGGGATTTGTAATAGTATTATGTTGTATCCCATATTGTTGGTAATTGGTGTTTGGTTTTGTTTTGGGTTTTTGTTTATTTGAGGTATGTTGCTCAATAGCTTGGTGAAATAGAGTAGTAAATGATGGTTTCTTTTGTGCGGGAATGACCCTAGTCTTGTTAACAGGCACTTTAGGTGGTTGGGTAACCTGTTGTTGTTGCCTGTTCCGGATCGCAGCTACTATATCCAAATTGGATGGTCTAGCTTGATCACTCTCTTGTTCAATAAAGGATCTGTTGGCAATTTTGGGGTACCTTGGGTACATTGCCTTTGCTCTAAGTGTAGATGTTGTCATTGATGTCAAGAAGGTCTTGAAGCAATTTGGTTTGATGTCAAAGAATGTGTTTTGATGAAGATTTCAGTTTGGACAGTGAGTTTCCAAGAAGATCAGAGTAGCCCAGTTGCAAAAGATCAAGAAAAAGACAAGTAAGAAAAAGTATGTAGGCGACTGGAAAAACTGTCACGATTTCGCGACATGTTTGAGGAGAGAGAAAGTTTGGGCAAAACTGTCATGATTTCGTGACATGTTTGAAGAGAGAGAAAGTTTTGGCAAAACTATCACGATTTCGCGACATGTTGGCAGAGAAGGAGAGCAAGATGGAAAGTGTCATGATTTCGTGACATGTCGCATTTTCGTGACTCGAAAAGTGCAGGAAGGCAGAGAAGGAAAAGTGTCACGATTTCATGACATTCTACAAAGAAAGTTGTACGGATGAAAAAGTGTCACGATTTCGTGACATGATGCTGAAGAGAGAGTCCACAAAGAGAACTGTCACGATTTCATGACAAGTTCGAAGAGAGAGAAAGTTACATGTAAAATGTCATGATTTCGTGACATGTAAAGTGACATGCTACAGAGGTCGAGTTGAGGACTGTCATGATTTCGTGGCATGCTGAAAAGCTCGAAGTGAGAACTATCATGATTTCATGACATGCAGCGAAGGAAAGAGTTTGATATGAGAAGTGTCACGATTTCATGACAGGCAGTAGAGAAAGTGTACGGAAGCTGAAAGCGTCACGATTTCGTGATAGGATGGAGGAACAGCTTATGGATGCAGAAAATGTCATGATTTCATGACAGGTTGAGATGGCAGCATTCAGTTGGAGAAAGTGTCATGATTTCACGATAGAAACAGTTAGCAAGTCTTCAACAGAAGAAGCGTCATGATTTCGTGATGAATTCAGGAAGGAAGAGCTCGAAGGTGAAAGCGTCGTGATTTCATGACTTGTTCCAGTTTCACGGGCGTAAGGCAGAGAAAAGCTTAAGGCAGCGAAAGTGTCACGATTTCACGACATGTTCCGTTTTCGCTGGGGCAAGCCGAGAAAAAGTTGAAGAAGCGAGAAATGTCACGATTTTATGACAGAAGTGAAGATGACGTCAGTAGAGGCAAAAGTGTCACGATTTCATGACAGAAGCAGAGAAGAAGGCCATGAAGACAGAAGGGTCACGATTTCACGACAGGAGTGTAGATGACGTCAACAGAAGCAGAAAGTGTCGCGATATCATGACAAAAACTAATAGGAAGCCAAAAGAAGCAAAAGTGTCACGATATCACGACAGTAGGAAAAAGAAGGTGTATGACTGTAAAAGTGTCATGATATCATGACATGTTGTAGTTTCACGAGAAAAGCTACAGAACAGCAGAGGCGGTTGAAGCCGACAGAGTTAACCTTGAGCCGACGAAGTGTAGGGTTGTGCAATCGACGTTGTTTTAGGGATATGCAGCCGACTAAGATCAAGAATCTAATCTTGAGATTGTTAGTATAAAAGGAGGGCTGCTTGGAGAGTTTGATCATCGATCGAAGTGTGCGTTCGAAGTGCGACTTTCATAGAAGCAGAGTGCGGGGAGAAGTTCGATCGTCGAAGAGCAGAGTGTGTGAAGACAGTGCTGCTGTGTTTGCGCAGAGGTGCATAAGTGGATATTTGATCGAGTGCTGTAATTGCGCAGAGGTGCAATTTTGAGGACATTAGTGCCAGACCGAAGGACTGTGTTTGGTGCAGATAAGAGGACCAGACTTTAGAGGTGAAAGAGTTGAGGACAGAGGTCTCCAGCTAGAGTAGGGAAGACAGGTGTCTTCTGTGGATAGAGTTCCACTTGCTAAGGGCAGAAGAGGTAGAGGTCTTCTAGAGGATCACCATTAAAGAGCAGAGCTAGGGGAAGGTATCTCCTTTGGGTTGGTGCCCATAAACATTGTAATCGGGAAAGGTTTTCCCAGATTTTGAGTTGATAAAATTTAGTGAAAATTTTATCCGTGGAGTAGCCCGCATTGGGTGAACCACGTAAATTGTTGTGTCTCTTTTGTGGATGGTGGTTTTTGTGCATTGCTTTGTTTACTGCTATTGATTTTGTTTTCTCTACACTGCATAATATTGATTTGAAAGTTGAATCGAAGGAAAAATTAAAAAGTGGTCTTATACTTGTTCACCCCCCCTCTCAGTATAAGCTTGTGTTCTTCAATTGGTATCGAGGGGGTCTCTCCAGAAAAAGCCTAACAGCTTGGAGAAGGATCTATCAGAAGAACATACAGATTCAAAAAAGGATGAAGAGGTTAAGTTCGATCTCAAAAGTGAATTCTTCTGGGCTTTAAGAAAAATTCAGGGAAGAGAGTTATGTTCTCAAGCATCATGACAGGAAGAAGAGACAGCAAGATCAATCTTCATCCTGAAGAACGATGGATTCCAGTTGGTCACAAGAAGAACAATCATCCAAGGCATCAAAATAGGTTACATAATACTTTCCATGGCTACTATTTTTCTTGCAAGAAATTTGGTCACAAAGCTATGCATTGCAATAAATCCGTGAATAGCCATAGTAAGGAAAATGTTAACTCTTTTGCACCTCTTATGGATAAAAATGTCATGTGTTACAAGTGCAAGAATTTTGGGCATATAGCAAGGATGTGCGGTTTGGATAGATCTAGCCTTGAGTTCACTAAAAAGAGAAATGAGATCAAATCTAAGTCAATGATAGTTCAAACTGCTTTTCATGCTCAAGACAAAGTAGAGAAATGGTATCTTGATAGTGGTTGTTCAAAACATATGACTGGTGAAAAGGAAAAGTTTTTGGTCTTAAAAAACACAAACAAAGGAACAGTTAGTTTTGGAGATAACAGGTCAGCTAAAATCTGTGGTAAAGGGACTCTTAGTTTGGATGGGAAATCCAAAACAGAAAATGTGCTTTATGTAGAAGGCCTAAGACATAATCTTCTAAGTGTGAGTCAACTTTGTGATCAAGGACACATAGTATCTTTCTTTTCAGATAGATGTGAGATTCGTAAAGAAAAAAATGGAAAACTCATTGCTAGTGCTACAAGGACTCCAAACAATCTTTACATGCTAAGTGAGATAAAAAGGGAAAAGTGTTTTCTAACTCAAGAAGATGAGAGTTGGTTATGGCATAAAATATTGGGGCATTTGAGCTTTGATAATCTTGTCAATATTAGTAACAAGGAAGCGATTAGAGACTTGCCCAAAATAAAAAGGCCCCATAACACCATTTGCGGTCCTTGTCAACATGGAAAACAGACCAGAACCAGTTTTAAATCAAAAGGGTATACTTCTTCAAAACCATTAGATCTCATTCATACTGATTTATGTGGCCCCACCGGAACTCGGAGCATTCGGGGAGAAAGCTACTTCATGTTGTTTATAGATGATTATTCTAGAATGACTTGGGTTACTTTTCTCAAAGAAAAATCTGAAGCTTTTGAAAAATTTAAAGCTTTCAAAGAAATGATTGAAAATGAGACTGAAAAGAGAATCAAATGCTTAAGATCGGACAGAGGAGGAGAGTTCACTTCTAATGAATTTGTGGAATACTGTGAGCAACAAGGAATCAAAAGAGAATATTCAGCAACAAGAACTCCTCAACAAAATGGAGTAGTTGAAAGAAAAAATAGAACTATTGAAAATATGGCTAGAGCTATGTTAAATGAGTCAAAACTTTCAGATGGTTTCTGGAAAGAGGCGATCGATACAACGAGTCTACATTATCACCGGGGCCCAACTTAGAGTCAATCATCATAAAACTCCTTATGAGTTGTGGAAAGGAAGACCGACTACGGTAAAACATTTCAAAGTGTTTGGGAGTAAGTGCTTCATCGGAAGGGAAGATCGGAATTTGGGTAAGTTTGATCCTAGGTGTGATGAGGGAATTTTTCTTGGTTATTCTAGCAGAAGCAAGGCTTACGGATGCTTCAACAAAAGAACGCATACAGTCGTAGAGAGCATAAATGTAACAGTTGATGAAAAGACAGGGATAAGAGAACCTGTCAAGGAAATCAGTGATGAAATTTGTCAAGAAGAATTCAGAGAGGTTTCAGATGAAGAAGAGGAAAGACAGCAAGCTGCTTCCCAAAACTCCTTCACGATATGTTCAGAAACATCATCCCAAAGATTTGATCATTGGTGATCCAAACAACAGGCAAACTAGAAGAAGAGTCATTCCTTCACACGATTCTACAAATATTTCATTATTATCTCAGATTGAGCCAAAATATTTCAGTGAAGCATGTGCAGATAAATTTTGGGTAAAAGCAATGGATGAAGAGCTAAATCAAATAGAGAAAAGTGAAACTTGGGATTTAGTTCCAAGACCTAAGGACAAGAATGTCATTGGCACAAAATGGATATTCAAAAATAAACTCAATGAGGATGGAAAGATTGTCAGAAACAAAGCCAGGTTGGTTTGCAAAGGTTATGCTCAAGTAGAAGGTGTTGATTTCGAAGAGACGTTCGCTCCGGTTGCTCGTCTCGAAGCTATCAGAATGTTTTTGGCTCTTTCAAGTTTCAAAGCATTCAAGGTGTATCAAATGGATGTAAAGTCAGCTTTTTTAAATGGAGTGTTGGATGAAGAAGTCTATGTAGAACAGCCAGAAGGCGTGTCTCTCTCAGATCAATCAGACTATGTGTGTAAACTGAAAAAGGCCTTGTATGGGTTAAAGCAAGCTCCTAGGGCTTGGTACTCAAGACTTGACAGGTACCTTCATGAGCAAGGTTTCAGGAAAGGTATGGCAGATAGCAATTTGTATATTAAGGATAAAGGTGATGATATGCTGATTGTAGTGGTCTATGTTGATGATATTATTTTTGGGGGAAATAATACTCAGATGTGCAAAGATTTTGCGAACACCATGCAGAAGGAATTTGAGATGTCTATGATTGGAGAACTGTCATTCTTTTTAGGTCTTCAGATTGCTCAATCAAAAGATGGTATATTTCTCTCTCAAGGAAAGTATATCAAAGAAATGTTAAAAAAATTCGGGATGATGGACAGCAAACCTGTATGTACTCCAATGACTACGGGGTGCAAGATGAGTAAAGATGATGAATCTCCAGCGGCAGATCAGAGGTTGTACAGATCAATGATTGGCAGTTTATTATATGTTACAGCTACCAGACCAGATATCATGCAGGTTGTTGGGTTAGTAGCCAGATTTTAGGCAGCACCAAAATATTCTCATGTTATAGCAGTTAAAAGGATATTCAGATATCTGAAGGGCACTATGGACTTTGGGCTTTGGTATCCCAAAGGTGATGATTTCACTCTCACAGCCTATACAGATGCAGATTGGGCAGGCAGTAATGATGACAGGAAAAGCACCAGTGGTGGAGCATTCTTTCTGGGAAAGAGTTTGGTTTCTTGGCTAAGTAAGAAACAACCTTCAGTTTCCTTATCTATGACAGAGGCTGAATACATAGCAGCAGTGGCTGGGTGTACACAAGTTTTATGGATGAAAACCACCTTGGAGGATTTCAAAGTCAAACATGAACAACCCATCTCCATATTTTGTGATAATACTAGTGCCATAAGTATTTCCAAAAATCCGGTAATGCACTCAAGGACAAAGCATATTTCCATCAAGTATCACTTTCTAAGGGAGAAAGTGCAAGACAAGCAGGTCAAGGTAGAATATGTGTCTACTAAAGAGCAGATTGCGAGATATCTTCACAAAACCTCTTCCAAGAGATACGTTTGAGTATCTAAGGGAGAAATTGGGAGTTGTACTCCCACCCCAGAATTAATCACCTCATCAGGAGGTGGGGGAGGGACTAAGCTAAGAAGCTCATTCTTAGTCCCGAGCCCCAAAGGTGACCCTTTGCCATTGATGACAAAGGGAGAGGAAGGGGGAGAGATATGAGTAAGGGGGAGAGCTTCAATGTGAAGAGGAAAGCTTCAAGTCGGGGGGAGCAAAACTTCAAAAGTAGATTCTCATGTTGTTGGTTCAGTTGGTTTCAGTTTTGGCTCCTAAGATGTGTTTCAGTAAAGGTTTGCCATCAATGACAAAGGGGGAGATTGTTGGCAATTTTGGGGTACCTTGGGTACATTGCCTTTGCTCTAAGTGTAGATGTTGTCATTGATGTCAAGAAGGTCTTGGAGCAATTTGGTTTGATGTCAAAGAATGTGTTTTGATGAAGATTTCAGCATGGACAGTGAGTTTCCAAGAAGATCAGAGTAGCCCAGTTGCAAAAGATCAAGAAAAAGACAAGTAAGAAAAAGTATGCAAGCGGCTGGAAAAACTGTCATGATTTCGTGACATGTTTGAGGAGAGAGAAAGTTCGGGCAAAACTGTCACGATTTCGTGACATGCTGGAAGAGAGAAATTTCTGGCAAAACTGTCACGATTTCGTGACATGTTGGCAGAGAAGGAGAGCAAGATGGAAAGTGTCACGATTTCGCGACATGTCGCATTTTCGTGACTCGGAAAGTGCAGGAAGGCAGAGAAGGAAAAGTGTCACGATTTCGCGACATTCTGCAAAGAAAGTTGTACGGATGAAAAAGTGTCACGATTTCGTGACATGTTGCAGAAGAGAGAGTCCGCAGTGTGAACTGTCACGATTTCGTGACAAGTTCGAAGAGAGAGAAAGTTACATGTAAAATGTCATGATTTCGCGACATGCTGTAGAGGTCGAGTTGAGGACTGTCATGATTTCGCGGCATGCTGAAAAGCTCGAAGTGAGAACTGTCATGATTTCGTGACATGCAACGAAGGAAAGAGTTTGATATGAGAAGCGTCACGATTTCGTGACAGGCAGTAGAGAAAGTGTACGAAAGCTGAAAGCGTCACGATTTCGTGACAGGATGGAGGAACAACTTATGGATGCAGAAAATGTCATGATTTCGTGATAGGTTGAGATGGCAGCATTCAGTTGGAGAAAGTGTCACGATTTCATGATAGAAACAGTTAGCAAGTCTTCAACAGAAGAAGCGTCATGATTTCACGATGAATTCAGGAAGGAAGAGCTCGAAGGCGAAAGCGTCACGATTTCGTGACTTGTTCCAGTTTCGCGGGCGTAAGGCAGAGAAAAGCTTAAGGCAGCGAAAGTGTCATGATTTCGTGACATGTTTCGTTTTCACTGGGGCAAGCCGAGAAAAAGTTGAAGAAGCGAGAAATGTCGTGATTTCACGATAGAAGTGAAGATGACGTCAGCAGAGGCAAAAGTGTCATGATTTCATGACAGAAGCAGAGAAGAAGGCCATGAAGACAGAAGGGTCACGATTTCATGACAGGAGTGTAGATGACGTCAGCAGAAGCAGAAAGTGTCGCGATATCGCGACAAAAACTAATAGGAAGCCAAAAGAAGCAAAAGTGTCATGATATCGTGACAGTAGGCAAAAGAAGGTGTACGACTATAAAAGTGTCATGATATCGCGACATGTTGTAGTTTCGTGAGAAAAGCTACAGAACAGTAGAGGCGGTTGAAGCCGACAGAGTTAACCTTGAGCCGACGAAGTGTAGGGTTGTGCAGCCGACGTTGTTTTAGGGATATGCAGCCGACTAAGATCAAGAATCTAATCTTGAGATTGTTAGTATAAAAGGAGGGCTGCTTGGAGAGTTTGATCATCGATCGAAGTGTGCGTTCGAAGTGCGACTTTCACAGAAGCAGAGTGCGGGGAGAAGTTCGATCGTCGAAGAGTAGAGTGTGCGAAGACAGTGCTGCTATGTTTGCATAGAGGTGCATAAGTGGATATTTGATCGAGTGCTGTAATTGCGTAGAGGTGCAATTTTGAGGACATTAGTGCCAGACCGAAGGACTATGTTTGGTGCAGATAAGAGGACCAGCTTTAGAGGTGAAAGAGTTGAGGACAGAGGTCTCCAGCCAGAGCAGGGAAGACAGGTGTCTTCTGTGGATAGAGTTCCACTTGCTAAGGGTAGCAAAGGAGGTAGAGGTCTTCTAGAGGATCACCAGTTAAAGAGCAGAGCTAGGGGAAGGTATCTCCTTTGGGTTGGTGCCCATAAACATTGTAATCGGGAAAGGTTTTCCTAGATTTTGAGTTGATAAAATTTAGTGAGAAATTTTATCCGTGGAGTAGCCCGCATTGGGTGAACCACGTAAATTGTTGTGTCTCTTTTGTGGATGGTGGTTTTGTGCATTGCTTTGTTTACTGCTATTGATTTTGTTTTCTTTACACTGCATAATATTGAACTGCAAGTTGAATCGAAGGAAAAATTAAAAAGTGGTCTTATACTGTTCACCCCCCCTCTCAGTATAAGCTTGTGTTCTACAAGGACAAGGGATTAGTGCGTGTGTGAAATACGTCTTCTATAGTTTCTTGAGTGTCACTAATTTGATCCTTGTCCATATGGACTGCTCTATTAAAAACATAGATATTTGTGTTAATGAACTTCCAAAATTGTTCTATGTTTTCAAAAGTGATAGCTCCTCCCGGAGACATTTTAGGGGATGAGGATCCTTCCTCTCTATTAATTTCTTCTTGTTCATTTGCTACAACAAGCTCTTCTTCTTGCTAGTCTAGGATTTCTTCTTCCTGAAATTGGTCCTCAGGAGGGACATTTTGGTCAATTAATGGTCTTCCTAACCAATCTTCTTCTTATTCGGTTTGTTTTCCATTCCTAAGTCTAGGAATTGTGCTAAACTTAGGTTTTAGAAAATATATCTACTTATATATATATATATATATATATATATATATATATATATATATATATATATATATATATATATATATATATATATATATATATATATATATATATATATATATATATATATATGCGATAGGGTTGAGAGGTATATATTTTAACTATATACCTACTATAATACTTAAAAAGGAAATATTTTGTTTTTTTTTTTTTCATTTTTATTTTTGTTTTGTATTATTATTTCACAAGTATAAAAATAACAAACATCATGCTAGTTGCAAGAAATAACAATAGTAAAAAGAATGACTTAGTTTTCTATAAATATTTTATGGATATCGTTAATAGAATCAAGTTCATCAGGAGTCATGAAATGCTCCTCTTCAAATTGGAAGTGTTTTTTCAAGAACTTGACAAAGTGTGCTATGGTAATATGATCTACTTCAGACTCTGACTTGTAAAAATAAAGTTCATGGCAATATTCTCGATACAACATAGCTCTAGGAACTCTATTCCATATTTTTCTATCTGTAAGAATGACTTCTTGATCCTCTATACGAGATAGAAACTTATGTACTACAACTGTGTTCTCAAGGTATTCTTCAAAGGTGTATAATTTTGAAGACACAAGTGCTCTTTTATCTGCTAACCACTTATGTAAAGCTCTCTAAAGTTCATGATACAAGGTTACCTGATCAGGATCCAGGATTCTATCTAGGACAAACCTCTTAATTTGCCTAAGTTCTGTAGATCTAGATTCAATAGTACCCAATCTCCTATAAAGTTCGTCCCACAAAGGTTGGACTCTATTTTTTTGAGGTACTCTAAGCACAGAAGTAATATCTATGGCCGTTAATTGATTTTCAACATTTATGGTGACAACTCGTCTTTTATTATAATCTACCATCTAAATATGATATGCAAATTTAACAGTTTTCTAATGATTCTAGATGTTCTTAATAATATGTTTTTTTTCTTTTTTGGATTGTTTTCAAAAGGTGTTTTAGTTTCACGTCGGGTTCACCAAAATGTATCACCCAAATTTTTTGCACCCTTACCTTCAGGCTAAAGGATCCATGCCCTGGAAGGGGGATGCGAGAAGTATGGGACAATACCTTGGACGGAGAGGCCCTTTGAAGGTCACGCCTCTCGGGGGCGAGGTATAATGGTGAATTTTTGACGGATGGTGGGGTTCACCAGGAAACTTTGAGTGGCAGTTTCCATGCCTAGGTTGAGAATGGGTTTGATGTGTTCATTTTATATTTAATCATTCATATTTCTAGGTTGGCCAAAATGAATCTAAGATATTCTATATGAAATTTTGGGTTTATATGAAGACAACAAACATGAATGAATCTTAAATATAGAGACTATATGAAATGGAGAGGAATACTCCTAATTCCTAATGTCTGATGAAGATTCTAAAGCTTGTAGGAGTCTAGATCATCCAGGATATGATAGGATCGTCCCAAATCACAGGCAATCATCTGAGATCAGACAAGATCGTCGGCGACCAGACAAATTCGTCAGAAACCTACAATCATGGAAACAGACACCAAAAACCAAAAATGCAATTGCAAGAATGATGCAAAATGATAGAAATAATAGTATAGATGCTTAAATAATAAATCCAGATAGCAAATCCAATGGGATGCACTATTTTAATAACTTATTTTCAATTTTATCATGTAAATATGCTAAATGAGGTGAACTGCAGGATGCAAAACAGAAATAAATCGATCTGATGCATAATTAAATAAGAAAGATAGGTAGAAAATGCAAACTCAGGGCTCTGGTTTCCCCAAATATGAACTATAGTAAAAATCTTCTACGATCATATGAGATCATCGCCGATCTTGACAGGATCGTCCGAAATCGTGTTGGATCGCCTGCGACGATCCGAGCTTCCTCCGGCTGAAACACAGTAAAATCCTACAATAAAACTTGAAATTACAAATGCAAATGATGGGGGGCGAGGATGTTTTAATACAACAAGAAACTACAATTGCAGGGAAATGATCAGCCAAGGGGATAAACTGGGAAAATTCCAAGTTTATATAGGATTAGGGGGAGGTTAGGAGGTTTGGGATCATCCCAATCTAGGAGATCTCCGACATAGGAATATCCAACCGTGCAGAGACGCTTCTGCACAAGTTGGAGAGGTTGTTGAAACAGAGGCTAATTATGAAATTTTGGTTTTGGGACAAAATCGTCTGGACATTCTGTTCCAGACAAATTCGTTCGATTTGGGATGATATCGTCAGATCGGTGACGATATCGTCCAACGATCAAAAAAAATTCTAAAAATGGTGCAAAAAACAAGGTGAGTGGTTAATGGCCGGTTTCAGGGTTAAAATTCAATTTTTTATCTATTTACTAATGGTTTAACTATGCCAATTTTAGGGTGCTACACCACCCTATTGTGCTTGCAGGTACAATATTTATTCAAGTGTTATTGTGAATGATTTGTGAGAAATATTTTAGAGAGTTAGGGTTCCCAAGCTGGATCAACCTGAGTACATAGCTACTAGGTCTAAAACCACCGAGGAAACTATTTTCCAAAGTCTTTCTCCCAATTCTAGAAGACCAAGAAACAAAACTCAATAGATCGAAATCCCACCTAGTATACTTGAGCTAGGGTCATCATTAGACTCAAGTACATCTAGTGGGCCTGCACCCACTGTTTCTATTATGATAGCTACATCAAGTGTATCTGTCCCTGTTACTACGATTGCTATTGTTCCCGTAGGGTCATCATCATTGAATAACATGGCCCAACAACAACAACAACAACAACCACCTGCTCTTTGGTGTGGTGCGCAAAGCTCTCCCTTGAATATACCTGGGGATGTCCATGACTTACCTAGGCATATTGAAAGATCGCTACCCAAGTTCATACATGATGGTCCCGTTACCACTGAAGAGCATGTCCAAATTTACAAAGACTACATGTTCAGACATGGGGTCACTCACGAAGACGTTGCATGTCGAGTATTCCCTAATAGTTTGGACCATGTGGCCAATGAGTGGTACAAAAATCTACCCGTAGGGTCCATTACTTCATGGGCCCAATTGGAAGCTGCCTTCATTAGCCAATTTCGGTTGTTGTTAGATCCTTCCATCATCTATAATCTATTTGTGTCCTGTAAATGGTTACCCAATGAGCCTATTAGGACGTTCAATGCTAGGTTCCAAAAGCTATACGTGAATGTAACTCGCCACTTTGTGGTAGATGTTGTTGTGGCCCTTCAATTATATTTTGGAGCTTTAGATCCTATAACGTCCTTGTTTTCTCGAAGAAATCCTCAGGTTACGACTCTTGCCTTAGCTTATACTGAGACAATGACCCTTGAACAACAAATGAATTCTCTAGGAGGGGGGTTGTCTCAAGTGGTTGGGATGGGACAATATGGTCCATACAGTCAATTCGCCATGATGAATCAGGTAATGGCATCACAAGTGCCAACAATGAACAACTTCCAACAACCATGTCCATTAACGCCAACCTATTCACCATTTCTCGCTTATCCTAATGCATCCATCCCACCACCAGCCATGTTGCCAAATAATCAGATAACCATGTCAGGGTTCAGCATGGTCAATAATCAATTGACCATGCCTGGGTTCAGTGCAATCAATACCCAAAGCCCAATGACTTATCCTTCGATCATGCCTCTTCAAAGCGTGAATCCTGGATGGAACCAAAATACTCAGAACCAAGCCATTGTGCCCATTCCAGAGGTGGCTAATGTAGGAAATGCATTTGGACCTGGAACTATAGTGCCTCAACCACAAGGATCTAATTCTGAATTGGAAGAATTAAAGAGAATCACTATTAAGCAAGGCAATGACATAGTTCGATTACAAAAACAAGTTGCCCAAAATCCTATGCCAAATCGGAATCATAACCATAGGAGAACAGGACCATATAACATGCAACCCAACAATGGATGCGTACCCAATCCTGTTGCCAATCAGGTAGATGTGTTGGAAGATTATGGTGAGTTGGAACCTTGTGATGATGAATTACCCCATTGTTTCCAAGGGAAGCAAGATGCTTTGGTGACAAAAGTTGTCCACATTCAAGAAAGTGAGGAAGAGGAGGACATTGAGGTCTTAGGAGAAGAAGATGAAGAGACTTTGGAAGTCCAAGCCACTAGACGTTTTGGGAAAGGAAATCATCGGTATTACACAAGAAGCTCTAAGGATCCCAAAACTTCCTCCACTCCTCCAAACAACCCTTTACTTCCTCCTAATACAAAAGGTGAGGTTAATCCACCTCCTCCGTCGATTGTGGAGAAGTCCAAGCCGGTGCAAAAAATGCCAAATTCAGAAAAATTCACCTATGACTTAGAGGAGGACATGAAGAGAAATAAGGCTAATATCTCGTTGTTCGAAGTAGCTAAACTTTTGGGTCAAGAAATAGGTTTGCCGAAAGGGTTGAACCCACCTAGTCAAGTCCATGAAGCTAAGGGTGTCGAGTCTCAATTGGTGCTGAAAAGGGAAAAATGAGAAGTACCTCCCTTTCTCATAACCATTAGAATTGCAGGAAAAAATTTACACAACTTTTTGATAGATTCAGGTGCTTCGACCAACATCATGCCCCTAGAAATTTGCCAAAAGTTAGGACTCACACCAATCCCTTCTAAGAGCAAGGTGGTACAATTGGATAGATCTGTGATGGATGTAGTTGGAGGTCTAAATGATGTCCTTATTCAGATTAACTCAGAACCTAGGGTTCAACATCACATAGATATATTGGTACTTAATATTCCTACCAAATATGGAATGGTATTGGGAAGAGATTGGAGTAAAAATCTGAATGGGTATGTCGTAACAAATTCTTCCCATATGTGGTTGCCTTGGAGAGGAGTGGCAAATAAAATTTGGGTGGATAGTGAACCTAGACTCAAGGAGATGATAACTGAGTACAATAGACCCAACGAGATCCAATACGTGGAAACAGAATTAGGGGTCTATAGCTTGGACATAGAAGAGGTTGTTGAGGATCCTGAAAAGGAAAATCTTTCTTGTGACACTTCTAAAGAAGATAATTTGGTTTGGACTCTAAGATTCGATGGATCTAAGTCAAAACAAGGTGTTGGAGCTGGTATTGAACTTACACGTCCAGGTAGCAAGCCTATGCTCGCTGCCTATAGATTACAGTTTCCAGCCACCAATAATGTAGCAGAGTATGAGGCACTAGTTTTTGGACTTCAATTGGCCCTAAGGAAGAAAGTTAAATGTCTCAAAGTGTTGGGAGATTTGGAGTTGGTGGTTAAACAAGTTAAAGGGCAATATACTTGTCGGGATAAAATATTAAGCCTTTACAAAACCAGAGTTAGGGACTTGATAGAGGAGTTTGATGCATTTAATATATCCCTAATCTCTAGGAAAAATAATCGCATGGCAGATGCTTTGGCCGCAGTTGCGGGTATGCTAAAACCTGTGAACCACAAAAAGTGCAAGAAATTCTCAATCGAATTAGTGCCTTGCCCTTCGATACCAGATAATGTTACCAATTTCCAAGTATTCGATAGTGACAGACACGTGTTCAACTTCGTCACTAATTCTGGTATATTTGAAAATCAGGTGATAGATGAAGATGAGAGGGGGCAAGAAGAAATGGAGTTGCAATGTGAAGCTACCCAAATGAGGAATAAAATGCCAAATGATATCGCCTCTCTAGAAAAAATATTTGATATCGGATATCAAGCAAAAAGAGGTAGAAAGGTACCACCCCCTAAGGAAACATGTGATTCAATCAATTTAGGGAGTGCAAAAAATCCATGAAAGAGGTATTCATTGCTAAGGCATGTACCAAGCAAGAAAAGGAGTCTATCGCTCATGCATTAAAGGAATATGTTGATTGCATAGCATGGAGCTATAAGGATTTGAAAACTTATGATCAAAATGTGATAATGCATACGATTCCATTAAAACTTGACTCCAAGCCTTTCAGACAGAGACAAAGAATGGTCAACCCGATTTTAGAACCCCTAATAGAGAAAGAGGTGAAGAGATTGCTAGAAGCAAAAATCATCTTTCCTGTTAGACATTCCACATGGGTTGCCAACCTTGTCCCGGTAAGAAAGAAGAACGGAGAGATAAGGTTGTGCATAGATTTCAGGAATTTGAATAAGGCATGCCAAAAGGATAATTACCCATTGCCTACTATCGATGAGATTCTTCAAAAGGTGAATGGGTCAGAGATGATGTCATTCTTGGATGGTTATTCAGGATATAATCAAATTCTAATTCATCCAAATGACAGAATGAAGACAACCTTCACAACGAAGTGGGGAACATTCGCATATAGGAGAATGTCGTTTGGATTATTGAATGCAGGTGCAACTTTCCAACGAGCCATGGATTTTGCATTCAAAGGGCTCATTGGTAAGTGTATCATTGTTTACGTTGATGACATTCCTGTATTCTCTAAGAAAAGGGAAGATCATGTTAGGGACTTGAGAAAAGTACTTCAAAGATGTAGGGAACATGGGATCTCCCTTAATCCAAAAAAATGCATCTTTGGGGTAACGGAAGGTAAGCTATTGGGTCATGTCATTTCCAAGGATGGGATTGCTATTGATCTAGAAAGAATCTCAGCTATACTAGCCATTCCTCCACCTAATAGCAAGAAAGAGTTAAGATCCTTTTTTGGTAAGATCAACTTTGTGAGGAAATTTATTTCAGGTTTTGTCGAGATTGCCAAGCCCTTGAATGACATGTTAAAGAAGGATGTTCAGATCAAATGGACAAATGAAAATAGGGAAGCTTTCAAAAGCATCAAGGATGCTATCTCTAGAGCCCCTATTTTAATTAGTCCAGATTATTCAAAGCCTTTCTATGTCTATACTTTTGCTTCAGATCATTCTTTTGCGAGTGTCTTAACCCAAAAGAGTGAGGGTAGCATTGAAAATCCCATAGCCTTCTTGAGTGCTCCGTTGAAGGATGCAAAGCTGAGATATTCTATTTTGGATAAACAAATGTATGCCCTATTCAAGACCATCAAGAAATTCAGGCATTATCTAGTTCATAGTAAAGTCTTTGCTGTAGTTCCTGACCCTACTATTAAGTCTATGTTTTTACAAAATGAACTAGGTGAAAGACGAGGAAAATGGATTTCGACCCTTCAAGAATTTGATTTAGAAATCCGACCCATGAAAATAGTTCGTGGACAAGGTTTGGTCAAGGCAATTGCAGAAATTGATCCATTGATATCATGCCAACATTATGAGGTAGATGACATAACCAAAGATGAGTGGTATGTTGATATTGTATATTTCTTGTTGCATGGTAAGTGTCCATCACATTTAAATTCCACTCAACGTAGAGCTTTGCATTTGAAATCTACAAATTTTCTGATTAAATATGGTGTTTTGTATAGGAAGAACCACGAAGGGATTTACCTTCGTTGTGTTAATCAAGAAGAGGTGACCCAAGTACTTAAGGATTTCCATGGTAAGTATGGAACTGGACACGGGTCAACCAACGCTACGACTCATCAAATCCTTAGGGTTGGATACTATTGGCCCCATTTGTTCAAAGATGCACATGCTCATGTGAGATCATGCCACATATGTCAAGTGGCGGCCAATAGAGAAAGAAATGTTGCAATGCCATTACAATCTATGGTAGAGGCAAGGCCTTTTGCACAATGGGGATTGGATTTTGTTGGGATCATCAATCCTAACTCATCCGATTCTCATAAATATATCCTTACTACCACATATTACTGCACAAGGTGGACCGAAGCTATTCCTACTAAGCATGCCACTTTAGAGGTTGTCATTAAGTTTTTAGAGGATAATATTGTGACTCATTTTGGAATGCCCAACGCAATTGTAAGTGATAATGGCTCTGCCTTTTCTTCTTTGGAGTTTGCAAATTGGGCATATGATAATATGGTAAGCTTGAAATTCTCCTCAAATTATTACCCACAAGGTAATGGTTTAGCGGAATCTTCTAATAAGAACTTGTTGTGTGTAATAAAAAAATTACTTGAAAAGAACCCTAGGGATTGGCATAGCAAGTTGAAATTCACCCTTTGGGCTGATAGGATCAGAACCAAAGAATCAATAGGGACATCTCCGTATCATTTAGTCTATGGGCAGGATCCCATATTTCCCACAAATTTAAGATTACAAACATTGCATTTCATGAAAGAATATGTTGGAACTAATGATAAACTTGAAGCTAGGTTAACACAATTAATGCATCTTGATGAGAAAAGAGATGAGGCTATGCTTCATTTTAGAAAACATCAAGATGTAGTGAAAATATGGTTTGATAAGAGGTCTAAAATCAAAACATTTAAAATTTTAGACCTAGTTTTACTATGGGATAAAGGACATGAAAAGAAAGGAGATCATCAAAAGTTTGATTGTTTGTGGTTGGGTCCATATCAAATTTATGAAATCCTAGGTGAAAATAGTTTTAGATTAAAAACCTTGGATGGGAATGATTTGGCTTTTCCCGTTAATGGGCTACATTTGAAGCACTACTTTCAGGCCTGAAAAAGGCAAAGATCCTGTATTATATGTAAATATGTTTGTGTTTGATGATGTTGAGTTTGATTGGGTGTTTGTATTCATTCACTTCCAATATTTTGTTGATTTTTAGTCTTTTGTATATAGCTTGGGTGTGTTGGTTCTACTTTTTTGGTTTTTATTGTGTGTGGTTTTCCATCTATTCTTGGTTTGGATTTTGTTTGATGTTAGCAAGTTGATTGGGTGTTTTGTATTCATTCGCTTCCAAGTTTTGGTTGTTTTCCAGTATTTTAGAGTGAGATGTCAGCTCATGTCCTCATGAATATTCACTAAGACCAGGAGAATGTGAAACATCATAATTGTATTGTAGAAGGCTCCACAATTATCACAAACACATTAAAGTATATTGTTTGAAACTTGTGATGCATGAAGTTGTCAATTTTGCAAATTAGGGTGAAATATTTTACATGCTCCATCTCATTCAACCTCATTTCAAGGTACATTTCACATTGCATTGCATCTCACTTGCATCTACATTTCAAAGGCAATCACTGAAAACATGTCAAATTCTCTTAGGATCATTGCACAATATACACTAAGAAGATCTTGAGATTGGGAACTGATGCCGAAACTATCTTGAACCAAAAACAATTTGCACATATTAAAAGCATCTTGGGTAAAATGGTCAAAACCATCCTTGGGAGAAAATGTGAGGTAAAAAGAGTCATTCTTGTCGGTCCTATCATGCAACATAGTCCATAAAATAGTGGTTTTCACCACTTCCACAATACTTGAAACTCCAAAATTAGAGTAGTAAGGATAGGGTCAAATTCTCATCATACTTAGGTTGAGAATCTGATTCCCCAAAGCTCTAATTTGCCTCCATCACCTCACAAAATATAAAGTAGTAAGGATAGGGTCAAATTCTCATCATACTTAGGTTGAGAATCTGATTCCCCAAATCTCTGAATTTGCTTCCATCTCATCATCGACTTTTGAGTAGTAATGATAGGGTCAAATTCTCATCATACTTAGGTTGAGAATTTGATTTCCCAAAGCTCTAAATTTACCTCCATCACATTATTGAATATTGAGTAGTAAGGATCGTCAATCTACATCTCCCCTAGGTGAGATATGAAGCTAGTCCATCCATAGATTCAAGAAATCAAAGCAAAATCATGGACTATGGGGCTAACCTCCATCGGGGCTATAGACGCTTGACTGGAAGTGGAGTATGCTCATGCATGGTGACATATCTCATTTAAAAGTGAGACCTCTGACCGCTCACACGGACAGGCTAGCCTTGTGGTTTCATCCATAACAAGTTTAATCATTTTGGTCAAGATGAGGTAATAAACTCAGATCAGAGTAGTAAGGATAGGGTCAAATTCTCATCATACTTAGGTTGAGAATCCGATTCCCCAAAGCTCTGAGTCCACTTGCACACACTGGTTCGGGATGGTAGTGGTTCATAACCAAGCTCTTGATCTGGTAAATGAATTCACTGCACACACATTTGGTCCTAAGAGGGTTAGACAATTCTAGTGTGTTTGTTTATGGTACTAGAAGTTTTGAATATTTGCAAAGCAGGCTGTTCATATTTTAGCATCCTTGCCATACATTCAACCTTGCATAAATCACCCATAACCTATCATATGCATTCATGTGAAACTGACGATGGAATGTTGAATGGTTTCAAACGATAAGGAATGAATCACTTTGCACACACTGAACCGATGCTGGATGATTCTGATGGTTCATGTCTTTTTGGGTCTATTTTCATTCTCTAGATATTTGTTGATGCTTGTAATTTTTTTTTTGGGTTTTGTGTGTTTTCAGGTTGGGTTCTTACCAAAATGCTAGGAGCATTTCCTAGCAGAGTCACCATTTGTTGTGGCTGCTCCACAACTAGCCCCAAAGATTGGGGACCCACTTTTAATTTTAGGTTTTTAGGAGTTTCCTTACCTTTGATTGATGTTTTTCCTTCATGGTTGCAATAAAGGTATTAAATTTTAAATGGTTGATCAAGTTTTCCATCATTTGATCACAAATCCAATGATGAAGTTGGATGATTTTTGGGTAATCTTTGAGTGATAGTTGTCGAAAGGTCTATGCCCATAAGTTTGATTTGCTAGTTTTCATTGTAGGATTGTGCCTCCTTTGTCATCTTCTTGGTATTTTGGAGTGTTGATAGGTTTGAAATGTTTGTATTTCTCCCATGATTGTGTTTTTTTAGGTGTTGCATTGATTGGACATTTTGAGTGTAAAGTGAATTTTAAAAGTTTTATTTTTCAATTCAAATGGATTAAAACTTTTAAAATAATGAAAAAACCTCTTTGAAATTAATGAAACTATAATAAAAATAGAAAATAAATAAAATAAAATCTATATATGTATTTATATATATAGGTTTAGTAAAAAATAAAAATAAAAATAAAAATTAATAAAATATATATATTATTATATATTATATATATAATAATATATATAATATAAAAATAAAATAAAAGATAAATATGAAATGAATAATTAATTTAGCATGACCTATTTACTCTTATATCTACATAAGAAGGCAAGTGAAGCAAAACCATACCTTGTAAGGAAGGTTTTGAGTGTTAGAGTTACTACGGTAATTCTATTTATTACCTCATTTGGTTTGTTAGGGTAGTTAGTTATCTACCTAAGGTTCACTTAACCACTTTGTTAAGAGAATATTTGTTATTATTTGTTAGAACTATTTGGTTAGTGGTTAGCTATTCCTACGTGCTAACTATAGCTTAAGTTGTACTATATAGTCTTAGTTTATTAATGAAATTTTATTCATTGTTTTCACATGGTATCAGAGCAGGCGGCTCTTGGTTGACCTGGGCAACATGGTTCTTGAGGCAAGGCTGGACCTGCTCGGGCACATCTCTCGAGGTTGTTGATTGGATCACTGACTGGGCTCACTGCATCTGGCATCGACATGTGGACCGAGGCAACTCCCAAGTAGCAGGGCCCACAGGCCCATATCATCAGGTGACCACGGGATAGGGCCCGTAGGCCCACGTCCCTAGGTGGCCACGGGAGTAGGCCCATAGACCTGTCAAGCCTAAAATGAGGGTAGAGCCCGCAGTACAGGGCTCGAATCCTGAGGGCAGGAGGCCCTTTGGTTACCAGCAGCCCCTAGTGCTACCCGCGTGGGTCCAACACACTACTGGGAGGGCAGGCGCACCCTCCCAAGTAGAGACTGGACCCAAACCTAATGGTAGGAGCACCCTCTGGTCTGACCGTTACTGACAGGGGACATCCCTATCAGATCTAGGGCGACCGTGATCGATAGACCATATTCGATGACCTGGATCTGCGAGGGCAGGCGCGCCCTCCGATCCCTGGCGACTGGCGAACCAGATTTGGCGATCGGGATCTGCAAGGGCAAGCATGCCCTCTAATCCCCAATGATCGAATCAAACACCCTATAACTGCAGACACACTCCTGGGCACAAATCTCAAGGATAATCATAGCTGGGACCCACGCGTGCTCGGGAATAGATCTCGAGGCACAAGACCGGACATGTGGCACAGCCACTAGACAGGACACGTGGCAAGCGCCACCTGGACAAGACACGTGGCAAGCGCCACCTGGACAGGACACGTGACACAACCATTGGATAGGAATCTGGATCGACCGAACACATGGCAGACAAGCCATTGGATGATGACGAACATGACACATGGTAGACTAGCCACGTGTCACTTGACCTAACGAGACCGACACATGGCGGACAAGCCATGTGTCCCGATGCGGACGGTACCCGTGGCTGGCAACAAAACCAGCCACGCGGGGGTGTGACTACCCGCAGGCAGTCACAAGTGCTTTAAGCGCTTTTGCTCTTTTAAATAGCAATAGATGCCCCATGGCATCAATGTGGGACAAAAGTCCCCATTTTTTTTTAAAGCCATGGGATGGGCGAAGCCTTCAATATGAATGCAATGCCCTCCCCCTCTCGTCGGGCTAGCTAGCTCGACTGGCAAGCAAGCCAGCGCTAAGGCACTGCCCGATGGGAGGTCGAGAGTTCGACTCCCGTCGGGAGGCAGGGGGCATATAAATTTTGCTCCATGGAGCAATAAAAAGGAGACCCCAAAGGTAATTCAATTTTTATTTTTTATTTTTCAAGTTTATTTTAATTAATTAAGTTTTAATTTATTAAATAGTAATTCAATATTATTTTTTTTTAAGTTATTTTTTTATCAAAATGCCTTTAAAACTAAAATAATTTTTACTATTTATAGATTTTACTTATATTAATTAGAGCAATCACATAAACTTAAAATTAAAAAAAAAAATGTTGTATTTGTTTTGCAATTTACAAATTTAAAGGAGCTTTTGTTTTTTTTCTCCAAGGGAGAATATAAGACATAGAAGAGCACCTACTTTTATTGCAAATAAGAAAACCTTAAACTCTTCTCAACCTTGTTAGTTTTGCAAAATCCAAGAGGGACAACATCATAGACATTTGATTCTTTCTTGCACAAATAGCAAACAAGGAGACTGAAATTTTTTGTAAAATTCAAAAGGCAAAGTGTATTTGTTTTCTTCGTAGAGGGATATAAGACATAAAATTGCACATTCTTTTTTTTTTTTTGCAAAAATTTGAGAAGAAATTGTAACCTTGGGTCCATCAAAAACTAAGTCGTGTGTCGACTAGTTCTGGAAGCCTTCCAAATGCGGGTCGTGTGTCGACTTGTCTTGGAAGGAGTGCTCAAAATTGTTAATTTTGCAAAATTCAGGGAGAAGACAACATTGTACTTCTTTTGCAAAATTGGAAAACAAAGTAGGAGACATAAAAATATCATTTTTTGCACAACACAAAACACACATTTTGTTGCAAAAATTAAAAGGTGCATTTTCGATTTTACTCGACTCCTTTATTGGCAAATTAGGTGCATTTTCGGTTGCATCCGACACCTAAGTGATAAGCATTTTGTGGGCATTCTTGTTTGATTATTGCATTATTTCTTTTGCAATTATAATTCATAGAATCAAGAACACACTCAACCCCAAAATTTCACAAATTTGTGAAAATACTTGCACATATTTAAAGCCAAAATTACTTGATATTCTCTCCTAAATCAACAAAACCCCTAATTCACTCTTATTTTTTTGGCTTAAATTTCCTCAAACTTTTCATCCTTCTTGCAAGGAGTCAAGGCAGGTGCCATTAAATATCTGTTTGAGTGAATAATATTTTGGTACTCTTTTAGGGTAATCAAAAGAAAGAACAAGTTTTAAAGAAAATAAGGAACCTTAAAAGTTGCAATCCTTTGCACTAAGGGGGGATAATTCCTTTCTTCCTTCAAACATCGATTTTGATAAGAGGGTAATAAAACTTGTAAAGGCAATCATAAAAGTCCAAGTCATCCACATTAAAGCTTTTCTTTTAGACTTCATAATAGCAATCATGCTTGAAGTACTTACAATAAGAAAGGACAAATTGGTGAACTTTTTTTGGTCAAATTGCCTAGAAAGAATAGTTTTGCACAAATTGTAGAAATGAAAACCATGACACCATTCAGTGTTGGTTTCAAAACAAGCAAAACTAAAATGGCAAAGGCACATCACAGAAGCCATATTTCTAGTGAAGTGTCTCATACTGATTTTTTTTCTGGTTCAAAGATAGCACAAGGAGTGTTAAATTGCTAACACAGTTTTGTAGAAGGAAAACACATGTGTCCCTTGGGCAAAAGCACCATTTTCTCTCACTTTTATTTTAGGCTTCATAAATAGCATAAGTTCTTTGTTTTAAGACCTTGCAATAAGGGGTGCTTGTACCTCTTTTAGGCTTCATAAATAGCAAATTCTAGGTGTTTGAAGTACTTGTAACAAGAGGAGCAATTTTTTGTGATGTACAATTGTCTAGGAGGGAATATTTGTAAAATACTTCACAACACTCTTGAGTTGCACACTTTTTGCAATTGAGGGGGGATATCCATTTCTTTTCTTCACTAATTTTTTTAAATAGGGAAGATGACTTATAAGGGTGCATTTTCAGCTTTGACCGACACCTTAGTCACACTTCCTTGAGAAATTAATTACACTATGTTTTGCAATAAGAAGGGGGGAACTTATAAGGGTGCATTTTCGGCAACGACCGAAACCTTAGCTACCTTATCTTTTGTAAATTCATATTGAAAATGAATGAACCTTGTATGAAGTGATCTATTCTACTACACCTAGCGATTGCAGTGGCTGGTTACCCATGCAAATCGGTTGGATGATGTGATTACCATAAGGACATTCATTGGTGTGAAGACAGTGAGGAATGACCAATTTTTTCTTAGAAGAAGCTAGAGCACTGTGACAGAGCAAAGAACCAGCAGATCAACTTCTTCTTCACTGTATTGGGGTAGTTATATACTTTACCCAAATATTTTTGTATGGGGGATGATAGTGTAGCTAGTAGTTATATTATTACCCAAATAATGTAATAAGGGGGGATGTTAGAGTTACTATGGTAATTCTATTTATTACCTCATTTGATTTGTTAGGGTAGTTAGTTATCTACCTAAGGTTCACTTAACCACTTTGTTAAGTGAATATTTGTTATTATTTGTTAGCACTATTTGGTTAGTGGTTAGCTATTCCTACGTGCTAACTATAGCCTAAGTTGTACTATATAGTCTTAGTTTATTAATGAAATTATGTTCATTGTTTTCACATTGAGGACCTTTGATTTAATGTTTCATTTCTTATGTTTAAAAGGTACTAATGACCATATCTTGTTGTGATTCGTAGGTTACATGAGGAGACCATGAATGCGACATCAACGTTGAAGCATGAGGGATGAAAGGATATGGTTTACATAGACTGCATCGGAGAGTTTACCATCAAGGCCAACGCTGATAGATGAGCCGATGTGGCAGTTGTGAGGATACTTAAGGGCCTGATGGGAGGACTCAGTGGATGACACAGTGTGGATGCAGGTTGCAACCAATGAAAAAAAAAGGTGCAGTGATTGGAGAGATCCGGATATACGGGGGATGAAACCCCTGACATGGCACATTTTCAAAGACATGTTTGTTGGCAATTTTGGGTACTTTGGGTACATTGCCTTTGCTCAAGTATATAAGTTGTCATTGATGTCAAGAAGCTTTTGAAGGAATTTGATTTGATGTCAAATAATTTGTTTTGATGAAGGTTACGGCATGACAGTTTCAAAGGTCTTTTGCAAACCCCAAGTCGATAGGTTCGAGAGAAAGAGCTCACAAAGAAAAGTGTCACGATTTCATGAAAATTTGCAAGAGGGATTGTACAGATGAAAAAGTGTCACGATTTCACGACAGGTTCGAGAGAAAGAGCTCGCAGTGAAAAAGTGTCGCGATATCATGACATGTCGGGTTTTCGCGACCCGAAGAACAGAAAAGAGCTAAGGAGGAAAAGTGTCGCGATATCGCGACATGTCGCATTTTCGCGACTTAAGCAGGAGAGAGAAAGCAAGTTAGAAAAGTGTCACGATATCATGACATGTCACATTTTCGTGACTTAAGTAGGAGAGAGAAAGCAAGTTAGAAAAGTGTCGCGATATCGCGACATGTCGCAATTTCATGACAAAAAGAGCAAAGAAAACGTATGAAAGCTGAAAGCATCGCGATTTCGTGACAGGTTGTAAAGAAAATGTACAGAAATTTGATAGCGTCGCAATTTCGCGACGGGTTACAAGGAAAGCGTACGAAAGATAAAAGTGTCACGATTTCATGACGGGTTGCAAAGAATGCGTACGGATGCAGAAAGTGTCACGATTTTGCGATAGGCAGAAAAGAAAGCAGACAGAAGCAGAAGTGTTGCGATTTCGTGACAGAAACTAAAAGCAGGTCTTCTATAGGAGAAGTGTCACGATTTCACGACAAAAGCAGAGAGGAAGGTTATGAAGATAGAAGTGTCGTGATATCGCAACAGAAGTGAAGACGAAGTCTATAGAGGTAGAAGTGTCATGATTTCACGACAAAAGTAGAAAGGAGGTCGACAAAGGGAGAAGTGTCACGATATCATGACAAAAGCAAAGTTGATGCTGACAAAGACAGAAGTGTCGTGATATCGTGACAAGAGCTTAGTTGAAGTCGACAAAGGCTGAAGTGTCACGATATCACGACAAAAGCCAAAAGAAAGTATACGATTGCAAAGGTGTCACGATATCACGACATGTTGTAGTTTCGTAGCAAAAGTTACAGAAGAGTTACAGAGGCAGTTGAAGCCGACAAAGTTAAATGTGAGCCGATGAAGATTAGGGTTTGCAGTCGACGAATTTTAGGGTTGTGCAGCCAACTAAAGATCAGGGTTACAGTCGACTAAGATTAAGGTTTTGATCTTAAAAGTGTTATTATAAAAGGTAGGCTATTTTTAAGAGTTGGTCGTGTTGTTAGTTGCGACGTTCATAGATAGAGCGCAGAGTGAGAAGTTCGATCGTCGAGAGCAGAGTATGAAATTCGATCAAAGTGTGCAGAGTGAGCGAAGAGTCATGGCAAATTTTTCTAAGTGCCGCAGTGATTGTGCAGATAGTGCAAAGGTTAAAGTTTGGCTGTGAGTGTGCAAAAAGAGCAGAGGGCATAGAGAGCACAAAGGGCAAAGACGAATGCGGAGTGCTGTTGTATGAGGACAGAGGTGCACTGGTTCTTTGAGAAGAACCTAAGGATAGATTTGGCAAGTCTTTGATAAGGCTTGTGTGCAGAGGATTGATTTGTTCAAGTGTTGGACAGATATGATAGACAGAGGAAGACTTGTACTAGACCGACTGATCGTGTTTGGTACGAAGTTCTTGAGCTCGTTGTGGATGTGATCATAGAAGGTAAAGGTCTCTTAGGCTAAGCATTGAGGACAGGAGGTCTTCGATGGAAAGGAGTTCCACGTGCTGGAAAGAGGTAGAGGCAGTTGATCTTCTAAGGGATCATTTCCAAAGCAGAGGGGAAGGTATCTCCTTTGAGCAGAGGCTCATAAATTCTAATTGGGGGAAGGTATCTCCTTTGGGCCGAGGCTCATAAACATTGTAATTGGGAAGGATTCCCAAAGAAATTTGAGATAAATTTTAGAGAAAATTTTTGTGGACGTAGCCCAGCCATTCTGGGTGAACCACGTTAAAATTGGTGTCACTTTATGGATGATATTGTGCATTGTTTTGATATTGCTTTGGGTATATTGCTTTACTGTTTTGAAGTATAAAGGAAAAAGTAAAAAGAGGTCTTATACTGTTCACCCCCCCCCTCTTAGTATAAGCTTGTGTTCTTCAGGTGTTGTGGAGTTTCCACAACCACCCCAAAATTCTTGGGGACCCACTTGTCATATTTTGATATGAAAGGTTTTTGGTTTTCTTTGGTTTGTAAGAATAGGGATGTTTGACCGTTTTGTTTTAATGATTTTAATTTCTTTGGTTATTTGATATTTAATGATTAATTAATCTAGCCATTAATGCTTAGATTAATTAAAATCCATTTTGATGAAAAGGAGTTTAATGTTCTTCATACTATCTAAGGTGATGGAATGTGTTTAACAAAGCAAGGCTTGACCTAAAACAAAAAGAGGATACAGAAGGTACAAAGAAATTGAGATAGAATCCAATATGCTATTATCTACCTAATATAATTGCATTAACTATATTATGTACATAATAGTAATATTTTTAAGATTATGTTATAAGGTTCTAAAATGTTATCATTATAATAATATTATTATGATTTTATTATAATGTTATTATTATAATAATATTTTTGTGATTATATTCTTCTAAAATGTTATTATGATAATAATATTATTATATTGTATATAATAATATTATTATAATGTACTTTATAAAAGACGTGATAATAATATTTACGATAAGGTAAAATTTAACGTCGTTTCATTTGATTGTAGATAAGGCGATGGTGGCTATTCAAAAACATTCGAAGACATGAGTGGCTAGTCCAAGAACGTTCAGCGCTATGGCAGTGAAGCTTCACGGAGCAACGTCAGTAAAGAAGAGGCGGTCCAATATGGCCGAGAGGCAGAGGTATGCCATCGAACAAGGAAGGAAGAAACGTTATTAGGGCAACCTGTGACACCAATTGATGGAGTTAAAGGCCGGTCTTGAAGAGCATGGAAGATTTTAGTGTTGCATCTGTTTCATTACACTATGGCAGTGTGAGTGTGAGAGTAGGGAGTTGAACAACACCATGGCTGCATAGGTTTGGCAACACCATGACGTCGATGGCACCATCGATGGCTACTTAGGTTTGGCAGCACCACGATATTGATGGCACTATCGATGGCTACGTAGGTTTCACAATGCCATGACAACGATGGTAGCGCTATGGTTGCGTAGTCTTGGCAGCACCATGGCTGGGTAGGTTTGGCAGTGCCACGATGTCGATGGCAGTGCTATGGTTGCGTAGTCTTGGCAGTGCCATGGCTGCGTTGTTGGCAGCGCTATGGCTACATAAGTTGGACAGTGCCATGGCTACATCGGTAGTGTTATGGTTTTATTTGGTTATGTGGAAACCAAAGTACCCAGGATGGGGGAATGCCATCCCAGTCCTTGGGCACATTGGCATGGCTTAGGAGAAATACCATCGGGTCTCGGCCTCAAAAAGTGATAACAAAATTTTCGCTGAATACGATTAGCCTATATTATTTTAGTTAATGTGAATGTGGTTTGATCACGTTCAATGTTTTAAAGGAGGTCTAAAATCGTAGGGGTTATAAGGTATATTTAATGCTTTTATCATTTGTTTTATGGATGTAAAGGGGTATTCTTGGGTAGAATGCTTATAAGAGAAAGGGGAAATATAAGGAGTCATGCAGGGTTATGTTTTTGTTGTTAGTTTTTTTAAAAATAAATAACGTTTAGAAGTGTTATGTTTATTAAATCATAGAAAATGATGATGGATTATTTTCTTATATCCATTCATTATTTTGGTTGTGAGAGAAGATGAAGCGAAAGGACTTCTAAGAATTATTTATATCTTGCTATCCTAACTTTTTCAAGGGGGGTTGGAAATGATGTAACATTTCGAGAAAGCAATAAAGAAAGAGCATTTTGCAGATTTTGAGAGGGTAGCAAACTTCTATGAACAAAATCAAAAGAAGGGTTTTTATCATAAAACTAAAATTTTTAGTGTCTTATCATTTTTGCATTTTACTGACTTCTAGCCATTGTCTTATGCCATGAAATGGGTTGTGATAGGCGAAGGTCAAGGTTATGCAATTTATTTATGTTTCCTTTGAGTCTCGCACTTGATTTAATGGTATTGTGCTTATGTTGTAGGTCCATTGATTCAGGTTGTTTTATGATTACCTCATAACTTGGGATTTTGTAGGGAGGAGCTTGCTAAACTAATTCAGAATTTGACTTTTTCAGCTAACCAAATTTACATGTTTATTTTCTTTACTATTCTCAAAGTTTATTTTATTTCAAGAATTCAAGCACTCCATTCTGGTCAATCCAGAATTTTAGTTTCTTTCATTTCCATTCTGGTATTTTTCTAGAATTTTTGCTAATTTCCTGTTAGTTTCATTTTTTCTGGTCCATTTCTAGAATTGTTAATCTTTCAAGTTATTTCCATTCTGGTCATTTTTCAAAAAATTTGCACCTCCAAGTTTCATTAATCTAAAGCTTTAAGATAAAACACATGGTTTAGGAGGGATACTAACCTACTATTTCACATTAAACTAAGACAAGAAATAAAATCTAACTTTGCAAACTTTGCTAACATTGCTAACATTCTAACTTCTACTAACCACTATTAGGGTAGTGGCATCAACATAAGCAAGATAAAATGAACCCAAATATCTACAATTTTAATCAATATTAAAGGCACGAACATTAAAATGAGGTGGATAATTCCACATTTTGTCATTTGAAACCTTTTAAATGAAGATAAAATACTCTACTAACAGGGATTCAAGGTAGCACAAATTTAAAAAAACCCTAAAAATAACTGCTTTTATTTTTAGTTAGATCTTTCAAATCACTAAGAATTGGTTAGAACCAGTAAAGGCCCCTTGTTTATGGTCACATGCATTATTAAATTATTTCTGGCACTATTGTAATCTTTTAGATATTTTACCAGAACCTTGGAGAAGTTGAATGTTTTTCATTTGGTTTCTTTTCAAGAGAGAGTTTTCTATTCAATACTCTGCATGTGGTGGTATTTTGCAATTGGGAAAATTATACACTCAACATCTTGGCGCTAGAAGGAGGACCTTATTTTATGCTTTGTGATTTAGTTTTTTGCTAATGTTAACGTGGGCAGTTTTGGTTTAATAGTATTGTGTTTGCAGGTGCAACATTTAACTCTTGACTAGTTTGTGAGAATCCTTAGTAGAATAGATTTGAGTTTTCCCAAGCTGGACCCACCTAGACACATTTCTACTAGGTCTAAAACCACTGAGGAAACCATTTTTCAAAGTCTTTCTCCCAAAACTAGGAAACCAAGGTACAAAATCCAGGATATTAAAATCTCGTTTGAGCTTTCTGATATGTTACGTTTAGAGATGCTTTTCTAATATTTGTAAAGGCTAGCTCTCAAACCTTTGAATATGAATACCTTCAGTGGATGTGCACCCATTAGTTCCACCACAAGAGCTACATCAAGTGTACCCATCTCTGTCATCCCAAGTGTATCAACTGCTTTAATAGGGTCATTACCTTTGGTTAATATGGACCAATAACAACAGCAACAACAACTAGTTCCCTAGCTTGGTACCCAAAGTTCTCCATTAAGTATACCTGGGGATGTCCATGACATACCTAGGCACCTTGAGAGGTCTATCCCTAAGTTTTTCCATGATGGTCCCATTTCAGTTGAAGAGCACATTCAAATTTATAAGGACCATATGATTAGGCAAAGAGTCAGTCATGAAGACATCGCTTGTCGACTCTTCCCTAATAGCTTTGACCAAATGGCTCATGAATGGTACAATAATATTCCTGCAGGGTCTATTACATCTTGGGCCCAGTTGGAAGTTGCCTTTGTTAATAAATTTAGGTCATTTCTAGATACTACCATCATGTATAACCAATTCGTGTCATGCAAGAGGTATCCTAATGAACCTATCAAAACATTTAATGCCAAATTCCAAAATCTTTACATAAACGTGACTCATCACTTTGCAATAGATGTTGTTGTGGCATTGCAATTATACCTCATAGCCTTAGATCCGATGACAACCATGTTTACCAAGATAAATCCTCAAGTTACAATGTTGACCTTAGCCTATGCTGAAGCCATGACTATTGAGCAACAAATAACACTACAAGGTGGCATTGTGGCTCAATTTCCCATGTTAGGGCAATATGGCCCTTAAAATAAATTTGCTATGATGAATCAAGCTATGACACCTTAGATTCCCATGATGAATGCTTTGTCATATCATCAGTTATACCCATTCACTCCCATGCTTCCATATTTTATGATATACCCTAGTGCTACCATTCCACCCACTCCAAAAATGATGGCTGCTAATCAGATAACCTTGCCAATATTTAAGGCGAGTAGTACTCAAGCCTCAAATGCCTATCCTATGGTTGCACCTCTTTAGGCCAAGGGTCCATGGTGGATCCAAAACACCCAGAGTCAAACATTAGTGCCTAATACAGAGGTTGCTAATGTCAGAAATGTTAGTGGATCTAGGGCTATCATGCCCCAACCATAAGGACCCAATTTCGAGCTGGAAGAGCTCAAGATAATGACCATAAAATAGGGTAATGACATCATTCAATTACAAAAACAAGTTGCCAAAAATCACATGCCCAATCGAAACCATGACCATAGGAGAATAGGACCATACAATATGCAACCTAATAATGGGTGCATATCCAATCCGATAGCCAATCAGGCTAATGCGTTAGAATATTGTGATGAGTCAAAGTCATGTGATGAGGAAATGAATCACTGTTTCCATAGAAATTAAGACTCTTTGGTGTCTGAAGTCATTCATTATTTAGAAAATGATGAGATGGAGGAATATATGAATGTGTTAGGAGAGGAAGAGGATGAAGCTTTGGAAGCCCAGGCCGCTAAATGTTTTGGGAAAGCTAATCACAAGTATTTTACTAGGAGTTCTAAGGATCCCAAAACCTCCTCTACTCCCCCAAACAACCCTTTAGTTCCTCCTGATACAAAAGGTGATGTGGATCCACCACCTCTATTTTTGGAAGCACCTAGGACAATGCCAAAAGTGTCAAATCCTAGAACATCCACTTATGAATTGGAAGAAGATATGAAAAGGACCAAGGCCAATATATCAATGCATGAGGTCTCTCTATTTTTGGGGTAGGATAAAATCGTGGGGAAGAGATTAAATTTCTCGAGTCAAAATATGTAGAACCCAAACTTGCTATGATGAAAGAGAAACCAAAGGTACCTCCTTTTCTCATAACTTTTAGGATCATAGACAAGAATTTACACAATTGTTTGATTGATTATGGTGCCTCGGCCAACATCATGCCTCTTGAGATAAGCCAAAAGCTAGGACTTAAGCCTATTCTTTCGAATAGCAAAGTGGTACAATTAGACAGATCTATGGTGGATGTAATAGGTGTTGTAAAAGATATCTTAGTTTAGATCAAATCAAAGCCTAGGGTCCAACATTACATGGATATCGTTGTGCTAAATATTGCTGCCAAGTATGGCATCGTGTTGGGCAGGGATTGGAGCAGAAATATCAATGGTTATGTGGTGACTAATTCCTCCCATATGTGGTTGACATGGAGAGGAGTTGCAAACCAAATTTGGGTATGCAAAGAGCCCAGACTTAGGAAAATGATTATAGAATATAATAAACCCAATGAGATTTAGTTTACTAAAATAGAATTAGGGGTTTACAATTTTGACATAGAGGACATAGCCGAAGGGTCCCAAAATGATAATCTTTACCATTGTACTTCGAAAGAAAACAAGAGGGTGTGGACCCTAAAGTTTGATGGGTCCAAATAAAAACAAGGTGCTGGAGTTGGGGTAGAGCTCACATGTCCTGGTAGTAAACCTTTGCTTGATACCTATAGATTACAGTTCTCGACCACCAATAATGTGGCGGAGTATGAAGCCCTAATTTTTGGACTTCAATTGGCCCTAAGAGAAAAGGTAAAATACCTTAAGGCATCGGGAGACTCAGATTTAGTAGTCAAATAGGTCAAGGAGCAATATACATGTAGAGATAAGAGGTTGAACCTTTATATAACCAGAGTGATGGAATTAATTAATGAGTTTGATACTTTCAATATTTCCCTCATCTTAAGAAAAAATAATAAAATGGTTGATTCGTTAGCCGTAGCGGCCAGCATGCTTTCGCCAGTCGACCATAAAAAATGTAAATTTTTTTCCATTGAGTTAGTGCCTTGCCCCTCCATACCAGACAATGTCACGAACTTACAGGTATTTGATAGTGATAGACACATTTTTAGTTTTGTTACTAATTCTGGTATATTTGAAAATCAGGTTATAGATGAATAAGATATGAGGCAAGTAGAAGTAGGAACTGTTGACAATTTTGTCACATTGCATAGAGGGGTAGAAAAAAATAAAAAAATTTCTCTTTGTAAAGTGTTTTTTGTTGCTTCGAAAGTATTTGTAAGTGTTGCAGCAATTTTGGCTTTCAATGCCACCCCCTTGTACATAAAATGAAGAAGAAGAGCTTCGCTGCCGAACAAGCCAAAGAAGATAGCCTCGCCAAAAGAAGGAAAAAGTGTCACGATATCGCGACATGTTGCATTTTCGTGGCTCAGAGCGACAAGAGGGAGCAAGAAAGAAAAAGTGTCGCGATATCGCGACATGTTGCATTTTCGCGGCTGAGAGCGACAAGAGGGAGCAAGAAAGAAAAAGTGTCGCGATATCGCGACATGTTGCATTTTCGCGGCCGAAAGCAAGGAGAAGAGCAAGAAAGAAAAAGTGTCGCGATATCGCGACATGTTGCATTTTCGCGGCTCAAAGCAAGGAGAAAGAGCAAGAAAGAAAAAGTGTCGCGATATCGCGACATGTTGCATTTTCGTGGCTCAAAGCAAGGAGAAAGAGCAAGAAGGAAAAAGTGTCGCGATATCGCGACATGTTGCATTCTCGCGACCAAAGGAGGAAAAGTGTCGCGATATCGCGACATGTTGCATTCTCGCGACCAAAAGAGGAAAAGCGTCACGATATCGCGACATGTTGCATTCTCGCGACCAAAGGAGGAAAAGTGTCGCGATATCGCGACATGTTGCATTCTCGCGACCAAAAGAGGAAAAGTGTCGCGATATCGCGACATGTTGCATTTTCGTGGCCAAAAGCAACAAAAGAGGACAAAGACATAGAAATGTCGCGATTTCATGACATGTCATATTTTCGCGATGCAAGAAGAAGAACCAAGCTGAAGACATAGAAATGTCGTGATATCGCGACATGTTGCTTTTTCGTGACTCAAAAGGGGCACGCGCTCCAAGCCGGGTATTTTCTCGAGATGATCAAGTGCCTCATAAATGCATTTTTACTTGCCCGATAAGCTCGCTGCTCATTTTTGGCAATTGGAAGCGAAGTATCAATCCCTGAAGGAGAGCCCGACAAGCATGGCGGCCACTCGAGCATTGCACCCAAAAACCAAGGACACTCAGACGGCTCATCAATGCATGTTTCCATGGTTGACTCGGTCACAGTTGCCAGTTCTGGTAATGGATTTGAAAGCTCAGTCACGAGGGCCGCGAGGAGCCGACTTCTCAGATCTCAAGAGTATACTTCGCCATTCTGTGTAATAATGACTCAGAGGGTCGGGTCCTCTATAAAAACCTAGGCATTGTAATGTAAGAGGGGGGGAACTTTCTGCTAGAAAGTTGCTGTAACTTGATGTCCTACGATTAATACTAAAGAGCTTTGGGCTCAATTTCTCTCTTTTATGCTGCCTTCTGTGTTTGATTCTTTTGTCTTTCTTCATTTGCATACTGTGACTCTGAATCCTGAATTCGGTGTGCGATTGGGGACTGTACCCTAAAACTTGCCCGAAGGATACATAGGAGAGGAAAAATGCTATATTGATTTTCTTTTATGCTGCTTGGTGGGTTGTGGTTTCTATTATATTCGCTTGTCCTAATCGTCGTTACTTTGAACCCTGAATTTTGATGAAAGGGAGAAGGAGAATCCTAGAGCTCGCCTAGAGGATACATAGGAAGGTTAATGTGGTGTTTCTTTCATTTATTCTTGGTGTTCTTTGCTGCTATTCAAGTTGTTAGTTAGTGATCGTGCTTCCTGTTCTCTCCCACTTTAAATCATCGATCTCTCTTCCCTTACCCCTTTTTATTTCTTTCTCTAACCCTAACTCTTTTTATCTCTTTCCTACACCCTTACTCTGTTTATCTCTTTCCTGCACCCTTATCTCAAAACACCAAAGTAGTTTAGCATAGGAGCCGACATTTCTCCAGAGATTGGCACGAGGGGCATCTCTTCCCTTCGGCCTTTCAATGTTGGTCCAGGTCTAGGGTGCATACATTTACCCAAAATCCTTTCCTAGGAAGATTTGATGACCAACAGTTTTGGCACGCCTGGTGGGACAATAGTCCCCATGTTTTAAGGAAGTCCGAGTTTGGTGAATCTCTGGCTTGCCTCCATCTGGAAAAATCACCTGGCGACTCTGACTGAGCTGAAGATCCAGATTTCTAGATCGTAGGCGCCTTTTAAATCTAAAATAAGACACCCTAGAGGAATCAAGGTTTGGTGAGCAGCCTTGACCTCACAAGCGGAGAAAAGTATGTTCACCTGGTGACTCCGACTTAGTGGTGAGAACCGTGATCTCTGCAGGCCACTGCTATAATGGAGAGGGTATGCTATCCCAGCTGGGATGATCGTGGCCCTCTAAATCTCCAAAGTTACCATGAAATTCCTGAAAGCGCCTTGAAGACAGTGACAAAATACAATGGCACTAAGGGAATGGCCCAAGAGCACCTTGAAGATGTTGCTGCTTTAGCGCCCCTCCATGACATAATCCACGAAGATGTCATGATCAGACTTCTGGTTCTATCTTTGGAAGGAAGGGCGTTGCAGTGGTACAGACTGCTTGGGCGTAAAAGCATCTGCTCATGGGATGACTTAGCGGGAGCGCTATTCAGAACATTTGATGGCTCTCAAGACCCCTTCCAACTTTTGATGTACCTCTTCACCATCATGAAAGCACCTCTGGAGAGCATCACGGACTTCAATGTCCGATTCTGCAGAAGTTGGAAGAGAATTCCAGGGGAGATCCAACCGACGCCCGCCCAAGCCCACCTCTTCTATGTTCGGGCCTTTCACCCGGACATGAGCCTCCTCTTGTTACAATCAGGTGAACGAAGATTCCCTCAAATATTTGAGGAAGCAATACGAGCAAAGCAACTTTTGCTCCTATCGGGAAAGTGGCAGTGGGGGGAAACTCCATCACTTTCTCCAATAATTGTTGCTCCTGTCTATCCAACGTAGTATTCATCATGGCAGACTCCTCATACTAAGCAGAGGCCTGAGATGCAGTCGTGTGGAGCTCAAGAGGCAGATTTCATCCAAGGCCAACGATGGGAATATGCAAGCTTTGCCCCAGCAATGAACAATATGGTTGCTTGTAGTCTCCATCAGGAGATGGGCCAAGGAGAGGAGCAGACTCAAGTGGTAGAGCCTGAGAACAAAGAGGGCACATTTTTGCACCCTTTTTGTATCCCAGGGGATGGCACGCAAGTATTCAGCCAGAATCCATTAAGCATGTCTCATCAAGCTGAACCTGAAGAGATCCTGGAAGATTACTCTTTGCCGGAGGAGCCCTGTTACCGCATCAGGAGGATGGAAGAACCTGTACCCAGCCCACAGTTAGTAGATTCTTCGATATTCTGGTATTGGTTCCAGCCCCCACTATGACCAGTACCCCAAGAGGCCCCTCATGCGGCGAACTTCTTCGCCACATCTTTCATCAACAGTATGGGTACTGGCAGGAGCGACAACTCACTACGTTGCTCCTTGTTCGCAACATGGACAACTTCGGGAAGAGGCCAGCCGAACTTCAAAGATCAACTGAAGTTCAATCAGATCTGGTCCGGACATTGCGAGTTCATCGGATAGGCACCCGAAGCTGGGTTTATGGTGGCGGCATGCCAATCATGTCACAAAATTTTGTGTAAATACTATAAATAGCCCGGCTAGTAAATAAGTGCCGAAGGCGCTAAGTGTTGCTTAGGAGCTTAGGCACAAAAAAAAAAAAATGTCGTCAGTGGATAGTCAGAGAAGAGGACAATGGGAATGACTCTGTTGCCCAATGGATAAAGGCCTGGGATCTCTGCATTCAGACAAGCTAAATGCCCCATGAGCCACCAAGAATGTTGACAATTTTGTCACATTGCATAGAGGGGTAGAAAAAAATCAAAAATTTCTCTTTGTAAAGTGTTTTTTTGTTGCTTCGAAAGTATTTGTAAGTGTTGCAGCAATTTTGGCTTTCAATGCCACCCCCTTGTACATAAAATGAAGAAGAAGAGCTTCACTGCCGAACAAGCCAAAGAAGATAGCCTCGCCAAAAGAAGGAAAAAGTGTCGCGATATCGCGACATGTTGCATTTTCGCGGCCGAAAGCAAGGAGAAGAGCAAGAAGGAAAAAGTGTCGCGATATCGCGACATGTTGCATTTTCATGGCTCAAAGCAAGGAGAAGGAGCAAGAAAGAAAAAGTGTCACGATATCGCGACATGTTGCATTTTCGCGGCTCAAAGCAAGGAGAAAGAGCAAGAAGGAAAAAGTGTCGCGATATCACGACATGTTGCATTCTCGCGACCAAAGGAGGAAAAGTGTCGCGATATCGCGACATGTTGCATTCTCGCGACCAAAAGAGGAAAAGTGTCGCGATATCGCGACATGTTGCATTCTCGCGACCAAAGGAGGAAAAGTGTCATGATATCGCGACATGTTGCATTCTCACGACCAAAAGAGGAAAAGTGTCGCGATATCGCGACATGTTGCATTTTCGTGGCCAAAAGCAACAAAAGAGGACAAAGACATAGAAATGTCACGATTTCATGACATGTCATATTTTCGCGATGCAAGAAGAAGAACCAAGCTGAAGACATAGAAATGTCGCGATATCGCGACATGTTGCTTTTTTGCGACTCAAAAGGGGCACGCACTCCAAGCCGGGTATTTTCTCGAGATGATCAAGTGCCTCATAAATGCATTTTTACTTGCCCGGTAAGCTCGCTGCTCATTTTTGGCAATTGGAAGCGAAGTATCAGTCCCTGAAGGAGAGCCCGACAAGCATGGCGGCCACTCGAGCATTGCACCCAGAAACCAAGGACACTCAGATGGCTCATCAATGCATGTTTCCATGGTTGACTCGGTCACAGTTGCCAATTCTGGTAATGGATTTGAGAGCTCAGTCACGAGGGCCGCGAGGAGCCGACTTCTCAGATCTCAAGAGTATACTTCGCCATTCTATGTAATAATGACTCAGAGGGTCGGGTCCTCTATAAAAACCCAGGCATTGTAATGTAAGAGGGGGGGGAACTTTCTGCTAGAAAGCTGTTGTAACTTGATGTCCTACGATTAATACTAAAGAGCTTTGGGCTCAATTTCTCTCTTTTATGCTGCCTTCTGTGTTTGATTCTTTTGTCTTTCTTCATTTGCATACTGTGACTCTGAATCCTGAATTCGGTGTGCGATTGGGGACTGTACCCTGAAACTTGCCCGAAGGATACATAGGAGAGGAAAAATGCTATATTGGTTTTCTTTTATGCTGCCTGGTGGGTTGTGGTTTCTGTTATATTCGCTTGTCCTAATCGTCATTACTATGAACCCTAAATTTCGATGAAAGGGAGAAGGAGAATCCTGGAGCTCGCCCAGAGGATACATAGGAAGGTTAATGTGGCATTTCTTTCATTTATTCTTGGTGTTCTTTGTTGCTATTCAAGTTGTTAGTTAGTGATCGTGCTTCCTATTCTCTCCCACTTTAAATCATCGATCTCTCTTCCCTTACCCCTTTTTATTTCTTTCTCTAACCCTAACTCTTTTTATCTCTTTCCTGCACCCTTACTCTGTTTATCTCTTTCCTGCATCCCTTATCTCAAAACACCAAAGTAGTTTAGCATAGGAGCCGACCTTTCTCCAGAGATTGGCACGAGGGGCATCTCTTCCCTTCGGCCTTTCAATGTTGGTCTAGGTCTAGGGCGCATACATTTACCCAAATCCTTTCCTAGGCAGATTTGATGACCAACAGTTTTTGGCACGCCCGATGGGACCAATAGTCCCCATGTTTTAAGGAAGCCCGAGTTTGGTGAATCTCTGGCTTGCCTCCATTTGGCAAAATCACCTGGCGACTCTGATTGAGCTGAAGATCCAGATTTCTAGATCGTAGGTGCCTTTTAAATCTAAAAGAAGACATCCCAAAGGAATCAAGGTTTGGTGAGCAGCCTTGACCTCACAAGCGGAGAAAAGTATGTTCACCTGGTGACTCCGACTTAGTGGTGAGAACCATGATCTCTACAGGCCACTGCTATAATGGAGAGGGTATGCTATCCCAGTTGGGATGATCGTGGCCCTCTAAATCTCCAAAGTTACCATGAAATTCTTAAAAGCGCCTTGAAGACATTGACAAAATACAATGGCACTAAGGGAATGGCCCAAGAGCACCTTGAAGATGTTGCTGCTTTAGCGACCCTCCATGACATAATCCATGAAGATGTCATGATCAGACTTCTAGTTCTATCTTTGGAAGGAAGGGCACTGTAGTGGTACAGACTGCTCGGGCGTAAAAGCATCTGCTCATGGGATGACTTAGCGGGAGCGCTAGTCAGAACATTTGATGGCTCTCAGGATCCCTTCCAGCTTTTGATGTACCTCTCCACCATCATGAAAGCACCTCTGGAGAGCATCACAGACTTCAATGTCCGATTCTACAGAAGTTGGAAGAGAATTCCAGGGGAGATCCAACCGACGCCCGCCCAAGCCCACCTCTTCTATGTTCGGGCCTTTCACCCAGACATGAGCCTCCTCTTACTGCAATCAGGTGAACGAAGATTCCCTCAAATATTTGAGGAAGCAGTACGAGCAGAACAACTTCTGCTCCTATCGGGAAAGTGGCAGTGGGGGGAAACTCCATCACTTTCTCTAATAATTGTTGCTCCTGTCTATCCAACGTAGTATTCATCATGGAAGACTCCTCATACTAAGCAGAGGCCTGAGATGCAGTCGTTTGGAGCTCAAGAGGCAGATTTCATCCAAGGCCAATGATGGGAATATGCAAGCTTTGCCCCAACAATGAACAATATGGTTGCTTGCAGTCTCCATCAGGAGATGGGCCAAGGAGAGGAGCAGACTCAAGTGGTAGAACCTGAGAACAAAGAGGGCACATTTTTGCACCCTTTTTGTATCCCAGTGGATGGCACGCAAGTATTCAGCCAGAATCCATTAAGCATGTCTCATCAAGCTGAACCTGAAGAGATCCTGGAAGATTACTCTTTGTCGGAGGAGCCCTGTTACCACATCAAGAGGATGGAAGAACCTATACCCAGCCCACAGTTAGTAGATTCTTCGATATTCTGGTATTGGTTCCAGCCACCACTACGACCAGTACCCCAAGAGGCCCCTCATGCGGTGAACTTCTTCACCACATCTTTCATCAACAGTATGGGTACTGGTAGGAGTGACAACTCACTGCGTTGCTCCCTGTTTGCAACATGGACAACTTCGGGAAGAAGCCAGCCGGACTTCAAAGATCAACTGAAGTTCAATCAGATCTGGTCCGGACATTGCAGGTTCATCGGATAGGCACCCAAAGCTGGGTTTATGGTGGCGGCATGCCAATCATGTCACAAAATTTTGTGTAAATACTGTAAATAGCCCGACTAGTAAATAAGTGTCGAAGGCGCTAAGTGTTGCTTAGGAGCTTAGGCACAAAAAAAAAAAAAAAATGCCGTCAGTGGATAGTCAGAGAAGAGGATAATGGGAATGACTCTGTTGCCCAATGGATAAAGGCCTGGGATCTCTGCATTCAGACGAGCTAAATGCCCCGCGAGCCACCAAGAATGTTGACAATTTTGTCACATTGCATAGAGGGGTAGAAAAAAATCAAAAAATTTCTCTTTGTAAAGTGTTTTTTGTTGCTTCGAAAGTATTTGTAAGTGTTGCAGCAATTTTGGCTTTCAATGCCACCCCCTTGTACATAAAATGAAGAAGAAGAGCTTCATTGCCGAACAAGCCAAAGAAGATAGCCTCGCCAAAAGAAGGAAAAAGTGTCGCGATATCGCGACATGTTGCATTTTCACGGCTCAGAGCGACAAGAAGGAGCAAGAAAGAAAAAGTGTCGCGATATCGTGACATGTTGCATTTTCACGGCTCAAAGCGACAAGAAGGAGCAAGAAAGAAAAGTGTCACGATATCGCAACATGTTGCATTTTCACGGCTCAAAGCAACAAGAGGGAGCAAGAAAGAAAAAGTGTCGCGATATCACGACATGTTGCATTTTCATGGCTCAAAGCGACAAGAAGGAGCAAGAAAGAAAAAGTGTCGCGATATCGCGACATGTTGCATTTTCGTGGCTCAAAAGAAAGGAGAAGAGAAAGAAGGAAAAAGAGTCGCGATATCGCGACATGTTGCATTTTCACGACTCAAAGCAAGGAAAAGAGCAAGAAAGAAAAAGTGTCGCAATATCGTGACATGTGTTTTCGCGGCTCAAAGCAAGGAGAAAGAGCAAGAAAGAAAAAGTGTCACGATATCATGACATGTTGCATTCTCCTAGCCGAAAGCAAGGAGAAAGTGCAAGAAAAAAAGTGTCGCGATATCGCGACATGTTGCATTCTCGCGACCAAAGGAGGAAAAGTGTCACGATATCGCGACATGTTGATTTGGACCAAAAGAGGAAAAGCATGCGATATCGCGACATGTTGCATTCTCACGACCAAAAGAGGAAAAGTGTCGCGATATCGCGACATGTTGCATTCTCGCGACCAAAAGAGGAAAAGTGTCGCGATATCGCGACATGTTGCATTTTCGTGGCCAAAAGCAACAAAAGAGGACAAAGACATAGAAATGTCACGATTTCGTGACATGTCATATTTTCGCGATGCAAGAAGAAGAACCAAGCTGAAGACATAGAAATGTCACGATATCGCGACATGTTGCTTTTTTGCGACTCAAAAGGGGCACGCGCTCCAAGCCAGGTATTTTCTCGAGATGATCAAGTGCCTCATAAATGCATTTTTACTTGCCCGGTAAGCTCGTTGCTCATTTTTGGCAATTGGAAGCGAAGTATCAGTCCTTGAAGGAGAGCCCGACAAGCATGGCGGCCACTCGAGCATTGCACCCAGAAACCAAGGACACTCAGACGACTCATCAATGCATGTTTCCATGGTTGACTCGGTCATAGTTGCCAGTTCTGGTAATGGATTTGAAAGCTCAGTCACGAGGGCCGCGAGGAGCCGACTTCTTAGATCTCAAGAGTATACTTCGCCATTCTATGTAATAATGACTCAGAGGGTCGGGTCCTCTATAAAAACCTAGGCATTGTAATGTAAGAGGGGGGGGAACTTTCTGCTAGAAAGCTATTGTAACTTGATGTCCTGCGATTAATACTAAAGAGCTTTGGGCTCAATTTCTCTCTTTTATGCTGCCTTCTGTGTTTGATTCTTTTGTCTTTCTTCATTTGCATACTGTGACTCTGAATCCTGAATCCGATGTGCGATTGGGGACTGTACCCTAAAACTTTCCCGAAGGATACATAGGAGAGGAAAAATGCTATATTGGTTTTCTTTTATGCTGCCTGGTGGGTTGTGGTTTTTGTTATATTCGCTTGTCCTAATCGTCGTTACTATGAACCCTAAATTTCGATGAAAGGGAGAAGGAGAATCCTGGAGCTCGCCCAGAGGATACATAGGAAGGTTAATGTGGCGTTTCTTTCATTTATTCTTGGTGTTCTTTGTTGCTATTCAAGTTGTTAGTTAGTGATCGTGCTTCCTGTTCTCTCCCACTTTAAATCATCGATCTCTCTTCCCTTACCCCTTTTTATTTCTTTCTCTAACCCTAACTCTTTTTATCTCTTTCTTGCACCCTTACTCTTTTATCTCTTTCCTCCATCCCTTATCTCAAAACACCAAAGTAGTTTAGCATAGGAGCCGGCCTTTCTCCGAAGATTGGCACGAGGGGCATCTCTTCCCTTCGGCCTTTCAATGTTGGTCCAGGTCTAGGGCGCATACATTTACCCAAAATCCTTTCCTAGGGCAGATTTGATGACCAACAGTTTTTGGCATGCCCGATGGGACAATAGTCCCCATGTTTTAAGGAAGTCTGAGTTTGGTGAATCTTTGGCTTGCCTCCATCTGGAAAAATCACCTGGCGACTCTGACTGAGCTGAAGATCTAGATTTCTAGATCGTAGGCACCTTTTAAAGCTGAAAGAAGACACCCCGAAGGAATCAAGGTTTGGTGAGTAGCCTTGACCTCACAAGCGGAGAAAAGTATGTTCACCTGGCGACTCCGACTTAGTGGCGAGAACCGTGATCTCTGCAGGCCACTGCTATAATGGAGAGGGTATGCTATCCCAGTTGGGATGATCGTGGCCCTCTAAATCTCCAAAGTTACCATGAAATTCTTAAAAGTGCCTTGAAGACAGTGACAAAATACAATGGCACTAAGGGAATGGCCCAAGAGCACCTTGAAGATGTTGCTGCTTTAGCGGCCCTCCATGACATAACCCATGAAGATGTCATGATCAGACTTCTGGTTCTATATTTGGAAGGAAGGGCACTGCAGTGGTACAGACTGCTCGAGCGTAAAAGCATCTGCTCATGGGATGACTTAGTGGGAGCGCTAGTCAGAACATTTGATGGCTCTCAGGATCCCTTCCAACTTTTGATGTACCTCTTCACCATCATGAAAGCACCTCTGGAGAGCATCACGGACTTCAATGTCCGATTCTATAGAAGTTGGAAGAGAATTCCAGTGGAGATCCAACCGACGCCCGCCCAAGCCCACCTCTTCTATGTTTGGGCCTTTCACCCGGACATGAGCCTCCTCTTACTGCAATCAGGTGAACGAAGATTCCCTCAAATATTTGAGGAAGCAATACGAGCAGAGCAACTTCTGCTCCTATCGAGAAAGTGGCAGTGGGGGGAAACTCCATCACTTTCTCCAATAATTGTTGCTCCTATCTATCCAATGCAGTATTCATCATGGCAGACTCCTCATACTGAGCAGAGGCCTGAGATGCAGTCGTGTGGAGCTCAAGAGGCAGATTTCATCCAAGGCCAACGATGGGAATATGCAAGCTTTGCCCCAACAATGAACAATATGGTTGCTTGCAGTCTCCATCAGGAGATGGGCCAAGGAGAGGAGCAGACTCAAGTGGTAGAACCTGAGAACAAAGAGGGCACATTTTTGTACCCTTTTTGTATCCTAGTGGATGGCACACAAGTATTCAGCCAGAATCCATTAAGCATGTCTCATCAAGCTGAACCTGAAGAGATCCTGGAAGATTACTCTTTGCCGGAGGAGCCCTGTTACCGCATCAAGAGGATGGAAGAACTTGTACCCAACCCACAGTTAGTAGATTCTTCGGTATTCTGGTATTGGTTCTAGCCACCACTACGACCAGTACCCCAAGAGGCCCCTCATGCGGTGAACTTCTTTGCCACATCTTTCATCAATAGTATGGGTATCGGCAGGAGCGACAACTCACTACGTTGCTCCCTGTTTGCAACATGGACAACTTTGGGAAGAGGCCAGTCGGACTTCAAAGATCAACTGAAGTTCAATCAGATCTGGTCCAGACATTGCAGGTTCATCGGATAGGCACCCGAAGCTGGGTTTATGGTGGCGGCATGCCAATCATGTCATAAAATTTTGTGTAAATACTATAAATAGCCCGGCTAGTAAATAAGTGTCGAAGGCGCTAAGTGTTGCTTAGGAGCTTAGGCACAAAAAAAAAAAATGTCATCAGTGGATAGTCAGAGAAGAGGACAATGGGAATGACTCTGTTGCCCAATGGATAAAGGCCTGGGATCTCTGCATTCAGACAAGCTAAATGCCCCGTGAGCCACCAAGAATGTTGACAATTTTGTCACATTGCATAGAGGGGTAGAAAAAAATCAAAAATTTCTCTTTGTAAAGTTTTTTTTGTTGCTTCAAAAGTATTTGTAAGTGTTGCAACAATTTTGGCTTTCAATGCCACCCCCTTGTACATAAAATGAAGAAGAAGAGCTTCACTGCCGAACAAGCCAAAGAAGATAGCCTCGCAAAAGAAGGAAAAAGTGTCGCGATATCGCGACATGTTGCATTTTCACGGCTTAGAGCGACAAGAGGGAGCAAGAAAGAAAAAGTGTCGCGATATCGCGACATGTTGCATTTTCGCGGCTCAGAGCGACAAGAGGGAGCAAGAAAGAAAAAGTGTCGCGATATCGCGACATGTTGCATTTTCGTGGCCGAAAGCAAGGAGAAGGAGCAAGAAGGAAAAAGTGTCGCGATATCGCGACATGTTGCATTTTCGCGGCTCAAAGCAAGGAGAAAGAGCAAGAAAGAAAAAGTGTCGCGATATCGCGACATGTTGCATTTTCGCGGCTCAAAGCAAGGAGAAAGAGCAAGAAGGAAAAAGTGTCGCGATATCGTGACATGTTGCATTCTCGTGACCAAAGGAGGAAAAGTGTCACGATATCGCGACATGTTGCATTCTCGTGACCAAAAGAGGAAAAGCGTCGCGATATCGCGACATGTTGCATTCTCGCGACCAAAGGAGGAAAAGTGTCGCGATATCGTGACATGTTGCATTCTCGCGACCAAAGGAGGAAAAGTGTCACGATATCGCGACATGTTGCATTCTCGTGACCAAAAGAGGAAAAGTGTCGCGATATCGCGACATGTTGCATTTTCGTGGCCAAAAGCAACAAAAGAGGACAAAGACATAGAAATGTCGCGATTTCATGACATGTCATATTTTCGCGATGCAAGAAGAAGAACCAAGCTGAAGACATAGAAATGTCACGATATCGTGACATGTTGCTTTTTCGTGACTCAAAGGGGGCACGCGCTCCAAGCCGGGTATTTTCTCGAGGAGATCAAGTGCCTCATAAATGCATTTTTACTTGCCCGGTAAGCTCGTTGCTCATTTTTGGCAATTGGAAGCGAAGTATCAATCTCTGAAGGAGAGCCCGACAAGCATGGCGGCCACTCGAGCATTGCACCTAGAAACCAAGGACACTCAGACGGCTCATCAATGCATGTTTCCACGGTTGACTCGATCACAGTTGCTAGTTTTGGTAATGGATTTGAAAGCTCAGTCATGAGGGCCGCGAGGAGCCGACTTCTCAGATCTCAAGAGTATACTTCGCCATTCTATGTAATAATGACTCAGAGGGTCGGGTCCTCTATAAAAACCTAGGCATTGTAATGTAAGAGGTGGGGGGAACTTTCTGCTAGAAAGTTGTTGTAACTTGATGTCCTGCGATTAATACTAAAGAGCTTTGGGCTCAATTTCTCTCTTTTATGCTGCCTTCTGTGTTTGATTCTTTTGTCTTTCTTCATTTGCATATTGTGACTCTGAATCCTGAATCCGGTGTGCGATTGGGGACTGTACCCTGAAACTTGCCCGAAGGATACATAGGAGAGGAAAAATGCTATATTGGTTTTCTTTTATGCTGCCTGGTGGGTTGTGGTTTCTGTTATATTCGCTTGTCCTAATCGTCGTTACTCTGAACCCTAAATTTTGATGAAAGGGAGAAGGAGAATCTTGGAGCTCGCTCAGAGGATACATAGGAAGGTTAATGTGGCATTTCTTTCATTTATTCTTGGTGTTCTTTGCTGCTATTCAAGTTGTTAGTTAGTGATCGTGCTTCCTGTTCTCTCCCACTTTAAATTATCGATCTCTCTTCCCTTACCCCTTTTTATTTCTTTCTCTAACCCTAACTCTTTTTATCTCTTTCCTGCACCCTTACTCTGTTTATCTCTTTCCTGCATCCCTTATCTCAAAACACCAAAGTAGTTTAGCATAGGAGCCGGCCTTTCTCCGGAGATTGGCACGAGGGGCATCTCTTCCCTTCGGCCTTTCAATGTTGGTCCAGGTCTAGGGCGCATACATTTACCCAAAATCCTTTCCTAGGCAGATTTGATGACCAACAAGAACAACCGAAGTATGGAACAATATGACAAGTGATAGGGCCTCTCTAGAAAAGTTGTTTGATATTGGATATCAAAAGAAAAAAGAAATAAAATTACCATCCCCCAAGGAATCATGCAATTCAGTCAATTTGGGGAGTGTAGTAGATCCACGTGAAGTGTTCATTACAAAGGCATGCACACAATGAGAGAAGGAATCAATATCTCAAGTTTTAGGAGAATACATTGATTGAATATCTTGGAGCTATGAAGAGCTGAAAACTTATGACCCGAATGTAATCATGCATACTATTCCTCTAAAGCCTGATTCCAAGACTTTTAGACAAAGGTAAAGAATGGTTAACCCAATCCTAGAGCCCATGATAGAGAAGGAAGTGAAGAGGTTGTTGGAAGCCAAAATCATATTCCCTATTAGGCATTCCACATGGGTGGCTAATATTATCCCTGTTAGGAAGAAGAGTGGAGAGATTCGGTTGCGCATAAATTTTAGAAATTTGAACAAAGCTTGCCAAAAAGACAACTACCCATTACCCACCATTAACAAGATACTCCAAAAGGTAAATGGGTCTAGAAATGATGTCATTCTTGGATGAATCAAATTCTCATACATCCAAATGATAGGATGAATATGACCTTCACCACGAAGTGGGGAACATTTACCTATCGAAGGATGTCATTTGGTTTATTGAACGTTGGAGCCACTTTCCAAAGAGCCATGGATTTTGCATTCAAGGGGCTCAGTGGTAAGTGCATTATTGTCTACATGGATGATATTCCTGTCTTCTCTAAGAAGATGGAATATCATGTTAGATACTTGAGGAAAGTGCTCCAAAGGTGCAGGGAACATGGAATTTCCCTAAATCCAAAAAAGTGCATCTTTGGGGTAACAGAGGGTAAGCTGTTAGGACATGTCATTTTGAAAGAGGGGATTGCTATAGACCTAGAGCGGATAGTCGCTATCTAGGATATTCCTCATCCCAATAGAAAAAATGAGCTTAGGTCATTTTTCGATAATATTAACTTTGTGAGAAAATTCATTTTAGGTTTTGCTGAAATCACCAAGCCCCTAAATGACATGCTGAAAAAAGATGTTCATATTAAGTGGACCAATGAGAATAGGGATGCCTTCACAAGCATAAAGGATGCTATTTCTAAAGCCCATGTTCTCATTAGTCCAGACTATTCTAAACCATTTTATATTCACACATTTTCTTCAGATCATTCTTTTGCAAGTGTGTTAACTCAGAAAAGTAAAGAAAATCCTATAACATTTCTGAGTTCTCCTTTGAAGGATGTGAAACTGAGGTATTCTGTCCTAGAAAAGCAAATGTATGCCTTGTTTAAAACTATAAAAAAATTAAGGCATTACATTGTGCATAGTAAATTTTTTTCTATAGTTCCTAACCTGGCAGTAAAGTCCATGTTCTTACAGAGTGAGCTAGGTGAAAGAAGGGGGAAATGGCTTTCCACCCTTATAGAATTTGACTTAGAGATAAAACCCATGAAGATAGTGCGTGGACAAGGTTTGGTCAAGGCTATCACAAAAATTGACCCTTTAATAACGTGCCAAAACTACGAGGTTAATGATATCACTACAGAGGAATGGTACATAGATAATGTATATTTTTTGTTGCATGGTAAGTTTCCTTCTCATTTGAATTCCACTCAGCGCAGGGCACTGCATTTAAAATCAACTAGATTTCTAATTAAATCTGGTGTGTTGTACAGGAAGAATCACAAAGGAATTTTCCTTCGTTGCATTACTCAACAAGAATCAAACCAAGTACTCAAAGACTTCCATGGTAAGTATGGAACTAGACATGGGTCAGTAAACGTGACAACACACCAGATTCTTAGAGTTGGGTATTATTAGCCCCACTTGTTTAAATATACACATGCACATGTAAGAACATGTCACATATTCCAAGTGGCAACAAACAAAGAGCGGAATGCAGCAATGTCATTGCAGTTAGTGGTAGAGACAAGACCATTTAAAAAATGGGGATTAGTCTTTGTTGGGGTGATAAATCCTAACTCGTCTGATTTCCATAAGTTCATCCTCATCGCTATTGATTACTGCACAAGGTGGACAGAGGCTATACCTACTAAGAATGCCACCTCCAAGGTTGTGATTAGATTTCTAGAGGAAAACATAGTCACTCATTTTGGAATGCCAACTCCATAGTAAGTGACAACGGTTCTGCCTTTTCCTCTTTAGAATTTGCAAATTAGGCGTACGAAAATAAGGTGAGTCTAAAATTCTCTTCCAATTATTACCCCCAAGGGAATGGTTTGGCAGAATCATCAAATAAAAATTTATTATGGATAATCAAAAATTACATGAAAAGAACCCTAGAGATTGGCATAGTAAGTTAAAATTTGCCCTTTGGGTAGATAGGACTAGAAGCAAGGAGTCAATGGGGACATATCCTTATCACTTAGTCTATGGGCAAGACCCTATTTTTCCTACTAATCTAAAATTGTAAACTTTACATTTTATAAAAGACTATGTTGAGACTGATGATAAACGTGAAACCAAATTAACCTAATTAATGCATCTTGATGAGAAAATGGAGGAAGCCATGCTTCATTTCAACAAACATCAAGACATAATAAAAATGTGGTTTGATAAATGATCTAAAATTAAGGTCTTTAAAGTTTCATATTTAGTTTTGTTGTGGGATAAAAGGCATGAAAAAAAATGAGAACATGAAAAATTTGATTGCTTGTGGCTGGGACCCTATCTAATATCTGAAGTACTAGGTGAAAATAGTTTCAGATTAAAAACCTTGGATGGAAAATATTTTGCCTTACCCATCAATGTGATGTGTTATCGTTATGCACATCATTAATTCTCAATGAATTTGTCAATCTAGGGCAGTGTACAAGGCTATTTGCGAAAGGAGTGAACAGGCCTATAACATAGGTCATTTGGGAGCAACAGGTCTTATTGGTGAAACTGATTGTGTAGGGGATTTAGGAAATTTTTATCTCTAAATTGCATAAATTAAACTTTAATCTAATTGCAGGAATGGAAACTAATTACTAACTGCATAAATGAAATCCTAATTACAATTACAGAATGAAATCTAATTATGTTGCAGAAAAAACTCCCTAGTTATAGTTACAGAATTAGAAATCTAATTATGATTGCAGAAAGGACGTCTATTTACTTTTTCAACAATGGAAACCTAATTATAACATGGAAATTAAATCCTGTCAATGCTCTGTAATAGAAGGTTGTCAATCTTCTGTGTAGGGGTTGACAGTAAAACACAAAATGCAATAAATTGCAGAAAATAGTAAATTCTAGAAATGACAATCTACAGTAATTTGAAAGCTTGCTGAAAATGGAGATTACAACCAATGTTATAATTAATCACAATATTATCCTAATCATGAAATAAAATAATATTGTAAAGAATTTTAGCTGTTTACAAGGAAATAAAATGATAAGTTTTACAACTTATTCTGCTATAGCAAAATCAGAATAAAAACCTGCTGTTAGTCCTCCTAGGTATGGAAGTGGCCAGACTCCTTATCTAGAATAAGGTATGAGTCTTTCTATCTCTCTAGATCTTACTCACACTCATTCACAACAACATAAAAAAATAGTGCACTTTATTGATTCAAGAACATAATTACAGTATTGCTGCTAAAAGCACTTGGTACATGACTCGTATATGATCACTTTTCTTATTATTATACTACTTGCTTATTTTCCCCTACCATTCTTAGCTCAACATGGACGAGAGCTATATATTTATAGATATCCTAAAATCTACTTACAAACTAAGAATATCTCATTCCTATCTTATAGATCTATTCCTATTATGCTGCAACATTTCCTAGGTTTATCCTAGAAGAGGATCAAAATTGATCTTTTTCATAAATGGTGGTTTTGGTCGGTAAGGACGACAAAGTCAGATGGGAGATATTTTCCCTTTAACATTTTCAATATTTCTTTCCCTTTTTCCATCGTCAAAAATTATTCAACAAGTCAAAAAGCACTTTTTGTTCTCATTTCGAAGATAAGTGGCTCATTTCGAAGAGACTGCATTTCTCATTCCGAATATGTCCGCTCATTCTGAAGATGTCTGCTCATTTCGAAGATATTTGAAATGAAAAACTGTGTGCTCTTCAAGTGATTTCATCTACATTTCTTAGGTGGGTTAACTCTCTGGATCATATTGCAATAGCCTTCATCTCTCTCCGTGTGTGAATTCAATGCCTTGCCATTCATTGGTAGCTGGCTGAAATTTACATTGGAAAACTAGTTTCTGCTGCATAGTAACAGTTTGCTTACACTATTGGCTATATTTAGATAAACAAATGCTTGAAACATATAAAAAAAAACTAGTGAAGTGCTGCTATCAACCTAAGCATACTTCTTATTTAACAAGTCATGACAAAGTAACATAAAACTATGAAAAAACTGTAAAAAAATTAGAATATAGTATTTCTAACACATTGATCATGCAAACAGTTAATACACAGCATATTAAATCAACTTAACTAGAATATCAGATTAAACACAAGATTTTTTAGGCAGTTTCAATGTTCAAAACATGCTATGATTGAGGCATTTTTAGGCCTCATCATTTTCCCCCCAACTTATATTAATGCATGTCCTCATGCATTTTGTTGGGCTATAGAATCACATATATCCATATTCAAATTCCATGATTTGTAGAAAAATTTGGTGCCTATATAATATCCCCTATTCTCCTGAATGCTTCTGAGTCATTCTTCAAATTGATCATCAGGTTGAGAATCTTCTTCAAAATAGAAGGGAACTAGAGAAATGATGGTGGGAGGCCTAAATATTAGACCTATCCAGTTATGTTGCATGATTTCAATCAGCTGTATCACTCCTTCTGCTCTTCTTCTGGACCATTCTAGGTTAATGGGGGAGATAGGTTCCCTTTTTTTTAAAGACATGGAAAGTTCTGCCCATCTGTTTCGATAAAATGATAATGCTGGAACAAAACTGTTATTACAAAAATTATAGAATTTGGTCACACAGTACCTCAAATTGCTCAAGTACATATTTTTTACATCTTCCCTGTTCATCATGGTGAAATGTTGTCTGGTGATAATTGGATGATTTTGCTGAACTGCTCTAACTAACAATTCAACTCTTAATTTAATTTCTTTATTTTACCTTTTCTCCTGATCCCAGTAAAACTGATTTTGTAAAGTGGACATGAATGCTCTCAGTTGAACATATCCTATGTAAATTTGAGGGTGAAACTCTACCTCTTCTAGAATAAAGAAGTTGTGTAAAAATAATTCACATAAGAGGTTTTTCTATTCTACAGGGCTGTCAAAATAGGCTTCTAAGAAATCTACATTCATGTCCAATTTGTATGGAAGACCTGAGCTAATCCTCATGACCTGCCATCTGAGATATTTATTCTTTAGAATGAGACTGTAAAATCTAGCCGACAGTCTGAATTGGACCAAAAAATCAACAATCTGACATAAATCAGTCACTTTTTCATTCAATGCCTTGATTTTTTTTTCTTTTGCTTCTAACTATTTACCTTCCAATTTGAAATTTTCAACCTTAGTGGCAAGTTTCTCATATCTGATCACCCAAATAGCTATGTCTGTATTATATTGCTCTAGGGATACAGTATTGGGTGGTCTAACTACAGGTGGAAATCTGGGTAGCAGATCTACCTGAATTCCTTTTTCTGCTACTTCCACTGGTTGGTCATCAAACAACAATTCTACTTGTACCTCCTTTTCTGCTATTTCTATTGGTTGGTCATCAGACAAAAATTCCACTTGTACCCCCTTATCCTCTACTTTTATTGAAGGTGTAATAGTTTGAAATACAAAAATATCATTCGAAGGCGTACTTACTTGAACAATTTCATGTTGCTGTTTAAACTGCTCCTATGTTGGTATTCCTGCTGTGACTCATCTCCAATATTCTTTTCTACGCTCTTTATCCAATTCTGGAGCATCTTCGAAATGAGAAGGCAATGCTTCAGAATGGAAGGGAACTTCTTCAGAATGAAAGGGCACTGCTTCAAAATGAGCACCTATGTATGCCTTAAAAGAGTCATCTGCCCTAGATAAATTCGTAAGCAATTGAGTCAAATCATCCTCATCAATAGATACAGTTGGTTGTTCTTTAGACTGTGACAATATCTTCCTCAATTCTACCACTTCCTACTATAATTCTACAATCTTCTTTTCCTGCATTTCAATGATATTTTATTTTTCTTCAATCCATTTAGTTTATGTTTTGAAAACACTTTTGGCTGCTCTTAGTTATTCTGTGATGTCTACCTCCTCTGTTTCTGATTCAGAATCTGATGTAGATAAATCATCTACAGTTGGCTGCTCAACAACTATCTCATCTTCTGCTTCAGCTGTCTGCTCTTTTTCAGGAGGTTCCATGAAACTATCTATGATTGCATCTATATTTTTTGTGGCTTGTTGAACTGTAGCAACTTCAAAACTGTCTTGCCCAATCTCTTCCTCAATGATATATTCAAGGAATTCTAAAAAATATTCAGGGGTTGGTTGCACTTTTGTAACATCCAGACTACCTTGTCCACCTTCTTCTTCTATCACCTATTCTGTTATTTCTCTCAAGTGGAGTCTTGTAGACCTACTAGTTCCTAATGCAAATTTTTTCTTTTTGCTTTGTTTTCTGGTGACAGCAGGGGTTGTGGGGATAGTTTTAGATTATAGTGGGAGTGATTCTATTTCCCTTGTTGTCTTATCTCCTATTTTGCTAGGCATTTCACTCCCATGTTCTGACATATCAGTAACATCTTTAGAAAAATGAACTTTCTTCTATTTTTCTTTTCGACTTCCGGTTCTAGGCCCTCTCTTCTTTTCTTTCTTAGCTCGTGAGGTTGAAGGTTCTGGAGAAAGGTGCTCTGTTGCTTCTACTGGGTGTGTTTCCTCCTCTGCAACAACATCTGTGGTAGTATATGTTTCTTCTTCTACAATAGCATCAACATCTGTTTCTTCTTCCTCCTCATCCTCGTTTCCAAAAACTACAACATTCAGAATAGAATAAAACCTATCAAAGCTTCTAGGGTTTCCTCTAAAATGATGTTGGCAGACTAATTTAATAAGACCATGGTGGTGAGGACTCCCTTTTCCTTCCTGATATCGTTTTACCATATTTTTCAACTCTTGGTGCAAATACAGGGGAAGATTTACCCTAACTTCTAGCTGTTGCCTACCATGTCTTAGGTGGTTCAAAATTTTGAGATGATGCCCTGATAAAAGTACATATTGCCCTTCACAGGTTAAAAATTTTATTACCCATGTGGCCACTTCATCCCAAGGTTCTTATAGGCTGGCCCTTTTTACCCCCTTGCATGTGTTATTGTGCATTAAATATTCTGTCTCCTTATCATTTTCTTCCAAAATTTGACTAACTACATTTTCCAGTGTATTTTTGCTAGATCTAGAAATTTGAAGACCTTCTAATGGAAGCTCAGTAATTTCACTTAAAACTTTAGGGGTTACCTTAATTGTCATGCCGTTAATGTATGCCCGGTTATTTCTGAATGTGTGAGCAAACATGCCAGCCAAATCTTCAGAGGATCCATTAAATTTGTCCAAAAATGGCATAAGTCCTCCATCTTCAAAAATTTGCAGCACTTCTAGATTTTCTCGAAGGTGGGTGGTATCTGCTAGTTCCATATTTGTCTTTCATCCCATTTTCCTATTTTGGTATGTTAAAAAATTCTCACTTTCTACTACTACTCTTCCGCTGGATCGCTGGTTTCTGGTTCTTACATATTTGTAGGGTTTGGTTTTAGGTTTTCAATTGCTCTGTTTTTCTTCTTTGGAATGAACTGTACTATCGACACTGTACCTCATAATCATTTTGCATTAGCAAATGTGTGTTCAAAAGGAAGGGTGGCACATGTTTCTATTTTTTCTCTGAACACCTATCTGTTAATGATTGCGTAGATGTCCTTACCTTCAGATCCACCTCACTTGGTTTTAGTTCATCTATTTCACCTGTAGATTTTCACGTGCATGATTATCAGCATCAAATAATGGTGGCATGTGTTGGTCACGTTCTCGTGATTCTGGTACTTCCTTAATGGGTGCAAGATAAGACAAATCACATCTCAACTAACACGTGTCATTTATCATATGTAGTCAAAGAATTTTACTTGATCGTATATTTTCCCCCTTTTTGGATGCCACGTAGAAATATCCTGTTGAATGCTTATTCTAAAGATTATGTTTTATTACGAAAACAATTCCTCATTTCGAAGATAAAGTTTTCATTCCAAAGACAAGTCCTCATTATGAAGATCATGCTTCATTACGAATATAATTCATCATTTCGAAGATAAAGCTTCATTCTGAATACAAAGTGCAACATTCATTCTGTTGTCATTTCAAATACAATTTCATTCCGAAGACAAAGTGCAAAAGTCATTCAGAAGATAATTTCATTTCGAAGACAAAGTGCAACAGTCATTCTGAAGACAATTTCATTTTGAAGATTAGGCATAAACCAATATTCTCCTTCTCAAAACATGTTTTAAATATGCCAACTCTTATGGATACCTTTTATGCTAATGGTTAATTGTTATATACTACATACCAATTATTTACAATGAAGAAATGTAAGAAATATATACCTGATTAAAACAAGTTAATGCAAGTTTTGAAGAATGACTGCTTCTATTGATGTTCTGCTGAGATTTTCTGCAATATTTCAAAACAAGTGTAGTTGGTGAATTTGTACAATGATGATTCAGAAATTTTCAAGGTTATGCATGCCAGAAAATTGGTTTTCATGCATACCAACTCAGTAGTGCCTTAGGAAAGGTTTTCACTGCTAAGCTATTCATTTTTCTCTTTTTTTTTTTTCTTGTTTTCACTTTTTTTTTACCTCTCATTTTCTCTCTATTTTTGTTTTTTTAATTCTGATTATGCCCATGAAGGAATTCATGATTTACCTGAAATCATGCTCATGAAGGAATTTACAATAAGAATTTACTCATCTTTTTGTTTTATACTTTTTCTAATTTTTTTTTTTTCTGCTTTTCTTGAAATCCATGATCATGCTGATTTTATTGAAGTGGAAGAGGGAATCTCTTCCACCTGTTGTGCATCCAAACTATCAAGCTACTACAAGAATTCCTCTTTAGTAAGAGGTGTATGGTACACCCTGAGGCGATGTCCATTCACTACCAAATTTATCTATGACCCATCAATAGGAGATAGACGAGCTGCTCCATTGTCAAATACCTCTTCAATATGGTAAGGTCCAAGCCATCTAGTTATTAGCTTTCTAGGGAATTCCTCATAACGAGAATCAAATAGCAAAGCCCAATCTCCTTGTTGAAATTTCCTCTACTGAATGTGACTGTCATGCCACAGCTTCCTCTGCTCTTGAATTACTTCAATTTGGTGTAGAGCATCCAACCAAAGTTCATCCAATGCATCCAGCTGTAGAATCCTGTCCATCTGTGCCTATGAAAATTCAATCCCAATTTCCAATGTTGTGTGCAATGTTAGTAGATCAAATTCAATAGGTAGGAGGGGTTTTTTACCAAAAACTAGTTCATAAGGTGTGAATCCAGTAGTGGATTTCCAAGTAGTATTGTAAGCCCAAACTGCTTCAGGTAATTTATCTAGCCAGTTTCTCCTATGAAAAGCTACTATTTTTGTCAAGATTCTTTCCAGTTCCTTGTTTGTTACTTCAACCTAGCCATTTGCTTGTGGGTGGTAATGTGATGATTTCCTATGTTTGATTTCATATAATTTTGTAAAAGCCTCAATGACTTTAGATGCAAATTGGGGTCCTTGGTCTATGGTGATAGACCGTGGAGCTCCAAATCTTTGAAAAATCTGAGTATACAAGAAATCGACGACCTTCTCTTCACGAGCATGTTTGAAAGCACACACCTCTACCCACTTTGTCAAGTAATTAGTGCATACTAGAATATGCACCTTTCCTTGAGAAGGTGGATCAATAGGTCCTACAAAATCAAGCCCCCACCTCTCAAATGGCTCTAAAACTAATTGAGGCTGTAGTGGCATTTCATTTGTATGAGTGGGTTTCCCCATTCTTTGGCATGCATCACAATGCCTGATGTAATTTTTCACATCCTTGTGAAGAGATGGCCAATAATATCCTATCCCTAAAATTTTTCTAATTGTTCTTTTTACAGAATAGTGTCCACCTGAGGGTTCATCATGACAAGCCCTAAGGATATCATATTCCTCATCCTTTAGGATGCACCTGCGTAACACATGGTCATGACTGCACTTAAAAAGTATACCCTTAATCCACTCAAAGGAACAACTTTGTTTGATCAATTGTTTTTTTATTTTGAAGTGAAATGTGGAGGAACTTTCCCTGTGACCAAGTAATTGGCTATATCCGCAAACCAAGGTGATTGTACAGATATAGCAAATAATTTTTCATCAAAAAAAGTGTCCTCAACTAATTCTCCTTCCTTTGTGTTCTGCAACCTGGACAAGAAATCTGCTACAACATTAGCTTTTCCTGGTTTGTTGATTATTGTGATATCAAATTCTTGTAGCAACAATAACCAACGAATAATTCTTGCACTTACCATAGGCTTATTCATCAAATACTTAATGGTTGTGTGATCTGTGTGAATGAATATTTGATAACCTATGATGTAATTCCTGAATTTGTTGATGCCATAAATTACTGCCAAGAATTCCTTCTCAGTTGTGGTATAATTTTTCTCAGCTCCTGTCAAATTCTTGATAATATAGTAGATGTCATAGTGTTCACCATTGTCAATTTGTCCTAATGCTGGTCCAATTGCAGTATTGGAAGCATCATCCTGTATGTGAAATGGTAATGTCCAATTAGGTCCTCTTAACACAGGTGGAGTTACTAATTTCTCTTTCAGAGCTTTAAATGATTTCTGACACCTTACAGTCCAGGAGAATTCAGAATCTTTAGTAAATAGGGCAAACATGGGATTGGCTATTGTGCTAAAGCTAGGAATAAACTTGTGGTAAAAACCAATGTATCCTAGGAAGCTTCTGACATCAGTATGATTTTTAGGAGGAAGAAGATTCTTGATAATTTCCACCTTCTTTAGATCAACCTGGATCCCTTGAAGAGAGATGTTATGAACAAAAACTATTCCTTCCTCCATCATCATAAAAAATTTGTCTGAATTCAAGGATAACTGGTATGTTTCACAGCTAGTTAAAACTCTGTCAAGGTTTTCTAATGTAAAGTCAAAATTTCATCCACATACTGTGAAATCATCCATGTATATCTCAACATTATTGGTAGTCAGATCAGAAAAAATTGCTAAGACCGCTCACTAAAATGTTACTGGGGCATTACATAAACCAAAATATAAAACCCTATAGGCAAATGTTCCCCATGGACAGGTAAAGGTTGGTGAAAGCACGAGATTCCGGGCAAAGGAAACACTAGTTATGCAACATAAGACGAAAATGTAACGCTTTGATCCTATGCACTAAAACAGAGAAAGGAGACAACTTGGAAACGAAAGACAAGATGTAAAGAAATCACAGCCCTCTTTATTCAAATATCTTATCCTCGGTTACATAGACGTCTCCTCCCCTTTTGGGGGCTAGGAGCGTTAAATTTGTCTTCATTACAATGTGTGACCTAGTCTTCCTCTTCCCGCGTGCCCACGATTGCAATGGGCGGGCCAAGATGCTGCCGCCGCTGATGTGGATAAGTTCTTCACCTCTGATTGCTTTTCCTGCAATCAAAGAAACAATGAAAATGTCAGTAGCACCTGCTGCAAATGAAAGGGGTTCGTTCTCTAAAATCAACGAAATATGCATGTAAACATCTGCCTGAAACAGTAAATACAATGAGTCCAAATGGCTTGAAAACTTGACAGAAGACAGAAAATGTTACCAAAAGGCCATTGCCCCTGAGACAGCCGGCCAATCTGCTTTCACCTGGTAATCGTCCCTGGTAAGGACGATTGCTACTGTTAATCGTCCCTCGGTAGGACGATTGCTGCTGTTAATCGTCCCTCGACAGGACGATTGCTGTTGTTAATCGTCCCCTGTAGGGACGATTGATACTGTGTTGAAGAAGCCGACCTGCCGCTGCTCCAATGTCGATTCCCGAGACCTGCAAAATGCCTGCAAACAAGGGGGTTATGTAATTGGGGCCATTTTGGGACGACCCAGATGGTCGGATTCTCCCAATTTGGCCTCCATCACCGAGAAATTGGACGTTGTTACCTGCAAGTCAGTGGGACAACCAAAATAACAAAAGCATGATAATATTCGATGAAAACCTTTTGAAATCAAGATTCAAGATTCGGAACTATTGAACAATGAGAGAATAACATGGAATATGAACAAATGACAGAAAATGAACTACAACTAAATCCAAAAGGTGCGGGGTGCCCAAGTGGGCAGCCCACCCGATGGAACTTGATTTTGGCACCAATCCACTTGGGATGGGCCCAAAATCTCTTAGGAGTGGGGGGTCGGCGAATTGGTTGGTTCAGGTGTCCATGTGTTGGAATTGGGTCGGATTCAAGCTTCCAAAAGCCAACCAACAACCTCCCTTGCAAAAGAGATTGGTGGATGTGGGAAGATGAATAAAAGGGGATGCAAGTGGGTCTCCAATTCGGCAGCACTTCGTTGCTTGAAAACTCCTTCAACCTGTCTATTTTGGGTGAGAAAAGTCTCACCTTTTATAGACCCAAGGGGTCTCTTTTGGGAGGGAAGCACAAATGCCATGTGTTGGTCATAGGCGCCATGTGGCAGTCATGTCTCCTCATGAGGGAGGGGAGTCCTCCATTGACTTGTGTTTTCATAATTGCTTCTTGTGACAGTCCTCTAACGGCCCTTCTGTCCACCTACACACGCGTGCAAGGCGAGAGTCATCAACTGACTGTTACGGGCTGCCACTTGGCATCATTTGTCGTTTTGCCCGTTAAACTTGGTAATCGTCCCTGGGTGGGACGATTACAACAATCGTCCCTGGGTGAGACGATTGCAAGTTAGTAATCGTCCCTGGGTGAGACGAGTACTGGGCAAAGTGTCTAAATGTACCAAATTGCTTCTCGACCTTACAAAATTGCTATGGAAGTGGTTAGGACCACTGTTTGACCTCTGAGGGCTGCCCTGGGGGCTGTGTTTGTCAAAGCGATCAGTGTTTGCAGTCACATAATCGGATTGGTGCTGTTTTGGTGTCTACGGATGCCCCTTTTTGGGAAGCGCTGCGGGTGACGCAGTGCTTGAGCAAAAATAGATAACCAAAGCACTAATGATTAGGGTTTCTTGGTAACCTAACCAACTTTTGATGCCCCAAGTATGGAAAGGGCATGCATTCTTGAATCCTTGCTTCTGACGAGCTAAGGAATTTGATTTCAAGTGTTAACCTATTTTGGTGAGGTGTGACTTGAACTTAGACATTGATCAGTCATGAATAGGCGAAGGGCGTTTTTACCTCAGGGGAACCTTGTATTCATGATTCACGAAATGCCAAGTGTTTGATTGATTTGATTGTTGCTTGTTTACTGCCCCAAGCAGGAGCGTGATTGTCTTTGTCAATGATTCTTTGAATGCATGTCCTTTTCCTTAATTGGGTGTGTGATTGTTGGTTGGTGACTAAGTGTGACTACCCCCTCAAGCGACGAATCGATGAGGGAATGACCTTCGTGAGAGAAGCGACGAGTCGCTTGACCCAAGATGACTTGTGCAAGGGTGCCTTTAGAGGGTTTACCGTTAAGCGTGTGCAATTTTTCCAACATATGGACCTATTTTTGGTGGGTGTTAACCCTTTTGGTGATGTCATAATGAGGTGAAATCGTCGAAAACCTAATTTCCCGTGGAGCGGTCCGGCTATGATAGCCTTCTTGGGGAATTAGGAGAGTGATAATTTGAACCTCGACATCTATTTTTCTATTCCAAGAGGTTAAGTGCAAAAGCACTTGTGTCTAGCAATGTTTATTGCTATGTTTTTGTGTTGCTTTTTTGTGATGTTTTTGTTGTTTTGTGACACCATTTGGGGATTAAATTGTCTGAAATCCGTTTTCCCGTGGAGCGGTCCGGCTATGGTAGCCTTCTTAGGGAGTAGGATAGTGACAATGTAAACCTCGATATCAGTTTTGCTATGCCAAGAGGTTAAGTGCAAGAGCACTTGTGTCTGGCAATGTTTATTGTTTTTTTTTTTTGTGTTGCATTTATTTGTTGTTTTTGTTGTTTTGATTTTCTTTGATCTTGTGCATGATGGTTGATGAATATGGATGTATTATGTTGATTTATTTTGATGGATGCATATGCTATGATGAATGCAAATGTTTTTGATTTATATGTGATATGCAGAGATGAAATGGATGAATGGGATTTGTGATGTTTGGCTATGGCACCATAGATTGTTTAGAACTCTGTTATTTTGTTTTTAGGCGATTGTTGTGATGCATGAATTTGTATGTATACATGTGGTTTTTTTTTTTTTTTTTGTATTTTTTGATGGTATTGCAAAGACGAAAAGTAGCGCAGTTGGTTTAGAAATGTAGCTAAGTTTTTCTGAGACTCAGACAGTTCTAGCTCTCTAGCCACGACTGTACTTTATCTTACATGATTTTTGAACAAGGTATGAATCAGACCTGTTTTTGACCAAGCTATTTCACATCCCTGTGTGTGCAATTGAGTTCATTTATGTGGTATTTATCAGGATACCGCCAGTGCCAGATGGGCTTTCAACCGAACTTGTATCGAGGATCACCTAACTAGCTCCACTAACTCCTTTGTTATGTTTAGTTAGATTAATCCGCGATGTTTTCTAGGATGTCATAAGCTAGCTTATCCACATGCAAACATTGATCAGTACGCAAGTTAATGTGACAGATATATCGTCATGCGAGAAGACCTTTAGAATGCTGAGAGTTCCAGGGATTCAAGTTCAACTCCCTTCTTTTCTTCAATTGTAATAGGATACTTGCTCGTTTGTAGTGATAAGATCATTGTTTATTTTGATTTGTTTTTTTTTTTTTTTTTTTGAGCAAGGGATTGGAGTGATAAAAATCACTGTTTCTTAGTGCATTTTGATGTGTGCACTGTGTAGGATGTCAAATCTTGATGTTTTGACGTTTTGCAAATTTTTTGATTTTTTTGCAACTATTGAGAATTAGGGATTTTTGGGAATTGGGTAGGGGTGATGCTTGTCCTTTTGCCAACTCTCGAGCATTATTTGGGTCATCCGCACAAGGGGATGAGCAAGATAACCGTTTCGCTTATGGTGACCTAGATTACTGTGCAAGTTTCATCTTTCTTTCACATAACTCTGGAATTGTTAATGTGTTTAGTTTGTGTTGGGATGTTACGTATCAAGGTGTATTTCAAGTATGACTCTACCTTCGTAAAATCTGTTCGACTTGATACATTACATGGCTAAAGAGGAAAATTTTGGCTGAACTACGAAAACTCGTGATACATTCCCAGACCACTGACTCTAGTGTGGTGGAAGCAATGCATGGTGTGTTTGCTGTTTTTTTTTTTTTATGAAATGGAACAGTGGGGAACAAGATGGACTATCAGAGCAATTTCAGCCTATGGTGCCTTTGACCTATACGACCACAAATATGCAATGTATGGATGCAATGCTTAATGCAGCTACATATTTTTGTATTTTTGATGAATTGAGTTTGGTGAGTATGAAGATGAGTTTTGAGAAAACTCTCAATTGATGAATTTGAGTATGCCTAGAATTGAGATGCAAATTTTTGTTGTTTTTGATGTATTTTGTTGTTTTTGTTTTTTTATTTCTTTTTTTTTTGACCGGTTAGATCTGGATTTTTGTGAGATAATCCCTGGATTTTGGTGACCAAGAGATTGCGATAATCCTTGGAGCTTTTTGGGTTTTGACCAAGAGATTGCGATAATCCTTGGAGCTTTTTGGGGTGACCAAGAGATTGCGATAATCCTTGGAGCTTTTGGAGTGACCAAGAGATTGCGATAATCCTTGGAGCTTTTGGAGTGACCAAGAGATTGCGATAATCCTTGGAGCTTTTTGGATTGACCAAGAGATTGCGATAATCCTTGGAGCTTTTTGGGTGACCAAGAGATTGCGATAATCCTTGGAGCTTTTGGAGTGACCAAGAGATTGCGATAATCCTTGGAGCTTTTTGGTTTTGACCAAGTGATTGCGATAATCCTTGGAGCTTTTTGGGGTGACCAAGAGATTGCGATAATCCTTGAGCTTTTGGGTGACCAAGATCGATAATCCTTGAGCTTTTGGATGACCAAGAGATTGCGATAATCCTTGGAGCTTTTTGGTGACCAAGTGATTGCGATAATCCTTGGAGCTTTTGGTGACCAAGAGATTGCGATAATCCTTGGAGCTTTTGCAAAATAGATAATCTTGGAGCTTTTTGGTTTGGATTATGGTTCTTCAAGGGATAGAGGTACCCCCAGCTTGATGGTCTTTGCACTCTGGATCTGGCTCTAGAGGTATGGGCATGAATGGATCTTCCCTAGGTGCAAATTGTGTGAAAAGGAGGGCGGGGTCTTCCCTCGACACTGTTGTCATGATGGGATCTCGAGGTGGACGATGCTCATCTTGAATTTGGAGCCATGGGTCCAACACTTGGTCCCACCTCGCTGGGTCTACGTGCCATTCATGTCCTAACAGTATACCCATCTGTCCCATTAGATCTTCATGAGTTAGAGCGCGGTGATGTCGTCGTGCATGTCTGAGATAGTCCATCTCAGTCTCATCTTCTGACTCACTTTCATAGATCCAAAATTGTTCATCCTCTTCAGCATCTGTTGCTTGCGATGTTGAGGACTCTTCCTGTTCCAGTGAATTAATCTGGTCCCATTGCGGTTGTTCCACTCTTAGTGGAGGGACCTGATTCTTTTGAGACTGTGTTATTTCATCTGGAACCTCTAAGGGGAACAGTTTCAGAAAAATGTCTGGAAGCCGTTGTTGTTCTCTTTGAGGATTGCTCTCTAAACTTTCACCTCTCTCTAGCAAAGGAGAGGGATTATTGCTATTTCCAGGGGTGTTTGTAGACCATGGGAGATAGTCCCCCAATGTGTATTCTGTGTTTGGATTGGCATACGGGTCTTGTGCCAATCCCCCCTTGTTGCCTATTTCTAGGCCTTGCATATTTTCAACCAAGATGTCTAAGGGCAAGGGGTGGTTGAACCCCACTCCTGACTTGTCATATGGCATCTGATATCTTGGTTGGCAAAGGATTCGCATCCCTTGCTCATATCTGCCTAGCCCATACCCATGCCAATTGCATTGTTCGAGATATTTTAGGGCAAATTCTGGGTTCGACAGATAATTGATGTTTTCGACAAAAGGCTCTTCATCTGTTTCCTTTTGTTTGCATGGTTCAAGACCATGATCAAGGCCCCCATACACAAAATTTGTCCGGTTGGGAGGGTAGCCTAGTGGAACAATTGTCCCTATGGGAAGGCGAGGTCTTCCCATGTCTTGCAGTGACTCCAATGTGGGGGTTGCCACAACATTTTGCACTAAGTACTCCCCCAGGCCCGTACTGGCCATCTCAACAATGATTGTTGATGATTGGGTAGGAGGAAACGGTAGTCCTTCCTGAGTCCATTCCATGTTTGGTTGTTCAGGAGTCTTGGTTTGTGTTGTGTTGGGTGTTTCCTCTGTTGATATCGTTGAAATCGTGGGCAACCCCTCTTCTAGAGGCTTAACCTCTTCCATGATTTGCTTTCCCTTGTCCTTCTGTTGGGCCACGATAGGTGGCATTGATGATGAAGGAGTAGGTGATGAAGTCTCACCTGGCTGGGATTTTGCCTTGTTGGCCACCAGTGGTGCCTACGGTATCGGACCTTGTTTAGATGGATTTAATTGAAAATCCAAATGCGTTGATGGGAGGGTCGATTGAGGTATGAATTGTACCGCATTGCAATACTTGAAGGGCTCTAAGTCCATTGGGACTACATGTATTTGCCCTTCATAGGCATACTTCAAGCATTGGTGTGCGATCGAGGGGACACACTTCATGTCCCTGATCCAAGGCCGCCCTAGCAGTATATTATAAGCCATTTCGCCTTCCAACACATGGCACAGTGTGGGTATTGACTTTTGTCCTACCTGGATAGGCAGAACAATTGTGCCGACTGTCGAGCAAATTGCATCGTTAAAAGCTCGCAGTGTGTACGTGGAAGCGGTGATGTGAGAGGCTGGCAGTTTTAAATGTTTTAACGCTGCAGTGGTTATAATGTTACTGGACGAGCCAGTATCTATCAGCACTCTCTTGTACGGGATCCCGTTGACCCATGCGATAACGTGCAGGGGTGGATCCGCCATGTCATTTGATATCGTTTTGACCTCGTCTTCTCTGAATGTGATGACAGGCTCCGTACATTGTTTCACATGTCCCACGAAGGCGTTGAAAGAATTTGCTTCGTGGGGTTGTACTTCAATGGCTTTTAAAATGTCCATAAGAGCTTCTCTATGGGGAGCCGATTGTTGGATAAGCTCGTAGATGGACAGCCTAGCCGATGTGGTCCGCAGACTCTGCGTGAGTTTGGTCCGTATCGTGACCTCGGGTCTAGGCGGAGGCAACTGCGTTGGGCGTTGTTGAGGCTGCGATGTCGACGAAACTTCCCTCGTAGCTACCTCGGGGGCAACTGTTGGGTATCTTCTGTTCCTTGTTACAATGCTAATCATTCCCACAAATCCTTGCGCGGGAAGATCTTGTCGCACCTCGTTAATCTGGAGCGGTTTTGTCTGTGCCTCGTGGGCGGGCAAGGGGTCCTTGAATACCCCCATTTGTTGGTTGTTTGGTGCGATGGGGTTGTCCACGACCAATGTTCTGTTGTCGATCAAATCCTGGACTAGTTCTTTGAATTTCCAGCACCCATTTAGGTCATGTCCTCTGCGCCTATGGAATCTGCAATACAATTCCTCCCTATACCCCCTAGGCTTGGGAATGTTAGGGTCAAAAATTTGGATTTCTGGCAGAGTAACTAAATTTTCCGCTGACAAGCGGTCAAATAAGGAGTCCCTAGACTCCGCATACGGGGTGAATTGTCGCCTAGGGCGACGCTGCTGATACTGCTCCTGTCTTCTGTTATCTCTTTCGTAAGCAGGAGGCACTTGCCTGGTAATTAGCCCTTTGGGGCTGCGTCTCTTGCACAAGCGCGGGAAAATTTATCGCAACTTGATTGACTGCAGCGTGTTGTGGTTGCGTTGTCCCGATTTTAGTGGTTTTGTTCCACTCTTTCTTCTTAGGCTTGGCAATTGCGCCTTCGCCTATCTTAATCTCTTCTATAAGTCTGGCTTGGGCCAAAGCTTCTTCTAGGTCGTCGTATTGTCGCAGCAACAATAGACCAGAGATTGATTTTAAGCAACTTTTTGCGAACATTTGCGTGAGATCCGACATGGGAGGACGGTAGGGTAACTTAGAAAGCAAAGCTCTCCATCGGTTCCCGTACGCTGCCATTGTTTCCTCCTCAAATTGTTTAAGGCTAGCAAGATCACTAAGTGATGCCTTCTTCCTTGTGTTGAAGGCGAAGCGTTCAAGAAACGCATCTACTAGCTGATCTAAGCTGCTTATGCTGTGTTTGGGCAGTTGTGTGAACCAATCCGAGGCAGGGCCTACGAATGTGGTTATGAATGTTCTAAGCAGCAACGCATCATTATCTTGGATTGCGAAGCACTGGCTTAGAAATCTTGTAACGTGCTCTTGTGCGTCCTCCTCACCTTTAAAAACTGCCAATTGAGGCAACTTGAAGTGTTCGGGGTAAAGAGGTGTAGGCACTGAGGGATGCACCGGATTACTGCGGAGTAGACGTAATGTGGGTTTTTGATGCCCAGTAGCTTTTGTCTCCATAGACTCCAAACGCTCCAATAGCGCTTGGTATGCATCGGAAGATTTTATTTCTTCCTCTCTTGTTCGCTCTTGTTGCAAGTTACGGTAAACTGGAGGCCTATGGAGGGGTGGCCGAATGGCATCCTTCCTGCCTTGATGGGGAGTTTCAACATATTCTATCTCTGGTTCGTACTCCTCATAAAATTCTTGAGGAGTTTCTGGGTGAAACCTCTGACCTTGATCGAGTCCCCGCTGAAGGTACCCATCATCATTTCGAGGAGTAGCCTCCCTCTCATGTCTATGAGGTCTCGGAGGCAAAGCTTGACGAGGTCGTGGAGACCCGTCCTGCATTAAAGGGTTATGCCTCTCATGTTGTTCGGCTCTTTGGACGCGAGGGGTTGGCCCTCTCTCAAGTATTTCATATTGTAACTCATCCGCTTCACGTTGCATGCGTTCTTTATCCAAGCGGTATTGATACTCTATCTCTTGCTGACTTTGTTTAAGCCGCATGATTTGGGCTTGACGGGTGGTATATCTGGCGACAACCGGGTCAATTTGATCTACCCTATTTTGTTTAGAAGGTTCAAATGTTCCTCCTATGGGTTTACCTCGGTTTTGATGCTCTAAAATCTCAAGGGGTCGCTTCCCTCTGTCGAGGTAGGCGGTATGTGCTCGAGGTTCTGGCCTCAAGGGGTGATCATGATATCCGGCTGGTGCAGAAGCATAAGGTTCCCGCGTTGTATGTTGTTGTCCTTGAGGAATGCGATGATCTTCCTCATATTCTCTCTCATAGGTGCGTAAGGGGAAGGCGGAGTTAGGTCGCCCTGTGTAAGGAGCCCTACGCTCTGGATTTGGTCTCTCTGTTCTGATGAGAGGTAAAGAAGGGACGCCATATCCACGTTGTCCCTCCAAATGGACAGTGTGCCCCGTTAGCGCTTCATCGTGCTGTGGCCACTCATGTCTAGCTTGAGAGGGCGATTCTCTATTTACATTAAGGTCTGCATGTAGGGCGTCTTTTCGAGAGGGGCTGCTTTGAATGGGCATACCCCATCGAGGATTTTGAATTGGATTCTTTTGTAGGTTAGACCGATAAGGCGGTATGACCAAATCCTCAGGATTGAAGCGAAGGCGACTTGTGCCTGCTTCTTGTGTACCTTCCGGAGCTGCTGCCCTTGATTGGGCTTGGCTGCGGGTGTACACCATTGCGGTGCGTCCACACTATCTAAGTAGATTTTTATCTTGTTTTTAATGATTTTTTTTTTTGTCTACACTAAACGAAATTAAACACACACATTCACAAAACCGTGATTATCTCTTTTAAGGATTCTTGGTGTGCCCTAGACTGGTTTAGTGTATTTTGGTGTTTTGTTTTGTTTTTGTAGGTTTTGTAGAACGTTTAAATGCATCATGTAGGCTCTTATAACTCCCAAAAGGTCGCCCCTTCAATATACCGGCCAGGCCGATATACCAACCTCTCTATATACCCGCCCTTACGAGAGGGAGACTATAGGTACGTGAGAGCAGAAGGTACGTGGTACGTAGGCGGTACGGAAGGGGGATTGTCCTGTTAATGGCACCTACCATAGAAAACTTATCCTCGCGCGCATGGGAATCACCCCAGCTACGCTCGGTCTGTCTTCGTCAGGATTTACGCCTAACAACAGTTGACAATCGAGAAATGTATGCAAATCAAGCCAAGGTGGTGATTAAATCCACCAATGGTCTTGATCAAGGGTTGGAGGTCTTACGACCAGCTCCTTGGTTTAAAATTGTTTCGTGGAGTGTGTGAGGTTCATTTTATCCAACGAAAATGAAACATGCATGAATGACTTTTCCTAAGCAATGCAAGCTAAAAATGAAAACAGTCAAAGAAATAGAAACAGAAACAGAAAATTTCAACAGAGATGATGAAAATCCCTACCTCTTCTCTGCCTGCTCCAGTTGCCTCTAAATTTTTGCTCTGAAAAGTTGCAGACAGAAAATCGTCCCTTGGTGAGACGATTAACAGAACAGAAATCGTCCCTTGCAGAGACGATTATACAATCGTCCCAGGGTGAGACAATTTCCAGAATAGAGATCGTCCCTTACAGAGACGATTTTACAATCGTCCCAGGGTGAGACGATTTCCAGAACAGAAATCGTCCCTTGCAGAGACGATTAACAGTCTGCAAGAAGAAAAATGTACCTGTCAAGCACAAACACAAAAATTCAATCAGTTTTTGTGATTTTAAAAATAGGGGACAGGGTCCCACCGTGATCGCCACTGAAAGCACGAGATTTCGGGCAAAGGAAACACTAGTTATGCAACATAAGACGAAAATGTAACGCTTTGATCCTATGCACTAAAACAGAGAAAGGAGACAACTTGGAAACGAAAGACAAGATGTAAAGAAATCACAGCCCTCTTTATTCAAATATCTTATCCTCGGTTACATAGACGTCTCCTCCCATTTTGGGGGCTAGGAGCGTTAAATTTGTCTTCATTACAATGTGTGACCTAGTCTTCCTCTTCCCGCGTGCCCACGATTGCAATGGGCGGGCCAAGATGCTGCCGCCGCTGATGTGGATAAGTTCTTCACCTCTGATTGCTTTTCCTGCAGTCAAAGAAACAATGAAAATGTCAGTAGCACCTGCTACAAATGAAAGGGGTTCGTTCTCTAAAATCAACGAAATATGCATGTAAACATCTGCCTGAAACAGTAAATACAGTGAGTCCAAATGGCTTGAAAACTTGATAGAAGACAGAAAATGTTACCAAAAGGCCATTGCCCCTGAGACAGCCGGCCAATCTGCTTTCACCTGGTAATCATCCCCGGTAAGGACGATTGCTATCGTTAATCGTCCTCGAAAGGACGATTGCTGATGTTAATCGTCCCTCGGAAGGACGATTGTTGTTGTTAATCGTCCCTTGCAGGGACGATTGATACTGTGTTGAAGAAGCCGACCTGCCGCTGCTCCAATGTCGATTCCCGAGACCTGCAAAATGCCTGCAAACAAGGGGGTTATGTAATTGGGGCCATTTTGGGACGACCCAGATGGTCGGATTCTCCCAATTTGGCCTCCATCACCGAGAAATTGGACGTTGTTACCTGCAAGTCAGTGGGACAACCAAAATAACAAAAGCATGATAATATTCGATGAAAACCTTTTGAAATCAAGATTCAAGATTCTGAACTATTGAACAGCAGAGAATAACATGGAATATGAACAAATGACAGAAAATGAACTACAACTAAATCCAAAAGGTGCGGGGTGCCCAAGTGGGCAGCCCACCGATGGAACTTGATTTTGGCACCAATCCACTTGGGATGGGCCCAAAATCTCTTAGGAGTGGGGGGTCGGCGAATTGGTTGGTTCGAGTGTCCATGTGTTGGAATTGGGTCGGATTCAAGCTTCCAAAAGCCAACCAACAACCTCCCTTGCAAAAGAGATTGGTGGATGTGGGAAGATGAATAAAAGGGGATGCAAGTGGGTCTCCAATTCAGCAGCACTTCGTTGCTTGAAAACTCCTTCAACTTCGTCTATCTTGGGTGAGAAAAGTCCCACCTTTTATAGACCCAAGGGGTCTCTTTTGGGAGGGAAGCACAAATGCCATGTGTTGGTCATAGGCGCCATGTGGCGGTCATGTCTCCTCATGAGGGAGGGGAGTCCTCCATTGACTTGTGTTTTCATAATTGCTTCTTGTGACAGTCCTCTAACGGCCCTTCTGTCCACCTACACACGCGTGCAAGGCAAGAGTCATCAACTGACTATTCTGGGCTGCCACTTGGCGTCGTTTGTCATTTTGCCCGTTAAACTTGGTAATCGTCCCTGGGTGGGACGATTACAACAATCGTCCCTGGGTGAGACGATTGCAAGTTAGTAATCGTCCCTGGGTGAGACGAGTACTGGGCAAAGTGTCTAAATGTACCAAATTGCTTCTTGACCTTACAAAATTGCTATGGAAGTGGTTAGGACCATTGTTTGACCTCTGAGGGCTGCCCTGGGGGCTGTGTTTGTCAAAGCGATCAGTGTTTGCAGTCACATAATCGGATTGGTGTTGTTTTGGTGTCTACAGGTTGTTTCCTCTTGATATTCAAGTGCAACCTAAATTTGATTATACCCACTATATCCATCAAGAAAACAAAAGTATTTCTTTCCAGCAAGGGTATCTAACACCTGATCTATGAAATGTAATGGAAAATGGTCTTTGTATGTCACTTTGTTCAGCTCTCTATAGTCTACACATACTCGCATTTTTCCATTTTTCTTAGGAACTATAACCAATGGAGAGACCCACTGGGTATCAAAAATTGGGTAAATAAATCCTACCTCCAGAAGTTTTTCAATTTCTTCCTTTACAATATCCCTCAAGGCAGGATTTAGTCTTCTCTGGGGTTGTCTTACTGGCTTGACTTCTTCAGTATAAATCCTGTGGGTGCATATATTAGGGTGAATTCCTGACATATCCTTGCAGTCCCAAGAAAAAGCATGAACATGCTTCTGCAAAATAGTTATCAATTTTTGTTCCTCTTCCCTAGCGAGCCAGCTATTAATGTTCAGTAATTTCCCTGGCTGGACTTCTATTTGTTTTGTATTTGAAAGGACTGAATTCACTTCTTCATACTTGGTGATTAGGGAGTTATGAGGGCAATGATGAGATGGGAGGAAATAAGAAGTTTTTGTTTCATTGATTTCTAATGGAACATATCCTGTATGGAACAGTAAGAAGGGAAAATCAGGTGATGGTGCCACCCATGTGGTAGTGAAACTGATGTTTCCTATGATAGTACAAATGGCTCACCTTCAAAATTTTGGTTCTCCTCATTCCCTAACAACTAATGGATATTTACTGCTTCCTATTCTAACCCTTGTTCTTGCAGAACATTCATTAGGATAGTTTCATTCTCTAAAGTTTCTATGTCATGGAGGTCTTCTGTGTGTTCCCTTACTACCAAGGTGGCTAGTGTGGAAATAACTTATTCTGGTTCTTCATCTGAGTTGGGAAACCATAACTAACCTAAAAAATTGTTGGTGGGTCTTGCAGGAGGATACAAAGAGATCTATTTTAGATCAATACCATTTGAAATGGTCATTTTTCTAGATCTATAGTCTATGAAGGTTGCTACAGTTGCAAGCCAAGGTCTTCCCAGAATGATGGGATATCCATGTGCTGAATTTCTTGGCTATAAAACCAAAAAATCTGCAGGGAATTCCCAAGAAGATACTTCTATAGGGACATATTCAATGATACCTTCAGGTTTTACAACTGACCTATCAGCCATTTCTAAAACTATAAATGTGGGACTGAGATGTTTGAGATGTAATTTTTCCATTATATCCATGGTCAGGACATTTATTGCAGCTCCTAGATCTACTAAGACATTTGATATTGGTACTGAGACTATGGTAACTGTGATAACTGGACTCCTTGGGTCACTATACTTTGGAGGTACTAGTTTTCTAGATAAGAGATCACCTATCTTTCCTTCAACCTGAACAGTCTTGGGAAATGCTTTATTTTTTCTTCCTAATCTTCTAATGCACAAATCTCGGACAATACTTTTAATCACTGGTATATCCTTAATGGCTTGCAATAAGGGCAATGATATAGTTAACTTTCTAAATTCCTTGACCAGGTCTGACTCCAAATTTTTTGTTGTGGTATTGAATATTTCAGGATATGGAATTATCCTTGATGAAGGTAATTTTTCTGCCTGTGGTTCTATTTTTTCTTTTTCTATTGTTGGTTTAACTCTAACTGGTTCCAAAGGTCCTTGCTTTTCATTTTCCTTGATTATTGAAACAAGTTCAGGTATAATTTTTCCTGAATGAAGTTGGACGTTACTACAATCAAGAACATTTATTTCAACATTTTCTTCAACTTCAGCCACATAGACAGGGGATGCCTATCTCATGTTGTTTGGATTAGTGATTGGTTGAGTTGGAAGTTGAGGTTGTTTCACCTATTGTGTTTGTTGTGGTTGGTTCTATTTTTCTTGAAAATTTTGATTAGGTGCAGGCAGAAAATGCTAAGTTTGACCTTTATTTATTTGCTGCCTTGGATAGGACTGGTATTGCTGACTCCACTGTGGTTGATTTTGCATCCAATGTGGATTAGTCTGATTCTAATTCCAAGGTGGGTTGTTTTGATTCCATGATGGGTTATTCTGATTCTGATTCTAGGTTGGATTACTCCAACTTATTTGTGGCCATTCTTGGGAATTTTTCCATTGAGAATAATTCCAAGGACATTGGGGTGGTTCTGATTGTCCCCAAGGCATAGTCCAAGGATTATGCCCCCAATTTATAGAAAAACAAGGGGGATTTTTGTTTTGAGAGAAATTCCCCCCTATTTTTGTCCAACATAGTTGATTTCCTCAGTTTGACTCTCTAACATAGTTTTGATTTGTGGTAGCAGGTATTGTTTATCAGTCAAATGCTTCTTTGAATAGATACTACAAATGGCTAAGATAGACATTTTATTCAAAGGACATTCCTGCAAAGCATGTTTATTTCTACATATTGGGCAATAAATTGCAAAAGGTTCTGTGGTTTTTGCTTTTTCAGATATTTCTCCTAAATTTATGATTAATTGCACCAGAATATCAGTTTTAAAATTTACAAGTTCCTCTATTAGGTCCTTCACATCAGTGCCATTTGTACTCTTTTTTCTTCTTCCCTGCTTAGTGCGAGAGTAATTCCTGCAGAGACCCATAATTTACTCATTACAGAAAGTATTTACATCCCTTTGTCCCATCAAATACAATACTTCTCTGGATTCATCTTGTAATCCTCTCAAAAAGATGGTTTTGCATAACTCAGGTTCTACAAGTCCACATCTCCTTTGAACAAAGGAAAACCTATCAAGATAATATTCTAATGTTTCATCATCTTCTTTCTAAATCCTGAATAACTCATCTTTCTTATTCCTTACATGATAATACTCTTGATATTTGTCTAAAAACATAGTTTCCATTTGATCCCAGGTTTGGATGGAATTTTGCTCTAAGCTCATGAACCAGAATCTCTGAGTCCTTGAGTGTTGAGGGAAAAACCTTAAGTTTTTTATTGTCATTTACATAGTCATAGGTTTGACACACTACTTTGAATTTAAACAAAAACTAATCAGGATCTTCAGATACAACACCTCGGAAGGTTGGAAGTACTGAAGGTGAAATGGTTTTCATGGGGGAGTTTTGTGTTGGATTCAAACGGATAGGATATTCAAATGTTATAGAAGGTTGGGGCATATCATGATAATCTCCTTAATTATGGACATAGCCATGTTGGCCATCCCTATATAGATTACCTCTCTCTGCCATAGTTTCCTGTTCCTTAGGAACAGTTAAACCTATCCAAATTTCACTCTTAAGAGGTCCAAAATCCTCTGTTGATGATGAGTCTGATGATTTTTCTTTCTCAGGATGTTCTAATGATGATGAAGCTGGTGATTTTTCTTTCTTAGGATGTTCTAATGATGATGAAGTTGGTGATTTTTCTTTCTTAGGATGTTCTAATGATGATGAAGCTGGTGATTTTTATTTCAATTTTTTTGGTAGTTCAAACACAGGTGATTCACCCCTTAGGCATGAAAATCTTCTTAATGTAACAAGCCAGGGATCCTTTTGAGTAATTCTACCTCTTTCATCCCTAGGCTTACTCATTCATGTTTACTCTTGAATGACATAAATTGTAGGTCAATAGTTGTTACTTTAACCAGTTTTTATATTCAGATTTTATCCTGAATTTTCATAACTCAGTCTAATTAACAACTATTGGACTGTTGTCACCTTCTAGCAACACTATTCCCTGACAACGATGCCAAAATGATGCGTTATCATTATGCACATCATTAATTCTCAATGAATTTGTCAATCCATTGCAGTGTACAAGGCTATTTGCAAAAGGAGAGAACAGGACTATAACTTAGGTCATTTAGGAGCAATAGGTCTTATTGGTGAAACCGATTGTATGGGGGATTTAGGACATTTTTATCTCTAAATTGCATAAATTGAACTTTAATCTAATTGCAGTAATGGAAACTAATTACTAACTACAAAAATAAAATCCTAATTACAATTACAAAATGAAATCTAATTATGTTGCAGAAATAACTCCCTAGTTACAGTTGGAGAATTAGAAATCTAATTATGATTGCAGAAAGCAAGTCTATTTACTTTTGCAGCAATGGAAACCTGATTATAACATGGAAATTAAATATTTTCAATGCTCTGTAATAGAAGGTTGTCAATATTTTGTGCAGAGGTTGACAACAAAACATAAAATGCAGTAAATTGCAAAAAATAGTAAATTCTTGAAATGACAATCTGCAATAATTTGAAAGATTTCTAAAAATGGAGATTACAACCAAACTTATCATTAATCACAAAATTATCCTAATCATGAAATAAACTAAGATTGCAAAGACTATTACCTATTTACAAGGAAATGAAATGACAAGTTTTACAACTTATTCTGTTGCAACAAAATCATAATAAAAACCTGTTGTTAGTCCTCCTCCTAGGTCTGGAAGTGACCAGCCTCCTTGTCCAGAAGAAGGTATGAGTCTTTCTCTCTCTATATATTACTCACACTCATTCACAACAACATGAAAAAAATAGTGCACTTTATTGATTCAAAAACATAATTATAGTATTGCTGCTAAAAACCCTGTTACAAGACTATAACAATCACTTTTCTTATTATTATACTACTTGCTTATTTTCCCCTACCATTCTTACCTCAACCTGGACGGGAGATATATATTTATAGATATCCTAAAATCTACTTACAAATTGAGAATATATCATTCCTATCTTACATATCTATTCCTATTATGTTGCAGCATTTCCTGGGTTTATCCTAGAAGAGGATCAAAATTGATCTTTTCCATAAATGGTGGCTTTGGTCGGCAAGGACGACAAAGTCAGATGGGAGATATTTTCCCTTAACCTTTTCAATCTTTATTTCCCTTTTTCCATTGTCAAAAATCAGTCAACAAGTCAAAAAGCACTTTTTGTTCTCATTTCGAAGATAAGTGGCTCATTTCGAAGAGACTGCATTTCTCATTTCGAAGATGTCCGCTCATTTCAAAGATGTATGATCATTTCGAAGATCTTCGGAATGAACAACTATGTGCTCTTCAAGTGATTTCATCTGCATTTCTCAGGTGGGTTAGCTCTCAGGATCAGATTGCAATAGCCTTCATCTCTCTCCATGTGTGAATTCCATGCCTTGCCATTCATTGGCAGCTGGCTGGAATTTACATTGAAAAATCAGTTTCTGTTGCACAGTAACAGTTTGCTTGCACTATTTGCTAGATTTAGATAAACAAATGCTTGAAACATGTCAAAACAAAACTAGTGAAGTGTTGCTATCAACCTAAGCATACTTCTTATTTAGAAATTCATGACAAAGTAACATAAAACTATGCGAAAATTGTAAAAAATTCAAAATATAGTATTTCTAACACATTGATCATGCAAATAGTTAATACACAACATATTAAATCAACTTAAATAACATATCAGATTACACACAAGAGTTTTTAGGCAGTTTCAATTTTCAAAATATGCTATGATTGAGGTATTTCCAAGCCTCATCAAATGGCCTTCATTTAAAGCATTATTTTCAGGCCCAAGGGTAGAGTCATTGTATTATATGTACACTAATCAACTTGCTTAATTGTTTGTCTTATAAGTTTTATTTCCTGTTTATTTGATCTTGTTTATTTGATTTCAGAAGTCTTTAGTATGTCAAAGTGGTCAGTTTTGGATTTTATTGTAGGAGTAAGAGGTCAGCCTATGTGTATACGAATGTCAACCAAGACTAAAAGGATGTGAAAAATTGGAATCATATGGCAACAGGCTTGAACATGTGAAATATTGTTTGTAGCTCATGAAGCATGAAGTCGTTGATCTTGCATATCATCCACCCATGTCTCAAAGGCATGTTCTTATTACATAAAAATCATATGCTAAACCCAAACAATGAAAGTGATGTCTAATTATCTTGGGATCAAAGGCACAAAGAACACTAAGAAGATCTTAGATTTGGAAGTTGTTGTCGAAGTTGTCATAGGTCTATCACATTTCTGTCCATGTCCAATATCTTGGGTAAAATAATATGAAACCATACTTGGATGGGGATGTGAGGCAAAAATATAATTCTAGTCTATCCCACCCTGCACATAGTCCATAAAATAGTGTTTTTTACCACTTTCGCAATACTTGAAAGCCCAAAATAATAGTAGTAAGGATAGGGTCAAATTATCATCATGCTTAGGTTGAGAATCTGATTCCCCAAAGTTTTGATTTTGCCTCCATCACACCATGGATTATTGAGTTGTAAGGATCGTACTACGTGTCCCTCATAAGGATGGGTAGTCATCCCAAGATTCAAGAAATCCAAAGTAAAATGTTCACCACTCCATTTCCATCACACCTGAAAGTGAATGCAGAAGGACGGCATACCAGATATGATGCAAAGAAAATTTGATACAATGCTAAGTCCTACGAATGCGAGAAGCAATGCATGAAGGAAATAACGCATAAACGAGATGTTAGAAAATAAATAAAAGTGGGACCTATTTTATTAATTTTACTTTTAATCCAGTTATAATACGTCCCCCCTCTAGGGCTCAGAACTTTTGATATAGTTCATTACATCAATGGATTGTACACTTCTAGTGTCTTTTGCATGACCACATTTGAAATGGGTGGGCCAAAAGTTGTCACCGCTTGTGTTCATGTGTTTTTAATTCCTTACTACCCCTCCAGTGTTCCTAGAAATGAGATCTTGTGCACAAAAAAAAACAAATAGTTAATAGCATGTGCGGATAGAAGAAAACATGCAATCCCCAAGGCCTCCGGCTAGTGAATACATAAAATAGCAAAACGATGGTCAAAACATGTCATAATGAATTCAAAATTTGAAAAAAGCATCAAGACATAATAAGGGATACATTGCAAAAAAAATAGTAGGGAAATCATGCATGGATTTCTAATCGCTTTGGGGTGGGACGCTAGGGACTGTCACAAAACGTGCAAAGGTGAACTTGCAAATGTCCTGTCCAGAGGCCTCAAAAATTCATACAAACTTGGGGTTAGACAAAAAGGGGCATTTTGAGATGACCCAAAAGGTCATATTTGGTAGATTCTACCTAGATCATCATGTATCTGAAGGTGCTCCCTGTAGGTTAGTACACGCATAAAAATGATAAAAACAAGGTCAAAACAGGTCAGAATGCAATGAAACTTGAACAACAGCATAAGTAAATTAGATACAACATAATGCAAAAATAATAGTAGAGAAATAAAGCATATATTTCTAATCACTTCGGGGTGGGGCGATTAGGACTGCAGCAGTGCGGGGGGCGCCCGGGGGTAGGACGCCCACCGTTTGGGGCTTGGTTTTGACACCAATCCAAGTGGGATGGGTCCAAAACCTCCTAGGGGGTTGTTTTGATGAGTTTGGTGTGGGATTGTGGCTGATTTCTTGGGTTTTGGGTCTATATTGCATTCCTAGTGCCCACCTGATAACCTCTCTTCCAAAAGAGAAATTAGGGATGTAGGAAGTACAAAGGGGAATGGGGGTATAGTTCGATAGCACTTTGTTGCTCCAAATGCTCCAGCATTTTCATTTATTGGGGTGAGGAGGCTCAAAATTTTATAGACCCGAGGGTCTCCTTTGAATGTGCATGCGAGGGTGCCACTTGGCTCATCATGCATTTTTTGGGGGGAGAGAAGATTCCTCCCTGATTTAGGGCCTCCATGATCAGGGCATGCTTGACTGAAGTCCCTCTCTCTGATTTGAAACCATTCATCACAATTGCATGCCTTAAAGGAAAAGTTGGGTGGTGGATCTGGGCTGCCATTTGTCAAGGCTTAACTTTTTTCTAGTCAAACCTGCTATTCATCCCATCCTGGAACGATTGCTGTTAATCGTCCCGGGGTGGGACGAACAGGATTCTAATCATCCCAAGGTGGGACGAATAGGGAGAAAAGTGCTTAAAAGGTGCCGAATTGACCTCTGACATTCCAAAACTGATTTGGGAGTTGTTAGTACCACTTTTTAACCTCTGGAGGCTGCCCTAGGGGGTATGTATGCCAATTCGATCAGTGCTTGTAGTCACATAATCAGATTGGTGTTGTTTTGGTGTCTACTAGATGCCCCTTTTTGGGATGCGTTGTGTGTGGCGTAGTGCTGAGCAAAAAAATAGATGACCAAATCACTTAATTATTAGGGTTTCTCAGTAACCTAACCAACTTTTGATGTCGCAAGTATGGAAATGGCACGCATTCTTGAATCCTTGCTTCTGACGAGCTGAGGAGCTTAACTCAAGTGTAACCTTTTTCGATGAGGTGTACTTGATCTTGGACATTGTTCAATCATGAATAGGCAAAGGGCACAACCTTTTGTCTGAGGAACCTTGTATTCATGCTTCTAGAATACCAAGTGTTTGTTTAGCTTGTGATTATTGCTTTTTTGCTGCCCCAAGCAGGAGAGTGATTGTCTTTGTCAATTATTCTTTGAATGCATGTCATTTCTTTGATTGGGTGTGTATTTTTTGATTGGTGACTAAGTGTGACTACCCTCTCAAGTGACGAATCAATGAGGGAATGACCAAAAAATGAGAAAAGTGATGAGTCACTTGACCCAAGATGACATTTGTAAGGGTGCCTTTAGTTGTTTTCGTTGAACGCGTATTGCAGTTTTCCAACAATCGGGCCTATTTTTGGTGGGTTTTGACCCTTTTTTGTATGCCTATTGGGGTAGAAATTATTAAAAATCCTCCTTCCTGTGGAGCGGTCCGGCTATGCTAGCCTTCTTATGGAGTAGGATAGTGAGTATTTGTGACCTCGACGATGGTTTTTCATGCCATGAATGTCAGGTGCAAATGCACCATTGTTCGACAGGTTTATTGTTGTTTGTGGTGCATTTTTTGGATGTAATTTTTGTTGCTTTATTTCTTGCTCTATAATCGTCCCAGCGTAGAATGATTATAGGCCTAACAACCTATATAAGGACCAAAACTAGGTTTTGGGCTCATTTGCAACAATTTTTTCTTAGCAATTTGGAGCAGTGAGGAGGAGGAGTGCAAGTGTGCGTACTGGAGCACTGACGAAATTTCACGGACATCATGAGTGCGAGAACCGGATCTTCGAGTGGAGGAGCCGAGGCGAGACCGTTATGATGTTCCTTCTCCCTGCTTGTTATTTGTTTGTTTTTATATGAATTTTAAACTCACATACAAAATGCTTGTTCACGTTATTTTGTTTTTATTTGTATATCAAGTTGAAAACCTAATATAGGATTTTTTATTTGCTATGTTTTTTTTTCTTATTGTTGTTAATTTTCATAAATTAAGGTCAAAAATCTAGTACACAACTGTTATCTGTACTTTGTTTTTGTTTATTTTAGGTTTTAAAACCCAAAAAAAAATTGTTTATTTTTTTGTTTCTATTTTCACATTAAGGTTGAAACCCTAGTATGATTTTTGTGTTTTGTTTTGTTTTTTTTGTTCACATAAGGTTGCAACCCTAGTATGATTTTTTTTGTTTGTTTTGCGTTTACATTAAGGTTGAAACCCTAATATGATTTTTGTTGTTGTATTATTTTGTTTTTTTTTTTCATATTAAGGTTGAAACCCTAGTATGATTTTGTTTTGTTTGTTTTGTTGATTGTACAGTTTTTAATGTTTTTGTACTTTTGTTGTACATTTGTTTTTGAATGTTTTTGTTTGTTTTTGTTTTTCTGTTGATTGTACAATTGTATTGTAATTATTCTGTACTTTCATTGTACATATTTATTTTAATGCACTTCTCATGCTGTACTTTTGCTGTACAATTGTAAATTGTAGTCTGTACTTCTACTGTACAATTTATTTTAATGTTTTTGTTTATATTAAGGTTGAAACCCTAATATGTTTTTTTTGTTTTATTGTGTTGTTTCAGGTTGTGAAGAGTCGGTACCACCAACCGACTATTTTCTCTGATGCTCGGGATGCTCTAACAATTGTGGATTAGGAGTGGCTTGATGCCCTTGGGCTCAAGCAGATGACACATTTGGAGCCTATGGTAGGGGATCGGGAATATTTGACTGCCTTGATCAATTTGTGGGATCCTCGTACCAACACTTTTCATCTCCCAACATGGGATATGATAGTTACTCTGGAGGATGTGTATCAGATTCTGTGGATTTTGATAGATAGACTACCCATCTGGACGACCCATCATGACCAGTGAACGACGATACTGACATGGTTTTTTGGCTCAATGACGGATAGGGGGGTGGATAAGGCTGTGGAGAGGGCGAAGGCTGATTTCTAGATAGGCGGTATTCTGGTGCGATGGTGGTTGGAGAAGGGCATATTAGGGGTGAGGTATGCTTTGATCATGACCCTCATCTCCAATATGCTACTTCCTGACTCCTCAGGTGCGAGGTTCCCTTGGAACCTGCTTGATTTGGTGTTTAGATTGGTGGATTGTCCTACATCAGCTCCACTTATTATGAGATGGGGTCAAACGTTGTTGGTGCAACTGTATGACGAGCTGTACAAGGTCTGCTATCGAAGGTGAAAAGGGATCAGGTGCAGTTATATTTTGCAGTGCTAGGGGTGGCAGCACATAGCTATGGAGCAGCCGCAGGGTTTGCCTTGGACCATCCAAGGTGAGATGGTGGATCGAGAGATTGGATATGTCGCTTTATGGTGGAGGTCAAAGGAGCATGGTCAGAGTCGATGATGGGCAGGTGACGTAAGTCAATATACTTATGCCTTATATCGTCTAGCTCCAGGGCAGGTATTCTGGTGGCCATATCAAGACTGTCTAGCCTGGCCTGAGGCTAGCAAGTGGCTTTGATGTGTGTGCAGGGGTAGATGGTTGATTGGGTGGCACGGGAAAGAGTAGGAGTACTTCTTGTATGTCTGGGTGACATGGTAGTTTGGGGTGCGCTAGGGATTTCTTGGTGATCCCTTGATATATTGGCATCACGGTGATGAGAGGACTCTAGTCTGGCCTATCATTAAGCTACTATGTAAGGAGTCTAATCTGGTTATTGACATATCCAACATGGACGATGTCGGGGTGACTACAGAGTATGAGCGGTGGTGGATTAGGTGGCGATGGCAGGGTGAGGGGCCTCAAGGAGGCACGGATACTATAGAAGTAGGATGTGGGGGTGCAGAGGCACTGGTGGAGGGTTGGGGGGCTCTGCTTGATGATGGACATCCTGTACATCTAACTGCTCTGAAACCCCCAAATCGTCTCCATCGTCAATGAGGTCATCAACCTCCACTAGTGCCAATCATTATGATTATTTATGACCATATTTTTAAGGATGGCAACTAGCATTTTGTTTGACGCCTCTACTGGCCCATTTTACTATGGATAATAGGGTGTCAAAAAAATGTCCTGAATTTTGTACTTTGTTGTCAAAGCATGCACATATTTGTTCTTAAATGACGTCCCATTATCCGAGATGATCTTGGATGGAATACCAAAATGACATGATTTTATGTAAAATGAACTCCGCAATGCGGGGCCCAGTCGTAGAGGTAAGCGGAATTGCTTCCACCCACTTAGTGAAGTACTCTGTGGTCATTATGATAAATGTGTGATGACATGACGATGCAGGGGAGATCTTTTTGATGAGATCTAAGCCCCACTACAAAAATGGCCAAGCCGATTGGATCGGTTGCAAGGCTTGAGAAGGTACGTGTGTCAAGTTAGCATGGTGTTGACACTTCACGCACTTCCACACATACATGCAACAATCTCGCTCTAAATATGGCCAATAATAGCCCATGCAAAGAATGAGCTTTGTGATGGCCATACCACTGAAGTGGCCATCGCATGTACCATCGTGCACTTGGGTGATCGCCCAAGTGGACTCCTGTTAGTCCAAGCAACGAAGGAGGATTCCTTCGTAGCTTCAACGATATAAAATATCTCCTAGCAAGACATGTTTGGCCACTTTCTATTTGAGTGATATTTTTGTGGCATGCGATAATCCAAGTGGGAGGCTACCTAACTTGAGATAGTCTCTTATGGGTGTGTACCAATCCTGCTAATCAGAAACCTCGATGGTATGAACGACCGATCCCTCTTGAAGTTTGTCCCTAGCAAAAGCTGAGCAGGAAAGAACTTGTAGAAATAGCGTTATGTTGCTATTAAGAGGGGTTGGATAGAACAAAGACCCCTAGTTGGCATGCTTCAGACTATCATGGATTCGAGAGAACCTATCTTGAGATGGTTCAATATGGATCAGGTGGATTCCTGGCATTATGTCAGAGCTTGCATGCTCTATCACGGATTGTGATAACATTTTGACTTGAATGGTTGTCATCTCACCATAAGGGTCTTGCGGGATTAGTGACCCTAAGGAGACCATAGTGTCTGCAAAATGATTCGATGATCGAGGGAGTGCCTCGATGTCGTACCATTCAAGCTTTACCAAGAATTTATCCACAAGGGCTTTGTAGGCCTACAGAACTGGGCATTTGCATTGGAATACCCCTTTCACTTGGTTGACAATTAACAATGAATCATCAAAGATATTCAAGCATTTTATGTTCATAGTGATGGTTGTCTGAAGACCTATGAGCAAGGATTCATATTCAGTATTGTTATTGGTGCACGAGAAATCAAGTTTAAATGATAGAGGCATTGGAGCCCCTTGTAGTGTGAAAAACATGATTCCTACACCACCCCCTTGCTCTCATTTAGAACCATCAAAAAATAAGGTTATGTCAGACTGCGACTCAGGCTCGTTAGAATCTGGCGATTTTGAGACATGGAAGACCCCATAATCGGGTAGCTCTATGGTCAGAGGCTGATCATTTTTGAGAGGAGCCTCTGCTAGTTGATTGACGATGACTTGACCTTTGATGGAATTTTGTCCAATGAATTCGATGTCAAACTCCATCAAAAACATGATCCATTTCACCATATGACTGCTATGATAAGTATGATTCATCATGTACCGCAATGGATTATCCTTAGACACAACATACGTCGTATTGCTCAGCATGTAATGGCATAGATTTTTGGTGGCAAATACCACCACCAAGTATAGCTTCTCAACGTATGCATAGTTAAGTTCATAACTGACCAAGGTGCGGCTAACATAATAATTAGTTTGTTCTTTATGTAATTCATTTTTTTGGGCTAGCATGGCACCCAGTGCCACCTCTGTAGCTGAGATGTATAAGGAGAATGACACTCCTGGCCTAGGTGGTGCCAATACTGGCGGTGAAGCCAAGTATTGTTTGATATCATCGAATGCTTATTGGCATTCATCATCCTAATGAAATACCACCCCCTTGTGTAATCATTTATTCATGGGTCGGAACTTGTCAGATAACTACGCTATGAAGTGCTTGATTGACGTGACCTTACCCTGCAAGATTCTAAGCTGCCTGATGGTGGTTGGGGGAAGCATTTCAAGGTTTACCTTGACTTTATTTGGATCTACCTTGATGCCTCGTTTTGAGACTATAAAACCCAAGAGTTTTCTAGATGTGATGCAAAATACGCACTTCTTGGGGTTTAGCCTATCCTTGTGTTCGATGAGGCGATCAATGATCTTGCATAAGTCATTGAGATGATTTTGGTGCAAAAGATATTTGGCCAACAAATCATCCATATAATCTTCTAAATTTTTATGCATGTGATCATGGAAGATGTATGTCATAGCGCGTTGGTAAGTGGTGCCAGTGTTTTTAAGGCCAAAGGGCATGACCTTATAACAAAATTTCCCCCAAGGCGTCATGAACATCGTTTTTAGTTGATCATCGAGATTGATACGAATCTGGTTGTATCTCGAGAAACCATCCATGAGGGAAAGCATTTCGTGGTTTGTTGTAGCATCTACAAATACGTCGATGTTGGGCAAGGGGAAATCATCCTTGGGACTCGCTTTGTTTAAATATTGAAAATCGGTGCATATGTGAATCCTCCCATCAGGATTTTTGACGGGTACCATGTTGGACATCCATGGTGGGTAATCTACGTAGATGACAAACTGTGCATCCAACAACTTTTGTAGCTCATATTTGACCATTAAGGCCACTGTTGGGTGCATCTTACATAGCTTTTGCTTGACTGGCCTGACTGTCAGATCAAGTGTTAGATTATGCGTGACTAGCTATGGGTCTAGCCTTGACATGTCTTTGTAGGTCTATGCAAAAACTTCCTTCTTCTCTTTGAGAAGGGCAATGTAATCGACTTGCTCTTCGAGGGATAAACTTACCCCCAGCTTGATGATTTGTGGATTCATAGTATTAGAACCGATGTCTACGTCAATCGTCTCTTCGACTGACATGTGGAATCTATCCTTCAACTAGTGCGGAGTTGGGATCAGTTGGATATCATTCGCTAAATTTAGATCTGCGTTGGGAACATTAGGTTCCTCTTTAGCATGGAAGATATCCTGAGTCTGTCCTGGGGTGAAATGAAACATCTCATCGCAAGGCCAGTACTCTAATGGGGATGGTGGTGAGTCAACATGATCCCAATCTATGGCATCTAGGTCTAGATACAATGGTCGTGTTGGATCGGTTGGATTACGGATGGGGGTGGTTAAACTAATGGAGATCATGTTGATGGAATGAATTTGGTCTCCATTATCATGTGGGTGTTTATTTGGACATTCTTGGTGATCCTTGTGCCCCGGATCTGGCTCTATGGGCACTGGCACAAAAGGATCGGCCCTATGTGTGGATAGAAGGATAGGGTCTGCCCTTGGAACTAATTTCCCTATAGGGTCTCTAGGTGGGAGGTGCTCCCTATATGCCGAAAGTGGTTGATGAAGCACTTTATCTAACTATACTTGGTTTAAGTGCCACCTATGCCTTGGTCCCATATTTAGATGTTCAAACATGTCATAGATGTCTATGGGGTATTCCTATTGCCTCATATGGTTGAGATATGCCATCTCTTTCTCATCCTCATAGTTATTATCAGAGATCCATAGGCCTTCATTGGCTCTGACAACTATGTGACCCTTTGGTTGGTATAGCCTCCCACTAGGTGTTTCTTGATCACTATCCTAACTCTCTATAAAAACCAAAAACCCGACATGCAGGTAGTCGATGTTGAAGAAGATACTTGGATCTTCTTCCTTCGGTGGATCACTTGGCCTTATGGCTGGCATGGGAGGCTCATTTTGTTTAAGAAAGTTGATTTGGTCCCTTCTGGGTTCTTTCGCTCTTTGCAGGAGGGCTGGATTCTCTTGAGGTGGCAATTGCTCGATTGGAAAATTAAAGGGGAACATTACCATGAAGTTCTCCTAATAGTCGTCAATGGGTGTCACCTGTGAGTGATTGCTATCAGACTCAAAAGGGTCCCAAGGTGCTACCTCATAATCTGACTCATCTTCAGAAGACCCCCCTTGATCTTGTTCATATCCCTCTTGGAGGTTATTCCTTGAATTTTCCCCTTTCTCGATCAAAGGTTAGGGGTTGTTGAGGTCAAAAAGGTTTGTTGTTAACAATGGGAGATAGTCCCCCAATGTGTACATTGTGCTAGGGTTGGCATATGGATCTTGTGCCAACCCATCCCTATTGTCTAGACCTAGGCCTTGCATGGTTTCTACCAGGATTTCAAGGGGCAAAGGGTGGTTGAACCCTACTCTTGATTTATCATATGACATATGGTATCTCAGTTGACAAAGAACACACATTCCTTGTTCATATCTGCCCAATCCATATCCATGCCAATTGCATTGTTCTAGGTATTTCAAGGTGAAGTCTGGGTTGGACAGATAATCAACATTCTTAGCAAATGGCTCTTCGTCCTCTTCCTCTTATAGGTAGGGTTCAAGGACATTGTCGAGGCCCCCATATACAAAGTTGGTTTGATTTTGCGGGTAGCCTAAAGGGATGACAATTCCGATGGGGAGGCGAGGTTTCCCCATGTCTTGCATGGATTTGAGCACGGGTGTTGTCACAACATTTTGCACAAGGTACTCCCCCAGGCCCGTATTGGCCATCTCAATGGTAATCATCAGTGATTGAGGGGGATGGAATGGGAGTTCTCCCTGAGTCCACTCCATGCTTGGTGAACTAGGTGTCTCGACTTCCATTCGACTAGGCACCTCTTCGATAGAGATGGTTGAGACTAATGGTGGTACCTCCTCTAGGGTTTTCTTCCCATTGTCCTTTGGTGTGTCCACCATAGGTGGCATCGTTGGTGAAGGAATATACAATGAAGATGGGCCAGGTTGGTGAGTTGAAGGACTCAACAGCAGGGATGTAGGCAGAATCGGACCCTGAGTGGACGAATTCAATTGAAAGTCCAAATGTGTCGATGGAAGGGTCGATTATGGCATCAGTTGCATAGCATTACAATACTTAAAGGGCTCTAATTCTACTAGGACTACATGTACTTACCCTTCATATGTGTATTTGAGGCATTGATGAGATATCGAAGGGACACACTTCATGTCCCTGATCCAAGGCCAGCCTAGCAAGATATTGTAGGCCATATCACCCTCAAGGATGTGGCACAACGTAGGAATGGTCTTTTGTCCTACTTGGATGGGAAGGACAATTATGCCAACCGTCAAGCATAATGCATTGTTGAATTCTCAAAGAGTGTAAGTAGATGCCACGATGTGGGATGTTGGTAGCTTAAGGTGTTTTAATGTTGCTATCATGATTATGTTGTTGGACGAGCCAGTGTCCACCAAAACCCTCTTGAATGGAATCTCGTTGACCCGCGTGATGACATGTAGGGGTGGATCCACCATATCACCAGTCACCAATTTTAGTTCATCTTCCCTTAAGGTTATGACTGGTTTTGTACATTATCTCACATGTCCCATAAAGTTGTTGAAATAATTGGGTTCGTGGGGCTGTAGCTCAATGGCTTTGAGTATCTCCATCAGAGCCTCTCGATGGGGCGGTGATTGTTGGATGAGCTCATAAATGGAGAGCCTAGCCAACATGGTCCTTAAAATTTGAGTAAGCTTATTCCAAATCATGGCCACTGGTCTAGGTAGGGGAGGTTGTGTAGGGTGTTGTGGAGGTTGTGACGTTGATGGAACATCTCCTGTAGCTGCAGTGGGTGTAGCCATGTTTGGGTATTTTTTGTTTCGTGTCATGATGCTTATCATCCCTACATATCCTTGCATGGGGCAGTCTTGTGTTACCTCGTTCACTTGTAAATTCTTTGCCTGCACGCCATGGGTAGGCAGGGGGTCCTTGAAGACTTCCATCTGTTGGTTGCTCAGAGCTATGGGATTATCTACCATGAGCGTTTTGTTGTCTATCAAGTCCTGCACTAAGTTTTTGAATTTCCAACAAGTGAAGATGTCATGTCCTTTCTGCCAATGAAATCTACAATATAAGTCTTCCCTATAGCCCTTGGGTTTTGGCGCATTGGGGTCTATGGGTTGACTTTTCGATAGGTTTATCAGGTTTACTGTGAACAAGTTGTCAAACAAGGAGTCTCTAGACTCCATGAATTGTGTGAATTATAGCCTAGGGTGACGCTGCTAATTTTTCTCTTGTTTGTGATTTCCCTTTTCATAGTTATCAAGAGGAACTGCCTGATAATTTTTGGGGTTGTTTCATTTGTGCAGGCTTTGGTATAGTTATGGCAACCTGATTGACCACAGTGGGTTTCAGTTGCATGGGCCCAGTTTTAGCATTTTTGGTCCACTCTTTCTTGCGTGGCTTGGAAATATTGAATTTTGATCTCCTCAATTATCTTGGCTTACGCCAGGTCTTCTTCGAGGGTGGCATATTGCTGTAGCTACAATAGCATGGAGATCGATCTTATGCAACTCTTTGAAAAAATTTGAGTCATGTTAGCCATGGGAGGGAGGTAAGGTAGCTTTGATAGCAGTGTCCTCCATCAATTCCCATAAGTAGCCATGGTCTCATCATCATACTACTTAAGGCCAGCTAGGTCACTTAAGGATGCCTTCTTCTTGGTGTTGAAGGTAAAAAATTCAAGGAAAGCATCCACTAGCTGGTCTAGGTTATTGATGCTATGCTTCGACAACTGGGTAAACCAATCCGAAGTCGGGCCTGCGAAAGTGGTTATAAACATTCTTAGAAGCAATGCATCGTTGTCCTGAATGCCAAAGCATTGACTCAGGAACCTTGTTATGTGCTCTTGGGCATCCTCATCCCCTCTGAAAATTGCCAATTGAGGCATTTTGAAGTCGTCGGGGTATGGGGGTGCCGAAACTAAAGGATGAACAGGGTGACTTCGGAGTTGGCATAAGGTGGGATTTTGGGGCCCTGAATTCTTAGTCTCCATAGACTCTAAGCACTCTAGTAGTGCTTTGTATGCATCAGAGAATTTGATTTCCTCTTCTTTGGTTTGTTCTTGTTGTGAATTGCGAGGAACTTGAGGCCTATGGAGGGGTAGCCGGATAGCACCCCCCTACCTTGGTAGGGCGTTTCAGCTTGCTCTTCTTCTTGCTAAAATTCCTCATAGGTCTCTTGAGGAGTTTCTAGGTCTAGGAGGTCTTGGAGGCAACACTTGATAAGGTCATGGAGACCTGTCTCATACTAAGGGGTTGTGCCTCTCATAAATTTTTGTCCTATGCATGCGAGGGGTTGGAATCCTCTCATGCATAGTGTTCTGGAGCAACTCATCTGTCTGGCACTGAATGCACTCTTTGCTAATATGATACAGGTGCTCTAACTACTGTTGATCTTCCTTAAGCTACATGATTTGCACTTGGTGGGTGGTATGTTTGGCAAATGCCATGTCGATTTGTTTTGTCATCTTAGGTCTAGGAGGCCTAGATGCCTCCCCTACATATCTACCTCGGTCGTGGTGATCCGAGATCTCTATAGGTTTCTTCCCTCTATCGAGGTTAGCAACATTCACCTAAGGCTCTGGCCTTAATAGGTGATCTTGATAATTAGCAGGTGCAAAGGCACATTGCTCTCGCACGATGTATTGCTCTTGAGGAATGTACTAGTTTTCCTCGTGCACCCTTTCGTACATGTGAAAGGGATGGGTAGAGTTGGCTCACCCTATCTAAATAGCCTTGCGCTCTAGATTTGGTCTATTAGTTCTAACAGTAATGAGGGATGGAGGGGGAATGATATAATCATGCGGCCTCTTCTTATGAACCCTATGTTACTCTAGCACCTCATCGCGTAGTGGCCACTCATAATGAGTGTCTCAGGGAGCCTTCCCATGTGTGTACTCTTCTTGAGAGGGTCTGTGTTGAATGGGAGTGCCCCTCAAAGGGGTTCCTCTATAGTCCTTTTCTATAGTGGCATAGTGGAAACTATGTTGTGGGTCAGGCTGCCAAGGTGGTATAACCAAGTCCTTAGGGCTATAACGTAGGCGACTTGTGCCTCCTTGTATACTTTTCATAGCTTCTACCCATGATTGGGATTGGCTATGGGTATACACCATGGTGCTGGTTTCTCTAAAAAGATACATATATTTTTATCTCCTTTACAATGTTTTATGCTATACCAAACAAAAGGGGACCACACAAACAAAGAAATGATTATCTTATTTACAGATTAAATGTGTGCCCTAGATCTAGTTTAGTGTGTTTGATTTTTGCTATGTAAACCTTGTAAAGAAAACTTTTTTATACATGCATAATGAGGGCTCTTGTATCTCAAAAATGGTCATCCCTTCAATATACCATTGCCAGTCCGTTATACCGAACCTCTCAATATACCTGCCCTTACGTGAGGGAAACTATTGGTACGCGAGAGCAGAAAAGTACATGGAACATAGGCGGTATGGAAGGGGGATCGATCTATTTTTGACACCTACCATAGAAGACTTATCCTCATGCACGGGGAATCACCCCCGTTACACTTGGTTAGCTTTCATAAAGATTTACGTTTAGCAACAGTCACGATCAGGGTATATTTATGCAAAATCCAAGCCAAGGTGGTGATGAAATCCACCGTTGGTCTTGATCAAGTGTTGGGGTATTAAGACCAACTCCTTGATGTCAATTTTATTAGGTGGTGTGTGTGGTTCCTTTTAATCGTATAAAGAAAGAAAACATACAACACAAGATGCTTTTTACTAATGCAATGCTTTAAAGTACGTTTTATCTTTCAGAGACAATTAGTAGCAAAAAAAAAAGAAATCACAAAACCTAACTAGAACTGAAACCTAGAATGAGGACTTGCCATTTGTGCAAGTATCATGCAAGAAAACCAAAGAAAAATGCATTCCTAATAAAATTCCTTCCATTTGATTTACTCTATGTTTTTTTTTTTTTTCTTTTTCTTATTGCAAGAAGGAAAAAAAACTACTTAACTTTTCTATGCAAGCAAAGAAAATAGAAAATTGCAAAAACATAAAACAGAAAACATAAAACATAGAGGATGTTCAGAAAACCTACCTCCCCTCTATCTAAACCAGATGCCTCTGAGTTTCTACTTAGAAAATGTATAGAGCTCTAATATTCTTGGGGTGAGACAAATAGTAGGTCTGCATTCATCATAGGGTAGGACGAATACATATTTGTATCGGGGTGGAACGAATGCCAGGTCTATATTCGTCATAGGGTGGCACGAGTAGCAGTCCAGCGCCCGAATGAGTAACACCTGCAAAGAAACCATGAAATTTGGATCAAAGACTTGATACTAATATTATGGGATAGCGTCCCACTGTGATAACCACTAAAAGTGAATTTAGAAGGATGGCGTACCAGATATGATGCAAACAAAAGTTGATACAAATGCTAAGTCCTACGAATGCGAGAAGCAATGCATGAAGGAAATGACGCATAAATGAGATGTTAGTAAACAAATAAAAGTGGGGCCTCTTTTATTAATGTTTATTTTAATCCAATTACAATACATCCCCCCTCTAGGGCTTAGAACATTTGATACAGTTTGTTACATCAATGGATGGTACGCTTCTAGTGTCTTCCGCATGCCCACATTCGAAACGGGTGGGCCAAAAGTTGCCACCGTTTGTGTTCATGTGTTTTTTGTTCCTTGCTACCCCTCTGGTGTTCTTGGAAGTGATATCCTATGCATAGAAAAATAGCAAATAGTTAATAGCATGTGCGGATAGAAGAAAACATGCAATCCCCAAGGCCTCCGAATAGTGAATACATAAAATAGCAAAAAAATGGTCAAAACATGTCATAATGAATTCAAAATTTTATAGAAGCATCAAGACATCATTAGGGATACATTGCAAAAATAACTGTAAGTAAATCATGCATGGATTTCTAATCGCTCTGAGGTGGGATGCTGGGTACTATCACAAAATGTGCAAAGGTGACCTTGCAAATGTCCTGTCCATAAGCCTCCAAAATTCCTGTATCAACTACATTTACAAGCATAGGTGAATGAGGTTTTCATATTTAAGCATTCGCATGCAGCAACCAAGAAAAACTTGTATCAACTACATTTACAAGCCTAAAATCTGAAAAGGGAAAATAGACATTTAATCTTGCATGCAGAAAATGACTCCTTCTTTCTTGCCCATAAGATGCAAAATTTTGAAATATTATTTGCATTAAATATTTGTCATTTTACAATAGCAGACATTTGGTTCTCCAAAACTAGAAAAAGTGGAAGAAAATCACTCCAAAGCAGGCCCAAAATGGCTTATCACCCTCAGCTCTATAACCCTGCTCCCAACGGTTTCTGACCCCTGTGCCTGTCTTCACTTCTGATTTTAAAATTTTTGCTCTGGCTCTTTGCTTCACCTTGTGACACTTCATTTCATCTCCCAGATCGATTCGTTTCGTCTCCTGCTTCTTCATTATTTTGGCTTTCTGCTTGGTCATGAAACATTTTGTCTTCTTTGTGAACTGTAACCATCGATCCTGAAGTGTTATCATAGCCCCTATGCCTCTGTGACATGTGCAACACTTCCCTGCACATTCTGTAATGGCCTGCCATGAATCACGACAAAAAATAGCATGTCATGATATCGTGAAATTTTTATACCTATAGCTTTGTTATTCTTCTTGTACTGCGAAAATGAGACATGTCGCAATATCGTGACATTTTTTTGTCAGTAGCCTTGTTTGCCTTCATGCATCGCAAAAATGAGACATGTCACGATATCACGACATTTTTCTCCTTCGGGCTGTGCAGATGCAATCTATCGCGAAATCACGACGTTTTTCTGTTTCGGGCTGTCTCACTACACTTAGCCGTGACGGAGCAACATGTCGCGATAGTGCGACAACTTTTCATTTCTGGTCGTGACGGAGCAACATGTCACGATATCGCAACAACTTTTCATTTTTGGTCGCGACGGAGCAACATGTCACGATATCGCGACAACTTTTCATTTTTGGTCGCGACGGAGCAACATGTCGCGATATCGCGACAACTTTTCATTTTTGGTCGCGACGGAGCAACATGTCGCGATATCACGACAACTTTTCATTTCTGGTCACGACGGAGCAACATGTCACGATATTACGACAACTTATCATTTCTACTTTTATTTGCTCTTTTAACATCTGGGCCATTGCAATATTCTTGGAAAGTGTGCAAAAAAGAGGGGTCCCCAATTTTGGGGTGTGTTGTGGACCAGCCACAATAGGTTGTAAGGATTGTACTATGTGTCCCTCAGAAGGATGGGTAGTCATCCCAAGATTCAAGAATTCAAGAGCAAAATCATGGACTATGGATTTAACCTCCATTGGGGCTATAGACGCTTGACTAGCAATGGAGTACACTCATGCCTGGTGACATGACTCCTGTAAGGTTGAGATTTATGGCCGCTATGAGGATAGATTAGTCTGATGACCTCATCCATAACCGGTTTAATTATTTTGGTCAAATATGAGAGCAGTAAAGGATAGGGCTATATTCTCATTACACCTTGGTTGAGAATCCAATTCCCCAAAGCTCTAAGGTACACTTGCACACACTGGTCCTTGATGATGATGGCTCATAACCAAGCCCTAGATCTAGTCAATGAATTCAATGCACACACAATTGATTCTAAGATGGTTAGACATTTTTGAGGTGTTTTCTCAAGCCACCATAGAATGTGCTGCTCATGCTATAAAATTTTTTACCCTCAAAGCTCTCCATATCCATTGCCATAATTCTAGTCAGGTAAAATTGATGATGCAATACGAAAAAGTTACAAAAAATAAGGTGTGGAGTGCTACACACACCTAGAGCTAATATTGCATGATTCTAATATTTTACTGTTCTTATAAGTCTATTGACATTATTCATTCATTTTCTGATGCTTGTTGCTTTCTGGTTTGGAGTGTGTTTTCAAGATTTTCTTTTTGGGTTCTCACCGAAATGCTCAGGAGAATTTCCCAGCAGAGTCGCCATTTGTTGTGGAGTTTTTACAACCACCCCAAAATTCTTGGGGACCCACTTGTCATATTTTAATATGAAAGATTTTTGGTTTTCTTTGGTTTGTAAGAATAGGGATGTTTGACCGTTTTGTTTTAATGATTTTAATTGCTTTGGTTATTTGATATTTAATGATTAATTAATATAGGCATTAATGGTTAGATTAATTAAAATCCATTTTGATGAATAGGAGTTTAATGTTCTTCATACTATCTAAGGTGATGGAATGTGTTTAACAAAGCAAGGCCTAACCTAAAACAAAAAGAGGATACAAAAGGTACAAAGAAATTGAGATAGAAGCCAATATGCTATTATCTACCTAATATAATTGCATTAACTATATTATGTACATAATAGTAATATTTTTAAGATTATGTTATAAGGTTCTAAAATGTTATCATTATAATAATATTATTATGATTATATTATAATGTTATTATTATAATAATATTATTATATTGTATATAATAATATTATTATAATGTACTTTATAAAATACGTGATAATAATTTTTACGATAAGGTAAAATTTAACGTTGTTTCATTTGATTGCAGATAAGACGATGGTGGCTATTCGAAAATATTCGAAGACATGAGTGGCTAGTCCAAGAAAATTCAGTGCTATGGCCGTGAAGCTTCATGGAGCAACGTCAGAAAAGAAGAGGCGGTCCAAGATGGCATTAGGGTTTCAGAAGAACAACATGAAAGGCATCGAAGTTATCAGTGAAACAACTGAGAGGCAAAGGCATGCCATCGAATAAGGAAGGAAGAAGCATTATTAGGGCAACCTGTGATGCCAATTGACGGAGTTAAAGGTTTGTCTCGAAGAGCATGAAAGGTTTTAGTGTTGCATATATTTCATTATGCTATGGCAATATGAGTGTGATATTAGGGAGTTGAACAACGCCATGGCTACGTAGGTTTGGCAGCACCACGACATCGATGGCAGCATCAATGGTTGCATAGGTTTGGCAGCATCACGATGTCGATGGCAACATCGATGGCTGCATAGGTTTGGTAGCACCACGACGATGATGGTAACGCTATGGCTGTGTAGTCTTGGCAGCACCATGGCTACGTAGATTTGTAGTGCTATGATGTTTTTGGCATCGCTATGGTTGCGTAGTCTTGGCAACGCCATGGCTATGTCGTTGGCAGTGCTACGACTGCATATGTTGGATAGTGCCATGGCTGCTTAGGTAGTGTGGTGGTTTCATTTGGTTATGTGGAAACCAAAGTGCCTAGGATGGGGGAATGCCATCCCAGTCCTTGGGCACATTGGTATGGCTTAGGAGAAATACCATCGGGTCTCGGCCTCAAAAAGTGACAACAAAAGTTTCGTTGAATAAGATTGGCCTGTATTATTTTAGTTAATGTGAATGTGGTTTGATCACGTTCAATGTTTTAAATGAGGTCTAAAATCGTAGGGGTTATAAGGTATAGTTAATGATTTTATCATTCGTTTAATGGATGTAAAGGGGTATTCTTGGGTAGAATGCTTATAAGAGAAAGGGGAAATACAAGGAGGCATGCAGGGTTATGTTTTTGTTGTTAGCTTTTTTTTTTAAATAAATAACATTTAGAAGTGTTATGTTTATTAAATCACAGAAAATGATGATGGATTATTTTCTTATATCCATTCATTATTTTGGTTGTGAGAGAAGATGAAGCGAAAGGACTTCTAAGAATTATTTATACCTTGCTATCCTACCTTTTTCAAGGGGGCCTAGAAATGATGTAACATTCTGAGAAAGCAATAAAGAAAGAGCATTTTTCATATTTTGAGAGGGTAGAAAACTTCTATGAGCAAAATCAAAAGGAGGCTTTTTATCATAAAACTAACATTTTTAGTGTCTTATCATTTCTACATTTTAGTGACTTCTAGCCATTGTCTTATACCGTGAAATGGGTTGCAATAGGTGAAGGTCAAGATTATGCAGTTTCTTTATGTTTCCTTTGAGTCTTGCATTTTATTTAATGGTATTGTGCTTATGTTGCAGGTCCATTGATTCAGGTTGTTTTATGATTACCTCATAACTTGGGATTTTGCAAGGAGGAGCTTGCTAAACTAATTTAGAATTTGACTTTTTTAGCTATCCAAATTTACATGTTTATTTCATTTAATGTTCTCAAAGATTATTTTTTTTCAAGCATTCAAGCATTCCATTCTGGTCCTTCCAGAATTTTAGTTTCTTTCATTTTCATTCTGGTCCTTTTCCAGAATTTCTGCTAATTTCCTGTTAGTTTCATTTTTTCTGGTCCATTTCTAGAATTGTTAAGATTTCAAGTTATTTTCATTCTGGTCATTTTCTAGAATTTCTACACTTCCAAGTTTCATTAATCTAAAGCTTTCAGATAAAACACATGGTTTAGGAGGGATACTAACCTACTATTTCACATTAAACTAAGATAAGAAATAAAAGCTAACTTTGCTAACTTTGCTAACATTGCTAACATGCTAACTTCTACTAACCACTATTAGGGTAGTGGCATCAACATAAGGAAGATAAAATGAACCCAACTATCTAAAATTTACTTCATCTTAAAGGCATGGGCATTAAAATGAGGTGGAAAATTCCACATTTTGTCATTTGAAACCTTTTAAATGAAGATAAAATACTCTACTAATAGGGATTCAGGGTAGCACCAATTTAAAAAAACCCTAAAAATAACTGCTTTTATTTTTAGTTAGATCTTTCAAATCACTAAGCATTATTTAGAATCAGTAAAGGCCCCTTGCTTATGGTCACATGTATTATTGAATTATTTCTGGAACTATTGCAATCTTTTAGATATTTTATCAGAACCTTGGAGAAGTTGAATGTTTGTCATTTGGTTTCTTTTCAAGAGAGAGTTTTCTATTCAATACTCTACATGTGGTGGTATTTTGCAATTGCGCAAATATACACTCAACAAGATGGAAGAATGCAACAACATCAACGATGATACCATGACAACACAGGGTGACATCACAACATTCAAGTTGGTTTATGTGGCTGACGTGGAGATTGAGCTGCCAATGGGAATCTCTTGTACTTCAAAGGGGTATTAGTGATGGCATTATCTGACATCGCAGATAGGGTTTGGCGTATTCAACCAAGGATTCGATCATGGATGATGAGTTATAGTGAACACCCAAGCTACGAGGAAGATGTTGTAGAAGGATAAATATGTCAATGTGATCAAACCTAAATATTCAAGGAGTACATGTCGTGGCCAGCGAGGCAACGCCAGTATTGGTCAATTGAGACTGAGTTCCATTTCAAAATATTAGGAAATGAAGGTGGTTTGATAGCTCAGAAATGAGCCTCCAGGGATAACGTGGATGTCGCAGATAAGGAAAAGATCCATAGAAGAGTTTAGTGAATGTTGAGAGACTACGGGTTTCTAGGTAAGACTCGACAAAGTCCAAGGTTCCATCAATGATACCTAGAAAGTAACTATTTAGCAATGGTAGACTAACAAGCTGACACATGTGATTGAAAAATATTTGCATTGATAGAGTGTCGTATAAATCCCACGATGGATGCATGTAGCAAAGGTCGAATGTGAACGGTAATTTTTGGGGATGACCCAGAAGGTTTCAAATAGCTCGATGGATGTTAGGTTTGACAGAACATAGCTTCCAGTGTGGTGATAAGAACATACAAGTGGTAGCTTTGAATGTGACAATGAATGTTTCAAATGCGGTTGGCAGGGAACATTTCGAATAATTTTTTTTTTCGCACGTGGCATGCATTAACAACAACTTTTGAAGCAATGTAATGGGACTGAAGAGAACAATAGGAGTAGAGATAATTTCACTAGGCAAAAATTAGTATGGGAGCATGGCATTTGAGATAGCAAATATCTTGGCAAAATGAAATTCGCCTTAGACAAAGGCTCTAATGAGTTTGTAGTGAAACAACTCTCTATCACAAGGACAAAATTAGACAACACTTAGAAAGGTGCAGGCAGGTAGATGGAAACCCTAAAATTCTCCCACAAACCCTAAAATGGAAAATTGATCTATATAACCTCAAACAGAGTGTGGGAATGTTGTTTGGTTCATCGAATGAAGGCTGGTCTTCGTCGCTGATTTTGAAAGCCAAAGGAGCCTGCGAAGATGGACGCTGGAGGTATATGGAGTTTGAGGTAGCGCAACAGATGAGCACATGGCTTACAGGAAACGTAAGACATTCATATGAAGTTGATATTGTCTAATGTAAAGTTGTTAATGGCTTTATTAGATTTTAATAAATATTTTTAAAGCTTATATTTTATAAGGTAAAAATTTTAAGTTTTTTATTCCACGACTTTAAACTTTACGTTATATAATATAAAATTTTAAATTCCTTTATTAAATTTTAATAAAGTTTTTCTCAACGTTTATATTTTATAATATAAAATATATTAAGTTCTTTTATTATATTTTAATGAGGGTTTAAACTTTGCATTATATAATACTAAATATTAAGCGTCTTTATTAAATGTTAATAAAGGCCCTTAAGTTTTATTATTATATGATATAAAGTTTTAAATTTCTTTGTTAGATTTTAATGAAGGTCCTTTAATTTTTATATTATAAGGTCCTGTGGGAGTTATAAGAGGTAAAGGAGAATTATAGAAAATGATAAAGCAATGTAATTTATTTCATTTTTTTGTTATTATCTAGTTTAACACCACCAAGTATGAAAAGTTGAAACGAACCGTTGGAGGAAATTTTTAAAAGCACAATGAGGCCATTAACAAAGTGGCTGGAAATGTTGTAACCAAAGAAATTTTTTAAATATAATATCTTCATTTTGGCAAGAGCAACCTTTGTGTGCAAGATCAAAGGGAGATTACATCTAAGACTACTGTTTTACTGTGTATTCTTTTGCTGCATTATTTTCTGCTTATATCTATTTGTTTATGCCATGAAATGGGTTGCAATAGGTGAATGCTATAGATAATGCAAATATATTTTGTCCTTTGAGTCTCGCATTTGATCTTATTTGATTGTGCTTATGTTGCAAGTCCGTTAGGTCAACTTGTTTTAGATTTATCTCATAAGTTGGGGTTTTGCAAGGAGGGGATTGCTAACCAAATTTGATGTCATTTGTTTTTCTAGATGACCTTGTAGATTATGTTTTTGCTCTTATCTTTAAAATAATTTTTTTAGTTGCATATTTTTTATTCTGGCCCATCCAAAATTTCTGTTTGTTCCATTATGGTCCATTCCAGAATTTTTTTTAAGTATTTTCATTCTGGTCCTTCTAGAATTTCTATTTGTTTTCAGTTTTCGTGTTCATTTTGGTCCATTTTCAAAAATTTCTTATTTTATTTCTAGTTCATTTGTTCCTATTATGGTCCTTATCCGGAATTTTTGCACCTCCAAATACATCTATTTAATTTTAAGATAAAACACTGGTTTAGGAGGGCTACTAACACCAAATTCAGTCTAAGGCAAATAAATCAAATGAATGCTAACATGCTAACTTACTAACTTCTACTAACACCAAATTCTTACATAGGAATAGTGCAACACTTACAATGAAGATAAAATAGATCCACCAACTTTAAAATGAATCACACATTAAATATATGGATTTTAAAATGAAGTGGACAATTCCATGCACTTTTGCATTTGAAATCCTTTTAATTTGAAGATAAAAGTCGTTTACTAACTGGGATTCAGGGTAGATCATACTAATATCAAGATCACTAAAAGGAATCAATATTTTGTATTCTGGAAGGTTTTAGAGATCATAATTGCTAAGCATTGTTTGAATTATTCAAAGGCCCCTTGTTAACTATCACTTGCAGGGTTTGAGCTTATTCTGGTATATATTTGTTGTTATCTAATTTTCATTATACTCACAAATGTTTACTTACCAGAACCTTGGATAAATGGGTGATTTCACTTAATTTCTTTGCAAGAGAGAGTTTTCAATTCAATACTCTATTTGTGGTGATCATTTTGCAATAGGGAAAAATATTCACTCAACAAGGTCATGGGATTCAATTAAGCAAATATGGAGCACCAAAAGTTGACAAGACCACTTACAGGAGAATGTTTGAGAGTCTAATGTTCCTCACCAACACACGATTGGATATTCAATATGTTGTCTCTCTAGTTTCAAGATATATGGTTGATCCTTCTGAACTTCATCTACAAGAAACTAAAAGAATTTTGAGATATGTAAGGGGTACAATGGATTATGGGATCCATTACCACAAAAATGATGATGTAAAATTAGTTGGATTTAGTGATAGTGATTGGGGAAGCAACATATATTATAGGAAATCCACTTTTGGGAATTGTTCTAGTCTTGGGTCAGGGCTAATTACTTGGAGTTCCAAAAATCAAACTATTGAAGCACTATCATCTACTCAAGCTGAGTACATAGCAATCACAAATGCTAGTGCCCAAGCCTTATGGTTAAGAAAAATACTTGAAGAAATAGGTGAGAGACAAAGTGGTCCTACCATATTGTATTGTGACAATATGAGTGCCATCAAATTGGCACATAATCCTATCCACCACAGCAGGTCAAAGCACTTTGACATGAAGTATCACTTCATTAGAGACATGGTGGAGAAAAATACGGTTGAGCTGAAACATTGCAACACTTTGGACAACATAGCGGACATATTCACCAAAGGAGTTTCTAAAGCTCAGTATTTAAAGTTGAGAGATTGTCTAGTCAATCCTCTCAACTTTAAGGGAGAGAATGTTGGACTTTAGATCATACTTTAATCTTACCTAAGTATCTAGGTTCCAATAATTAGCATTACTTTAATATTTGTTAAAAGTTTAATCTTTGTATTAGCTTTGCTAATTTAGAGGTGATTGCTATTTTAGAATTGAGAGCATCTAGGAGTTAAGTTAGAGTTTGCTATTTAGTGGGTGAGTCATCTAGCTAAGTTAGGAGGATGTTCACGAGAATAAATATTTTTCCAACTATATAGTTCTATAATCTAGTTCTTCAAAGAACTATAAATTGTAACCTTTTGCAAGCAATATAATTCAAATGAGTTATTTTTTCAAGATTTAAATAAAAAATTTCAAAGTTTCTAAATTAAATCCTATTAAATAGAAATCCTTATGTCTCCCTAGTTTTAGAAACTAAAGAATGAATTTTACAAATTTATGTTTTTCTAATTTTTTAAGTTGAAATCCTTTTGTCTCCCAAATAAATAAATTTGTAATAATTCAATAAACTTCAAAAAAATTCTTTTTTCAAAAATATAACTCAAAGTAGAAACTTCAAATTTGAAAAAATTATTTATAAAACACAATTAAACTATTTGAAATCCTAATATCTCTATTAAATAACTTAAAGAAAATTTCAAAACTTAAACAACCTTAATAAATTCTACTTATCACTCTAAAACCCTAATAACTTAAATAATCAAATATTTCCTATTTAACCTTATAACTCCAAACTTTAATATGAGCCTTGAATTATTTAAACCCTAAAAACTTTAATACTTGGCTTGGACTCCTACATACACAAACTATAATTCTCCTTTGATGTGATTATCTAACTTATGAGAGATCTTTCCACTTTCTAATAGATAGTATTCCCTGACAATGTGTGGCTATGCATGGTAGCAGTTAACTAACCAATTCAACTTCTCGTTCCACTACATCATTCAACTTTTCATTACTTCGTGTTCAACTACATTCGTAAAATTTGCACCCAAAGCATAACACTATACACTTGATGCTTATGCTTCCAATATTCTACTTCCTTCCTTACTTTACTTTACAACTAAATTGACTTCCTCTCAGATTGTTGTTCTTGTACTATGACCTTTGAGTATCCTCTTTTCTTAGAACTTTGTTGATCATTGTATGTAGAATTGTTGAAGACACTATTGGTTGGATAGCTTTTGGTTATACTCATTTATTAGAATACTTATGCCTACTTTACATAACCTTGAGTAGCCTTTGTCTATCCTTAGGATGATGGTGATTGCTATATGTAGTCTTTGAGTATTCTTGAAGTCTTTGGGTAGCCTCGTAGCCTATAATTATCCTTATATCCTCTAGATATTCTCATAGTCTCTAGATAGCTTCATAGCCTCTAGTTATCCTTGCATCCTCTAGATATTCTTGTAGCCTATAATTATTCTCATTGCCTCTAGTTATCCTTGTAGCCAATTGAAGATATAGATCATTTACCTTTAACATTTCTATATAGCTAAAGAAGTAGCTCCTTGCCTTATTAGCTTCACTGGCATAGAGCAAAGGATATTGATCTACAATGAGCCACCTGACTCTCTCTTATTGCTAACGTATGACCCAAATGGATCTTCTCCTCCTTGCTATAGTATGAGCTGAATGACTCTCCTCTTCCTTGCTTTTGTGTGAGCCGTATGGTTGCTTCTTGTTATAGTATGAGCTAAATAGCTTCTTCGTTTTATTGCACTATAATAGGACTAACTGTTTCTCCTATCCTATGCTAATTTGGTTAGATGTTCCACTTGAATTTTAATTTTTATCTCATTCTAGCCTATGGCTTTAAGTTGTTCCAATGATGCTTTTTCACTTGTGATAGTGCTCATACTCTATTGCTTGTATAATGACGCTCAAGTGTATATTTGACCTATTTATTTTTCAACTTTATATCGACCTCTTTTATTATCTTCTAAGGTCATTTCTTCTTCAATAGTCCTTCATTTTACTATTGCTTTGGATTACGATAGCTCTACTACCTCTTTATTCAATGCCAAGTGTTTTTTTAAAACTTGAATCTTCTTGCGACCTCAGTATTCAATGTGAAGTTCTCTATGACTTGAATATTCAATGTTAAGGTATATGAATGACCTGGATATCTATCTCAATGTCAAGGTCCTTCGGACCTAGAACTTCTTGTTGAGGCCAATATCTTTGTGACCTAAATATTTCTTGTCAAGACCAATATCTTTGACTTGAAATTTTCTTTTATTTCAAGGTCTATCTCCAAGACCTAAAACTTTCCTTATGTCAAGGTCTTTCTCTAAGACCTAAAACTTTATTTTATGTCAAGGTCTATCTCTAAGACTTGAAACTTTACTTATGTCAAGGTCTATCTCTAATACCTAAAACTTTTCCTTATATCAAGGTCTATCTCCAAGACTTGAAACTTAATATTTATTGATCCACTACTTTAAGTAAGCTTACTTTAATATTGATATATCTATCTAAAGATAGATGCATCTTTCTAAAGATTTAATATATATTTCTCCTTTTCAACTTTATTTATCTTGCACTTAGAAGCTAAAATTCTTCTCTATCTATTATAAGAAGCTCCTCACACTTATGATGCTACTTTCTCCTATACTGTTGAGATGAATTAAACGTCCTTGATTATTCTATCAAATGTCAAGGTGACTTGGATGTACCTAATATCTCTATCAATATCAAGGTGACTTCAATTTCCTTGATTCCTCTATCAATGTCAAGGGTTTACTATGACTTTGAATGATCAACTATGTTAAAGTTGATACACCTTTCAATATAGTTGAGTCTTGGTATTCACTGGTTATTCTTCAACCGTGGAAAGACTCTAGAATTTCTACTCAATAAGATCATACAATAGATTTTGAGTCTTACTGCCTTCAAAGTAGACAAACTTTCAATGGGTATGTCTATTTTTGCATCATATATTATATCATAACAATACCTTGTGGCATTATCTAGGTTTCCCTTGGGCACACCATTTCATAGAAATACCTTATGGAATTATTTAAATTCCCTTAGGGAATATCTCTTTTGTATATACTTGTAACATAAACTATATCATTATAATTAATAGAATATCTATTTTAAAAAATATCTTTCATACATCTTAATATCAAAATTTATTTACATTATAATTTAAAGCCTCATCATAGAACCATCATATTTTAATAACATCATCATAGAATCATCATTACATAAAAATCTAATGGAATTAATTATCAATCATCAACATAATCAAATTAAATTACATAAAAATAAAATACATTCATCAAGTTTGATACAATACCATATATCATAAAGTTTAGTGTATATAAAAAATATATATGTATGTAAGAGTCATATAATACAATCCTCCCACTCTATGGTGCAATAGAAAAATTATCCCTCCAAGGGGTAGCCTAGGGCTAGCTTTGTAAGCCAATGTCTAGGGATTCTTATTCTTCTCCTCCCTATGGAGACTACATCCTAACCATACACTTTGACTATCATGTCATGGCCCATGATTCTACATCTAGCTAGGTGAAGGTAATCAATAATCAATGGGTACAAGTATATGTAGGCTATTTCATAGTAAGTTGATATCTCATCCTTTGTTATATGCTCTAATTAAAATTATGCTAGCTCCATTGAGTGCCTCTACTATGCTACAATAAACTAATTTAAGAGGGTTTTGACTAGTTGGATATTGCTCACACAATTCGATATTGTGGTCTTTACAATATTTGCATGCATTTTCATAGTCAAACTCATGATCATCAACTACATCATTGAGGCCTATTGGACTATATGGTCCCACTCCTAAGTGTGCATAGTTTTCTTTACTCTACTTGAGTCTAACTTTTCCATGAGTGCTATCACTATAGCAAGTATATTGACCACCTATCTAGTCAATGCATCCTTATCCACTCTAACAATTAAGACAACTTGTTAGATCTTGCTTCATCCACCTTGATAATTAGCATTGATATTGTTTTTGCTATATATTAATGTCATCTCTAATACTCCTGCCACCATCTAACTAGTGGTAGGATAGCCTACTAAGCTTCCTTTGGTTGCCTCCTTGGTTATATCCTCTCTCACATCATTAAGCCTAACATTGTAACCCTCATTGATAAGATGGTTTGATACCACCATTAGTAGCAATAGTTGACTATAGGGTCATCAATACCAAGACCTAGATAATTGGGTTATTCATATCTAGTTCAAGATTAGAGTCTATATTTGACAAGGCATAGAACCTCACTCCTATGTAGTCTTTTGATATCAAACTTAACCCTATAATATATCCTGGTGTAGGCCTAACTAATAGATAACCCTCTAAAAATAGAAGAGCTTCCCCTCCGCTCAAGGTCTCACTAGACATCATTTCTCTATAATACAACCAAACTAGTAATAATTCTCCACATAACTCAAGTGGTCTCCATATGACCACCATGTGTCCTAGTCATGGTGTAGATCATACACTAATTATCTCACTCTACACAAAGTACATCTATGAGGCTAGATCTACCCACACTTGAAGTGGTTCACCCATTAGTATGTTATCGGTACCTCCATATCATCCACCTACCTTGGAATCCATTGTGGTTGTACCACTATTATGTATTCCAAGACCCATAACTAGAGAAGGGTACAACAAGATAATTCCCTACCATAATTTGACACTGAATGGTGTAGTTAATGGTATAGTTAAGCTAGGATAATAAGCCCCAATCAAATATTATCTATACCTTGAGCATATCGTATACCACTTTCCCATCCTCAATGCATGACTCATTGGTTGGTGTCCTTGTGCAAAAATTATAATATTAATGCAATTATCAACTTTTCCAGGACATTGATATCAATGTTAGACATAATAAAGGAAAATCCAATATTTCCAGACACCCACAATAAACTTTGTTACTATGACTAGGTCATGTAGATAAAGGTATTCCTAATAGATACCTGAAGAATCCTCTCAATATCTTGTAGTGTCATTAGTAGCTTCCCACATGGAAACTAGAATGTATTCATCTCTGAATACCATCTCTCTACCAATTTTGTCAAGAATGCATGATCAAGCTTAATCTTCAACATTAGGAGTACATGATCCTTGAATTCAAGGACTACTAATATGGTCTCTAGTGCATGAGTCTACCACTCCTAATAATCTAGAGTTTATAGTCTCTATTTAATTTATAAACCAAGGAACCATTATCCAACCATTCCAAAACCAATCTCAAAATAAAAAAAATTACATTAAACCTTCTCAACCTTATCAAAATTATCTTAAAACCTAAAGGTGTAAAAGTTCCATTGATTGACAAAAACACCATTACTTGGTAAAAAATATGCCAGATGGAAAAAAATATGACTCAATTGTAGACATCTAAAATGTATCATGTGTAGGGGACTACTCATATGGGCATCATAATAGACCATATGAATGATCTTGGACCATTCCAAGATAGAGCAGTGGTTTTAACCACTCAATTTAGGTAGCTTTGGCCTACTCAGCCTTAGCCATGGTTGACACCCACGGCTAACAGAGCTAGCTATGCATAAGAGCTGTAGCTAGCCCTGAAACTATTTTAAATTCCTAAGCCAAGACAAATTTAGTTACAATGGACATGATAATGGATTTCAAGAGGTTTTAGGTGAGGAAGCATCTAGAATCTTCCTCCCAATTGTTCAAACCTCCTAGTTCTTGACCTTCGATTCCTAAGAAATCCAAGATTAGGAATTGAGAGTGCTATAATACCCCCCTACAAATTGGGAAATTTTTTGGAAAGAGTGTCAATTTGCATGCAGCGAAGCCCTGCCAGATTGGAGAGCCATTTGCAACCCTTGAGGAGTGCCTATATGCTAGAAATTTAGAAATCATGACTATATGTGAAGCTATGGATATTTAAAGAACTTGAAGAAGATCAACCATACTAATTGAATCACTTCCACTACCAATTCAAAGAATGTACATCACCAATAAGTTCCAGAACATAGAGGTGACCCTTGATCATCAATTTCATAGAGGAAATTGGAGATTCAAGCCTTGATTACAAGAGCAAGAACACTTTTGCCTCATCCACTGCTGTTAGCCGTGGATAACAATGCCAGCTGTGCCTGAGACCTGTGGTGAGGATTTTATTCTCACTTCCCTTTGTTTTAGTCATAGGATTTCCATTTCAAACATATATTTAGGTAGATCTGACATAGATTAGCTTTCCTTCATGCATTTGGGTGGTTAAATATAGGAATTAGAATTAGATTAGTTATTTTTTCCTTGCATTTATCAATTTAGATTAGTTACTTAGGATTTGATACATTTAAAGTTTTAAATGGCTAATTAGGCTGTATAATTGTTAGATTTATTTCTTTATTTACAATATTTATAGTAATCTAGATATTTCTTGCATTTATTTATAAGTTTACATGCTTTCTTGCTATATTTTTCATCATTTATGCAATTGCCCATCAAGATCCTCATCAAGAGAGGCCTCCTTTGCTATTAACCCCTTTTATGTTGTTTCTTAAATGTAGGTTTACAGGATCTAAGCATTTCAAAAGCATTATTGGAAACATATTCCTCAACTGAGTGAGAAGAAGGCTATCTTTGTTCTTAAGCAGTTCGTGTTCATTCTAGAGAGCCTCCAGATTACACCATCACCGTTTAGGGGCCTTCAAATTTGTATCAATTATATCAAGAATTGAGTATCCCTATGAGGGATGTATTTGTAATTAGAATTTGAAAAAGATCTAATAGAATAAATATTACTTTCTTGTCAATTCTTTGTTATTCATTCTTTATTGCTTTAATGCTTGATATTAATTGATGCATTAGTTAGGTGTATACTTTTTAGATCGGTACAGATGGCGATCATGGTGGGAACCCCACAAATTATGCTGTAGATGACTAATATTTTTGTGTTTTTTGTTACAGATCTCAACCATGCTTAAGAAAAATGATGAATAGTCTCAGTTGTGCTTGACAGCCATGGCTAGAAGTAGAGTAGAAAAATAAACAGTAAGCAGCCTGTCTCTCCATCAAACGAGGATTATAGGAAATCCTGTTCCTCTGGTTTTTTGTTTTTACTATTTTTGCCTATAATTAACTAAATAATTCACCTAGAAAAATAGTAAGGTTAAAATTTGATTAAAATCTTATGTCATTTGTTAGCCATAGCTAGCATTGTTAGCTGATATTGTCAACCACGGTTAAGTTCTTACACTACAATTTTATCCTACGATGAGCACTGCTACCTGTGGTTCTGTTCTATGGCTAACATGTAATACTATGTGTAGAGTTTGCTTACTAGGGCCCAATCAGAGGCCAATTTTATCATGTAAATGCATTCTCTAAAATCTCATTTAGTCAAATACATGCATCTTTCTAAATCTAAAATGCTTTTATTCTAGGCATGTAGGAAAGAGCATGTTTGCTTGGTGATGCATTTTTCTTCTATATGCAAGTTAAAATGAACACACACACACACACACACCACATAGCATTTAAACGCTGGTGAGTTGGAAGTCATATCCAAAAAATAGAGTTCAATGACGATGGCATTCATTTCCATTCTTTGAATCAACTCTCATGAACCTTGTTCTATTGACCAATACCGACTCCAATATCCATTCTAACCATGTAAAATAGCCCACATTCCTCTTTGGAGGTACATATCACCATGCATAGGGTGCAAGGTGAGGATCGGTAGGACCTGTGCTCCCTACCTGGGTGTGGATTTCATCTCCACACTATGGGGGATTTACGTGACCATGAATTTCATTATCGATTGTCGTGTTGTGAGTATACAAGTGAAATAAAATTAAACTAAACAAGCATATCATCAAAAAATAAAAAAATATGATGAGAGTTAGTTTATGATACAACACACCTGAAACACACTCAAACTAGTTTAGGACTCACAAAGAAATTTTAAAAGAGATAATAATCCTTGTTTGCTATATTTGCCATAAAATCTACATACGAGATAATACACATCATGGTTGTTCCATGGAGAGGTCGATCTTGGTGTAGAATTAAGGTCAAAGCCAAAGCTCCACCTAATACACAACACAACACGTTGAACCCTCAATCACAAGATCCTCCTAAATGATGTTCAATGAGCATTATAGGGGATAAATCAAGGTGTAGGGATTCTGTTCAGAATAACCCAGTTAGAGGATGTAATGTACACTCCTCGCAAGACAGATCCAAGCATGGAACATCCCAACATGGGGTATTTGAGCATGGGTTCATATATCACAATTGTACACCTTGTGGATCTACTGGATCCATTGAAGAGTACATCATGGAGGAAGGAGCTATAACCAAGTTGATTCCCATCCATACTCGAGCTAAGGGTGGTTCAATACCCCCACCAATTCAATGTAGACAAATATAAAATCCATCCATTCAAGGGTAGAAAGTGAGGGTTGCTTCAGAGTATAGACCCACACATAATCCAAACAACAATGAACTTGATAATTTCACAATTGATATGTCTAAAGTTGGAGTCAATGGTATGCCGCCACATGAGCCGTGGTGCACTAGACAACTTAATGATATTGATATAGAATCCTAGGGCAATTAGGATATAAACCATCAGTTATGCACTCTCACTTCATGAGTTATCATAGTGAGGGCACATGTAGGACAATCAGATAACCAGGAGAATGCTCTAAGCATTCTTGTAGCATGTGTGCCCCATGAACCCACATGGGCATTGATCATAGATAATAGAAGAATGCAAATTCCATCTATATAGATAAAGGCAAGAGCATGACAAATAATTCTGTTGGGGGTCATACCAAAAATATTGCCTAAATAGATCAAATCCACTGGAGACCACATACGACCGATCTTCTAGATCTATCACAAAAATTAGTCTTAAAGCAATGATAGAGGATCTTCCAAGATCAATTGGAAGATATCAGTGTAGAGTGTGAGAACCTCAAAAATGAGGATACTCAAAGACAAAGGTTTCTAAGGCAACATCTATATGAGAAATGCATGCACAAGCAACACATCCTTAACCAAAAGGAGCGTGCTAAGAGAGGATCGATTGGCTCATTCCAATTTACCTCCTCAGAGTGAATACAAAGAGTGCCATCATAGAAGAGCTACTTCACAACCTGAATTGCACCCTAAGCACATTGAAACTTGTACTCACCATAGGAACCAAAACAAGGTGCAGCACCAAGTGCTTGAACCTCATGGGTATTCTTAGTATGAGGAAGTAGCAGGAGATGAGCAAGAATAGGAATATCCTAAGATCTCCTTAGCAGACATGGAGGATGATCCTAACCCTCCACCTTGACCGAAGAAGAATCTGCCTCCAAAGGCTCCTCAAGGACCTCTTAGAGAAGAGGAGATTCTATATTCAAAGGCCTATAAGGCCTTGGTAGAAAAGGTAAGATCAATTGAAAAACAAGGGACGACTTATCAAAATCCAACCTTGAATGAAATACACAATGAGCCTTTATGTCCTTCAGTGCCTACTCCAGCGTATCTTGATCACTTCGAGATGCCAAAGTTAGAGAAGTTTCAAGGAGAGGAGGATGCTTAGGATCATGTTATGAGATTTATGGATATGTGCTTTCAAATAGAAAGAAATGATGCTCTATTATTGAGAACCTTCATCACAACCCTTTCAGGTCCTTTTGAAGAGTGGTTCAACAAACTTAAAAGGCACAACATAATCAACTTTGAATAGTTGGTGAATGCATTTCTTGAATGTTTCTCCTTCAGCATCAAGAAGAAGATAAACCTATCCGATCTGGATTCTCTAATGCAATATGAAAATGAGCCAATCATGGATTATGGGAAGAGATGGAGAAAGTTGATGGTAAAGTTACCATTTTCCATTCTGAACATAGAACTGACTTGAATTTTTACAGAGTTGTGCGAAGCACATCTCATTATTGTTTTAGCTACAAAAATACCAAACATTTGAGGAAGCATTGGGACAAGCTAAGGTAATTGAGGACATCAAGTTACAAGAAGGTAACTTGAAACTCTAGAACAAGAAGTATTGGAACAAGAAGAACACCCAAAATCAAAATCATCAGGCCAAGCTGGCCCATGTGAATGAAGTGTTGTTAAACCTCTAGAAAAGGGATAAGGGGCAACAACAAGAAAATTATTAGGCCCAACCTCCTCCTATGTGATACGACTAGTGCAATAATAAGAAACTAGGTAATAATAAAGAGCAATGCCCTCCTTACAAGTTCACACCATTATTGGAGTTGATGACATCGATCTTCCATCAACTGTGTGAGGCTAAGGCCATAAACTTACCAAAGATTAAGTTGCAAGATCCTAACCAACCCAAACCAAAAGGGTATAGGGATTATCAGTATTGCACATACTACAATATGAAGGGAGATGACATTGAAGGATGTTATAGTATTAAATACATGGTGCAAAACATGATCGACAAAGGTGAGCTAATTGTTGACAACCCTCAGGCTCCGGATAACCAAAACATGGGGATTTTCAAAAATTCTCTACCAAACCATGAGCCTTTGAGGAACAATGCTTACCAGGTGAACCAAGTGTGTATTGAACCACCTATGCAAGGTTTATTTAGAATGGTAAACATTGTCATAAGAAAATGGAGGTACAAGCGACCAAATTTACCTCTAGCTCCGATTAAGGTTCAAGTTGCACCTCTGCAAATGTGAGCACAAAACAAAATGTCATGCCCACCAAATAGACTGGTGGTGACCATCAGGAGTAGTTTTTTTCAAAGCCTACAGATAGCTCCAACAAAGTTATCAATATATGAACTGATACAACAGTCTCCTAAGAACAGGTAGACACTCATGGATATCTTGAGGTCTATTGAAGTTTAGTACCAAGACCTCAAAGCATTTACAAATTTTGTGGGACATGTGCAACATTATAGTGAGTCAGTTATTCAATTTCATGATCACGAGATTAAAATGGTCTCTACTACTATAATGGACCTGGCATTGCATATAATTGTGTGTGTTAACCACACACCATTTAAATAGGTATTGATTGACATAGGGTTGTCAATTAATATTATTATTACCAAGGCATTGTCATATCTAAAGTTGCCAAATCACACATTGTACCTTCTACCTTCACTTTGAGAGTATTTAATGATGCACTATGGTCAATGGTAGGTACTATAGTTCTTTCCAATTCAGATTGTACTAAAGACCATCCCTATGATGTATCACACAATAGAAGGTGCAATGCAATATAACATCCTCCTAGGGAGGCCTTGGATCAGAGAGATGCATTGCATTCCCTCAATTTTACATCAATGTATTAAATATATACATGAGGGATAAGTTCACGTGGTTCCTTTTGATGAGGAACAATTTAAATATGTGAACCTAGTAGATTTACCTAGATATTTCATTCTCCTTTCAATGCACCTGGATATACGGCCAACATCACCCATCAAACATCCAGAAGGTAAACTAAAGGAATTGTGTGTAAACCTTCCACGTTAGCACCACAACTATCAGAACACACAACAATAGCTTTAGTAAAACCTGCAACATCCATGATGCTTCGGAATAACAAGAAGCTTAAAGTAGTTATGGGCAAAAAAGAGTCAAAGGAAGCATCCAAAGTAGCCACTATAGAGGTTCCTAGTCCCATGGATGAAGGAGATGCTCAGAATCAAGTCGAGGAGGCACCTTAGCCTGCCTCACCTATTTATTCATTAGGGTCATCTACACTGTAGGTGACCATCCATTTGGTTAATCATGGGATAGCATAATATATAGTGTAGAACATGACATTTACACCTTTTATCAAGACTACGTAGGATATGGGTATACCTCAAGCCCATCACTTTCCCGTAGGGATGGTGATACCAATGGGGGTGCCACCCAACCAAAAAAATTTCATCTATGGAGGTCTTGACCAACTTGCTAATCGCACGCCCATAGATGAAGATGATGATGAACCATTCTCAATAAATGTTCATTACTTGTCTAACCTAGAGTTTGCCTTGCATTATTTTGAATGTTATCATTGGCATGGTTACAGTCTAGGCTATTTCGAGCAAGGGTAGTAAAATCCATATGAACCATAATATCAGCTACCAATTGATAGGTTTAGGTTAGGCTACCATATCAGAGGATAGGATGAGCTTTTAGCAACATCCCTCGATCGTCTGAACCTCAGTTTAGGAGATAATATGGATTGGAATCCTTATCACCCCAACCCTTCTTACATACGAATGGGTAATAGGCTAGTGACCTATGTCTCTATTGAGACACCTAAAATCTATCATGATATTATCATGGTAGAGGTCAATCCAGGAGACATGCCAAGAGCTAACTTGGATATTGAAAGTTGTGAAGCTATCGATGACACTGGCATGCAAATCCAAAATCTGGGCCTAATAGTAGACACTAAATTAGAAGTTGCTTCTGAGGAAGTTAGAGTAGATTCTATTTTTGAAAGAGATGTACTAGAAGGTGATTCTAAAATAGATGACAATGAGCAATCCTTAAATGATGAGCAATTTGATGATGAAACTGAGTTGGCGTACCTAGGCCCTTTACATTTATGTCATTTGTTACCCATGGAGTCAGTGGGTAGGAATGAGGAACTCTTCATTAATGATAGTGGCTACGAGAAGAGGGCCTACCTTGGGCCTCATATTTCTCAACACCTTTTTCTAGTATGCTAGGGTGAAGGACTCATATATGATATCGATGATGAGAATGAGACCAAGAGGGCCTATATTGGGCCTCACTATTTATGCCATTGTCATGAACCATTCGACATCTATGAGATGTATCAAAGATTCTATCCTGGACCACGCTTCAGAGGGATACCACCAAATTTGGATGTGATTTATCATATAGTATTCCATAATTTTCCTATATATCAATAGCTCATTGAGACTAATGATCCCATATTCTAGTCTATTCATAGATCAGATTTGAAGATCTGCATACCCCCAGAGCCACATCTTGAGTATGCGAATAGCACAAATAATGTAGAGTTGCACACACATGGTCTTGGAGATCTAATCCATTCCATCAACACGATCTCCATTGATTTGACCACTCCACTCCACAATCCAACTGATCCTTATAAACTATTATGTCTTAATCTAGATGCTAGTGATTGTGATTACATTGATTCACCCCTAGAGCCTGAATATTTCTTCCCTAACAAATAAATATTGCAACCTTTCCATTTTATGCTAGGCTATGCACATGATTTTTATCATGCTAAAGGTAATTCTGATGTAGGTGAAAACACGAGATTTCGAAAGATGCAAAGGAAACACTAAAGCTTGTGCAATGCAAACGAAATAAAGAGAACAAATTAAACGAGATAAACGAAAGTGTAGAAAGCACAACCTCTTTATTTATACTCTCTTTAACATCGGTTACAAAGACGTCTCCTCCCTTTTAGGGGGCTAGGAGCGTTAACAAAGTTTTGGTCACAAGAGTGACCAATGATCCTTCTTCCGCGTGCCCACATGTAAAATGGGCGGGCCAAAATGTCGTCGCCGCTTGTGTTGGTGAATCTTCGATCCTTGCCGCTTCTCCTGCGTTCAAAGAAACAACAAAAAGAGAGTTAGTAGTACCTGTGTTAAAATAAAGCATTCGATCCTCAAAACAAACAAAACATGCATGCAGGAGATGATTAAAACAGCAGATTGGAATTCGTCCCAGGCAGGGACGAATTCGACTGTGTCAGATTGGGATTCGTCCCGGGCAGGGACGAATTCGACTGTGTCAAATTGGGATTCGTCCCAGGCAGGGACGAATTCGACTGTGTCGGATTGGGATTCGTCCCGGGCAGGGACGAATTCGACTGCACAAAAATAGTGAGGGATGGTCCGCGAAATGTCCCGTCTCCGACGCTCCTGGTGGCCTGCAATCATGAAATCAATATGCAAAAATAACGGTAACAAAGTATCGAGGGTTGTCGACAAATAGATGGATCCTCGGATCCGGATTCATGCTTCTAATATCCACCCAGTGACCTCCCTTGCAGAAGAGATCAAGGATGAAAGAAATGAATCAAAGGAAGGACGTCTGGTAGTAAATCGGTAGGGCTTCGCTGCTCCAAACGTTTCTTCTCTGCCTCTTTTTTGGTGAGAGAACTCTGCAATTTATAGAATTCCTAGGGTGCAGATTGGTATGGGCATGCAGGGATGCCAGTTGGTGTTATGCTAGTGCGTGATGGGGGAAATTCTCCCTGTCTGGCCTGCCCTCATGACAGTCCTCCGTCGGCGCACTAACGCGCATGCGAGGCAGGGAGAAGTGGTCACTGACTTCTCCTGCCGCATGTCGCGATTTTATTTTTTTGTTTGTTGAACCTGGAATTCGTCCCACCCTGGGACGAATTGGAATTCATCCCACCTAGGGACGAATTGGAATTCGTCCCACCCAGGGACGAATTCAAGTTTGCATTTCATCCCGGGGTGAGACGAATTTGAAGCAGAGTGTCTGGAGGTGCCAAATTACTTTTTGACCTTCCAAAACTATTGTGTAAGTGGCTAGGACCACTGTTTGACCTCTGAGGGCTGCCCTGAAGGCTGTGTGTGTCAATGCGATCAGTGTTTGCAGTCACATAATCAGATTGGTGCTGTTTTGGTGTCTACAGATGCCCCTTTTTGGAAGGTGCTACGGGTGACGCAGTGCTGAGCAAAAATAGATAACCAAAGCACTAATGATTAGGGTTTCTTAGTAACCTAACCAACTTGTGATGCCCCAAGCATGGAAAGGGCATGCATTCTTGAATCCTTGCTTCTGACGAGCTAAGGAATTTGATTTCAAGTATTAACCTATTTTGGTGAGGTGTGACTTGAGCTTGGACATTGATCAGTCATGAGTAGGCAAAGGGTGCAACCTTTTATCCACGGGGGAACCTTGTGTTCATGCTTCAGGAATGCCAAGTGTTTGATTAGTTTGTGATTATTGCTTGTTTGCTGCCCCAAGCAGGAGCGTGATTGTCTTTGTCAATGATTCTTTGAATGCATGCCATTGCCTTGATTGGGTGTGTGTTTGTTGATTGATGACTAAGTGTGACTACCCCCTCAAGCGACGAATCGATGAGGGAATGACTGCCATGAGAAAAGCGACGAGTCGCTTGACCCAAGATGACTTAGGTTAGGGTGTCTTCAGATGTTTGTCCGTTGAATGTGCAAGCAGTTTTTCGACATTTGGACCTATTTTTGGTGGGTAAAAACCCTTTTGGTGATGCCATAATGGGGTTTAAAGTGTCAACAATCCGTCTTCCCGTGGAGCGGTCCGGCTATGGTAGCCTTCTTAGGGAGTAGAATAGCGACAATTTGTGCCCCGACATCGATTTTCTATGCCAAGAGGTTAAGTGCAAGAGCGCTTGTGTCCGGCAATGCTTATTGCTTTGTTTTTGTGTTGCATTTTTTTTTTGTTGTTTTTGAGTGGGCTTTGACCCATTTTGGGATGCCATTTAGGATAAAATTGGTAAAAATCCGATCTCCCGTGGAGCGGTCCGGCTATGGTAGCCTTCTTAGGGAGTAGGATAGTGACAATTTGTGACCTTGACATCATTTTTATGCCAAGAGGTTAAGTGCAAGAGCACTTGTGTCCGACAATGCTTATTGCTTTGTTTTTGTGTTGCATTTTTTTTTTTTTTTTTTTGTTTTGACCCATTTGGGAATAAAATTAAAATTAATTACTTCTTAAGTAAAAAGAAAGAATTTTTTTGTGATGCCATTTGGGATTAAAATTTGTAAAAACCCTCTCCGTGGAGCGGTCCGACTATGGTAGCCTTCTTAGGGAGTAGGATAGTGACAATGTAAACCCCGACATCAGTTTTGCTATGCCAAGAGGTTAAGTGCAAGACTTCGTGCACATTTATTGTTTTTTGTGTATTTTTGTGTTTTTTTTGTTAATTGAAAAATCACCCTATTAGCCTTCTTAGATAGGATAGTGACTAAAAGACTCTTGTCCGGCAATGTTTATTGCTTTTTTTTGTGTTGCATTTTTTTTATTGTTTTTGTTGTTTTGTTGTTTTTGTGATGCCATTTGGGATTAAAATTGGCAAAAATCCGACCTCCCGTGGAGCGGTCCAGCTATGGTAGCCTTCTTAGGGAGTAGGATAGTGACAATTTAAACCCCGACATCAGTTTTGCTATGCCAAGAGGTTAAGTGCAAGAGCACTTTTGTCTGGCAATGTTTATTGCTTTGTTTGTTTGTGTTGCATTTTTGTGATGTTTTTGTTGTTTGGATTTTCTTGCTTTGTGTATATGTCATGATTTTATGTTATGCACAATGATTGATGTTGATGGATGCATGTTTATGGTGATGAATGCATATGGTATGATAAATGCGCATGTTGTTGATTTATATGATAAGTAATGGAATGGATGAAATGATTTGTTGATAACCTTACATTGGCACCATAGACTATACATGACTTATGGCTTTATGTACTAGGTGATTGCTGTGGTAAATGCTTTTTTATGGATATATGTTGTTTTGTATGCTTTTTTTTGGTGATATAGGGATGGATTATATGCAATGGTTGGCGTAGAATGTAGCTAGGTTTTTTTGAGATTCAGCTGTTTTAACTAACTAGCCAAGACTGTACCGTTATCTTACAAGATGTTTGACCAAGGTATGAATCGCGCTTGTTTTTGACCAAGTTATTTCGCATCCTTGTGTGTGCAATTGAGTTTGTTTATGTGGTATTTGTCAGGATACCGCCAGTGCCAAATAGGCTTTCAACCAAACCTGTATTGAGGATCACCTAATTAGTTCCACTAACTCCTTTGTTGTATTTTGTCGGATTAATCTATTTTGCGATCTAGGAGACCATAAGCTAGCTCATCCACATGCAAACATTGATCTGCACACAAGTAAATGTGACAGATATATCGTCATGCGGGAGGTTTGCCGCCGGTGACCGATAGGTTATCCACCAAACCGGTACTGAGGTTCACCTCATGACCTTTTGAATGTTGAGAGTTCCAGGGATTCAAGTTCGACTCCCTTATTTTCTTCATTTGTATTGGGATACTTGCTCGTTTATAGTGATGAAAATCACTGTTTATTTTTGTTTTTTTCTTTTTGAGCAAGGGATTTGAATTTGGGAGTGATGAGAATCACTATTGCTTGTGGGATTTGACGTCAATGTTTGGAGTATTGACTTGTGCAACTTTTTGATGTTTTTGCAATGTTTTGAGGACTTGGGATTCTTGGGGAATTGGGTAGGGAAGATTCTTGTCCTTTTGCCAACTCTCAGCATTCCTGGGGTCATTCGCACAGGGGGATGAGCGAGATAATCTTTTCGTTGTTTGGTATCCTGAATTGCTTTACAGGTTTCATCCTTCATTGACACAACTTAGGAATTGTTTTTATGTGTTTTTGAATTTGTGATGGGATGCTACGTAACAAGGTGTATTTCAAGTAAAACTCTACCATTGTAACATCGGTTTGACTTTTGTACAGTTTTGGCTAGAAACCTAAAGACAGCTGAATGACGAAAACTCTAGATATGTTTAGATGACAACCGATTTATGATGTGGTGAAATGGTGATTGGCGTTTATTTTGGTGTACTTTTGTTCAAAGTGGAAAATGTGAAAAGGTGGTGGTTTTGCCAAGTAATGACAGTCTATGGTGCTTTTGCCTTGTGTGATCAACAAACATGGATGTGATGCCTAATGCAACTATTTTTTTTTTTTGTATTTTTGATTTTGGAAGTATGCATGAAATTGAGATGTAGATTTTGTTTGTTTTTTTTTTAATTTTTTTTTTTTTGGATTTTCTTGACCAAGCGATTGTGATAATCCTTGGAGCTTTTGAGGTTGACCAAGAGATTGCGATAATCCTTGGAGCTTTTTGGTGTGACCAAAGGGTTTGTAGGCACCTTTGGGGCATTTTGGGGTGACCAAGTGATTGCGATAATCCTTGGAGCTTTGGGGGTGACCAAGGGATTGCGATAATCCTTGGAGCATTTTTGGGATTGACCAAGTGATTTAGGAATCCTTGGAGCTTTTTGGTTTGACCAAGTGATTGTGATAATCCTTGGGGCTTTTTGGTTTGACCAAGTGATTGTGATAATCCTTGGAGCTTTTTGGGTTGACCAAGGGATTGCGATAATCCTTGGAGCATTTTTGGGATTGACCAAGCGATTTAGGAATCCTTGGAGCTTTTTGGTTTGACCAAGTGATTGTGATAATCCTTGGGGATTTTTGGTTTGACCAAGAGATTGTGATAATCCTTGGAGCTTTTTGGGTTGACCAAGAGATTGTGATAATCCTTGGAGCTTTTTGGGTTGACCAAGTGATTGATAAGAATCCTTTGGAGCTTTTTGGTTTGACCAAGTGATTGCGATAATCCTTGGAGCTTTTGGGTTGACCAAGTGATTGTGATAATCCTTGGAGCATTTTGGGTTGACCAAGTGATTATGATAATCCTTGGAGCTTTTTGGTTTGACCAAGCGATTGTGATAATCCTTGGAGCTTTTTGGGTTGACCAAGCGATTGCGGTAATCCTTGGAGCTTTTTAGGGGATAGATGTACCCCCAGCTTGATGATATTTGTGCTTCGGATCTAGCTCTGGAGGGATTGGCATGAATGGATCGGCCCTATGTACAGATAAAAGGATGGGGTCTACCCTTGGTACTGATGTAGCTATGGGGTCTCTGGGCGAAAGTTGTTCTCGATATGCCCAAAGTGGCGGATTCAACAATTGGTTGCACTGCATTGGGTTAACGTGCCACTCATGCACTGGCCTTATGTTTAGTTGTTGAAGTGCATCATCCATATGCATGGGGTGTTGGTGCTGTCGCATGTGATTAATGTGGGCCATCTCTGTGTCATCTTTATAATCATTGTCAGAGATCCAAAGGCCTTCGTTGGCTCCAACAACTATTTGTGATATGTGAGGCTCTTCTTGTTTGAGCAGATTGATGTGGTCCTCATGGGGTTGTTCCGCTTGTTGCGGGGGGACCTGATTGCTTTGATGTGGTGCTTGCTCGATTGGTGCTTCTAAGGGGAATATTTCCATTAAGCTCTCTTGGTAGTCATCCATGGGAATCATTTGTGAATGATTAATGTCAGATTCGATCGAGTCCCATGGTGCTACCTAGTATTCTGACTCGTCTTTGCTTAGCGAATCAGGCTCATCAGAATCTGGCGATTCTGAGACATGGGAGACCGCATCATCAGGTATCTCTACGGTCAGAGGCTGATCCTCCTTGAAAGGAACCTCTTGTAAGTTGGGATTTTGGGGTCCCAAAGTCTTGGTCTCGATCGACTCTAAGCGCTCTAGTAGCGCATTGCATGTATCGGGGGATTTGAGCTCCTCCTCTTTGGTTTGTTCCCAAGTTGGAGGGAACTTGGGGCCTATGGAGGGGTAGCTGGATAGCACCCCCCATGCCTTGGTAGGGCATTTCATCCCACTCTTCTTCTTGCTCAGATTCCTCAGAGGCTTCTTGAGGGATTTCTAAGGGTGGCCCATGAACTTGGGTGGGTGCCTGAGGAATCAGGGGAGTAGCCTCCCGCTCCTATCTAGGAGGCATTGGGGGTAGTGCTTGATAAGGTCGTGATGACCTGTCTCGCCCCCAGGGGTTGTGTCCCTCATAATGTTTTGTCTTATGCATGTGAGGGGTTGGAGTCCTCTCCTGCATAGTGTGTTGGAACAACTCATCCTTCTGGCACTGAAGGTGCTCTTGATTTTGAAGATACCATTGCTCTAACTATTGTCGTTCTAGCTCAAGTAGCGCAAGTTGCATCCGATGTGCGATATGCTTGGAAGATTCTAAGATAGTTGGTCCTACCATCTCATGTCTAGAAGGGCTAGATGCCTCTCCTACATATCTATCTCGATCATGGTGATCCGAGATCTCTATAAGCCGCCTCCCTCGGTTGGGGGTAGCGGCATTCCCCGAGGCTTTGGCCTTAGTAAGTGGTCCTGATAGCTAGCAGGTGCGGAGGCGTATTGCTCCTGCGATGTATATTGCTCTTGAGGAAGGTAGGGGTCTTCCTCGTGCTCTCTTTCATAAGTGAAAAAGGGACGGATGGAGTTGGCTCGCCCTGCCTGAAGGAGCCTTGTGCTCTGGATTTGTCCTTGTAGTCCTGACAACTAGAGGGGGTGAAGGAGGGATAGTGTAATCATGTGGTTCCTCCCGTCGAACCCTATGTTGACCTAGCGCTTCATCGCGTGGTGACCACTCATAGCGAGCATCTAAGGGAGCTCTCCTATGGATGTACCCCTCATGGAAGGGTGTGTGTTGGGTGCTATGCTGAATAGGAGTGCCCCTCGCAGAGGTGCCCCTATAGTCCCTTTTCGTTAAGGTGTGGAGGGGACTGCCTTGTGTGTCAGGCCGCCAAGGTGGTATGACCAAATCCTTGGGGCTATACCGGAGGTGACTTGTGCCTCCTTGGACATTCCCCATAGCGTCCGCCCATGATTGGGCTTGGCTACGGGTGAGCACCATGACGATGTCTCTCTAAAAAACCCTAAAATTGAAATGAGTCAGATGGGGCCCAAAATTGGGGTGCACATCCCTATTACAATAGATAAGATAAAAATGAAGTTTCAAGTCCTAACTCTAAATACATTAGGAGATATTGACCTCCGAACAGCTCAAAAAGCGAAAAAAATTAGCTGAGTAATTTTAAAACCTAATTTTGGGGCACTAGATGATGGAATTTGGCCCCGAAAACTGAATTTTCTAGACAAATAGGACTCTAGGGAGTCATATTTGTTTAAAATTATCCCAACTAACTCCTTGTAAAATTTCAAGTCAATCGGAGCTACGGTTGAGAAGTTATGGCCTCGACAAGATGCACTAAAATTTAGGGAAAAATATAAGATTTCCTATATTTTGTTGGATGCTCCCACATCATTTATGGGCACCTTTGGGGTACTTTTGGGTTGACCAAAGGGTTCATGGACACCTTTGGGGCATTTTGGAGTGACCAAGCGATTGCGGGAATCCTTGGAGCTTTTGGAGCGAGTGACAAAATGCGTAGATTTTTATCTTTTGTTTATGATTTTTCTAATTTTTTTTGTTACACAAAGCAGAAAATGATCACACACATGCAAGCGATGATTATCTCTTTTAACGATTAAAAGTGTGCCCTAAGTCTGGTTTCGTGTGTTTTAATGTTTGTTTTTGAAATTTTTTTGAAGGACGTTTAAATGCATTATGAAGGCTCTTATATCTCCCATAAATGGTCGCCCCTTCGATATACCATTGCCAGGCCGATATACCAACCTCTCTATATACCCGCCCTTACGAGAGGGAGACTATAGGTACGTGAGAGCAGATGATACGTGGTGCATAGGCGGTACGGAAGGGGAATCGCTCTGTTTATGACACCTACCATAGAAGACTTATCCTCATGCGCTAGGAATCACCCTAGCAACACTTGGTCAGCTTTCGTCAGGATTTACGTCTAGCAACAGTCGTGATCGGGGTAATGGATGCAAAATCAAGCCAAGGTGGTGATGAAATCCACCGTTGGTCTTGATCAAGGGCTGGGGTTTTACGACCAGCTCCTTGGTTTAAAAATGTTGCGTGAAGTGTGTGTGGTTCTTTTTATCAAAAAATGAAACAAGCAGCAACCACTTTCCCTAAGAAGGCAAACTTGACAAAAAATAGCAACATAACAACAGAAAATGACAGGGACAGTTAGAAACCGTTACCTCTTTTCCGCCCAAAATCGGCTGTTTCTGACTCTCGGCCCTGAAATTGCACAGACAAAATTCGTCCCTGGGTGAGACGAATTCCAGAACAGAATTCATCCTAGGCTGGGACGGATTCGAATTCGTCCCTGGGTGGGACGAATTCCAGGACTGTATTCGGCTGGAATGAACCACAGTCAGCGCTCGAAAAACGGTACCTGTAAGCACAAAAACACAAATTTTTGATCAGTTTCTTGATCTTAAAAAGCAGGGGACAGGGTCCCACCGTGATCGCCACTGAAAACATGAGATTCCGAAAGATGTAAAGGAAACACTAAAGCTTAATGCAATGCAAACGAAATAAAGAGAACAAATTAAATGAGATAAACGAAAGTGTAGAAAGCACAACCTCTTTATTTATACTCTCTTTAACATCGGTTACAAAGACGTCTCCTCCCTTTTAGGGGGCTAGGAGCGTTAACAAAGTTTTGGTCACAAGAGTGACCAGTGATCCTTCTTCCGCGTGCCCACATGTAAAATGGGCGGGCCAAAATGTCGTCGCCGCTTGTGTTGGTGAATCTTCGATCCTTGCCGCTTCTCCTGCGTTCAAAGAAACAACAAAAAGAGAGTTAGTAGTACCTGTGTTAAAATAAAGCATTCGATCCTCAAAACAAACAAAACATGCATGCAGGAGATGATTAAAATAGTAGATTGGAATTCGTCCCAGGCAGGGACGAATTCGACTGTGTCAGATTGGAATTCGTCTCGGGTAGGGACGAATTCGGCTGTGTCAAATTGGGATTCATCCCAGGCAGGGACGAATTCGACTGTGTCGGATTGGGATTCGTCCCGGGCAGGGACGAATTCGACTGCATGAAAATAGTGAGGGATGGTCCATGAAATGTCCCGTCTCCGATGCTCCTGGTGGCCTGCAATCATGAAATCAGTATGCAAAAATAATGGTAACAAAGTATCGAGGGTTGTCGGCAAATAGATGGATCCTCGGATCCGGATTCATGCTTCTAATATCCACCCAGTGACCTCCCTTGCAGAAGAGATCAAGGATGAAAGAAATGAATCAAAGGAAGGACGTCTGGTAGTAAATCGACAGGGCTTCGCTGCTCCAAACGTTTCTTCTTTGCCTCTCTTTTTTGGTGAGAGAACTCTGCAATTTATAGAATTCCCAAGGTGCAGATTGGTATGGGCATGCAGGGATGCCAGTTGGTGTTATGCTAGTGCGTGATGGGGGAAATTCTCCCTGTCTGGCCTGCCCTCATGACAGTCCTCCGTCGGTGCACTAACGCGCATGCGAGGCAGGGAGAAGTGGTCACTGACTTCTCCTGCCGCATGTCACGATTTTATTTTTTTGTTTGTTGAACCTGGAATTCGTCCCACCCTGGGACGAATTGGAATTCGTCCCACCTAGGGACGAATTGGAATTCGTCCCACCCAGGGATGAATTCAAGTTTGCATTTCATCCCGGGGTGAGACGAATTTGAAGCAGAGTGTCTGGAGGTGCCAAATTACTTTTTGACCTTCCAAAACTGCTGTGTAAGTGGCTAGGACCACTTGTTTGTCCTCTGAGGGCTACCCTGAAGGTTGTGTGTGTCAATGCGATCAGTGTTTGCAGTCACATAATCAGATTGGTGCTGTTTTGGTGTCTATAGTAGGACCTTTAAATATAGTTGATGACATCCACCTGATCCCTACGCCTCATCATATTTAGGAGGGATTGCACATGTCAGTAGAGGAAACCTTTGATGTGGATATCAATGATGATCCCACTAATCCTAATAAGGTTAAATTTGGAGAGAGTCTATCTCCTGATGAGCGTGCCATCCTCATACCTCTATTGAAAGAGAGACCTGATATTTTTGCTTGGACATATAATGATATGCCAGGACTAGATCTAAAATTGGTTACCCATAACATTTCGCTAGATCCTTCTAAGAGGCCTATCAAGCAGAAGCTCAAGAAAATACATCCAACGGTCACTTTAATTGTTAAATACGAGTTGTAGAATTTGTTGTATGTATAATTTATTATCTTCATTGAATATCTGGAATGGGTATCAAACATGGTACCTATAGGGAAACCTGATGGAAGGATCCGTATTTGTACGAATTTTAGAGACCTTAACAAGGCAACACCAAAGGATTCATTCCCGTTACACAACATAGATGCTCTCGTAGATGCAACTGTGGGTCATGAGATGCTCTCCCTTATGTATGGTTTTTCTGGTTACAATTAAATTTGGATTAAATCCAAAGACTAGCACAAAACCATGTTCACAACGCCATGGAGAATATTTTGTTATAAGGTTATGTCATTCAGCCATAAAAATACTGGTGCCACCTATTAGCAATCCATGACATACATCTTCCATGACTACATGCACAAAATCCTTGAGGATTACATCGATGACTTATTGGTAAAGTCATTGCTATGAGAAGAGCATGTTGAGGTCCTAAGAAAGATCTTTGATCACCTAATAGAGCATAATGTTAGGTTGAATCCCAAGAAATGTGTATTTGACGTAACTTCAAGAAAACTCTTGGGGTTCATCGTTTCTAAATGAGGGATCGAAGTTGACCTAGCAAAGTTCAATGCCATTCTTGAAATGTGTTCTCCCACAAATATCAAAGAGCTAAGAAGACTACAAGGTAAAGTAGCATTCGTAAAGTGATTTATCACACAATTATCAAACAAATGCCAACCCATGAATCAACTATTACACAAGGGGTTCCCATTCAATTGGGACGAGGACTGTCAAGTAGGCTTTGTTGAAATTAAGCAGTACCTAACAATGATGTCAGTGCTAGCTCCACCAAGACCAGATGTGCCTTTCCTAATATATATATCCACTACTAACTTTGCATTGGAAACCATGTTGGCCCAAAAGAATGCGCAAGATAAAGAGCAAGCGATATATTACATCCGTTGAACCTTGGTGAGTTATGAGCTAGGGTATTCATACATGGAGAAGGTATGTTTAGAAGTGGTGTTTGCAATGAAGAATTTGCATCATTACATGCTAAGTCATACGACGTATGTAATATCCAAACAAAATCCTTTATAGTATATTATGAGAAAGATATATCATAATACATGTACTGCAAAGTGGATCATGCTATTGATAAAATTCAATTTGGAATTCATCAACCAAAATTCCAGCAAGGGACAGGTCATAGCTGATCAACTAGCAGAGGTACCTCTTGAAGATAGCAGACCTCTCATCATAGAGCTTCTTGATGATGCAATATTTGTGTTATAAAAATCTTCCAAACTCAAAGAACTAGATAACAAAACTGACATGAATTTGTTCTTTGATGGTTTGAAGTGTGAGCAAGGGGGTGGTGTAGGAATTGTCTTCTTCACACCACAAGGTGCTCCAATGCCCTTGTCATTTAAGCTAGAATTTCCTTGTACCAAAAACAATGCTGAATATGAGGCCCTAATTTTGGGTCTCGAAATAGCCATCACCATGAAGATTAAAAGGTTAAACATCTTTGGTGACTCCCTTCTCATTTTCAATCAAGTTAAGGGACTATTTCAATGTAGGTGTCCTATCTTGAAAGCTTATAAGGATCTTGCTGACACTTATCTAGCCTAGCTAGAGTGGTACAACATCGAGGCAATCCCTCGTACGCAAAATAAATTCATAGACACTATGGCATCCTTGGGATATTTAATCCCTCAGAACCCATCTGCCGATTTTACTACCATTCATGTAAATATACTATCGCATGCCACGATGCAACGTGAGGCTTTCGATAATAAAGAATCAATCAACATGATTCATATAGAACCAAACCATGAGTGGTTCTATAGAGCCATATAATTTCTAAAGAAGGTGCCCTGGGGGTATTTTATCTTGCAGGGTCCTACGGGAAATGACACCACCATTCACCACAAGGTTGTATCCCAGTCTGCATTCGTGCATAGCAAAATGCTAGGGGAACAAGTCATCTTTTCGATCGAGGCAGAAGCTTATCAGGATTGGATGTCACAATTACATGACTTCCTTAAGCTTGGTTTAATCCCTTAGGGATTTTTGTGTGCCATAAAATGCACATTTAAATATAATGCGACAAATTATGTCTTGCTAGGAGACATCTTGTACCATCGAAGCTATGATGGAGTTCTCCTTCATTGTCTTGAGCCCCAAGAATCATCTTGGGTAATTTTGTAGGCTCATGATGGTACATGCGAGGGGTATTTCAATGACATGGCCATCATGAAGTGCATCCTTTGAATGGGTTATTATTGGCCCACTATGGAGAAGGATTGCACCGTGTATGTCAAGAAATGTGTTAAATATCAGCATCATGCTAATATTACGCACTTGCCATCATAGGCCTTACATCCCATTCAAGTGGCTTGGCCATTTGCTCAGTGGGGTTTAGATCTAATTAGAAATATCTCTCCCCCATCATTGGGCTGACATACATTTATTATAATGGCTACTGAGTATTTTACAAAGTGGGTGGAAGCAATCCCTTTGACAATGACAACTAGAGCATGTATTACGGAGTTCATACTTCACAATATCATAAGTCATTTTGGGATACCATCCAAAATAATTTTGGATAATGGAACATCATTCAAGAATAAAACTATGAGGGCTTTGACATCCAAGTACAATATACAACATAATTTTGTGACTCCATACTATCCGCAGGAAAATGGGTAAGCTGAGGCTTCAAACAAGACTGTGGTAGCCATATTGAAAAATATGGTACAAGAAAACCATAAATATTGGCACATACAGCTACCCCTTGCATTATGGGCTTACAAGACTAGCATATAGACGCCCACTGGGGCAACCCCATTTTTTCTAGTATATGGCGTTGAGGCCATTATGCCCTTAGAGTTGGAGATTCCAACGATGTGCGTCGCATTGAAAGAGTTCATCGATGATGACACTGCATGGCAAGCTCACCTTGATCAACTGATGCTTCTTGATGAACATCACGTGAATGCCCTTGAGCATCTCCATGTTTATCAAGAATACCTAAAATGAGCTTATAATAATAAAGTCCATCTAAGAGACTTTAAATTTGGTGATCTTGTGCTGAAAGAGAACCAACAAAAATCAAACTTACCACTGCACTTGCAAGACAAATTTATGGCTAATTGGTTAGGTCCATATATCATTTAAGAGCATATTGGACTTGGAACATATCACCTAACATCGCTTGAAGGTGTTGAAGAGCTTGAACCTCTCAATATCCTTCATCTTAAGGCATTCCACACATAAAAATTCAAAAACATGGAAAAATTTTAAAATCCATAAAAATAAAAAAGCAATAAAATCTAAAAATATTGCAAAACATCAAAACTTCAAAAACATTTACATTATGCATTTTCATTTTGCACATGCATCCATTTAATTGCATTGCATTAGGCATTTCCATCCATCGCACTTGCATTAGGATAGGTTGTATTTGCAATCTTACAAATGACACCATGTTTGTATTTCAATCATGCATCTATGCATTATCATCTTCCATCACCCTTGTGAGTAATTGTGTTTCTCAACACAACCCCTCCTATTGCTATGAAGAATATACTAGGGTTTTCTAGTCATTCAACCATACCTAGTGGTCTTCTCAGATTTTGTAGAAAGATTTCTTTGCTTTTGTGGATGAGGTCTAGTTTTGATAGCACTTAGCATATCAGAATCCCATCACTAATCAAACACATTAACAATCCTAATTAGGGTAAGGAAATATGAACACTACAAAGTGGTCCTAGTCACCTTAAGTGAAAGGTTTTGTTACTTGCTCATTTTGTGATGCGCAATGGTCTAGGGTGTTGATCATTGGCAAAAGGACAAGTTCCCCCCTACCCAAGAAATCCCTTGCTTACAAAAAGGAGAAAAATCCCACAATCAAATCAAATCCCTTGCTCAAAATAAAAGAAAAACAAAATATAAAACAAAAAAGTGATTTTTATCACTATATATATGAGCAAGTATCCCAATAAATATGAAGAAAATAAGGGGGTGAAGAGCTTGAATCCCTGGAATGGTCAATACTCAAAGCCATAGAGTGATCCCCAATACAGCAATGGGCTAAATGAATCCCACCTGACATTGGGGTAGGTCTAAGCAATTTACAAATGAGCTAGCTTTAGGTGGCCTGTATTGCCTAGTGGTCTAGTCCAACTAAGTCCAAACCTAGGATCATGGTGAACATGTGGTGATCCTCATTACAACAATGGGCTGAATGAATCCTACCTGGAAATGAGGTAGTCTTATGTCTCATCTAATATATTCATTTGCACACATAGGGATAATGAATATCTTGGTCTTTCATAGCAAAAAATTTATCTTTCAGGAGTCTAGTATAGTCATTATACAACTTTTGATAAGCCAACTAGGGTGTTTGAGTTTCATGGAAAACCTCAAAAATTCCCAAATAGCAACAAATCACATCAATCCATCAATCATCAATTTATTTTTATGAGATTTTGTTTATTAAAGGGTGTTCACAACATAGGTTAGATACCGGATGGATATCAACAATGATATTTAGATGACCACTGACTATTTTGTGCATATATTTTAACTTACAAAAGCTTATGAAGAGAAACAATATCATCATCTCATCTCACATATGGGTGTCTAATTGATTAATTCTTATGATAATATTTATCAATTACATTCATGATTGTTATACATTCTGTGGTGTCATCCATTAGATTGTTAAACCCATGCATTCATTCCTTATGTTTTAAGTGATTAAAGCATACAGGTTCATTTACATTAGATTACATCATGTAAATAATGCATTACATACATTGCATTCATCATATCATAAATTAAATGCATACAAGTAAATCAAATTAAATATGCATTTAACATCTAAAATTGCATCCATATGCATACATCATAGTAGTCCATCTACACATCTAGATCACAGTATCTAGTCATACATCCATCATCTAGCTAGTGCATGTCATCAATACATCACATCATATAACATCAAATCAACATAACATATAAGCATTGCATCCATATGCATCTCATAAAAATAAAACAACAAAAATATACACACATATAATGAGTCTCAAAAGTTAGATCATATATATATATATATATATATGTGTGTGTGTGTGTGTGTGTGTGTGTGTGTGTGTGTGTGTGTGTGTGTGTGTGTGTGTCAAAAAGAGTACATAGGCATGTGTCAAAATGCCCGTAGGCTACAACTGTGTAGGTCCTCAGACCTTACACTAAAAAATGGTACATATATCAAAATATGTACTACATAGGGCCTACACCCCCTACTTGTGAGGCTCCTCCACCGTCTCCACCCTCTCGGTGAGTCCACATGGAGTTGGTACCTATGGACCTCTAAAAACTATGAGCCCTATTGCTAGACCATGTAGATGACTATCCTATATCCCATATCCTAGTATGTGGTGTCCCTATAGCTATGTATCTCTTAGACACCATGCCATTGCACATTGTAACCTATCCCTCTAGGAGACTGATGTGGGCAGTATCTGATGTGTGCTCCCTAACATGGGTCTCGATGAGATCCTATAGTATTCTGATCTCTGAATCCTTATCCAACCCTTCTAATCCTAGTACAGCTGGAGTGGTAAGAGTACCCTGTGAAGCTGAGGGATCTCCCCTTATGTACCGGAGCAAGTCCTTCTCTGTGGTCACAACATCTAGTTGAGCCCATAGAAGATCATGTTGCCCAGTGATCTTATCTATTTCTATATCTACAATGGTAATATATGCCCTAAGAGCTGTACTCTCCTTCTTGTATCCCCACCACTACGTCTAGCCCTCTTCTGGTTGGGCCTAAGCTAATATCAACTATACCTATAAGGTAGCCATGGAGGTGTATCTATCCAATATCTGGGTCCTCACCATCTGTAGCTGTGACTTTAAGTTAGCCACCTATACCCTTAATAAGGATACCTTATCATCTGGCTCCTCATCACCCTCCTCCTTAGATTGGGGCTCCTCCTCTACTTCTAGAACCTCTCCCCATCCACCCTCGATCCTTTGACACATTCATCACTCCTTAGTATCTGCTACCTCTACTTTTGATCCATCCCGATATCTACCTAGTGGGCCACCACCCTACCATAGCCTGGTAGTCCACCAGGCATCATAATCAGTTGTGGTACCTACATCCACCAACCCGTAGTCCTAGAAGACATCGTCCTCATCTCCTAGTGGAGTCACATGAGGCCAGGTCAAGTATCTCTCCACCTTAAGGTGGTGGTAAATAGTTGGCTTTGGCGGGATGTCCCAACAGATCCCAAACTGCCTAGCGATGCGTGAGAAGTGGAAGAACTCACATATCTCAGGATTACACCCAAGAAACCATCTTTCACATCATGTCTACCTTAGATATTGATCTACCTCACCCCATGCATGACAATCCATGTAGGGGTGCCATCGCACATGATCGACCCTCAGTCATATCAAGCGATCTAGGTAGTACTAGAGGTCCCCTGTGTGAGACCTGCTCCTGAAACCCTTGATATCCCTCGATCAACGTTCTATGTAACACTGGGAATCATCTGCAATATCACTAGTCTCTAGTGGTAGTCCACCAGGATGATCAATAGTGATATGCTCCCATGCCCATATCTAGAGTAGTAGACTATAGTCAACTCCCACATGGCTCCGCTGTGTAATTTAGTACAGCTCAACGTAGAGCTATACAAGTAGAGCACTCCCCCAAGATAGAATCAGTGGCTCTCGGGTAGTGCTAAAAAGTAGGTCCTATGTCCTGGCTAGGAGGTTCTAGGGGAACCTTGCTCCTGAAGTATTAGGTAACACAATTTGCATGATCAGTTGCATCAACATGACCGCTTTCTATGAGAAGACTTGCTTACGGTACCAGTACTCAATGTGCACCCCATCATGCTCAGATTCCAACTATACCTCATCACTCCTAGCATGAAATATCCTCTCAAAAATTACATCCTTCACCATCATGGGTGAATATGTGATGGCCTCACCATCGATGGGGATATGGAATATGCAGTAGACATCCTCCAGGGTCACTGTAATCTCACCTGTGGACAGGTGGAAGGTGTTGGTTCACGCATCCCAGCGGTGAACCAAGGTAGTCATGTAGGCCTGATCAACCTGAATGGAGGGCAACCATAGCACATAATTGAAGCCTATGACCCCAAACCAGTCTTGATCAATATCAGTCAGTCCATCGCGAAGCTCGCAAAGGAGATATGACTCCCTCACTCTAGTAGTCAAAGTCTAAAGGGAGATAATAACAAAATCAATTAAAATCACAAAAACATAAAAAATGCACTTAAAAACGCAAAAAAAATCATAAAATCCTTCAAAAAGGAAAAAACAATCACAAATGCATTCAAAACATTCAAAAAAATCAAAATGTCACTTCAAAAAATAAAAAAAAATCAATTAATTTCATTAAAACAACAAAAAAATTAGAAAATTTTAAAATTTTGCTAAAATTCGTCAATTGCGGCTTCGATCCATGATTGGCAACAACGGTCAATTTTATGACCATTGGGATTTGAAGTCAGTCGCGGCCCCTAATTTACCAATTTGGAGTCGTGGTTGCCACTCGTGACTATGGGAACGACCTCGTTTGAGGTCATTTCCCATCCCATTAAACCCCAAAAACCCAAAATAAACCCTCCCCACTAACTAGCCTAGTCTAATCCTAACTAGGGTGAGGTTTGTTACCAATAGTTTAATGAGTTCATTTTGCCCATTAATTAATGTGGTTCATTTTAAGGTTGGTAAATGCAATAAGTGAGGCTTGCGATGCTACCTTCGTAGCACCGGCTCTGCAACTAGTTGATGCCTCTGGTTGGTCAACCATTGGGTATAGGTGTAATGTTTGCGGTAGCATTCCGTATTAACCTCACCTCTCAAAGCTCTCTTGGAAGCTGTAGCAAATTGGAAATAATGAATTTGAAAATGACAAATTTTCTTTTATATTTCTAATTTTTCTCGTCGCTGCGGTTGACAACTGCGGGCATAGAATTAGGGTTTTTTGATCGTGGGTCAAAGCCGTGGCTAAGGAATTTGCCCAAATTAGTTGTGGCAGACAAGCACGACTAGCATCTAGCAATAAATACCCTCAAAATTTCACCATGAGGGGCTTCAAAATGTAAAATAAAAAATATTCAATGGGCCAAAACCCTCAAAAATTTCAAAAATAAAAAAAACATTCACATAATTCAAAATTCAAATGTGCCTCATATCCAGTCATTTATTCTATACACTTGGTGGTTGCAGTGACTTGCGATCCATGCAATATGGCAAGATGAGTAAATTACAATAAGGCCATTTGGGGTAAATTAGTCATTGTTCAAATTGAGATGCTTCAGTCTGGTACATCATTCCGCATGTGCATGGAATGGTGTTGAAAGGATGTCACACGCCATGGTGGAGAGCCAATTCTCTCTTTAACACCGCAATTCCTAGCATTAAAACTTCAATCCCGAAGAAGGCCACAATGACTGGACTACCCCATGGGAATGAGGATTTATCTCAATTCTTCTATGACATTTTCAGTAGATCATCGAACATAGTGATTCAACACAAGCCTAATTGGAATTGCTATCATCTTGATTCCCTAATAAGGCCATTACGACCAGACTACTCCATGGGATAGAGATGTATAATTACTATTAACAGTTGAAATCATGACTAAATTAGGCCTTGCCAAATAATAACAATGTGTAAAAGTCTTCAATCATCCAAATCATTCATCATGGTCAAGTGACTCGTTGCTTCATTAACTATCCTACCCTCATCGACTCATCGCTTGAGGGGGTAGTCATAATATCAATAATCATAATCAAATTCAATAGAAGATCACTCGATCTTGTCAAATTGTATTCATCTTATGAATCATTACCAACAACTATCATAAGCTTACCCTCTACTAGGGCAAAAAACAACTATGATAGTTAAGTTAGTAGCTCTCCACCTATCAAAATGATTGTAGCGTCGACTACCCGATCGCCATGGAGCATGCAAAAGCTTTGCAAATTAAGCCTTCCCTCAGTTGGAAGCAATGATTCTAAGATGCACATCCTTTTGCAGGACTGGGCATCTAATTTTGATTAGATCAATGATCATCATTCGACCTACAACATGGTTTTAGGAGGTCTATTTTTGCTCAGTGTTGTTCGTTCTCACAACACATCCCAAAAGGGGTATCTATAGACACCTAAAATGTGTCATGTGTAGGGGACTACTCATATGGGCATCCTAATAGACCATATGAATGATCTTGGACCATTCCAAGATAGAGCAATGGTTTTAACCACTCAATTTAGGTAGCTTTGGCCTACTCAACCTTAGCCATGGCTGACACCCATGACTAACAGAGCTAGCTATGCCTCAGAGCCACGGCTAGCCCTGAAACTATTTTGAATTCCTAAGCCAAGCCAAATTCAGTTACAATGGCCATGGCAATGGATTTCAAGTGGTTTTAAGCGAGGAAGCATCTAAAATCTTCCTCCCAACTATTCCAACCTCCTGGTTCTTGATCTTGGCTTCCCAAGCAAGCCAAGATTAGGAATTGAGAGTGCTATAAGACCCCCCTTCAAATTGGGGAAAATTCTAGAGAGAGTGTCAATTTGCATGCAACGAAGCCCTACCAGATTGGAGAGCCATTTACAACCCTTGAGGAGTGCCTATATGCTACCAATTTGGAAATCATGACTGTATGTGAAGCTATGGAGGTTTCAAGAACTTGAAGAAGATCAATCATCCTAATTGAATCACTTCCACTACCAATTTGAAGAATCTACATCACCAATCAGTTCCAGAACATAGAGGCAACCCTTGATCATCAATTCCATGGAGGAAATTGGAGATTCAAGCCCTGATTACAAGAGCAAGAATACTTTTGCCTCATCCATAGTTGTCAGCCATGGCTAACAGTGCCAACTATGCCTCAGACCCACGATGAGGGTTTGATTCTCACTTTCCTTTGTTTTAGTCATAGGATTTCCATTTCAAACATGTATTTAGGTAGATCTGACATAGATTAGCTTTCCTTCATGCATTTGTGCGGTTAAATCTAGGAATTAGAAGTAGATTTGTTCTTCTTTCCTTGCATTTATCAATTTAGACTAGTTACTTGGGATTTGATGCATTTCAAGTTTTAAATGGCTAATTAGGTTGTATAATTGCTAGATTTCTTGCTTTCTTTACAATATTTACAGTAATCTAGAGATTTCTTGCATTTCTTTATAAGTTTACATGCTTTCTTGCTATATTTTTCATCATTTATGCAATTGCCCATCAAGAGCCTCATCAAGAGAGGCCTCCTTTGCTATTAACCCCTTTTATGTTGTTTCTTGAATGTAGGTTTATAGGATCTGAGCATTTCAAAGCATTATTGGCAACATATTCCTCAACTAAGTGAGAAGAAGGCTATATTTGGTCTTAAGCAGTTCATGTCCATTCTAGAGAGCCTACGGATTACACCATCCCCATTTAGGGGCCTTCAAATTTGTATCAATTGTATCAAGAATTTGGGTATCCCTAAGAGGGACATATTTGTAATCGGGATTTGAAAAAGATTTAATAAAATAAACCTTACTTTCTTGTCAATTCTTTGTTATTCATTCTTTATTGCTTTAATGCTTGATGTTAATTGATGCACTAGTTAGGTGTATGCTTTTTAGATTGGTACACCAATATCAAAAGCATCGTTGCTTGGAAAAATATCCAGTGTAGTAGCACTATTGTTACGTGATAGAATTTCCCTTTGGTTTGGACATATATTTTGAGATTAATATGGTAATATCTACCAAGTTTTAAATTATGTACTTGAGGCTGATCACCCCCTCCTATTGTAGGTGGTATCAATTTGTTGATACAATATGTAGGTCTCACCTACTAAGACATCAAACATAGAGGAATGTTTACATGTCTAGATCTCTCATAGCATGATTTTTAGTGATAAAAATGAATATTTTTATTCCTATCCATTTACCTTGATCCACCACAACTAATTTTATTATTTTATCACAATTCCTAACTAATATGCCTGTGTATCATAGTCAAGTCAAGTTTCCTCGATCAAACTTAATTTTCTGTTCAAAACTTAAGGGATACACAAGGGTATGACAACATTCAATGCTACTATAATTTTATTTTTAATAATTAGTAATAAAATCAATAAAAGTATTAATCATCTTGATTCTTGAACCTTAATAAACATAAAATCTATTGAGAAGCTTTGATGGGCATTAGAGGCTTTTAACAGGTGTCATTTTGGATTCTAAATCCATGAGGACTTTGATAAATTCATTCTTTTCTTATATTAGTCACTCCATTGAAAAAATGCTCTATATTACTCTTAAATTCAAACTAAAAAATTCTCTTGTCAAATATTATGAGCATGTGTAAACAATGTTTAGTGATAACACATCATGAATGGTTTGTACTCAAGAAAAGGTCACAATAAAGAGTCAGTCTACTATAATATAAAGGAAATCTAGAAAATAGAAAATAATAAATCAAAAAATAAATTGTATGTATAAAGGTAGAGCAACAAAACTCCATGCATCCCTGGGGGTGTGAAGAAGACCACTGATCTTAATGCAAGGCTTGTGTGTTTTCAAGAGATTTGAAGATGACTATTGTGTAGTAGAGGGATACAAAGATGTAAACTTGGAATCCTAGAAAATATAGTTGTTTTGAATGGCTATAGCGAAGTTATTTTATCCATAATAAGGATCCCATCCTAATTACATATATACCAACCTACGTAACCTTTGGATGAGAAAATTAATGAACCAACAGGTTGAGAAGTTGTCATTATGTGTATTGTAAATATCACATGAGTGAAAATCAAAGAACCCAATGGATTCATTCCCCTATCTATCACATTGACTACATACATACCCAATCCCTACATCCTTGGGTTATTATTCAAATTTGAGGTATGTCTCAAGCCTTGGCTATATTTCCCAATACTTGGCTAGTATAACTCTTTTTATTCAAGATATTTAAGCCAATACCTAATAGGGATACTTCTCAAAGTAACCAAATTATTATTTAAAAGGAGTAAAACTCACCAAAGAAGCATTTGTCTATATGTGATATTCCTAGAGACACAATTGATTTATCTATAAGTTGCCAAAATCATCCTAGAGATATCACAACTTTTGTTGGATGGCATTAAATAAATTGCTTGTCCTTCCATTCTTGATGAAGTTTTTCTATAGTATAGTTATATTTCTCCTTAATCTTATGGATACCTTTAACAATGAGTCTCTTAATTATGAGAACTTTGACTACAAATCTGCCATGGATGAAATGGAAAAATAAATATTATCTTATTTTGCTCAAACATAATCTTGTATCTTTTGGTTCTAGCTCTTCAAAAGCTTAATCTCCTTTTATAGTTATCAGATCTATTATTCCAACCTTTTCATCCTTACCATGACAAATGGATATGAAAATATTAGAGCATAAACTACTTTGATATCACTTAATATACATTGCAAGGACTTAGGATGAAACTAGGTAGATCCCTATGTAGAGATGTAATGGTATTTTTTATATCTTTGACATGAAAATACAACAATTAATCTTACCAGTGATATGTAGAGTGGTGCTTAATATTTTATCATCATATTTCTACCTTATTCCTTCTGTTTTATGTGTCCAAAATAATCCTTTATGAAAGAGGATTTAATTAAATAGCAAAGGACAACATTGGAAGATAAAATTATCTTCCAACAATAATTAATAGTTTCAAGACATGTGAGATGATTTGTTAGAAATGTAGGATGGATTATATCAATTGTGATAAACCCTTGCATTGATGTGATAGAAAAATAAATACATGTATCATTATGAAGGTATGAGGTTAGGAGTTACAACCACTTTATAAACTTCTCTTAACCTCATAACTATTACATAATATGTCATCATGATGTAATATTTACAACATTCTTCCTTATTACATCAATGCTCAAAATACATAAAATAAATTTCCAAAAATTTTAAATTTCAAATGTGCAAGAGGCTTTGTTAAAATATCTATATGTTGTTCCTTTTTTGGAAAAAAAATAGAGCTATATGTTGTGTTATTGAATATGTTTGTAAATGAACTAGCACTAAATGTGAATGTTTTGATGGATTTTGAAGCCTTATTATTAATGTAAACTTACATGATCAAATATACGATAGCCACAATATTGTAAGATCAAGATAATGATATAACTAAGAATAATATGAGACAACCAATATGTAAAATCAAGGCTTTATAATATATCAACCAACATTCATCAATAATAATAAACATGAATGTAATAGCCTAAATCATACATGCACAAAGAATTTAGTAGAACTTACAATATTAGTTGCTCAAATGTATGCAAGCTTTATTGATCCTCTTTCTCTTACAAATGTATCATAAAAATCTCATACAATAACAATGCTTTCTATGCTCACTATGTAGACAATGTAGACCATGTAGGCTATGTAGATGATATAGACAACATAGGCTATGGAACAATATATAGCCATTGTAGAATGACTCTTTGGTTACTTGAATCTTCTTTCCTTATGTTGAATCTCATGACTCTTGGCTTCTCTATTTGACACTTGCATACACATGACTCTATATTGTATTTACACTTAGACATGAATCTTAATATAATACTTCCTAATCTAAGAACACATATGCACACTTACATATAAAACACTTGTGCACATATACACACATTACACTTGCACACTTGCTCACATGACACTTGTGCATTTCTTGCACATTATTACATTACATAAAATATTTACTCACACTCTAATCTAAGACTTGATCCTATTCTAATATTTACAAGGTTTACCATGAAGGTACCATGGTGGTACATTATCATGTACCAAATAATATAATATTCTCCAACACCCCCATGTATTACATTATTTGGTTATTGAATACTTTAGTCTTTAATCAAGGTCTTTGTCCTTCATATTTGATCTACAAGTAACCTTGTAGTACATATTATCTTTTGTTGTCCTCACATATTTTCATCATATTGAACTTAAGATTCACCCAATGTCTTCTATGGTAGAAAGGTTCCAGATTCTCATTCCCTACATTTTGTCTTTCAAAACATTCAACAATGTTATCTTGAAATAAGATAAGCTCTTCATATAATTGAATCTAAAGCATATATTCCATCCTTAATTGACCCTATAGCCTTTGTTATATTTTAATTTTTTATAACATATTTATTGTGCTCATTTATACATTTGAACTCAATTGACCTTCCAATCTCAACTAGTTTAGTAATTAAAATGAGATTAGTTGTCAACCCTGGAACATATATAACATTTTCAACACAAAGTTTGAGAATGGTGCACTAGGTTTTACAAAACAACTTCCATAAAATATCTCTTATCATCAACAATTTTCAAATATAAATTATCTTTTACTTCCAGGCAATCAAACCATTGTTAATTTCCAGTCAATATGATGACTAGAACCTAAATCTATATATCAAATATATCTTTTTGTTTGAATCATATGATTGGTTTTACTTGAAATTATTTTGCATTGTTGACAAGAGTTTTGAGTATGATGTTTCTCACTTGATGTACCTTTCTCTTGAAATTTTCATTTAGAAGAATATGGTTTTATATTTTGATAACATCTTCTACATTGAAAAAATCATCTTGGTAACTTATCCATTAAATTTACAAATTTTATTTTTTGAAAAATACTTCCTTGAAACTCCCTAGGTTTAAATAAATTCAAAGTTTATAAAACCTATGAAGTAGAATTCCTTATATCTCCCTAATATTTAGAAACTAAGAAAATAAGAACTTTTGCAAATTTGATTTTCTAAAATTGAAGTAGAACTCCTTTTGACTATTGAATTAAATTAATTTGCAAATATTCTATAAACTTTAAATTTCAAAAAACTATTACTAAAAATGAACTCCAACTCAAAAAGAATAATTTCAATCTACTACTTATCACTCCTATATTAACTTTAATAACAAGGCTTTAATAAATAACTTATTTATTTTATAATTCCTTATTTCTCCTTTTAATAAAACCTTATAAAAACTATATATCTCCAAATTTTATTAAAGCATATAAAATAACCTTAGCAAATGAAAATACCTCCACCAATTTTTTCTTGCATTCTCCACAAGTTGATCGTCACTTCCAATTTGTGCACCCTTTTATTTATTGTCTTGCTTGGATTCAATAGGAGAGAGTTATGGTTTAGGTAGGAAAAATATTAGGGTTTCCAACAATGCACGTTATACTTTTGGATGGTATTACACTTGGCATGAACATTACCCTTGCAAATGAGATGTCTTCTCTTACTACATGAATGAACACTACTCTTGCCAATGAGATATCTTCTCTTACCATGCGAATGAATGTTACTCTTGCCAATAATATGTCTTACCTTACCAAAATATACACTCCACCATTGAACTTTACAAATGATTAACCTAGACATTATGATTCTTTCTTCAACGACTGCATTTACTCTTAGTGTGAGTTTATTGAACTTGATATCAACTATTGTGTTCTTTATCTGAGTTGCTTGCACTTGGTAGATGGTTGTAGAACTTCTCCTTTGTATGTTGGAGCTTGATAGTTGAGATTCATTTGAATGTTCATTTTTGGAGCTTCCTTTTTGAATGTTGGTGCTTGAAGCTTCCCTTTTGAACATTGGTGTTTGGAGATTCCCTTTTGGACATTGGTTCCTGGAGCTTCTCTTTTGGAAATTGGTGCTTGGAGCTTCTCTTTGGAACATTGGCACTTGAGCTTCTATTTCAGACATTGGTGCTTGGAGAGGCACATGTTCCTATTCACTTGCTTGCAATGATCCTTGGACATTGTGCGATTCCATTGTGATCATCGATGGTGAGTTTCCATGTACATGGTGCTTATAATAAATATCTAATTTTTTTTCAAGCTTGCTTCTTCAAACTAATATTTTTTCTCTTATCTTTTTAGATCTCTATGTTCGAATTCAACAATGACTAGCTTGAACATATTAAATCTTGCATTAAATAACTTTGTTATCTTCTAGATTTTATTGTACTTAACAAGTTGAAAGAAAACAAACTCAAACTTAAATGTATTTTGCATTTCTCTTCATAGGTAGCTTTTGTTTTAGTTACTCCTTTGCACTTATATGTTCTTTGATAGTTACTTTATATTCTTCTCCCTTACAAGATTTAATACTTTATTTGATTTATGACACTCTTGCTTTCAAGTGGTTATTATATTTCATACTTATTTTTGATGCTTTATCACGTCTTTTCCTTAAAATGACTTTCTTATTGAATTTTTCTTTTGATGCATCATTGTACTTTACCTTTAGATGGGTTTCTTCACTATAATTCTGCCCTTGCCTTTAGACAATTCACTAAAATTTTGCAATATACATTTGTATGTCTTCAATTTTGCTTGGGCTCTTTATAACTTGATCCTTATCTATTGTTATCAAACCACTTTCTCCGACTCTTCCTTTATTGATCCTCTTTCTATTTCACTAATAAGGGCCTCACAAATATTCACTATGGATCTCCTTTTCTCTTGCTTCCTTCTTATTTTTTTATTCTTGATATGGTTGCACTTTTCAAGCCAACATGTCAAGGTCAATATAGACCTGAATATTTCTTCTTTTATATGTCAATATATTTTTCTTCAAGATCTAAAACTTTCTTTGTCAAGGTCTTCCTTCAAGACATGTATCCTTCTTTTTCAAGGTTTACCTGCAAGACCCGTAATATTCTTTTTTAGGGTCTACCTTCAAGAACTAGATTCAGTATGTCAAGGTATGTCTTCAAGACATATAATATTATTTATCAAGGTCAATAACTATATTATCTAAAAATTTCTTTGTGTCAAGGAATCTCTTGAAAACATAAATTATTAGGAGTCAACAACTTAAATCAATCCCTGCTTGATGAAATATTTTTACCTTCTTGCACTTCAGGATGAAGGTATTCTCTATTTGTTGTAGGAATCTTCTCACACTCTTGCCAATCAATATCTATTGTAGTAATGTCTTAGATTGCACCTAAGAACTCAATCCTTTCAATGTCAAGGTGACACAAATTTCCCTAATTTTCCAATCAAGAAAGCTTGATTGTACCAAATCCTTCAACTTTCTTCTAAGTGTTGATAGAAATAAGTTGTAAAAAGTTTATCTATATCTAAAATCGTTTATCAATGTTAGGATTGATTATTTCCTTGAACAATCATCTATCTTCCAGTTAGTTCACACAAATATGAGTCATAGTCTTCACTAGTTATCCTTCAACCTAGTGGAAAGACTCTATAGTTGAGTCCTAGTCTTCACTGGTTATCCTTCAACCTAGTGGAAAGACTCTAGCCTTTTCTACTTCCTTTGATATTACAATAGAATCCAAGTCTATCTCCCTTTCTAAATCAATCTAAATAAAATCAATTATGCAGCTAAACAAAATTAACCTATGCAAGAAACTTCTTGTTGTAGCTCTAATACAACTTATGGCTTTTTAAGTCTTACTATTAATGTAAACTCACTAATTTAAAAAAAGATACATCCATTCATAGATACATGTATTTTAAAGATACACTTCATGCAACCCTAACCTAATTCCTAAGATTTGGCTTACATGAAAAATGCTACTCGAGCTAGAATCTTCTACCAAGCATCGACTATATTCTTCGTAACAGTTACATGAAATAATCCCACTTGTCTAGGCATCTTACGTGCCACATACCATTACAAAGTATTACAAAAATAACATTATAAAGGGTTCCCCATGTTGGAAAGGGGTAATTGCATAATCATATGAGTTTTACAAAAATAGTGTTAGGATGGGGTCCTAACATGATATTCCCCTTCAAAAAGCTTTATCCTCAAAGTTGTAGATGAGGAAACTAGTGTTGCATTTTATGGAGAGACTCCCAAGTAGCATATTTTTGTTGGGGTACATGCTATTGAACAAGAACATCAGTGATGAAATAGTTCCAAATAATGCATAATATGTAGTCCAATAGTTATTCTGGATCGAGCAAGATAGAACTCTCTTCATTCAATTTTTGTAAAATAGATTGAAATTGTACCTAATTTCCCATAACCATATTTATATAGGATACATGAAAGACATGATGGAGCTTGGAGGTTGACATAAGGCCAATTTGTAGTCTGTTGTACCAATCTATTGTAAGACATGGTAGGGGTCATAGTATTTGGTAATGAGTTTTGGGCACCTGTGAAGCTAGAGTGATGATTGTTTATATGGTTGAAAGTGGAGGAAAATAATATCACTATTTTCAAAGCTATACTTATAATGGTATTGATAAGCCTATTTGTGTATCCGATTCTGGTCCAATTCAAGATTCATCTTCAATTGATGCAGGACTTCAACATGTTGGCTGTTTGTAGTATCAACAACATGGACCTTGGATCTTCTTGGAGGCCATCCATAAAATACTTCAAAAGGGTGTTGATGGAGGCCATCCATAAACTACTTCAAAAGGGGTAACCTTGGTCGTTGTGTAATAGGAAGTGTTATACCACCATTCGGCCAAGGGAAGCCACTTTGCCCACTATGTAGGATGATTAGAGGTAAAGAAATGAAGGTAGATCTCAAACATTTGTTGATAATATCTATTTGACCATTTATTTGCAGATGGTAGGATGAACTCATTTTGGGCTAAGTTCCCTACAACTTAAACAATTCTTTCCAAAAATTACTAGTGAAGGTAGGGTCTCGATCAGACATAATGGATGTAGGTATGCCATGAAGGCAAAAAATAGAATCTAGAAATTTTTTGGTGATAACTAAAGTCATGTAAGAATGGGAGAGGGAAAAAAATGAGCATACTTCATGAGACAATCCACTACCACCAAAATAATTGATTTACCTCCAGACTTAGGTAATCCTTCAATAAATCCCATCGAAATATCTATCCATATTTGTTCTTGAATAGGAAAGGGTTGAAGAGTTCCTAGGGAATGCACCATTTCTTCCTTTATTTACTAACATATGTTACACTCTACCATAAAATTTTGATTGTCCTTCTTCATAACATTCTAGAATAAAGTACACTTAATCTATTCATAAGTCTTGAGTAACCCATAATGGTCGATAGTGGGTGGAGCATGCATCTCCTTCAAGATGAGTTCCTATAGTTGAGAAGCTTGGGGGATAAAAAGACATTGGAGATATCTCAAATCGTGTCCATCCCAATTACAACATGGAAAGGAGGTAGGTACTATTTGAAGTGTGGCAATGAAGTTTTACAATCCTGAGTCCTTGAGCATGTCCTCATGGAGATAATTTATCCATTAAGGAATGAACGAAGAGATGGCACATAACATACTTTAAGCGTCAAATCGATGAGAGAGTGCATCCACCACAATGTTCTCCTTGCATTTATTATAGGTAATCTCATAATCATAGCCCATGAGTTTAGATACCCACTTTTGTTTTTTTGGGGTGGTTGATGAGGCCTGGAAATGCCTCAATCATAACATGTTTTGAACACTAAAATTGCCTATAAAATCTTATGTTTAATATAATATGCTAGTTAAGTTAATTCAATATGCTGTGTATTAACTATTTGCATGATGGATGTATCTGAAATACTGTATTATGATTTTTACAACTTTTTGCATAAGTTTTATGTTGTTTTGTTATGATTTACTAAATGAGATATGCTTAGGTTGATAGCAGAATTTCACTAATCATGTTTTGATATGTCTCAAGCATTTATTTTACCTAAATCTGGCAAAAATGCAAGCAAACTGTTACTGTGCAACAAAAACTAGTTTTTCCCATATAAATTCCAGCCAGCTGCCAATGAATGGCAAGGCATGGAATTCACATATGGAAAGAGATGAAGATCATTAGAATATGATCCTGAGAGATAACCCACCTGAGAAATGCAGAGTAAAACATTTAAGGAGAACACATCTGTTCATTCCGAAAGATCATTAGAATATGATCCTGAGAGATAACCCACCTGAGAAATGCAGAGCAAAACATTTAAGGAGCACACATTTGTTCATTTCGAAGTCTCTTCGGAATGAAAAGATATCTTTAGAATGAGAAAACATAGTGTCTTCATAATAAGAATTGCAGTATCTTCGAAATGAGCCACTTATCTTTGAAATGAAAATAGAATGTGCTTTTTGACTTGTTGACCAATTTCTAACGTTGGAAAAAGAGAAATAAAGATTGAAAAAGGTAAGAGAAAATATCTCAGATCTGCCTTTGTCGTCCTTGCCGACCAAAGCCACCATTTATGGAAATATCAAGTTTGATCTTCTTTTAGGATAAAACCAGGAATTATTGCAGCATAATAGGATTAGATCTTTTGAGATATTCTCATCTTGTTAGTAGATCTTAGGACATATATAAATATGGCTCCCATTTAGGTTGAGCTAGTAAGGATTAGAGAGAGTGGAGATAGAAGATAGAGAAAGCAGAAAGTAGAAAATAGGCAATAATTAGAGAAGTGACTATTACAGTCCTATAACAGGTTTTCAGCAGAATTATTGTAATCATGTTCTTGAATCAATAAAGTGTACTATTTCTATTTCATATTGCTTGTAAATGAGTGTGAGTAAGATCTATAGAGAGAGAGACTTATACCTTCTTTTGGACAAGGAGGCTGGCCACTTCTAGACCTAGGAGGAGGACTAACAACAAGTTTTTATTCTGATTTTGTTGCAGTAGAATGAGTTGTAGAACTTGTCATTTCATTCCTTTGTAAACAACTAATGATATTTGAAATCTTAGCTTATTTTATGTTTTGTGATTAATGGTTTGGTTGTAATCCCCACTTTCAGCAAAGCTTTCAATTTATTACAGATTGTCAATTCGAATTCTATCGTTTTCTGTAATTTCTTGCATTTTGTGTTGTTGTCAACCCCGCATGAGAAGATTGAAAACCTTCTATTATAGATCCTTGACAGTGGTTTCATTTCCATGTTATAAATAGGTTTCCATTGCTACAAAAGTAAATAGATTTCCTTTACGCAATTATAATCGGACTTCTAATTACGCAACTGTTATTTCTGCAACATAATTAGGTCTCATTCTGCAATTGTAATTAGGATTTCATTTGTGTAGTTAATGATTAGTTTCCATTTTTGCAACTTAGATTAATGTTTAATTCATGCAATTTAGAGATAGGAATGTCCTAAATCCCCCACACAATCGGTTTCACAAATAATACCTGTTGCTCTAAATTGACCTAAGTTATAACCCTGTTCACCCATTTTTCCATAGATAGCCTTGTACACTACCCTGGATTGACAAATTCATTGAGAATTAATGACGTGTATAACAACAATGCATTAGTGGTGACCCATTTATCCAAGAAGTACTTGAGACTTTTATGGTCTATTTTGATGGATAAATGACTCCCAATGAGATAGGGTCTCCAATGAGTAACTGCATGCAATATTGTGAGCATCTCATTTACATAAGTTGATTTACCCAAATTTTGACTTGAAATCACTTTTCTAGTGAAGGCCAAGGGTTGTCCTTCCTACATCAACATGACTGTAATGCCATTATCCAAAGCATCACTTTAAATTACAAACGGTTTGGAGAAATCATACATTACTAAGACTAGAGTGGTTTTCATAGCATGCTTTAGATCAAGGAAATCATGTTCAACTGAACCTATCCAATTGAAATAATTCTTCTTCAAAATGGTCATTAAAGGAGTAGTGATCTTGCCATAGTTGTTGTAGATGCTAAATTATAGCCACTAAACCTCCATCCTAACCATTACACCATCCACTTGTCTTCCATTCCACCTTCCCACCAATTATTTGGTCCAATTCCACATTTCTCGCCAATTATTTGGCCCAAATCCACCTTCCCATCATTTCCTAGCCTAATTGGGGTTATTTTAATATTATTTTATAATATTTTATATTTTATATAATATTTTATATTATATTTTAATATATTTATTATAAAATATATAAATAAACTCAATTAACCTCAGTCCTCCGATTAGATTCAATCTCCACCCTCCATTTTCACTAATCCATGCCACATTCAAAAAGCAATCTCAACCTTAGGATTTAATTTAATTTCAGCCGCATGATTAAAAGTGCAATGTTGAAACCCTAAAAGAACCCTAGGTTGAAATTATAAAAAGAGCATTTTGCAAATGCTCAAAACCCTGGAACACTTGAACCCTTGAACTTGGAGATTAGATTTTACATTCTGAAGTGATTTTTGATGAAGCCCTAGCATAGAATTCTGAAGATCTAAAGCTCTAGCCCACTAATAATACTTCTACTATTCCAACTACCATCCATCCATCCTCACTTGCCACCATAGCTTTCTTCCATCTGCCACTTTCATCGCCATCCCATTGATACGTTTTCACAGATTTACCCTACCTTGTAGGCACTGTTTTGAGCTTGCAAAGCTCATCACAGAGCCTTCCAGGCACCCTCCATAGCTAGCCCTATCTGTAGGTGCACCATAGAGCCTTCCAAGCTTGTTGTAGATCTTTCCAGGTGTTCTCTAGAGCCTTCCATATCCACAAGTGCAAACCAGATCCTGCAAAGCTCACGTTCGAGCTTGCCATCATCAACGAACTACATTTTGAAGCTGCTACATCAATAGATCTGAAATATCGTCTGCAATAACTAGTCAATACCAAGGTAATAGCAAGGTAAATCTTATTTGTGTGTATTTTATTTAGTAATTTTTTGATTATGTATGCTCTTTTATTTTATTAGTAAACTAGGGTTTTATTAATGTCTAAGGGCCTCACACTATGGAGCCCTCATAGGTATTACTAACTCTCTTTGTTTTATTTTACGTATGTAGATTTGCAAGTTCTACATTTTATTTGACAACTATTGAAGTTGGAGTGGCCTAATATTGGATATTCTAAGCCCACTCAACTTGTTGGGATCAAGAGCACACCTGAATCTGAAGGCACTTCCATTGCTACTAGCTAGGGTTTCGAAGAACCCCAATGTCATTGTAATCTATTGTATCAAATAATTGTACTGAACAAGGATTGTAATAAAGGAGTTTATTGGCTCCCCCCATCTTATTGAATATACATTATTTTGTGCAATATTTGTGTCTCATTGCATTATTTGATTTATGCTATTTTATTTTAAGTGTCGTGTTCTTGCATTCACAAATGACGATCATGGTGGGACCCCACAAGGGTTTCATTATTTGATAGATCTACCTTGCTAATTTAGTGTTATTGTTATTTGTTGTAGGTTTTTTAGAAAACGTAAAAGTCATCGTGTTTGTTGCTAGGGTTTCTGAAGAATTCTACGATTGTTCCAGAGATTGCACAGGTGCTCTGTCACATTATGTAGGCATCTTTTCGTGTTGCGTAGACATCCTTACAGGTTATGCATGCGCTCTCCTATGCCTGCGTAGGCACCCGGTTGCGCCTAGCATTAATTTGAAGCAGATATGAGGCTTCCAAGTGAGTTGCGTAACCCTAATTTACTATTTGACAATTTACGTATTCTATTTTCTACTGCTATTTTTTGCTATTTCTGAGTTTAACATTCAATAATCTAGGAAATAATTTGCAACAAGTCATATCTAGGGTTTTGTGTGTGTTTAAATATTTCAAATTCATTTCTTGTTTCGAAAGTGGTAGATCTAGGTGATTGTTTGCATTTTTGAGTGCATGTGAAACAGAACAACATCCTAGATTTTGCATCTTAGGGTTAAAGATTGCATATGTTTTGCATATCTAAGTAGGAACAACATTTTGACACTTAAAGTAATCCTACCCTAGGTTGACCCCTTTGGTAGAGAGGTGGACGAACCCTCAATTTGCTCTTGCGATTTTAATCATTTGTAGGCAGGGGGTTTTGAGTGGTGTACTCTACCCTCTTTAGATGAAATTTTTGTCTTTGCGTTGGCTTCTAATTTAGATTTGTGAAATTAGTCTTCTTTAACATTGTTTGCGCACCATATAAAAAACAAGAAACATAAAATTAACCACACACACTTGCATGTTGCACTTTTTAACAATAATAGTTGGATTTCATCACCAACTATTGCTTGAGGTTTGGTTATGGTGGCATTCATCTCCATCCATAAAATCTCTGCCCCTAGACACCATAGGACCATCCTCGAGCACACTTGTTGGAGGTCATTACCAACAAGAATCTCGTTGCCTTGGCCAACCATAGTTTTTACCTTTGTTTTCATTAAACAAGATTAGGCTACATCAAAACACACAAAACCAACAATTTTAAAAAGGAACTCCACATTAAAAGAAGAAAATAATTAATGAACCTAAGGTAAGCCACACAAGGTGAAACCTAGGATTGGTTATTTTCTTTGCTTTAAATTTTTAGAAAAAGTTGTTAATTTGTGTGATTTATATAAGCTTTGAATCTTTGGTTTTATTACTTTATGGTGCTAACACGACAACAAAAGAAAATGATAAACCAAAGTAGTTTAATGGAAAACAATTCTCATGAGCCCGCTACTTCAATAGCCCCATCCAATATGGTTCAGACTAATTTTTTTGGATCAGCCCATCCATACCACTCTCAAGAGGATTCACATTCACTTAATGTGGATACAACCACCACCTACATAAACATGGATAGAGTACATGTCATCTACAAGACCTCTAACTATGTCTTAGAGCCCCTTAGCCAAGATGGTTTTGAAGAATCTGAATTGGATACCACCTACCTTACCCAAGGATATCCTAATTCAAGATATGAATATGGTATGCCTTCCTCCACAAGCCAACCACCACAAACCCCAAGTGTTCAAAATACTTACTTCACATCCACCTAAACCGACCACTTGTATGAGGAGCATGTCAATGTTGCCTCGCAAGTCCCTAATCTTCAAGTTACAACATCAAATGCAACTTGCACCATACCCATGTCCTCTCATCCATCATCATCCACACCTCCATCATCTCTCTTCACCAATATCACCATGTCATCCATTCCTCCATCATCTCACTTAGCCAATATCTCCATGTCATCCATTCCTCCATCATATCACTTAGCCAACATGACCATGTCTAATCATCCATCATCATCAACCCAACAATCATCTCATCCAACCTCAACCCCATCATTCGACACATGGTCAAATCAGGAACTTATGGATACATTAGGGCTCATCAATATATTTCTTTCACAATGAACAAAAGGAAAGAAACCAATTAACACAAACCCTATAACCCAAGGAGTTCCAAATCAACCTCCACTCATCAATCAAAATTTGGCATGGGTCCCCTCAATATTTCATAGTGACCATCCCTAATCCACCACTGCTCCACACATCCACCATACCAATCAACATTACCACAAATAAACAATTCAATACATTCCTCCATCATCATCATCAATCATCCCCATCCTTCAACCATCCATCTTCTCCACATACCCAACCCAATTCATTCCACAACACCATGTTGGTCACACCCCAACATCCATAATCCAGCCCATCAACCAACCACCACCTAATCCAGGGTCCTCACATTCCATCAGAATACCTTAGACTTTAGACAATGCAAAAGCAAATTGATCAATTTATACAAAACTCATCAGGAACAATGAGCCAAAAGCTCACATTAAGCCAATTGATCCATCAACCAATTCATCCATCGATACCATCACCGCCATATCCGATAGATTTTACGATACCAAAATTTGACAAGTTCAAGGGAACTAAGGGTCCCAAAGAGCATGTGAGCTCATTTGTCCACATATGTTTTTGGATTAGTGATTATAATGCTCTCATGCTCCAAACATTTTCTCAAAAACTAGGGGGAAATGCCATGGAATGGTACAATCAATTGCCCACACATAGTATATACACTTTTGATCAATTGATAGATCTATTCTTGGAACGCTTCGCCCTAAATATTAAAAATAAGGTGTCCTTATTAGATATCTATTATTGGAAACAATGGGATGACGAACCTATCTATGATTTTGGAAACCGTTGAAGGGCAGTCATCACAAAGTTGCCATTCTCCCTCCCAATGGAAGAAATTATCAAACATTTTACCAAGAGTTGCTTAAAACCCATTTATTGGATGCTTCAGCTCAATACTTATAGAACATTTGAGGAGACTTTAGCACAAGCTAGTGTTATGTGAAAGGTGAGTGTGGACGAAAAAGGATTAATTGCATTAACATTAAAACTTAGGTTACATAGATTAAATAAGCAGTAAATAACCTATTTGAGAAAGAAAGGGGGAAAGGAGAAATTGGGGGAAAGGAAATATGAATAGAATTCTCTTGCCGCCCAAATGTTGCCGTCCACTGCCGTCCAGGTAAGGTAAAAGGTAAGTTACCTTTACCCAAGGTAAAAAATTTTTTTTTAACCTTTTACTAATGGTAATATTCCAACATTCTCCCCCTTAAAGTTGAGAGGACTAACTATATAGTCTCTCAGCTTTATAAATTGAGCTTTAGCCATGCCTTTGGTAAAGGATGTCCGCTAGATTATCCAAAGTGCTACAATATTGAAGATCAACTGTCTGTTGTTCCACCATATCTCTTATGAAGTGATACTTCATATCAAAATGTTTTGACCTTTTGTGGTGGATCGGATTATATGCCAACTGTATGGCACTAATATTATCACAATTCAGCTTGGTTGGACCAATTTGTTTTTCGCCAATCTCTTCAAGGATTTTCCTCAACCGAGAGGATCCGAGTGCCGGCATGAGTAATGGCTATGTACTCGGCTACGTAGATGATAATGCTACAACATATTACTTCTTGGAACTCCAAGTTATTAGTCTTGATCCTAGACTAAAACAGTTCCCTGATGTAGATTTTCTCGTCATCTATATTACTGCCCCAATCGTTGTCACTATAACCAAATAACTTCACAGAGTTAGACTTGTGGTAATGGATTCCAAAATCCAATGTACCTTTTACATATCGTAAAATTCGTTTGGTTGCTTGTAGATGTAGCTCGGATGGGAATGCCATAAACCATGATACAAGAGAAACAACATACTGTATATCTGGCCTAGTGTTGGTGAGAAACATTAAACTCCCAACCATGCTTCTGAAATTGGTCAAGTCAACTTTTGGTGCTCCATATTCTTTGCTTAGCTGGATTCCATGTCCAGTTGGTGTTGCAGCTGATTTGCACTGCTGCATAGCAAATTTCTTGATCATGTCATGAGCATATTTATTTTGACACATGAAGATCCCATTCTTTGATTGATGTACTTCCATTCCTAGGAAGTATCTCATTAATCCGAGATCCTTCATCTCAAACTGATTCATCATGGAGTTTTTGAAATCCATATTCATTTTATTATTACTACCCATGAATATTAGATCATCCACATATAAACAAACTATGAGGATATCTACTCCATTTTTCAGGTAGTATAGTGTTGGTTCACTCTTGCTTTTTTTGAAACCATATTTGCTGAAATAGCCGTCAATTCGTGAGTACCATGCTCTTGGTGCTTGCTTGAGGCCATAAAGTGCTTTTTTTAATTTATAAACAAGGTTCTCTTTTCTTGGTTCTTGGAAACCTTGAGGTTGTTGAACATACACTTATTCTGTCAGGTATCCATTTAAAAATGCACTTTTCACATCCATGTGTTGAATTTTCCATCCTTTATGGGCTGCCAAGGAAAGAACAGTTCTAATTGTTTCTTGTCGAGCAACTGGAGCAAAGGTTTCCTCATAATCTATTCCATATTTCTTAGTAAAACCTTTAGCTACTAATATTGCCTTGTGCCTTTCAATGCTTCCATCAACATTGAATTTGGTCTTATAGACCCATTTACATCCAACACATTTTTTTCCCTTGGGAAGCTTCACAAGCTCCCAAGTATCATTTTTTTAATTGAGGATATTTCCTCTTCCATAGCATCTTGCTATATATTTTCAGTGCATGATTTTTCATAGCTAGAAGGTTCTAGCTGTGCAGCAGCCAACAAAACATAATTGACTACATCACCTCTTGGTTCATGAGACTCATCATCCCATGACATTTGAAGATTTTCAAGTCTTGACAAAATGTCATCCATCTCACTAGCTTGACTCCTAGTGTATCTTTGTTGGAAATTCCTATCCAACATTTGAGTAGATGGTATGCGCTTTCCTCTATTTGTCTCTTTCCTTTGAGAAACTGAATCAATATCCATCGGGCTTGGAGCGCTTACTGATCTTTGAAATCATTTTGGAGAATTTGGTGGTGCTAACAAAGAAGTCCCTCTTGGACTTGGTGTACCACTTGATGTACTTGATGAAGTTTCCTAATGTGGAATTTGTGGAGGAGGACTTTTTCCACTACTTTTCTTGGGTTGTACCAATGTGGGAGGTACTAATGTAGAACTATCTGAATTACAGTCAAAATCAACAAATTTTTTATGACCCCATTCTCCCCCTTCATCAAAAATTACATCCCTGGAGATAATGATTTTATGTGTCATGGGATTGTACAATCTATACCCTTTGGTTGAATCACAATACCCTACAAAAACACATGCTTGACTCTTTGGATCAAGCTTCTTTCTCTTCTCCTCAGGAATGTGTGCATAAGATAAAGAACCAAATACTCTGAAATGTTTGACATTTGGTTTCTTACCGTACCATCCTTCATAAGGAGTGATACCATCTAAACTAGAAGTCGGACTTCTATTTAGAATATATGCACTTGTTCTCACTGCATCTGCCCAATAGCTGTTTGTGAGATGTTTTGCTTGAAGCATTGTTCTTGCCATTTCAACAAGGGTGTGGTTCTTTCTCTCGACCACACCGTTCTCTATTGTGGGGTATAGGCAGTGGTGAACTGCATTTTTATCCCATTTTGCTTACAATAATGAAGAAATTCATTTGAGGAGTACTCTCCTCCTTTATCAGTGCAAAGACATTTGACATAGTAGTCACTTTGCTTTTCTACATTATTTCTGAAGTCTATGAAGCAATCAAATGCTTCATCTTTGTGTTTCAGAAAATAGAGCCAACACATTCTAGAATAATCATCTATGAATGTTAGAAAATAAGAATTTTTTCCAAGACTTTTTGTTTGCATTGGACCACATATGTCCGAATGTACTAGCTGAAGAGGATAGCTTGCTCTCCATGCTCGACCTTTTGGAAACTTCGTTCTGGAGTGCTTTCCCAAAGCACATGCTTCGCATACCTTTTTATGTTCGGAATTTTTGGTAGTCCTCGTCACCATAGCTTGTGATATTAACATTTTCAAGCTAGCGGAATTGAGGTGACCATATCTCAAGTGCCACAATTCACTTGGATTTGTAATAGCAATGTTTGCAATTTGAGCTCCCCTGGCTCACCAAATTTTAGAGAGAACAACCTATTCTTTGTCATAGGTACTTCTGTGATGACCCGGTTACAATTTTTTTTATATAAGATTGTACATTTGCTTTCATCAAAAACTAATTTGTAATGCTTCTCCATCATTTGGCCAACACTTAACAAATTGTGTTGTAGTTTTGGAGTATAGTATATGTCATTCATATTTTTAAGGCCTTCTTTTGTTGGAACTGCCATAGCTCCAATGCCTTCAACTTGCAAAGATTTATTATCCCCTAACTTAACATGAGATTTGTAATTTGAATCTAATGTAGCAAAGAGATTTTCTTTGCCACTCATGTGGTTGGAGCAACCAGTATCCAAAATCCATGTATCATTTAGATTTTGATCTGGCTATCCATAAGAGAGAAAAAGGTTTGATGGACCTTCTTCTTCTCCGTAGAATGAGCCATATTGACTGCTTTGATCTTTTGAAGACTTTGACCAGCAGTCACGAGCGAAGTGACCTTGTTTCCCACAATTGAAACAAGCTGTTTTAGTCTTGTTACTTCCTCGTCCTTGATTTCCACGGGCTGCATTGCCTCTTTGGTTATGATTGGCTCCTCTGTTTTGATTTCCACCTCTGTTTTGATTACCTCCTCTGTAGGAGTTTCTTTGGCTCTTGCCTCTTTGTTGTTGTCCTCTGCCTCGACCTCTTCCTTGTTCTCGTCTTGTAGTTTCATTCGAAGTGAAGGCTTTGTCATCACCTCCATAGCTTTTTGAAGGGGCTCCTTGAAGTCGCTCTTCATGTGATGTTAATGATCCAATCAAACTATCAAATGTAAGAGTAGAAAGGTCTTTGGATTCTTCAATTATGATAGCAATGTGATTCCACTTAGGAAGAAGTGTTCACAACACTTTCTTCACAATTGTTTCATTTTTTGTGTCTTCACCTAAAGTTTGCATCATATCAACTACTGCTTTGACTCGTACACAGTAGTCTCCAACTCTTTCATTTTCCTTCATTCTGAGATTTTCAAAATCTCTTTTCAAAGTCTGAAGCCTGACTTGCTTTACTTTATCACTTCCTTGGAATCCTTCTTTCAAGGCATTCCATGCATCTGTAGCAGTTAAGTAAGATGCAATTCTAGGAAAGATACTAGGATCTAATGCTGATTGAAGATGGTATAAGGCAAAAGAATTATTTTTTTGTGCATCTTTGTAGATCTTCTTATCATTTGCACTTAAAGTAGTCCAATCTGTTGGAGCAATGTATCCGTCTTCAATAATATCCCATAGTCCTTTTCCAATGAGTAATGTCCTCATCTTGATGGACCAATACTCATAATTATCCCCACTGAATTCGAGAATTGGTAGATTATTATGTGATCCCATAATTATCTACTAAAACAAGAAACCTCTCTTTTATAGTCTTATTGCAAAAAGACTTTACAAACTATCAAGCCTCGCTTGATTTACAATCATAAACAACTCACACTTGTTGTTCAGCAATTACAAAATTGTCAACGATTTGTTCATCATCGTCATTGATCAATATTATTTCAGGAGAAGGAGGTTGAAGGATTTCAACTGAATTACTATAATGAGTATATTCGGATCCTTGTGAAGCAATTGCAACTGTGTCGGATTGTTCAAATCTGCTGCCAAAGGAGTTATCTTCTGAATCTACTTTGTATCCTTCATCGGGATTTCTCTGGTGTGCAATAACCGCGTTTTGCAACTGTGAAAAAACTGTATTAAGTCCTAGTGTTTTCACGTGCCTATCAAAGTTTTCAGGGTTTGTTTTCAATAACAACTTGCAGAGGGCATGATAACATCCATCCGATCTTATCATTTAAGAAAATTTCCCAGAAATTTTCTTTTACAAAGATTTCCTCTTAGGAAATAATAAAAAAAAAATTAACTTTCAAAGTTTTTTTTTTTTAAAAAAACTTTACAATTATTTCCTCTCAGGAAATTTCTATCAACTTTGAAAAAAAAAAAAATTATAAAAAACTAATGAACAGATATTTCCTCTTAGGAAATTACACACAAAAAAAATTATTATTTTTTTTAAATTTAAACTATTCCTTAGTTTTTAATTTTAATTATCTATTGACCCCGCCGAGAGTCGATCCTGTGACCTCGCGGGTGTCAGGGCTGAGGGTAGCCGCTGCGCTATCGGGCTGATCCGGGAGCAATGCGTGCTCCCCGCCCTTTAGCTTCCATGTCGAGCGCGAAGCTAATGTTGGCTTCGCGCTTCGGTGCGAAGCTTGATTTTACTTGGGACTTTAGTCCCACATCGCCCGTAGGGCAATGTAAAAGCTCTTTAAAAAGAGCTAAGCACATAAAGTGCTTTGACTGCCTGTGGGCAGTCACTAACGCCATAGGATCCTTTTGCCATCGATGCACGCGTGGATCGCCACATCACCACTCCTCGGGCCGTGCACCAGTGCCATGTCACCACACCTCATGGATCACCATGTCACCACTCCTCGGGTCGTGCACCAACGCCACGTCACCACACCTCGGGCCATGTGCCAGTCACACGTCACTACGCATCATGCCATGTCAATCTCATGCCTCGAGAATCATGCGCCACATCAATAGCGCCTTGGGAATCATGCGGATCTGCTGCTCCTGCAGGCCGCTTCGTACAGCTCCTCCAGTGCCTCGAGAAACATGTCGGACTGCTGCTACGGGCCGCCTCAGGATCTGTGCCGCCTCGGCTCCTACAGGCTACCTCGGGATTTGTGCCATTGCCTCGAACTGTGGGCCCCATCGCCTCAGAAATCGTGCCGCTCTGATACCAAATGTGAAAGGTAAGTGTGGACGAAAAAGGATTAATTGCATTAACATTAAAACTTAGGTTACATAGATTAAATAGGCAGTAAATAACCTATTTGAGAAAGAAAGGGGGAAAGGAGAAATTGGGGGAAAGGAAAGATGAATAGAATTCTCTTGCCGCCCAAATGTTGTCGTCCACTGCCGTCCAGGTAAGGTAAAAGGTAAGTTACCTTTACCCAAGGTAAAAAATTTTTTTTTAACCTTTTACTAATGGTAATATTCCAACATGTTATTGAGGAGATAAAAATCCAAGAGGGTGTCATTAAGCATAAAAAGAAAGAATGGCAAAACAAGGGCCAATACCGAAATAATCAATCTGGCAAAAACAAATATACACAAGCCTCAACAGCTAACACAACAAACCAAGTCAATCAAGTGGTGATGAGCCAGCCCGTAGTGGCCCAAAAACCGGTGCAACAACAAATTTCCTATCATGCGGTCCCATCAGTAACCCAAGCACCAACAATACAAAACACAACGCCAACTTTGGAACAACCTACCCACCACCAATTTAATCACCCACAAAGACAATACACTCCGTTAAATGAGTCATATTCATCCATGTTTAGAAGGTTGTATGAAACCAATAAATTAGCCTTGCCAGAAATTAAGCCCGATGATCCCACCAAAAGGTCTAAGGGTTATATAGAGCACTTGTTTTGCTCATACCATCAACAAAAAGGACATGATATCAATTCCTACCACATGTTCAAAAACATAGTGCAAGACCTTATAGACTTAGGGGCCATTAACGTGGATAACCCCTTAGCTCCACAAAATAAAAATTTAGGCATATATCATACACCTCTACCTAACCATGGGGAGGTTCAATACAATGTAGGGGGTAACAATCAACAAGCACCTCCTAACCAAGTAAATCATGTCCAACAATATCAAAAATTTGTAGGAGCGATCCATGTGGTCACTAAAGGGAAAAAGGCAAAATCAACAAAATATTCAACAACCTTCAAACCCACCTCCCATCCAAACATAACAAAATCCATCTCCGCCAATCAATCTATCCAATTCATCCAATCCACCTATCCTTTGTCCAATAAGGCCAGTGGTAACCGTAACCAGCTGGTTAACCACTAGGTTGAAAATGGCATTGACCAAAATTTTTGTATATAATCTCATTCAACAATCCCCTAGGCATAGAGAAGCTTTAATGGAAATACTCAAGTCAATTGAGTTAGAATCCCAAGAGTCTAATGCATTTAACAATTTTGTAGGGAGTGTTAGAACGTGCATGGAACCATCAATCATCTTCTATGACTTTGAGATAAATCCAATGAGTTCAGAATCGATGGACCCTCCATTACACATAATGGCCTTAATAGATAGAAAGTCATTCAAAAGAGTATTAATCAATACCAGCTCGTCAATCAATATTATTACTACTGCTGCTCTTATCCACCTCAACTTACCTCCATCCCACATTTCCAAATCATCAGTCACCCTCAAAGCATTTAACAATGCTTTGTGTACCACAGTTGGCACTATTGTTTTACCTATAAAGGTAGGGGCCATAATGTTGCACACCATGTTTCACATCTTGGAAGGTGCCATGGCGTATAATATACTCCTTGGTAGACCTTGGATGAGGGAAATGAAATGTGTTCCATCAATTCTCCACCAATGCTTGAAATACGTTCATGATGGACAAGTCCATTGCATCCCCGCAGATGTTGAACCTTTTAAGTATTGTAATTTCATTTCAAATCCTTATGAATCCATGTTACCTTCCACCCATTTATTCTTGGTACCATCATAGAATACATCCATGTCATCCCTCAATCCATCTTCTTCTTCTAATACACCTCCATATTCTTCTAAGGCTCCCATCATAGAGGAGCTACCCATCACATCACCTTCTCAAACATCCAATTTTTCTTGTACATGTAATTACAGATAAGCTTCTATTAACACATTTTACATCACAAAAATGTCTTCCACTACAACCACTTCTTCTATTCCATCACATCATCCCACACCACCATATCATCACGTCACGCCGCCATCCAATCCAACTCCATCAACCGATGTGTCACAAGTCAAACTTTTCGATTGCGACATATTTAACTCCCTGCCATACACAACAAATCTAGAGCCATCCAAGCCTTCACCATACACGTCATCAAACCAAGTCAAAGTCCACATCACCAATCCTATTATAGGTGAATATGTGGTCCAATACATCATCATCACCCCTTTAGCCATTCCAACAACCAAGGATTTTGGATGTCCCAAAGACCGTTCTATATCCATAGTGTAGACACCAAAACAACACCAATCCGATTATGTGACAACAAGCGCTGATCGCATTGACACACACAGCCCCTAGGGCAGCCCCCGGAGGTTAAAAAGTGGTCCTAACCACTTCCAAAAGCAGTTTTAGAGGTCAGAGGTCAATTTGGCACCTTTTTGGCACTTTGCTCTCTGCTCGTCCCACCCCGGGATGAATACAAACTATCATTCGTCCCACCCAGGGACGAATAGCAGCATTCGCCCTAGGGTGAGGCGAATAGCAAGTTTGACTGGCAAAAAGTCAAACCTCGGTAACTCCGCCAGTTAACTGAGGCTTCAGGCCATGCAATTGCGAGGAATAGATTTTATTCAAGAAGAGAGACTTCAGTCATGCATGTATTTATTTTAGAAACCTCATGCAAGGAGATTCTAAATCAGGGAACTAGCTTTTCTCTGAAAATAGGACAGTTAACTCAAGTGGCGCCCTCGCATGCGCAATTCAAACAAGAGGACCCTAAGGTCTATAAATTGGGGAGTTTTCCCACCCAAAATATATACAGAGAAGGAGCATTTGAGCAATGAAGTGCTGCCAATTTACATACCTACTTGCGATTTGTGCTTTTACATCCTTAATCTCTCATTCGAAAGGGAGGTTATTGGGTGACTATTAGAAGCGCGAATCCGGACCCAAAACCCAATTTTTGGCCACAAAAATTCCCAAAATTTGTCGACAACACCCCATAACCAGTTTTGGACCCATCCCAAGTGGATTGGTGCCGAAACAATGCCTCAAACGGTGGGCGTCCTGCCCCCGGGCGCTCCCCAATCTATCACAGTAAAATTCGCCCCCCCCCGGGATGAATAGAAATCTGTGATAGATTTCTCTGGTTTTTCTTTTGCATTTGATTCTAGATAGGTTAAATAGGTTATAGTTCAAATTTCATTTCATTCTGAGCAATTTTGACCAGGTTTCTGTCATTTCCCGCTTTCACTAACTTGCAGATGGCACCAGCAAAATTTGGGTTCTAGAGGCCAAATTGGAGAAATATGACCATCTGGGTCTTCCCAAAACACCCCCAATTAGCTAACCCCAACTTTGCAGGTCATTTGGAGCTTCCTAAGTAGGACATTGAAGAGGGTGCTTTCTGACAGGTTATTGTAGGTGAATTCGTCCCACCCTGGAGCGAATACAAATCTGTAAGGAATTTCTAGACTGTTCTTTTTGCAGTGGTCTTATTTTGACATATTTATGCTACTATGAAATTTTTAGGTCGATCCGAGGTCATTTCATTATCGTTTTAATATTTTCATGCATTTATTGACAGTAGACCTTGGGAAATACATGCTTCATTCTGTCCGTAGGTGCTACTAATATTTTTTGTTTCTTTGAATGTAGGTTTCGATAGCAGAGGAGCAGGAAAGAGCAAAGAATCATATATGCAAGCGGCGGCAACGTTTTGGTCCGCCCATCTTACATGTGGGCACGCGGAAGAAGGATTGTGATCCATGGATGTTGTGACAAGAAACACATTTGACGCTCCTATCCCCTAAAAAGGAAGGAGACGTATTGTAACACATTTTGAAAAGCATATCAATAAAGAGATTACGATATTTCATATTGCTTTTATCTTGTGTCAATTTGCATATGTCCTTTCTTGTTCTTTCTTGTGGCATATTCCTTTTTGTTTCCGTATCCTCGTGCTTTCAGTGGCGATCACGGTGGGACCTCTGTCCCTTGATTTTTAAGATTAAAATTCTGATTAAAGTTGCTTGTTTTGTTTCTTACAGGTACCAAGTTTTCAAACGCTAGACTGTTTCAGGCAGAAATTCAGAGACATCCGATTTAGGCAGAGAAGAGGTAGGGGTTTTAAACACCCTCTGTCAATTTTTTGTTTTCTATTTTTTTGTTCTCTGATTTTTGTTTGCATAGGAGAGTTTAGAGGCTTGCTTGTTTCAATTTTGCAACTTAAAAATAACCCCACACACCACGTGGTATTTTAAACACAAGGAGTTGGTCGTAAAACCCCAACCCTTGAGCAAGACCAACGGTGGATTTCATCATCACCTTGGCTTGAGATATTGCATCCATAACCCCGATCGCGATTGTTGCTAGACGTAAATCCTGACGAAAGCTGACCAAGTGTAGTTTGGGGTGATTCCCAATGCATGAGGATAAGTCTTCTATGGTAGGTGTCATAAATAGAGTGATTCCCCTTTCGTACCGCCTATGTTCCACGTATCATCTGCTCTCACGTACCTATAGTCTCCCTCACGTAAGGGCGGGTATATAGAGAGGTTGGTATATCGGTCCGACAATGGTATATTGAAGGGGCGACCATTTTGGGAGTCATAAGAGCCTTCATAATTGCATTTAAACGTTTGTTCAAAAAGCTTTCAAAACAACATCAAAATACACTAAACCAGATTTTAGGGCACACTTTTAAATCTTTAAACGAGATAATCATTGCATTGATTGTGTGTTTTCTTTCTGTTTAAGTGTAGCGTAAAAAATCCTAAAAAAATAAAAAAAATATATTCATCTTTAGGAGCACATCACCATGGTGTTTACTCGTAGCCGAGCCCAATCACGGGCAAGCGCTGTAGAAAGTGCACCAAGGGGGACAAGTCACCTCCGATATAGTCCTGAGGACTTAGCCATCCCGCCTTGGCGGCAAGGCACCCAAGAGAGTCCCCATCATGCCATAACAGAACAGGACTATAGAGGCACCTCTTTGAGGGGCACCCCCACTCAGCATAGGTCCTTTCAAGAGGAGAACCTACACGTAGATCTTAACGTAGACAGGAGACCTCCCTTAGACACTCATTATGAGTGGCCTAGTGATGAAGTGTTAGAGCAACGAAGGGTCCACAAGGAGGGGCCACATGATTTCTTCATCCCTCCTTTGCCCCGTATTACTATTAGAGACACTAGGCAGTATCCAGAGTATCAGGCTCTCCAAGCGGGGCAAGACAATTTTACCTGCACCTTTTACCCATACGAAAGAGAGTACGAGGAAGATCACTACGTTCCTCAAGAGCAGTACACAACACGGGAACGATGCACGTCCGCACCCACAATGTATCAGGATCATTCATTAAGGCCAGAGCCTCAAGTGAATGTCGCTAACCTCGACAGAGGGAAGCAGCCCATAGGGATCTTGGATCACCATGATCGAGAAATACATGTAGGGGAGGCATCTAGGCTTCCTAAACAAGAGACGGTAGAACAAATTGACTTGGCGATTGCCAAACATGCCTCCCGCCAAGCGCAAATCGCACAGCTTAGGCAAGATCAAGAACAGTTAGAGCATCTTTGTCGGCTTAACAAAGAGCGCATTCAACGTCAGACGGCCGAATTGCTTCATAACAAGGTGCCTATGAAGGGTCCAATCCCTCGCGTGCATAAAGAAGAAGTGTATGAGAGGCAGGACCCCTTGGTACGAGAGAGGTCCACGTGACCTTATCGAGCACTGCCTTCGAGACCTCCTAGACCTGAGCGGGAGGCCACTCCCAGAAACAATGATGGGCACCCTCCGCGGGCACCCACCTATGCTTATAGAACTCGGCCAGCCACTCCTTAGGAAGCCTATGAGGAGTATGAATGAGAAGAAGAGCGGGCTGAAATGCTCTATCAAGGTAGAGGGGGTGCTAGCCAGCTACCTCTCAATAGGCCTCAAGTTCCTCGTAATCCACAATGGGAGCAAACTAAGGAGGAAGAAATTAAATCCTCTGATGCATATAAAGTGTTGTTAGAGCGCTTAGAATCTATGGAGATCAAGACTTCTGGGCCCCAAAAGCCTACTTTACGCCAACTCCGTAGTCATCCTGTGCATCCGTCAGTGTCGGCACCTCCATACCCCGAACACTTTAAGCTGCCCTAGTTGGCACTCTTTAGAGGGGAGGAAGATGCCCAAGAGCATGTGACTCATTTCCTGAGCCAATGCTTTGGCATTTAGGACAACGATGCTTTGCTATTAAGAACATTTATAACCACATTCGTAGGCCCTGCCTCGGATTGGTTTACTCAATTACCAAAGCACAACATCTATAACTTAGATCAGCTAGTGGACGCATTCCTAGAACGTTTCACTTTCAACACAAAGAAAAAGGCGTCACTAAGCGATCTAGCTAGCCTCAAGCAGTATGAGGAGGAATCTATGGCGGCATATGGGAACCGATGGAGGATGTTGCTTTCAAAGCTACCCTACCTCCCTCCTATGTCTGACTTGACCCAAATGTTCTCCAAAAGCTGTTTGAGATCAATCTCCGTGCTATTGCAGCTGCAGCAATATGCCAGTTTAGAAGAAGCACTAGCGCAAGCCAGAATCATCGAGGAGATTAAGATACAGGATGGCGAGATCGCCAAACCTAAGAAAAAAGAATGGAAAAAGAACACTAAACCAGGGACCACGCAACCGAAACCTGTTGCGGTTAATCAGGTTGCCATCAACGTCCCTAAGCCGACACAAGCAACACAACCTCAAAAGGCTAACTATCAGGCGGTGCCTCCTAACAACTATGAGAGAGAAAACCAAAGGCAGGAGCAAAATTAGCAGCGTCGCCCTAGGTGACAATTTACTCCTTACACAGAGTCCAGGGATTCTCTGTTTGACCGCTTGTCAGCGGCGAACTTGATCAACCTTCCAGAGATTCAAACTATAGACCCCAATGCACCGAAGCCTAAGGGATACCGAGAGGATTTGTACTGTAGGTTCCACAGGCGTAAGGGACATGATCTTAACGCATGTTGGAAGTTCAAAGGTTTGGTACAAGATCTCATTGACGACAAGACATTGGTGGTGGACAACCCCGTAGCGCCAAACAACCAACATATGGGAGTATTCAAAGACCCCTTGCCTGCCCATGAGGCGCCGACAAAACCTCTTCAAGTTAATGAGGTGCAACAGAATTGTCCTATGCAGGGATATGTAGGGATGATAAGCATAGTGACTAGGAACAAGAGATACCCAGGAGCTACCCCGCGGCAGCCACAAGAGAGGTTCCATCGACGTCACAACCGCAACAACCCCCTACGCAACTTCCCCCGCCTAGACCGGTGGCTACGATTTGGACTAGACTTACCCAAAGTCTAAGGACCACATCGGCTAGGCTCTCCATATACGAGCTAATTCAACAATCAGCGCCCCATCGGGAAGCTCTAATGGAGATTTTAAAAGCTATCGAGCTGCAGCCCCACGAAGCGAACTCTTTCAACAATTTTGTGGGGCATGTCAAACAATGTACAAAACCAGTCATCACCTTTAGAGAAGATGAATTGAAAGCGATGACTAGTGATGTGGCGGATCCACCCCTACACGTTATCGCACGGGTCAACGGGATTCCGTATAAGAGAGTGTTGGTGGACACTGGCTCGTCCAGTAATATCATCACTACAATAGCGTTGAAACATTTGAAGTTGCCAGCATCTCACATTGTGGCCTCTACTTACACACTGCGAGCATTCAACGATGCAATCTGCTCGATAGTGGGCACAATTGTCCTACCCATCCAAGTGGGACAAAAGACTATTCATACATTGTGCCACATCTTGGAAGGCGAGATGGCTTATAATATCTTACTGGGCCGACCTTGGATCAGGGACATGAAGTGTGTCCCTTCAATAGCTCATCAGTGCTCGAAGTATACATTTGAAGGACAGGTGCATGTAGTCCCGGTGGACTTGGAGCCTTTCAAATACTGCAATACAGTGCAATTCATGCCGCAATCGAACCTTCCCTCAACACATGTGGATTTTCAGTTGAATCCATCTCAACAGGGTCCGATTCCGTAGGCATCTCCAATGATTAATCCATCGAGCCCTCAGCCGGGTCCATCTTCTTTCGCTAGTCCTTCAACAACGATGCCACCTACGGTGGCCACATCCAAGGACAAGGGAAAGAAACCCATAGAAGAGGAGCCACCTCTCGTCTCAACCATCTCGATAGAAGAGATGCCTAGCAGAATGGAAGTCGAGATGCCTAGTTCGCCCCACATGGAGTGGACTCAGGAAGGACTCCCATTCGCTCCCCCTCAACCACCAATGATCACCATTGAAATGGCCAGCACGGGCCTGGGGGAGTATCTAGTGAGGAACATTGTAGCAACGCCCACGCTTGAGTCCATGCAGGATATGGGGCGACCTCGACTCCCCATTGGCTCTGTGGTTCCTCTAGGCTACCCACCCAATCAGACAAACTTTGTTTATGGGGGCCTGGATAATGGCGTTGAGATTTGTATGCAAGAAGACGAAGACGAAGAACCCTTTGCTGAGGATGTCAACTATCTGTCCAACCCAAACTTTGCTTTGAGGTATCTTGGCCAATGCAATTGGCACGGATATGGGTTGGGCCGGTATGAGCAAGGAGTGCGTGTTCTTTGCCAACCAAGATACCAAATGCCATATGACAAGTCGGGAGTAGGGTTCAACCACCCCTTGCCCCTAGACATCTTGGTGGAGAACATGCAAGGCCTAGGGATAGGCAACAAGGATGGGTTGGCATTAGATCCATATGCCAATCCTCACACAACATATACATTGGGGGATTATCACCCATTGTTAACAACCAACCTTGTTGACCATAACAACCCTTTCCCTTCGGCCGAACAAGGAGAAAATTCATGGACTCCCCTACAAGAGGGATATGGACAAGACCAAGAAGGGTCTTCGAAAGATGAGTCGGAATACGAGGTAGCACCTTGGGATCCTTTTGAGTATGACATCAATCATTCACAAGTACATCCCATGGATGATTATCAGGAAAGCTTCATGACAATGTTCCCTTTAGGTGCTCCAATTGAGCATATGCCCTTTCAAGAGAATCAGGTCCCCCCGTAGAGAGCGGAACAACCTCGATGGGACCACATTAATTTGCTCGAGCAAGATGAGACTCCTATGTCGCAAGCAGCTATTGGAGCCAACGAAGGCCTTTGGATCTCTGACAGTGACTACGAAGATGAAACTGAGATGGCTTATCTCAATCATATGCGACAGATGCAACAACAATACCCCTTGGACATAGATGACATGTTTGAACATTTACACATAGGTCCAAGACATAGGTGGCACCTCAACCCGACGTAGTTATAGCAATTACTGCACCCGCCACTCTAGGTACACAGAGAGCATCTTCCACCTGGAGACCCTATCAAATCATCAGTGCCTAGGGCAGATCTTGTCCTCTTATATGCACATAGGGCTGATCCATTTGTGCCAGTGCCCACAGAGCCAGATCCAAAGCACAAAGATCATCTAGGATGTCCGAGCAGCCACACCCATGGTAATGGAGACCACAATCATTTCATCAACCTGATATCCATTGATTTAATCGCCCCCATCCATAATCCAGCCAACCCAACACGGTCATTGCATCTAGACATAGAGGCTATAGATTGGGATCGTGCTGACACACCACCATCCCCATCAGAGTACTGGCCTTGCGATGGGATGTTTCATTTCACTCCAGGACAGACTCAGGATGTCTTCCATGTCTGAAGAGGAACCTGACGTTCCTAACGATGATCTTAATTCAGCAAACGATATCCACCTGATCCCAACTCCACACCAGTTGGAGGACGGATCCCACATGTCAGTCGAGGAGACGACTGACGTAGACATCAGCTCGGATCCAATGAATCCATAGATTATCCAGCTGGGGGTACTTCTATCCCCCAAAGAGCAAGCCGACTACATTAACCAAAAAGCTCCAAGGATTCCCGCAATCACTTGGTCAACCCCCAAATGCCCCAAAGGGGTCCATAAACCCTTTGGTCAACCCAAAAGCTCCAAAGATTTTTGTAATCTCTTGGTCAACCTAAAAAGCTCCAAGGATTTCCGTAATCTCTTGGTCAACCTAAAAAGCTCCAAGGATTTCCGTAATCTCTTGGTCAACCTAAAAAGCTCCAAGGATTTCCGTAATCTCTTGGTCAACCTAAAAAGCTCCAAGGATTTTCGTAATCTCTTGGTCAACCTAAAAAGCTCCAAGGATTTTCGTAATCTCTTGGTCAACCTAAAAAGCTCCAAGGATTTTTGTAATCTCTTGGTCAACCCAAAAGCTCTAGGGATTCCTAGAATCACTTGGTCAACCCAAAATGCCCCAAAGGTGTCCATAAACCCTTTGGTCAACCCAAAATGCCCCATAGGTATCTATAAACCCTTGGGTCAAACCAAAAGCTCCAAGGATTTCTGCAATCGCTTGGTCAACCTAAAACGCCCCAAAGGTATCCATAAACCCTTTGGTCAAACCAAATGCCCCAAAGGTGTCCATAAACCCTTTGGTCAATACAAAAGCTCCAAGGGTGCCCATAACCGCTTGGTCAAAAATAAATATTCAAAAACAAACAAAAACAATAAAATCACTCAAAAATAACAAAAAAAAAATTGCATTTCAATTCCATGCATACTCATAAAAATCAAAATACAAAAATATAAGTGCATTAGGCATCGCATCCATACATTGCATATTTGCTAAGTCATCCAAGTCACAAGCACCATAGAATGTCATTACTTGGCAATTCCATTATTTTCCCCATCAAATCCATTTCACAAACGCATACATCCAGCATAACACCATCGCCATTTTTTAGCATTAGTCAGTTGTCTCCTAATGTATATAGGGTTTTCGTCATTCAGTTGTCTTTAAATTGCTAGCCAAATACTGTACAAAGTTAAACAACTTTTACACGGGAAAGTTTTACTTGGATCATACCTTGTTACGTAGCATCCCAACACAATTAAAACACATAAAATAATTCCTAAGTTGTGTGAACGCGAGAGAAACCTACAAAGCAGTCTTGGGTACCATAGGTGAACGATTAGCCTGTTCATCCCCCTATGCGAATGGTTCAAGAGTGTTGAGAATTGACAAAAGGACAAGCTCTTCCCCATCAATTCCACCTAATAAATAGTGGTTTTCACCACTACCCAAATCCCAATCACTATTGGTCCCTAAGGTTGTAAGGATTCGTACTACACGTCCCTGCCAAGGATGGGTAGTCATCCCCAAGACCTAAAAGGATCGATGCCATTCAATAACACAATTCCCACAAGCCATCATTACACTCACCTTTGGTCTCAAAGTTGTAAGGATTCGTACTACACGTCCCTGCCAAGGATGGGTAGTCATCCCCAAGGCCCAAAAGATCAATGCCCTTACTTCATAATCTCCATCATCCCCTTTGGTCTCAAAGTTGTAAGGATTCATACTACACGTCCCTGCTAAGGATGGGTAGTCATCCCCAAGGCCCAAAAGATCAATGCCCTTACTTCATAATTTCCATCATCCCCAAGGCCCAAAAGATCAATGCCCTTACTTCATAATCTCCATCATCCCATTTGGTCTCAAAGTTGTAAGGATTCGTACTACACGTCCCTACTAAGGATGGGTAGTCATCCCCAAGGCCCAAAAGATCAATGCCCTTACTTCATAATCTCCATCATCCCCTTTGGTTCCCAAAGTCATAAGGATTCATACTACACGTCCCTGCTAAGGATGGGTAGTCATCCCCAAGGCCTAAACGAATCAATGCCATTCATACGCCACAACCTTACAAAGCTCAAAATACAAAATCAAGTAACAGTGGTTCTCACCACTAGTCAAAATCCTTGCTCAAAAAAAAAAAAAAACAAAGAGACAAATAAACAGTGATTTTCATCACTATATATCCGAGCAAGTATCCTGAACCATTGAGCCAACAAACAACCTGAACTTGAATCCCTAGAAATTATCAGCATTCGAAAACCATCTAGGTGATCCTCATTACAGGTTTGGTGGACAACCTACCTGGCAATGGCGGTATCCTACTCGCATGACGATATGTCTGTCACATTAGCTTTGCGTGTGAGCAGACCAATGTTTGCATGTGGATGAGCTAGCTTATGGTACCTTAGATTGTCCCATGGATTAATCTTGCTAAATACAACAACGGAGTTAGTGGAGCTAGTTAGGTGATCCTCAAGTACAGGTTTGGTTGATAGCCTATCCGGCACTGGCGGTATCCCGACAAATACCACATAAACGAACTCAATTGCACACACAGGGATGTGAAATAACTTGGTTAACCTCCAAGTCGGATTTATACCTTGTTCAAAAGTCTTGCGAGATAAATGTATAGTCTTGGCTAGTTAGTTAAAATATCTGAATCTCAGAAAAACTTAACTACATTTTAAAAACAACTGGTCCATTTCATTCCATACATCACCATCAAAAAAAAAATGCAAAATACAAAAACAAAGTTGTCACATGCAACGTCATTCCACAAAGTCATCCCATAAGTACAACAAGCCGGTCAAATCTTGTACAATCTATGGTGCCATCGACAAGTTATCAACAACTCATTTCATTCATTCCATATGCATACATCATATAATTAGCAACATCACAATCATCAATCCCACATGCATACATCATCATAAACAAACATGTTCAAAAAAAGCAAACAAATGCACAAAAATGCACAAAAAAAGAGCAATAAAATTGTCCAATGAGAGTGCTTTTGCACTTGACATTTCGGGCATGCAAAACAGATGTCGGGGTCACAAATCCTTGCTATCCTACTCCCTAAGAAGGCTACCATAGCCGGACCGCTCCACGGGAGGATGGATTTTTGAGAATTTCATCCCTAAACGGCGTCGCAAAATGGGTCAAAACCCAACCAAAAATAGCAATAACATTGCCGAACGAAGGCGCTTTTGCACCTGACATTCTTGGCATCCAAAACAGATGTTGGGGTTACAAATTTTCATTATCCTACTCCCTAAGAAGGCTACCATAGCCGGACCACTCCACGGGAGAACGAATTTTTGTCAATTTCAGCTCCAAATTGCGTCACAAAAAGGGTTAAAACCCACCAAAAATAGGTCAGAATGTTCGAAAACTGCTTTCGCATTCAATGATAAACAACTGCAGGCACCCTTACCTAAGTCATCTTGGGTCAAGTGACTCGTCGCTTTTCTCATGTCGGTCATTCCCTCATCGATTCTTCGCTTGAGGGGGTAGTCACACTTAGTCGCCAATCAACAACAACATACCCAATCAAGGAAATGACACACATTCAAAGGATCATTGACAAAGACAATCACGCCCCTACTTGGGGCAGCAAACAAGCAACAATCACAAGCTGATCAAACACTTGGCATTCGTGAATCATGAACTCAAGGTTCCCATAGACAAAAGGTTGTGCCCTTTGCCTATTCATGACTGATCAATGTCCAAGTTCAAGTAACACCTCACCGAACAAGGTTAACACTTGAATTAAGTTCCTTAGCTCGTCAGAAGCAAGGATTCAAGAATGCGTGCCCTTTCCATACTTGGGGCATCAAGAGTTGGTTAGGTTACTAAGAAACCCTAATCATTAGTGCTTTGGTTATCTATTTTTGCTCGGTGCTGTGCCTTGCATAACGCTTCCCAAAAAGGGGCATCTGTAGACACCAAAACAACACCAATCCGATTATGTGACAACAAGCGCTGATCGCATTGACACACACAGCCCCTAGGGCAGCCCCCGGAGGTTAAACAGTGGTCCTAACCACTTCCAAAAGTAGTTTTAGAGGTCAAGGGTCAATTTGGCACCTTTTTGGCACTTTGCTCTCTGCTCGTCCCACCCCGGGACGAATACAAACTGTCATTCGTCCCACCCAGGGACGAATAGCATCATTCACCCCAGGGTGAGGCGAATAGAAAGTTTGACTGGCAAAAAAGTCAAACCTCGGTAACTCCGCCAGTTAATTGAGGCTTCAGGCCATGCAATTGCGAGGAATAGCTTTTATTCAAGAAGAGAGACTTCAGTCATGCATGTCTTTATTTTAGAAACCTCATGCAAGGAGATTCTAAATTAGGGAACTAGCTTTTCTCTGAAAATAGGACAATTAACTCAAGTGGCGCCCTCGCATGCGCAATTCAAACAAGAAGACCCTAAGGTCTATAAATTGGGGAGTTTTCCCACCCAAAAGATATATAGAGAAGGAGCATTTGAGCAACGAAGTGCTGCCAATTTACATACCTACTTGCGATTTGTGCTTTTACATCCTTAATCTCTCATTCGAAAGGGAGGTTATTGGGCGACTATTAGAAGCGCGAATCCGGACCCAAAACCTGATTTTTGGCCACAAAAATTCCCAAAATTTGTTGACAACACCCCATAACCAGTTTTGGACCCATCCCAAGTGGATTGGTGCTGAAACAGTGCCTCAAACGATGGGCGTCCTGCCCCCGGGTGCTCCCCAATCTATCACGAGTAAAATTCACCCCACCCCGGGACGAATAGAAATCTGTGATAGATTTCTTTGGTTTTTCTTTTGCATTTGATTCTAGATAGGTTAAATAGGTTACAGTTCAAATTTCATTTCATTCTGAGCAATTTTGACCAGGTTTCTGTCATTTCTCGCTTTCACTAACTTGCAGATGGCACCAGAAAAATCTGGGTTCTAGAGGCCAAATTGGAGAAATATGACCATCTGGGTCTTCCCAAAACACCCCCAATTAGCTAACCCCAACTTTGTAGGTCATTTGGAGCTTCCTAAGCAGGACATTGAAGAGGGTGCTTTCTGACAGGTTATTGTAGGTGAATTCGTCCCACCCTGGAGTGAATACAAATCTGTAAGGAATTTCCAGACTGTTCTTTTTGCAATGGTCTTATTTTGACATATTTATGCTACTATGAAATTTTTAGGTCGATCCGAGGTCATTTCATTATCGTTTTAATATTTTCATGCATTTACTGACAGTAGACCTTGGGAAATACATGCTTCATTCTGTCCGCAGGTGCTACTAATATTTTCTATTTCTTTGAACATAGGTTTCCAACAGTAGAGGAGCAGGAAAGAGCAAAGAATCATATATGCAAGTGGCGGTGACATTTTGGTCCGCCCATCTTACATGTGGGCACGCGGAAGAAGGATTGTGATCCATGGATGTTGTGACAAGAAACACATTTGACGCTCCTATCCCCTAAAAAGGAAGGAGACGTATTGTAACACATTTTGAAAAGCGTATCAATAAAGATATTACGATATTTCATATTGCTTTTATCTTGTGTCAATTTGCATATGTCCTTTCTTGTTCTTTCTTGTGGCATATTCCTTTTTGTTTCCGTATCCTCGTGCTTTCACATAGGTGTTGTCTATGACATGAGTGCCGCTCCAAATAAAATTAACTTTATTTATGGAGGATTGGATCGCTCAACTGGGGTAAACCCACCCAAAGAACCAAAAGAGCCTAGGCATGCCAATATACCTAACGTAGAATAGTTTCTAGCCAGATACTTTAACATGTTCCATTGGCAAGGTCAAGGTCTAGGTTCCCATGAACAAGGAATGCATGATATCCTATATGTCCCATATAGATGTGCCCATGATCATTCTGGATTAGGCTATACCCCATTGTCCTCCAGTACTTCTCTTTAGAAAGCCTTCAAAAATCTTAGCCTCAATGATGAAAAGCCCTCTATACATCCATTGCCATCAACATTCTCTCTTGAACAGGCCCTTCAAGAACTTTGCATTGATGAAGTAAATGAGGATGATCCCATCAATTTCTCCTATCTTGTCTTTGATTCTGATGATGAAAGTTATGAAGAATTTGAGGTCATATCAAATTGCTTCTAATGATTCTGAAGAGGAATCACACCCCATTGTCCCCATCACCCAACAGGAAGAGCTTTACCTCTGAATTTTTCCCATCCATCATCCCATTTTCTACTTGCTTCTTCCACAAGAGCAAGATGATCCACCTGGAAATCTACCTTGAGCCCCACATAAGCCAAGAATTGTAATATATGTACATACAAAAAAAATGTTGCTCTGATGTTTCACGTTCACTATTACAGGGATACCACTCCTTGACATCGGTTCTAATTCAATTATTCCATCCACGCATACAACCAAGCCACATTCCCTTCCCCTAAGTCAATATAAATCCTATTGACTTATTCACCCCACTCTGCAATCCATATGATTTGGCTAAGCCAATTCCAATTGACATTAGCCTCATTGACTTGGACCAGATTTCATCCTCACCCTTCTCTTCGTATTTTACCCTATCTGAGGAATTGTTAAAGGCTTCAACAAACTACATTCCTCCTTCCCCGCTACCTTCACCTCCATAAATTTCTACCAGCAGTTACGAGGTCTCTCAGGAGAGTTAGGCAATGATAAGCAAGAAGAATTAGATGACATCCTAGACTATCCCGACTGGCTCTCAAGCTTAGTACCCATTCACAAGCATAATGGAGAGACACACATTTGTATTGATTTTTGACACCGGTATTAGCTCTTCCTTGTCTAGGGGTACTTGGCTAGGCATTCTATTGTTAAAATTGACACACTATATGTATATATACATGGCAAAAAAATAAAAAATAAAAAATAAAAAGAATAAAAATAAAAATAAAAAAATTACATAAGCATTTTTCACATTGCATACATTTCATTTGAATTTAGGCACTTAACACTACATCATACATATTCTATTGCATTGTATAAATTCCATTTGCCTATCAACACTCCATTGCATTAGGTATATACATTTGCATTCATCCCATCCCATGTTCAATGATCTGGCATAGTAAAGATTATATGGCCATGAACAAAACGTCAAGTTATAGAAATTGGGGGTACCTAATTTGATACAATCATGCAACTTTCACAAACCTCATAAGCCAACAATACCACATGTCAAAATAAAAAAGCCTAAAATTTTTAGTCACTCAGCCATTACTAGTGTAGAAAGCAACCTCCAAGTGGATGTCCGATTTTCTTTAGGACCAAAAATACACTTTACACATTAAGAAGGTCTTGAGTATTGCCAATTGATTCTGAATACAATCTTGAACCAATCACATTCCATCACATATTAAAAAAATTATGAGTTAAGGAGGGTTAGTACCATACTTGGGTAGTACCTTGAAGTGAAAAGGGATAATCCTTACTTGTCTCATCATGCAACATAGCCCAAAGCAAAAATAGTGGTTTTCACCACTACCACAATTACTCTTCAAACATAAGCATAAAAATATAGAGTAGTAAGGATAGGGTCAAAATTCTCATCACACTTCGGTTGAGAATCCAATTCCCCAAAGATATATACAAAATTAACAAATAAAATACCAAACACCCTTGATCCGTAAAGTTGTAAGAATTGTACTACATGTCCCTGAAAAGGATGGGTAGTCATCCCCAAGGCCTAAAATATCAAATACCATTGGACTATATATTGAATCTTCATCGGGGCTATAGATGCCTGACTGGCAGTGGAGTAAGCTCATGCGGGACGACATGTCTCCTTGGAAAAAAGGAAGACCTCTGACTGCACATAATGGCAAGCTAGCTTTAGGTCATCTCCATAACAGGTCATGCCCAATTTAATCATAGTGGGTCAATAAACTTCACATGCACACACACTGGTTCTTGATTGGATAGGGTCATTGTCACACTCAAGATTTGGTAATTGAACCTCACTTACACACACATTGGTCCTAAAGAAAGTTAGACAACCCAAGTGAGTTTTGTTGATAACACTAGTATGCTTGAGTCTAAAAATTCTGTAGTACTCATTCCATATCAACATCCATATCTTTTTCCGTATCAAATTCCATATTTTCTTCCATATCAACATCCATATCTTCTGTCATGTCCACATCCATGTCTTCATAGTAATTCAAGTTGCAAAACACCATCAAATTTGGTACTACCGATTTGAAGAGAATTACAGAAAAATATTCTAGAAATAATGCAGAAATAATAACTAAGGAAATAATGACACCATTCAATGCACATATAACACACAAGATTTACCCTGGTTCACCCAATTTGGGCTAGTCTAGCAAACAAGAGTCTATCCTCCTTGATATATTATTCTCTCTCTTGTCCCTCAAATGGGGCATTACAATAATTATATAAGGAAACTCATACAAACCTAAACCACCAAGTGGTATTAGGGTACCGTGGATACAACACCGTGGGCTAAACCACCCACACCCACTAACCACCCACCAACCGTGGGAATCCCGAGGGCCGCTCCAAAAGTAGCGACATAAGCACAAATATATGGCTTGTCTTCTTGCTCATCCAACTAATGGCCCCTTCGAACAAATTGAATACATAAGCACTAGTAGATCTTCTCCTGTCCAGATATCCAGCCCAATCTGCATCAACAAACCCTTCTATATCCAATTGTCTATTTTCTTTACTTGTACCCTCATAGCAGATTGTAAAATCAGAGGTGCCACGCAAATATCTAAACACCCTTTTCACAGCAGTCCAATGCTCTTTACCAGGTTTAGACATATATCTACTCAAGACTCCCACTGCATGGGCAATGTCTACTCTAGTACAAACCATGGCATACATTAAACTACCTATGACATTTGCATAAGGAATATGTGACATTTCCTCTACCTCTTCTTCTATTTTTGGACATTGTTTAGCAGACAATTTTTCACCTAAAGAAATAGGTACCTTCACCGGTTTGCAATCCTGCATATTGAACCTTTTCAACACTGTCTCAACATACTTTTTTTGATCCAACCACAACCTTCTGTTAGAGCGATCTCTTTTTATTTGCATACCCAATATAAAATTTGCGGGGCCAAGATCCTTCATGTCAAATTGTGATGCCAACTGAGACTTTACTTCCCTGACCAGTTTCTTGCTATTTCCAATTAGTAACATGTCATCAACATAAAGAACTATAATGAAAATTACATTACCAATTTTCTTTGAATACACACAGTGATTAGCATTGCTATGAACAAAACCAATTCCTAAAACATAAGTATCAAATTTTTGGTACCACATTCTAGGTGATTGTTTCAGTCCATACAATGATTTCTTTAACTTACATACCAGATCCTCCTTTCCTGCAATAGTGAAACATTCAGAGTCGCCTCATATAGATTTCTTCCTCCAAATCTCCATGAAGGAATGCAGTTTTCACATCCATCTGTTCTATTTCAAGATCAAATGCAACAGACCACAACTAACATAAATCTAATTGATGTTAGCTTTGCAACGGGAGAAAAAACTTCACCATAATCAATTCCTTCAACCTGAGAAAAACCTTTAGCAACTAGGCGAGCTTTATATTTCTCCACTTTACCTTAAGCATTCTGCTTCTTTTTAAAGATCCACTTGCAACCTATTGCTTTCCTACCACTTGGTAATTTCACTAAATCCCATGTTCTCGTTCTTTTTCGGGGACATCATTTCCTCATCCATGGCCTCTTCCCAATGGTTTGCCTCTCCGGAATTAACAACTTCTCCTAACCGTTCTAGGATCTTCATCAGTAACAGATAGTACAAAAGAAGTAGGAAAAGTAGATGGACTGTACCTTTCAGGTTGCCTCCTTTCCCGTGTTGATCTCCTTACCACATGTGTATGAACCTCTTCTTCATCCTCTTCCAGATCCTCACCTGTATGCTCCTCTTCCATATCCTCATCTGTATGCTCCTCTTCCAGATCCTCTACTGTCTGATAGTTGTCCATGAGATCAAATTGGACCGTTCCAGGTTCCTCTTCTGTAACTACCTTCCTAGAATCACTGATCATATCCCTAAACACCACATATCTACTATACACTGTAATTTTAGTTTTTGGATTCCAAAGCTTATATCCTTTAACACCATATTTATAACCAATAAAGATACATTTAACAGCCTTATTATCTAGCTTACTTATTTTCTCCTTTGGAATATGCATGTATGCATCACGACCAAAAACTACGAGATGTGAAATAGATGGTTTCTTACCAAATAGAGCTTCAAATGGAGTTTGATCTGGCAATGCTGATGTAGGTGACCGATTTCGCAAGTAACATGTTGCACTCACTGCTTCTGCCCAGAATTCCTGTGCCAAACCTGCACCATTGAGCATACTTCTAGCCTTATCCATCAGTGATCTGTTCAACCTCTCTACAACTCCATTTTGTTGAGGTGTATATGAAGTAGTCTTTTGTCTTGCAGTACCACATTGCTTACAAAATTTCTCAAATATATTAGAACAATATTCCCCTCCATTATCAGACCTCAACACCTTAATCCTTTTATCAATTTGATTCTCAACAAGTGCTTTAAATTCCTTAAATTTTTCAAACACTTCATCTTTGCTCTTAAGAAAGTAAATCCATGCATATCTTGAAAAATCATCAACAAAGGAAGCATAATACCATGATTTTCCAAGAGACGGCATAGGAACAGGACCAAAAATATCACTATGGATCAAATATAGTACCCCACTAGATCTTGTGGCATTAGATGGAAAACTAACCCGATTCTGTTTACCATAAATACAATGTTCACAGAACTCAGAAGTCATTGAGTAATTAGGGATACCATGAACCATACCTTTTGTGTACAGGGTATGCAATCCCTTTTCTCCAATATGTCCCATCCTTTGATGCCGAGTGTTGAGCTTTTATCAGAATCAACCTCAGGAATAGTTGAGCTATTGCACTCATTTGTCATAGTGCTTCCCAATAGCTTATACAATGTTCCAATCCAAACTCCCCTTGCCAACACCTTTGATCCACGAACCATTTTGCATGAATCCTTGCCAAAACTGACATTCACTGCTGCATCGACCATTTTTCTTACCGAAATCAAATTTCTAGCAAGTCCCGGAATATGCATCACACCTGGTAGGGTCTTAACCCTACCATCCTGCAACAAAATTTTCACTCTTCCACGACCCATGATTCTGAGTGGTGAATCATCTCCCAATAGTACCTCCCCTCCATCATATCTTTCATATTCACTGAACCACCCTCTGAGGAGTCATATGAAAAGAGGCACCAGTATCAATCAACCAATCATTTTTATCTGATCGTGTGGAGCATGATGAGCAGGATGCCAAATATACATCCCCTGCTTCATCAATGGATTTATTCATCTCTGTGGAAGTCGATTCATCAGACTTTTTTCAAGACTCAGCTTTCTTTGATCTGCAATCCTTCTTCATATGACCTGGCTTGCCACAATTCCAAGCATTTTCTCTCAAACTTCCCCTGAGACTTGGATCTACCTTTAGACTTAGACCTATCACCATATCTAGATTTGTCCTTCTCCTTGGCATGCCCTCTCACTGTTAGGGCTTCCTTAGATGTGCCCTCCATGGCTTTTCTCCTCATATCCTCAGATAATAGAGATGCCACTATATCTTCAAACTTCAATGTGGATGAAGTTGTACTACCAATTGCTACTACTAAGTTATCCCATGAATCTGGTAAAGAGCATAACAAAGTAATGCATTTATCTTCCTCACTCAACTTAATTTCTACGGATGTTAGTTGACTTACCACTGTATTGAATGCATTCAGATGATCTGCAACCGAATCCCTGTCATGCATCCTAAGATTGTACAGTTTCTTTCTGAGGAATAATTTGTTCACTAGGGACTTCGATTGATACAAATCCCCTAACCTCTCCCAGAGATCCTTCGTTGTAGCTTCTCCCGAAACATTGATGAGCACCGAATCTGCAAGACACAGTCGAATCAGACTCTTTGCTTTTTGATTCATCTTCTCCCAATATTCATCGAAAGTACCCGTAGGTTTTGTTGTTTCTGAAATAGCAGCCCACTGATCTCTGTCCACGAGCATATCTTCCATATTTAACTTCCATAGCTCAAAAATTTTGCCATCAAATTTCTCGATCTCTATCCTTGAATGATTTCCTGACATTTTTCCTTCAAACTCCTTCTGCGTAACTCCCACTCCAGAATAGGTTTCCTCTCACTCCTAGAAACCCTAGATCTTCTTCAAATAGATTTAAACCCTAGCAATAAATGCGTCCTCCTATGGCTAATGACTTGGCTCTGATACCAAATGAAGAGAATTACAGAAACATATTCTAGAAATAATGCAGAAATAATAACTAAGGAAATAATGACACCATTCAATGCACATATAACACACAAGATTTACCCTCGGTTCACCCTATTTGGGCTAGTCCAAACAAACAAGAGTCTATCCTCCTTGATATATTATTCTCTCTCTTGTCCCTCAAATGGGGCATTACAATAATTATATAAGGAAACTCATACAACCCTAAACCACCAAGTGGTATTAGGGTACCGTGGATACAACACCGTGGGCTAAACCACCCACACCCACTAACCACCCACCAACCATGGGAATCCCGAGGGCCACTCCAAAAGTAGCAATAAAGGCTCACATGTACAAAAGAGTGCATCTAAGCACTACATCAACTATCCATGAGAAGAACCCTGAGACCCAGAAGGAGCCCTTGGCCTAGTGCTCTGCCTCGACTTTGTGTGCCTTAATGGCTCGACCATAGATGAAGATGGAGGATCTAGAAATGTGATGTGATGCTGCATACACACATCCTCTAAGGAATGCATGTATGCCTCACTAGCTTGAAGTCACCACAAGTCCTACTGATGCTACCACTCCTTCATCAAAATCTCTGCCTGGAGGCTCGTCACTATATTCCCCAGCTACAACCGCTGCTTGCTCTGCCTCTAACCGAGCTATAGTCACCCTGGCCTCCCTCTAAGAATCTAGCATAGTCTCTTGCTCCTCTCGTAGCTCCTCCATCTCAGGCCGTAGCCTAGCCACCTCAGATATCTCACCCATCTCCTCATCATCCTCCCTCTCTCCCTCTACCAAATCCACCTCCGAAGCCTGTTGGGCTGCTCCCCTCGACTGCCTTTGACCCGTCAACCGTTGAGGCCTCGTCCTCTTCAGAGTTGACCTTGACCCCATAGCTACCACATCTGCACCTACAACCTTTGGTACCCATACTGGCTAGGTACCAAACCACTCCACATACTTCAGAGTCACCTCAGCATCATCCACGTTGGCCACCTCTAGCTGCTCGTCATCCTCCAATGGCACTCACCATGGTTTTGGAAAAGGCAGTGTCACCTCATCTCTCTGATGTCGATACAACATCGGCTCATCAGGAACTCCCTGAGGTAAACCAAACTGCCTCAACACCCATGAGTACTAGAAGTACTCCACCTCCTCATCCCTCCTCCCAACTATCCATCAAGCCTGCTGCACCCAATGCAGTTGCCTCCTATCTCCATCCCATCTAGGTCCTCGCCATGGCCTCCACCTCACGTCTACCCGAGTCAAACCCGTCCACATGTCCCAGTACCACTGCCTAGTGTGTACCTCTCAACTAGGTTGAACCTCCTCAGCCACTGCCCATTACCTCGCATAAGGCTCATCCATCTGCCATGACTCACATGGCGACCCCTCAGGCCAAGCTATCGCAAAATACTCCCAAGCCCATCACTATTGAAGGAAGTTGCACCCAATCCCCTTCATCTCACTTCGTACCATGTCATACAACTCCTGGTATAGATGTGCCAATAAAGTAGGTGCCCATGCATACTCCCAAGGATCCGTCAATAGATCACTCACCAAACCCAATAGGTTCCAAGGGAACCTACACCCAGTGCTATTAGGTAGCACTATGTTTGCTAACACAAACATGATCAATGTGGGGAGTGAATCTAACTCCTTCGCCTTGTACATGCTCAGGTAGCATATCCCTCCATCACCCATCCATACCTCCTGCCACTGATTCCTAAAAATTCTCTCCATATTCGCCTTCTTATCCCTACCAACCACCACCTTCTCACCCTCTATCGACACCTTGAGAATGTGATAGACATCCTCAAGAGTGACAGTAGCCTCTCCAGTCGGCAGCTAGAAACCTCTGTTCGGGTCCCACCTCTCTATCAAAGCCAAGAGGTACCCCTCATTAGCCCTTGCCACATCCAATATGGCCACACCCTCTAAACCCACATTACCCAAAAACCCCCAATTATCCTCTAAAATCTTCTTCCTCATCCCTTGAATGAGAGGAGAGAAGCGATGTCAAGACTCAATATCCCTCAGCTACAACAAATAAAAATACTTTGTTATTTTTAAAAATTCAAAAAAAAAGAGACAAAATAAAAATATTTTTTTTCACAAAGGAAAAAAATGGTCTTATCGAGGAAAATGTCACCTCCATTCCACTAGCAGCACCAAAGCCCTCTGTCGCCATCGCCTTCGCACACACCCAATAACCTCACTTAGATCACAAACTAGTCCACTCCTCAGACACATCTTATTGAAGTCAAAAACGCACGAATGAGCCTTAAAGTTTACTCAGAAAGCTTTTTATAGCTTTCACTAGCGCATTCAGGTGCAGATCCACACCTGAACATTGCGGGCATTGATCCTCGCCTGTAGGCGCACGCAAGCACACATGGGCACTTGCAAAACATGCCAGGTGTAGGTTCGCACCTGGGAACAAAAGAGAATAAAGACAAAAGCTCTTAAAATGGTAGCTCCCATCATCTAATTGGCACCAAAATTCATCCACACATCATGCACATCATAAATGTTGATTTTGTGAAATTACAAATAGTTTTGCATGCATATTTTCTGAGAAAAAGCAAAAATTTTCAAAAATACATATTGCATTACAAAACATGCCAACCAAGGTCAAATTTTCACAAAATTGACATTCCACAATTCTTCATCATCTACTTCATCATCCCACCCAATTTTATGCATATTGGAGTTGATTTGACTGATAAATCACTCATTTCTAACATAATAAATCAACTCCATAATCAACAAAATCATCATTGCATAATTCCATCAAACATTCTTCCATCATCATCATGCATATATCATTCATCATTTTTCAATTTGTCCAGTTCATCCAAGCGAACCTCGTATCTAGTATGTTATTCTATAAACTTGATGATTGCAGTGATAATAATCCATGCAATTCAGTAAGATGAATAATATACAATAAGGACACTTGCTCATGATCATAATCAATTATCTCATCATCAACAATCACAAACACATTTGGCACCTCACATTTTGAATGCAACCTTACCAAGAACAATTTTCACACAATCAGTCATTGATGTCCTTGTCTGTGGGGCAAGAAAACATAGATAAATCATAATCACAAACACTCATTCATTTGACAACAGTCATAATACAGGACACCGGTGATTTTGATTGGTTCCATCATGGAATTGACGAAGAAATTTCCACAGTCAATACCCAACCCCTACGTTTACTTAGTCAGCTTGCATCTTCATACTTTGCATACTCAATGATGCCATTGTGGCAACTTATTCAGCAAGCATCGAATCATCCCAAAATTTGGGGCAACCACATTACATTATGATTTTCCCATGATGGGATACATCTCACATGCTCATAACATATACACTGGAAAAATACCCCTCTCAACCATTGGGGCAAAAATGGTATAACATTTTACATCATTCATATCGTCTACAATCACATGGTATTATACACCAACCCCCTTCCCATCGTTGGGGTAAAAATGGTATCTCATTTTACAGCATTTATATTGTCCACAATCATTTACATTTCACATATTTCATTCATCACTTGCACAAATCCACTACATAATTCATTTTTCAATTGGCTTGTGAGATACATCCGTACCTCATTTGCCAATTGAGGGGGTAAGCTACACAAATTCCAAAAATTATTTATTCTTTTGTCTTCAACTTCAGTACACAAATCCAAAAACAGAGAGAAGCTGCTTCTGTGCCCATAGCCCAAGCAGGTGTCTTGTGTTTTTGCACCATATTATGTTTCATGCAACATGGTACAAAAAGGGGCATCCATAGACACCAAATTACAGCCACTAAACCTCCATACTAACCATTCCACCACCCACTTGTCTTCCATTCCACCTTCCCACCAATTATTTGGCCCAATTCCACCTTTCTCGCCAATTATTTGGCCCAAATCCACCTTCTCGCCATTTCCTAGCCTAATTGGGGTTATTTTAATATTATTTTATAATATTTTATATTTTATATAATATTTTAATATATTTATTATAAAATATATAAATAAACTCAATTAACCTCAGTCGTCCGATCAGATTCAATCTCCACCCTCCATTTTCATTAATCCATGCCACATTCAAAAAGCAATCTCAACCTTAGGATTTAATTTAATTTCAGCCAAACGATTAAAAGTGTAATGTTGAAAACCTAAAAGAACCCTAGGTTGAAATTGTAAAAAGAGCATTTTGCAAATGCTCAAAACCCTAGAACACTTGAACCCTTGAACTTCGATATTAGATTTTTCATTCTGAAGTGATTGTTGATGAAGCCCTAGCATAGAATCCCGAAGATCTGAAGCCCTAGCCCAATGATAATACTTCTATTGTTCCATCCGTCATCCATCCATCCTCACTTGCCGCCACAACCTTCCTCCATCCATCGCTTTCATCACCATCCCTTTGATCTATTTTTGTAGATTTACCCTACCCTGTAGGTGCTGTTCCAAGCTTGCGAAGCTTGTCACAGAGCTTTCCAGGTGCCCTCCATAGCCAACCATATCCGCAAGTGCACCATAAAGCCTACCAAGCTCATTGCAGAGCTTACCAGGATCTCTCTAGATCCTGCCATATCCCCAGGTGCGAACCAGAGCCTGCAAAGATCGCTTTCGAGCCTACCGTCATCAACGAACTGCATTCTGAAGCTACTTCATCAACAGATCTAAAACGCCATATGCAATAACTGGTCAATACCAAGGTAATAGCAAGATAAATATTATTTGTGTGTATTTTATTTCATAATTTTTTGATTTTGCATGCTATTTTATTTTATTAGTAAACTAGGGTTTTATTAATGTCTGAGGGCCTCACAATGTGAAGCCCTCATAGGTATTACTAACTCTCTTTGTTTTATTTTGCGTATGCAGATCTACAAGTTCTACATTTTATTTGATGGTTGTTGAAGATGAAGTGGCCCAATCTTGGATATTCGAAGCCCACTCAACTTGTTGGGATCAAGAGCACACCCGAATATGAAGACACTTCCATTGCTATTAGCTAGGATTTCAGAGAACCCCATCGTCATTTTAATCTATTGTATCAAATAGTTGTACTGAACAAGGATTGTAATAAAGGAGTTTATTGGCTCCCCCCATCTTATTGAATATACATTATTTGCGCAATCTTTGTGTCTCACTGCATTATTTGATTTTTGCTATTTTATTTTAAGTATCATGTTCTTGCATTCATAGTTGTAGATAAACTTGTGGCAATATCCTATGAGTCCTAAAAATACATGAAGGTATTTAAGAGTGTGAGGCTTCAGCCAATATTGAATGACTTGAATCTTCTTAGGGTTAAATTTAACTCCATCATTGGTGATAGCATGTCCCAAATATTCTACTTTGGTCAACCTAAAATAACACTTGGACTGCTTAGCATAAATTTGATGCTGAGCCAAAAGCTGCAAGGTCTGATCCACATGGATGAGATGCTCATCTCAAGAGCGACTATAAACTAAAATACCATAAAAGAAAACTTAAATGCATTTACAAAGGAAATGATAGAAAATGTTGTTCATGAGGCTCTGAAATGTGGAAGGGACATTTTTCAAGCCAAATAGCATAACCAAAAATTTATAATGGCCCTCATGAGTGTGAAATGTTAATTTGGGGATATCCTCCTCCTTAAGTCATATCTAATGATAATTGAAACGAAGTTATAACTTAGAGAAAAACATACCACCATGCAACTCATACAATAATTCAACTACCATAGGAATAGAAAATTGTCCTTAATGGTAAGCTTATTGAGCTCACAAAAATCTATACATAATTGTCAAGACCCATATTTCTTGCAAACTAATAATATTGGAGAAGAAAAAGGATTTTTACTAGGCCGAATGACTCCAAATTTTAACAATTCTTATACTAATCTCTCTATTTTGTATTTAAGTGCATTGGGGTATTAGTAAGGTATGATGTTAGGTGGCATACTACAAAGTACAAATGGAATTGCATAATCATGGGAGTGATAGGGTGGTAATTCTATCGGTTCTATAAAGACTACATCATGCTTGGTCAAGATGAGTTACAAATCTATTGGAATTTTATCCTTGGTTTAAGGAGGTGGATGTATGGAAAATATTTGAGTGATTATCCCATGAGAAGATTTTTTAACAACTTCTACATATGGTTTGAACTAATAATCTGAGGAGATACTAGTTGTGAGCCATGAAACATGCAGGATCTACCATTTTGTGAAAACTGCATTCTTAACTTTTCAAAGTTATAGGTGATGGTTACCAAAGTACCTAACCATTGAACTCCTAGAAAAATATCACATCCCCCTAGTTTAAGAGAAAATATATTTGTTTTGAGCTCATAATACCTTAGCTTCAACTTAATAGTGTAATATTTACCTTTACAAGGTAAGGTTCCGCCATAACCTCAAAGGAGTTGCATGTATGTATATAACATTTGGATTACTTGGAAACTCAAGGATCAATAAAGTTGTGTGTGCGTCCTCAATAAATGAGGATTGTAATATGTTAGCATTTGAAAAATCCTATGAATTTCATTTTCTATGGGGTAGTAATTCCTCCAAGGGCATGGACATAAATTTTGGGTTTTAGCTCTTCTTATTTGTAACCCTCATCTTTATGTGGTTCCTCTAATGTTTCTAATTCACCCTCAACTTTTTCACTACTTGTTGACTCCTATACATCAATCAAGAATAGCTTCTTTTGGACGTACTTATGCCCTTGTGTATATTTTTCATCACAATTATAACCTAAACATTGGGTGCATCAGGCATCCATATCTTCGGTAGTCAAGTACATGTAGGGGGTAGATTTACTTTCAATATTGGATGTGAACTTAGAAGGAAATGAGGGTTTGGACTATGGAAATTTAGGTGGCTTCCTTTGAGTTGAGAATTTTTATTTGGACAACCATGCAAAACCTATGGCTTGCATCATAGTTTGCAATTTGAACATCTTGACCTCAACCTTTAGATCATATTTCAAGCCACTAATGAAACAACTCAAAAAAATCCTTCCTTAAAATTTGTGGTCGTGTTAGCTACTTTCTCAAATTGAGTCTGGTAGTCATGATGTAGAGGTATGTCTTAGTTTGGTTAAGGCTCCCACAAAGTCCTCACACTCATTGGGGCCAAAATGAGTGAGTAATTGGAACTCAGAAAATTCCCAATAAATGTTAGGAACTATGTGTTGGAGCCACTGATACCATTGTAAAGTTTCAAATTCAAATTTGAAATATGCCATAATGATCCAAAAATATTTAGGAACATTTTGAAGTTTGAAAAAATGATTGGCATGACATAACCACCCATCTACATCCTTTCCATTAAAATTATAAAATTCTAGTCTAGGGATCTTAAATGGAGCATCATGGTCAAAAAGAGTGTGAGATCCTTTCCTATCCCTATGGGTTCCTTTTCCTTGACCGATGTGGTCAGTGTCATGATTCCCAAACACAATTGTGACATCCTTGGGTTTTTCCTCAACCTCAATGAAGTGTTCTTCAAAGGTGGATTTGGAGGTTACGTAGTCATTTATCAAATGTTATATTTCATCCCTCATCAGGTTAGTGTCATTGAGAAAGGTACTAAATGTGGTGTGTATTTTTTCTAGAGAGGTAAGTGTGGTTTATTCTCTCTTTTTGGTGCCCTCGAGTACCACTAGCCATTTTGGTGTGATTTGAACCACTACCACTGAATTACTAAAAATAGAAGTATGGTTATATGATTTACTATTTTAGTGAGGAGCCAAAAAATGTGCTTGGGTTCTATACATAGAAAATATGGTTGCAATGAGCTATATATCACAACACTGGTTTTGGACACCCTAGAATTTTTATGTATTTCATTGTCGAGGTTGCTAGTGTTGTCGATTTTGCTCTAGGAAGCTTAGTTCAAAAGTTAGGTTTTTTGTTGACCAACCCCTTATAACACTGTCCCTACACTATCGATTATTGATATTATTCCTGCACTATCGATTACTGATACTATCTCTGCATTGGTTGTTACTAACACTATTAAATCATTAAAATTATGGTTCCCTATACTAACAACTATTTGTTCTAACTTTGTCATTGACAATTCTTTGCCTGCTATAAATTTTAACTGTCACAAACAACTATTACTAACACTGACAATTGATAATCCTGACCTAACTATTATTGTTCTCAAACTAAAGTGATACCCGACTATTACTGATACTAGTAGACTCAATATTAACTATTTTTGTTATGTTCGCATGCTCTTTCAATTGTTGCAAATAATATTATGATGGTAGGGAAGTCTCCTTTCTATGCTCATTTTTTGTGGGAGGATTTTTTGTTTCAAGTTAAACATTCAACAAAATAAGAAGGTTTTTATAGGGTAAAATTTTAACATATCTAGGGTATTCTAAGCCAAGGTGTATGTAATACCCATAGGCCCTTTGTTATACTATAGTGATGAACGATAGTACTCGAAAAAATATTTTAGGCCACTACTCAAGGAGGATTCCATGCATACCCTTAAGCACACTACCTGCATCTCTAACAGTATGAGGGGGTATTCTTTCCAAATGATGTGTTCAATGTACTATGGATAATACAAGGCTAAAAATGCTTCCTAGGACTAAAATTTTCTCCTAATCCTAGGTGGTCTCTCTATATACCAAAAGATACATGGGAGCTCAATTTTGTAGATAGGTGTTGTTTGAGGCTTGAGTATTGAAGCCTGATCACCTATCACTTCACTAGATGCTTTATGATCAATCTATCTTAGCTAATAATGACAACTCCTCCATGATATTTTAAAACCCCCGACACAAGATTTCTAACCTAAGAAACTATTGCAGGAAAAAAAGGATCATGGTTTTATTTTTAATAAAAGGACAAAAAAAATGGATAACACAAGAAAATTATACCTAACAGTCATAATGGAAGGGCAAGAACTATCATAGTCATAGGAGAACATAGACCTAGAAAGAACTATGATACCACTTGTTAGGAACATTCTATTAAAAATAAACTCACTCACATGAACATTGTAATTAAACATAAATTCATGAAATAACAATATATTACAATACAAAATGTAAATGCAAAATTAAAACAATCTTAGAAAACAACACAGAATTACATGCCTCTTCGATGGGGTAACATCCTTCAATACTTTAATTAATTTGAAAAAGGATACATTCATTCATAGATCTATGTCTTTTAAAGATACACTTCATGCAACCCTAACCTAATGCTCAAGAGTTGACTTGCATACAAAATGACACTTGAGCTAGAATTTTCTACCAAACATTTGTTACATGAAATGACCCTACTTTTATAGGCACCTTATGTGCCATATACCATTACAAAGTATAAAAATAAGATTATAAAGGGGTCCCCATGTTGGAAGAGAGTCATTATATAATCATTTGACTATTACAAAAATAGTGTTAGGATGGGGTCCTAAAAAAATAGTTGTTACGACATCAAAAGAGCAATTAAGAGATGGTTAAATAAGAGAGAAACTCCCCAGAGCTTCAAGGTTTATGTCTTGGTACACAAATTGGATGAAGAAAAAATCAAATGAGGGAATCACACCATGTTTGATTATCTTTGGAGTAGCCCCTTTATCATCACCAAATATAAGATATTTAATTCTTCTACCTAGCCATACTTGATGGTGATATATTATCAATCGTAGATAATGGGATTTATTTGAAGAGCTACACTTGGTATTTGATTGAAAAAATAAATCTTATATTGTGCTTAACACTATGTTTAAGTTTGTTTTTGTAGTAGGTCATATTTCAAAATTCTTTCTTCACACCCTTGATTGGGATCCCTCTTTGGTTTACAATATTATGGAGGTTCACAATGTCTTAAAGACTTCAAGAATATGTGAAGGCATGAAGTTATGGAGGTAATCAATGTTATTTAAATGGATAAGCCAATCAATATAAACAGACCACATGAATCCAAAGGTGCCAAGATGGAGACTCTTCTCCTTAGGCAATGATGATTATAGGATCATAAAATTGACAAACCCATGTGGTGGGATCATGATCGACCAAGGGTTTTAAAAAAAATTCCAAGGCTTGAATAACACAAGTCGTTCAATCAAGCCACCAATGGTTGGTGCTGCTCACTAAATTAATGAATGGAATAGACCTCCAAGTTAGTGATAAATGTTGGATTGACAAAGAAAGAAGGATACATGAAAAGCATGTGATAAATCAACCATTAAAATAAGATTCAAGTCCAATGTAACACAACTCATCCAATTAAATTATGGATGAGTAACACTACTCATTGAAGTAATAAATATAAACATGCATCAAAATTAGTGATGGTCATCCAATCATGAATGTCACATGGCATGTTAATGCACAACTAAGGGTCATCAAGGAAAAGCCTAAGATTGAAGTAGTGCAAGATCTTATATTGGATCACCAATGGGTGGTGTTATTCAATGGAATAAGAAACATAAATAAAGCTCTAGGTAATAGATCATCATGAAACATGGTATTCAAAGATCATCAAAGAGAAAATCCAATGCCAAAATAGCATGCGCCATTCAATCAAGTTATCAATGGATAATACCCATTGTTAGGATAAAAAAGGAAAAATTAGCTCCACAAAATTGTACCAACCATTAGATCATTAAGGAGGAAGACATGTGGAAATTGTGCACTAAATAAAAGATTACCAAAGAAATGTCCAAGGTTGAAAGAACATGCATAGTCTAATAAAAACAAATCAATAGACTGTTGGGACTGAATGGAATGGGATTATTTTATTGATACAAATGGTTACAATATATAGGCATAAGCCTATAAGAAACACATGACACTTGTCAAGAGAAACTAACAAGTGTCAAGGTGAAGGCATAGTGCATTTTAATTCTAACATTCCCCCTTAAAGTGCACTATCCTAACTAAAGAAAAAAACAAGTCAACATTAGGTAACATTCCCCCTTAATGTTGACTTCTCTAAAAGCAACCTATCATCCTATTTTATTGCTGATTTGGTCTAGGCTCGTGCTCTTTGCGCTTGGCTCTCCAACTGTGAATAATGCTAGATTCACTGTGTATACATCTCGGTCTATTGCCTCAAGGTCAGCCACTTCCATGGGTCTGTTGCCACTGGGTCAGACGTCTAAGTGCCTCAGGGTCATCATGGGTGCCTCAGGGTCAGCCAATTCTAGGTCTGTTGCCTCTGCAGGTCATCCTCAGAGGATGTTGCCTCTCGTAGGTCACTGACTAGACCCACCATAAATATCAAATTTATCCTTATGGTGAACTCAATATAGAAGGTGTCGATCTCTGCCAAAAATGCACCTTAATACGTAAGATAAAACGAGCCATGAAATACAATAAAATGAGCCATAGAAGCCAAAGATGGATGAGAAGAAGAAAGAGTAATAGAAGAGAATATTCTGAAGTGTCTTCGTCTGTAGTATTCAGAAGTAGATCTGGAGAAAACCTCGGATAGAGTCTAGGGTGTCTATGTCTGTAGTCCCTAGAATAAGTCTCCTTATGGTAGTTACCTCATCTTACCGAAATGCATGGGTAACCAGCCACTGCATCCGCCAAGTAGAAAGAGGGTACTACTAAATACTAGGTTCACTTACAAGTACCTTGGGAGTGTCAGGTACAACCGAAAGTGCACTCCAAGGTAAAAAAAACTTTAAGGCTAAACAAATCAATTGAAACAGCCTCAAAATTACAATATGACACCACCATTGTGTCCGTCGCTGAAAAACGTTTCCAACGACTATAAATACCCCTATACTCCATCATCAAAGGGGCCTTCATCATGTGAGAGAAAACAACATGCCTTCCTAGAAACCAAAATAAACAGGGGTCATGTGGGCAATATCTCTCTGAAATAAATCAATAAGAGGCCATGAGGACCTTTTTCCACTTCCACTCTCCATGTGGAAAGAAACAGGCCAATAAAGTTTTAGTGTTGGTTATTCTCAGCATGATGAAAAAATTTCCTCCAAAGAGAAATTAGATAGGCCATGTGGCCATACAATAAAAAGTACTCCACTTAACTTAAATGAAGTGCCCATTAAAGTGGTCCCCTCCACTAAAACAAAATATGCCCCCTTATTTATCCCAACATTAAAATAATTTACCTGCTCATAAAAAATACTTAGGCTCATTAAAAAAAATAGTCCATTACTTGCCCACTAGAAAGTCTTTGTCGGCCACCATTAGAGGAAGGGATATCTTCTTAATAGCATTGATGTGTTGCTTTGCGGATAATTTAACTACGATAGCGCATAGCAGCTCTGAAATCGCACCGTCTGAAGATTATCCTCCTCGTGAAGAAACATCACGACGGGTGTCATCGGCTCGGCACTGACCTCCTCTGGCGATTTCGAACCCCAGACCTCCAGCGAGAAATACTCCACCTCCCCATCGCTCGTGTTCCTGGGTGCACCATCCTTGGGGTCACCGATTTCCCATCAGAAAAAAGTGTAAACCGGGGTCTACCGGGGCTCTGGACTCGAGGCCCCACCTCTGTTCAGAAACCTCAGCTCTTCATCGGTTTGTAAAAAATTTTGCTCTCTGGAACATCAAAACTAAACCCACTGTGCCGCCGGGGATTCGACCCCAGAAGAGCAGAGGCCCCTTGTTCGTCTGGGCCTCCAACGGCCCGAACGAGGGGAATGGCGCGGTCGACACAAAATTCACGGCGTCGGAGCGTCTGCTGACTGTGAAACGGGCTCTGTCGATGAGGGAACCAGAACAGAAGGCCCGACAAGGGTTAAGCATGGCGTACCAGGGCGTCCCGCTTGCACCACCATCACCGTCCTATAGGAGCTTTTAGCTAAAAGACAGGAAGCTTTCACAGTGGAAGATGGGGCCAAACGAAGTTATAAATAACAAAGGCATCTAAGACCCGGTCTGTTATAGTGCCCCCTGCATCGCATGGCACCTCTGCAGTTAAACGACTGCATGAACAAGTTATTTGGACTGTAAATGTGCATCTGAGATCCGGGCATGGGCCGAATGGATGACACGGAGCAGAGCAGGTGTGCCGGAAATCCTTGTGAGGTCGCAGGCGTCTGCTATAGTGCCCACTGCGCAGATAGAAGCTCCGAGAGCACCGATAACTTCTCCTCTGAGGTAACGAAAATAAAATCCAGCTCAGATGATTCAATAATGGAATATCTTATTTTAGCTGGAGACCATATTTATAGAATGGACTACCAGAAATTTATTCAGGCACATAGGGAAACCAATGTAGATATTATTGTGGTTGCTTTGCCCATGGATGAGAAACGTGCGACAACATTTGGTCTTATGAAAATTGACAGTGAAGGATGCATTGTTGAATTTGCAATCTGAGGTCACGCGATCGATCCCCGAACAGTCCAAACCCCTTTTGCAAATAAATTTATGCAAGCCCGATCTCGCATGGATAACGATGGCGGCATATGCGGTGGGTGAAGTCAGTCCCAGGAGCAGCATTGATCTGAACTTGGAGCCGAAGGAAGGCGGCAACTATGGCAGCGACTACGGTAGCGAAAGAGATAGCAGCAACGGTGATGTCGAAGGAGGAGGCTGTGGGAGATAGTGTCGGTTGCCCTGCGAGGGTTGGCATAATGGTGGCCAGAGTCCTTCGAAAACACTTTCTTTGACTTTGGATGGTGCTCTGAAGTCTGTGCTGTGCAAGCTTCCTTGCTTCGAGCAGTTTGCGTGGCTTCAGCACTTGTCCATAGCCAACGCAGGCCTAATTTCTCTGGAAGGCTTTCCTTCTCTGCCTCACTTGAAGCGCCTTGTCTCTGGATCACCTCTTTTTTTTTTCATTGTCTGCTGCAACACCAGTTTTTGCGCTATCTCCATGCTGTCTGCAGATTTAAAAAAAACACTAAAAAAAATTCTGAAAAAATTTCCCAAATTTTAAAAATTTCTTACCATCTGGTTTCTGATCCATCAAATGATGGAGAGCATACTCCCTCGGTAAAAAAAAAACTTAAAAAAAATAGGAAAAAAAATAGGGGGAGGGAGGATTTCCATGAGGGAAATCCCCCCTCAAAGGGTTTCATAAGGCAGGGAAAGCCTGCTCTGATACCAAATGTTGGGACTGAAACTGATGGAATTATTTTATTGATACAAATGGTTACAATATATAGGCATAAGCCTATATGAAATGCATGACACTTGTCAAGTGAAACTGACAAGTTTCAAGGAAGGCATAGTGCACATTACATTAATTCTAACATAGATAATGCAAGTTGATGAGGTAAAAATATAAATGACTTTTTATATTAGTGTGTATTATTTGATTAAATCATTGATGGTCAGTACCACCTAACAATGCAAATAATGCAGAACACTGGCTTATATAGAGAGGGACGGTGAATAGTATAAGATCAAAATTTACTTTTCTTTCCTAAAAAATATTATCCAATATTATAAATGGCAATATCAATAGCAGTAATCAAAGAAATGCACAAATCATCACACTCAAGAGACACAAATTTAATGTGGTTCACCCAATGTGGGCTACTCCACGGAGAAAATCTTTCTTCTAAATTATCTCAACAAATCTCTTGAAAATCAATTCTCTATTACAATGTTTATGAACCTCTATCCAAAGGAGACACCAATCCCCTATGCTCTATTTTGTGGATCTCTCTCCACAGGATAAATATATCCCCTTGCTTTGGTTTGTGGAACTTGATCTAGGAGAACTCTATCTCCTCAACTGGTTCATGGATCTCTCTCCACAGATGAAATCTATCTCCCCAGATGGTTCATAGATCTTACTCCATAAGAGAACTCTTTTACCTTGCTTTGATTCATGGATCTCTATCCATAGGAGAACTCTATCACCTTGCTCTGGTTTGTAGATCTCTCTCCATAGGAGAACTATTTATCCTTGATTTGGTTTGTGGATCTCTATCCACAAGAGAACTCTATCCCCTTGCTCTGGTTTGTGGTTCTCTCTCCATAGGATAACTCTTTCCCCTTGCTTTTGTTCATGGATCTCTATCCATAGGAGAACTATATCCCCTTTCTCTAGCCGGTGAACTTCTAGAATACTTCTACCCCCACTTATCTAGCTTGTGGATATCTCTCCATAGGAGACCTTTATCCCCACTACACTGGCTGATGGACCTCTATCAACTGATGAACTTTGTCCTCTCTGCTCTATCACCTACAAAGCCTGATCACAAATCTATCTCAAATTTGCACCAAACTCTATCCCAAGTCTAGCATAAATCTGTGTTAACTCTGCTCACAAATTTGCACCAAAAACTATCCCAATTCTAGCACAAATCTGCTCTAATTCTACTCATAAATCTGTTCTCAATTCTATCTCAAATCTATCCCAAGCCTTAACACAAATCTTGAACAAATCAATAATCAAACCTACTCTCAATTATGTTTCAAGTATTCACAATACTTGCTCAAATATTCCTTCAAGCCTTATCAAAAGACTTGCTTAAATCTGCCTTCAAGCATTCTCAAAAGACTTGCTTAAATCTGCCTTCAAGCCTTCTCAAAAGACTTACTTAAATCTACCAAATCTTGCATACAAAACACAACTTAAATATCTTTTAAAAAAGTTTTCTTTACACAGATAAATTCTACTTAGAATTTGTTTAACCTCTATAAAATATAGAGAATGATATGCTCTATCAAAAAATCAATATGTTTCACACTCACAAATCTTGCACTCAATTAACAAATCTCTATCTCTTGCAAAATCCCTTTCAAATCAAATCAAAACAATGTATAAAAAAACTGGTTTATCTTTCTTGCAATTTTTCTCTCAAAGATTAATCACACCAATGCACAATTTGCCTCATAAAATTGATCTCAAACACCTTCACAATTACTATCAATATCTCTCAAATCAATGTTCAAAAGGTTTCACAAAGATGCACTAGCTTGTCTTCAACCCTAACACAAGTAGTTCACAATATCTAGCTCAAATGTCTCAAACCCATTCAACAATAGAAGCATAGATTATTCTCAAGCTCTATCTCAAATGTTTCCAAAACATTCAACCATAAAGCACAAATTCTAACTCAGATATTTCTAACAATGTTTATCAAACAATCCTTTTCTCTCGACCTTATGTTCCAAAAACATTCACTTCAATAAAACACTTTAAACAAGGAGTGATGTGCCCATACCTCTTAGTTTACCCTTATGGAGATATGTCTTCAAAACCTATCTCACAAATAACTGATTTTTCTAATGCCACTTTTAGGGTTAGATTGCAAGATACTTTCTCAAAACATCCACATGAATTTTCACCTTAAAAAATGCTCATTGAAATCTGAATTTGATATTCAATCACTCTTCTTTTATCTTCAGAGATGAAAAATTAATATCCAATAAAACCTTTCATAGCTCCTTTCACAATGCAAGAGTTATAATAAAATATCAAGCAACTTATCACACCTTATTACTCCTAATCTTGCAAAATAATGTTCAATCCAACAAAGCCACAAATTACACATATAAATTTTTCATTTACACCTTATACCTCCTTCTTGATACAAATGAATTAAAGCACTTCAAATTTCCAAAAAGACCATTAAAGCATCACTTTATCTCATACCTTATAGCATTAACAAGAACTCCACTTCATATTTTTATTCAAAAATTAAACCATCACTTTTCAACCCTTTTAATTAAAAATTAAAAGCAAAAATTATTTCTCCTTATGTCTCCCTAAACAAGCGCATGGCACATACCTTTGACTTGGGCACAAAATAATTTTCCAAAAATTATTCCCTTGCTACTACCTGTCATCCCGATTCGAACCTGCATTTCCTGCTAGCCAGTGCCTTAGCCATCGACTAGTCGACCGCATGGGATAGCCACCCACACATTTCCAAAAGGTGCTCTATGTTCTTTATATCGGATTCCATTGCAAATCAAGAGGTTTTCCAAACAAAACTTTATCACCTTGCTACCACCACATCTCAAACTCGAGACCTCTCTTCTACCATGCCCTAGCATCATGGGTTCTACCATCTGGTATACCTGCCTGGATGGAACCAAAGCTTGGTCCTATTTTCCTTATTGCATGCTCTGCCTCGATATGTAAAAAATATCTTTTCCTTCTCCACCACGAATCGAATGAACTTAGACACATGCATTTTTTTTAATTTAATTTTCTAATTTCTCCTCCTTGGCTTAGCATTCTATATAATAAGTTTGTCATGGTCCTTGATGTTAGTGCATTTGATGTTCAAACAAAATTTTGGAACTCAAATTGATTTTTTAATTATTATAATTGTTTAAATCCTCAAGATGTAATGGGTGTTAAAGATAGTGGAACTCATGGCACCGAAGCGAGCTCGAAAGTTTGTTCTGAAAGTGGTGGTCGAGGTAATGATTCTTCTCCAGATGTTGTGCTCTCTCTTGATGTTGTTTCTCCAGTTGTAAAATGGTATGAGAATCATTGTCTTATAGCTTATTTTGTTGGTCGAATCCCGTCACAAGAATATTTTCAAAATTGGCTGAAAATTCACTAGGAAGCTTATGGCATTGTGGTTGCGGGTATTCGCAATCTTACTAAGGGTTTTTTTTTGCTTTCCTTTAAAGAACCCTCACAAGTGCAAACTGTGGTTGCTAAGTCCAGTTGTTGGTTTCTTCGCAATACTTTGATGGTCGTCTCTCCTTGGACTCCTTTTCGAGTTTCAGATCAAGTTGCCTTGAAAGTGCCAGTTTGGCTTGAACTCCCTGGTCTTTCGCTGCCCTTATGGGAGTTTATTGATGATATTGTTAAACCCATTGGTCGGGTGGTCTATCAGGAACAAGAGCGATTCTTCTCAACATGACCTAATAAGAGAGTCTATGTTGAGGTTGACCTCACACAAGATCTCAGAGAATTTGTGGACATTCAGGTTGGAACAGAGCATTTTATGCAAAAAATTGTTTACTATAATTTACCTAATACTTGTTTTCGATGCCAATCCACCATGCATCGTATCAAGGATTATCCGTTGGTTGCTCGAAAACCTTCGGTAGTTGCTCCTGCTCCTCATACTGCACCTGCACCTTCCAAACCCTCTATTGAGGGTGATTGGATTACAATTTCTAATAAGAAGGGGGTGACCAACCCTAAGTCGATGCTTTCTAATGGAGATAAGGTTGTGAAGCCACCATCTCAGCCTCCTATTGTTCCTGTTCATCCTATTTTGGCTCCTCAAGCTCCACCTGCTGAGAAACCTCTCGAGCATAAATCAACCTTAGAAGAAGGGAATTCACTGACAATACCTCCACCCTCCAGGCGTTCGCGTAGTCCATCTCGGGATGGCTCACCATCATCGAGGGGAAGCCAAGAGGCTAAGCATCATCTTTCGACTGTTGGTGATATATTTCAACCTTCTCAGACCTCTTTATTTAATAGGTTTTTAGTACTGGACGACAGTGTGAGCAGTCCCTCATTTGTTGGTGATTTACTTCAACCTTCTCAGACTTCTGCATTTAATAATCCTTCGATGTTGGCTGATAGTGGGGGCAGCCCTATGGGAGATGGCTCCATGGATATTCCTCCTCCATGAATTTCCTTTCGTGGAATGTTCGAGGACTTACAGAGTCCTCAAGAAAATTTTTTGTTCGATCTACTCTGCAAAGTATTGGCCATGTTGATGTTATTTGTTTACAAGAAGTTAAGATTTCTGGTTTTTTGTTAGATGTTTCTCTCAACTGTATTGCAGGTTCTTTTATGCACTTCACTACTCACCATGAAGATGGTCGGGGTGGTGCTTCTATTTCTATCTCCTCCAAACTTGAGGATTGTCTGCTTGGATCTGGCGAGGATCCTTCTCATCATGTGGTCTGGATTTTGTTGAATATTAATGGAAACACCATGGGCATTGCCAATATTTATGCACCTAATGATGGGCCTAGTCGCTCTGCCCTTTGGTGGTACCTGGTTGATCACCTATCGATGGCATATTGGATTTTTTGTGGTGATTTTAATATGGTTGAACATGCTGAAGATAAAGTTGGTCACCTCCCGATGCGTTGGTGTGCTGGAGAGCGTGAGGCTTGGTTTTTTCTTAAACGTAGATGGGGTCTTTTTTATCCCCTTTTTTGTTAGCGTAATTGCATGCCTCCACCCTGGTTCACATGGTCAAATTTTTGTGCGGGTAATGATAGAGTTTGCAAGTGCCTTGATCGAGTTATGATGTTAGAGCAATATTTTTTTATTCTCCTCCATCAATAACAAGATTGTGATAGTCTGGGATCAATTCCTGTTATCAGATCATTTTCCAATCTCCTTTCAGATTGAGTGGAGTGGTCACCAATTTAATTTTTCGTGCAAGCAATTTTATTTGAATACTTCTTTATTGCAACACCCTGGCACCATTGTTGCGATTGAGCGAATCTAGAATTTATTACCTCGGCCTCCTCACTCTGTCAGTTGGATTTCTTGGTGGAATGAAGCAATTACCCGTACTACCTCTTTCATGCGGTATTTTGGAAAATAGGTGGCACATGTCAGAAAACGTGCTCATTTGGCTGTTACGAAGGAGTATCAACGAAATTTATGATTGCTAGAAAATGATCCGTATGATCGATAGTTGCAAACCAGGGTTGTTGGTCTTCACCACCAACTTATAGTCCATGAACGACATGAAGCCAGGGGGGCTCAGATTCGGGCTCGTCTGCACTGGCTGAGGGTTGGTGATCGCCCATCCAAAGCCTTTTTCAAGTCTCTTCATTCCAGGTAGGCCAGGATTCAGATCAAGGCTATTCAAGTCTCTCATGGTAGGCTGACTTCTCTTCCTGATATTGCTTTAGCCTTTGTGGATCATTATAAGCTTGTTTTTCAAGCTCAACAAGATTCTCTAGAACGTCAGATGGCGCTCCAACAATGTCTTGATGTTGTTCCTACTAAGTTGTCTGCTTATGACAAACTTCTTTGTGAGGCTCCTCTTTCACTTGATGAGCTTCATAATGCTCTTATGACTATGTCAGATGACAAGTCCCCTGGTCTTGATGGCTTTCCATGTGAATTTTATAAAGCCACTTGGAAGTTTATTGGGCCTGATCTGCTCAATGTCTACAATGAAGCGTTAGCCAATAATTCTTTGGGTAATATTATCAATCATGGAAACATTAAATTTATTCCTAAAGTAGGTAATCCTGAGCTTATCACCAGTTGGTGACCTATTACTCTGCTTAATGTCTCTTACAAGATTTTGGCTAAAGCTTTAGCTCTCCGTATTCGCAATATTCTCCCTGTGATTATCAGACTAGAGCAAACGGGCTTCATTAAAGGGCGTTACATCTTGGATAATCTTATTGTTGTCTGGGAAGGTTTAGAATGGGCTCGTATCTCTGGCCAAAAGCCCCTTTTCCTTAAACTAGACTTTGAGAAAGCTTATGATCGTATTGAGTGGCCTTTCATTCTTGCCATGCTCCAAGCTCTCGGCTTTGGCCCCTTTTTTATCAGGGTTGTCAGTATGTTGTTTGTTGATGCTTCAACTTGTCTTACTATTAATGGACTTAGATCAGAGGATTTTGGTTTATTTTATTCTATTCGCCAGGGTTGTCCTTTGGCCCCCTCACTTTACATCCTTGTTGCTGAAGCTTTTGGTTATCTTCTTGCCAATCAAGCATCTAAGGGGTTGATCAAAGGTATTATTTTTCCTGATATGTCCACCCAACTTATTAATGGGCACTTTGTAGATGATTATTTTCTCACTATCAATGAGGATGAGGTTTCAGTTTCAACTACTTTGGTTTGTTTGGACACTTTTTGTAAGGCCTCGGGATCCAACATCAAATGGTCTAAGTCCCTTTGTTTTCGCCTTGCTTCTTCTTCTATGCCTGCTTGGCTTAGACATTTTTCATGGCATTGGCTTCAAAGGGGTGAGCATTTTAAGTTCTTAGGAATCCCCTTTGCTTTTGATAGCTCACCCTCTAAACTTTGGTAGTATGTCATTGATAGAATTGAAAAGAAGATTTCTTGTTGGGCCTCGCATCCCCTTTCTCTTGCTAGTAAGTTTTAGGTTTGCACAAAGATTCTTGCTGCCACCCATGTTTATTACTCTTCCTGTTGGGCCCCCTCTAAGAATTCTTATAATAAGTTGGCCAGACTCCTTAGGGATTTTATTTGGGCCAAGGGGAAGAATTCATGTGGTTTTCATCGAGTTGCTTGGGATATTTGTTGTACACCTACTGATAAGGGTGGAATGGGCATCATTGACATTTACAGGTAAAGCATTTCTCTGTGTGCTAAGTGGGTGGTTAAAGCTATTGAAGGCCCTGAAGCCTGGAAGGTTTTGATTCATCATTGTATTTCTTCAAGGCTACCTTATGGGCGCAAAGCTTGGGCTAATATTGGCCTCCATACTCTCATCATTACTTTTGCTCCAGTTAAGATTCAGGGTTCCTTTGTTGTTAAAAGTATTTGGTGAGATTTTGAGGTGGTGAAACCTCATCTTCATTGGATTGGTGATGGTTTTCGTAATGGTCTTTCATTCAATTCTTAGAATATCTGGTGGTCTCCTATTCTATCTAACTCTTCAGTTCTTCTTGTTGATATGCCAGGGATTAAAGCTTTGAGGTTGTTTCGCAAGGGCATCTGCTATATTAATGATTTAGTGCACTCTCGAGACTGGATTCCTTGGTCTGATCTCAAACAAAAATTTAATCTTCAGAATTTAGATCTTCCTTCTATTCTTAAGATTCAAGAGCTCATACTTGATGTCATGCTTCATAAGCTTGGCCTTCAACCCCCAAGTGCCTGGTGGAGGGATTGGTGTTGGAATGTGGATACTCCTTTCAAGAACTACTCTTCTTCCTTGATTTATCAGCTTCTTAGTCCTGTTTCCCCTGGTGTTGATAAACTTAATGAGAGATGGTAGACTCATTCTACCTCCTATACTTGGATTGCTCGTCTGAACCATATATGGCAGTCTAAACTTGAACCCAAGATTACCTTTTTTCTCTGGTCTCTTATTTATCAAGGGCTTCCTATGGGAGAGAGACTTAGTAGGGTTGGTCTTCCTAATCCTAAGTGTCCAGCTTGTGGTCATTTTGAGACTTTCAAACATCTATTTTGGTTCTGCCCTCATGCTCAGTCTGCTTGGTCCTGGATTCACTCATTGTTCAAGCCCTTTCATCCTGAATTTTTTAGATGGCAGATGATATTTTTTGGAGATAACAGTTGTTGGCCTGCCTATATTGTTGCTCTGTGGAATTTCTTTCATGCTATTATTTTATTTCAACTTTGGAAAGCTAGGAATGTTGTTGTCTATTCTGGAGATTCAATTTCTAGTCAGTTTTCCTTGCATGAAAAGATTACAGTATTTTTTGTTGTTACTGTTCAACTCCATTCGTAGGCTTCCAAGTTGACTCATGAGTTGGCACATTTGATAAATCTTGTCAGGTTCTGGTGCGAGGCTCCATGCACTATCAACATGGCTTCACCTAACCTCCTTTCGCCTTAAGGTCCCTCTATTTCTTTGAGGCCTCGACGTAGCAGGGTGACATTTTCTAGCATCAGGTTGTTCTGTCAGTGCCCACAGTAGGGCTCGGTCTCCTCTTGGAGTGGCTCCCTTTGTTTAGTTATTCTGTTTATTCACCCTTTTAGGGGTTGTTTTTATTTTTGGCCTCAGGTCTCTATGATGTTGATTGTTTGGGTGGCCTTGCACCCCGAGCTATGATTTTTCCAGCTCCTTTTTTATTGTAACCTCTCTTATTTTTTATTGAATATAATTGTTGGTTCCAATAAAAAAAATCCTCAAGGATTTAAATATTATAATTTTTCTTTTGGACATTTTCTTAGGATAAAAAATTGCCCCCATAAATTATTTTTCTTTTTATTTTGCAAAAGCCACCATGGTAAAACCATTTAACCTTTATTTTCCTTGGCATAAATAATAACCAATATTATTAACTTATGCCATTAATTATTTGACATCAATGAAAAAATATACTCAATATTTCCAACAATCTCTCCCTTTGTCATTGATGGCAACCCTTTTCTAAAAAGTCCTTCTGGATGAATGCTTCCCCCATTACTCAAATCTCTCCCCCTTTGACACTAATGGCAAAGGGACTCCTTTGGGACTAAAGATAAAAATATTAGCTCAACCCCATCCCCACATCCTCTCCTTGAGGTGATTAATTTTGGGGTGGGAGTATCTATACTCCTAGTATACACTACTCTTTGTCTACCTTCATTTTCAGCATACCCTTTTGATCCTTTTGAGTGTCCCTGTTCTTGGTTGTCTTTAGAAGTTTTGGAAACTCTATACTACACCACTTTGCATTATGACCAATATTATTACACTTGTAACACTTAATATTGTAGTTCTTGGAATGTGCAAATATCTTGAAGTTCCTCCTAGTGAAGCCATACTCATTTATATCATGAACCCTGTAGGGGATTGTTTTATGACCAAATCGATTACAAGAGTAGCAATACCCTTGGAAGGAATATCCATATTTGAAAGAGTTGACATTCATTTTAGTGAGTCCATACTCTTTCTTTCCATGAGTCCTACAATGCATAGCCGTGTGACCAAATCGATTACATGAAAAACAATGTCCTTTGAAGAAATATTGTCTTGAACCCTCTGGTCTCTTACTCCTTTCTTTGCCTTATCTGTGATGATACTTGTTTCTTTTTTGTGAATTTTTTCCTTTCTTAGTGAAGCTTCTATTATTCAACTTATCCTTATAAGTATTATATTCTTCTTCACACTCTTCCTCTAAAACTTCTTCCTCTTCTTTTGACCTTGAGCTTGACCCTTCTTCTTGTTTCCCTTGTCCTTCTTCAAAACCAAGTCCTATTTTGATAGATGAAGATCTTTGTGCACTTATAATCATATCCACAGTTTTTAAACTTTTCCCAAACTTGTGTAGCTTGTCCTTAGAATATTTTACTTCCATCCTTAGTGAAACTATCTCATGTTCTAATCTTTCACATTCTAACTCTTTTGCCTCTAACTTTTCACTCATGACCTCTTTAATTTTCCTTGACTTAGCTTTCAAGTTTGTTAGGTCTTGTAGAAGCTTTTCTTTTTCTTCATCACATTCTTGAACTTGAGTATTTAGTATTGGATTATGCTTTCTAACCTTTTTCAATTCTCTGAGAGCAACAATAAGTTCTGCTTCTAGATCTACTGTGCCTTCTTCTTCATTTTCTGAATCTTTATCTACTTTTTGGTCTCCAAGATCATCTTCATACTCTTCTAACTTATCTTCAATAGGAGCATTTTATTTCTCTTCTATTTCCAAAAATAGGATATCTTCTTCTTCACTATTTGAGAGTCTTCCATCACTGTCACTTGAAGTCTTGCTTCCCTTGTTAACATAGAAACTCTTATTGTGCCTTTGAAAGAACTTATTTTCATGCTTGCTTTGATCATACCTATTTTTCTTTTCATACCTAGATTTTACTCCTTTCTTTTTCTTATGATCCTGTTTCTCTTCACTGCTAATGCTTCCAGCTTTTGGACAATTAGATGCATAGTGACCAAAATTACCACAGTTAAAACATTTCATTGTTTTCATACCATTGTGCTTTCTTGAGTCCTTCTTGTTTCTTATACCATAGTAATCTTCTTCATCACTACTTGACTCACCACTTGATTTTGGTTTCTTATCTTTTATCTTCTTTGATGCTTTGAAAGCTAACTCTTTCTTGGAGTTGGTATCCTTTATTATTCTCATATCATAAGCCATGAGAATTCAATGTAAGTCATCCATAGTCAATTTTTCAATATCTCTCATCTCTTCTATAACAGAAACCTTTCCATCATACCTCATAAGAAGTGACCTTAATACTTTCTAAGCAACATTGGAGTCTTCAATTTTGAATCCAAGTCCACACATGGTATTAACAACTTCATCCACATGAAGAAAGTATGTAGCAATATCTTCCCAATCTTCCATATTCAAATCCTTAAACCTTTTTTTATGGTTTTGTAGTTTTTCCATATTGACCTTTTTATCTCCCTCATATGTTTAATATAATTTTCCCATATCTCTTTTTTTGATTTACAATGCATAACTTTCACAAATATTGCTTCACATAATCCACTTAAGATTCCATTCATAGCCTTGGCATTATTCACATGTAACATCTTACCATCTTTATCTATGGTAGGAGTAGTTGTAGGTGTGAAACCATCCTCAATGGATTGCCATGTCTCATAACCTTGTGCCATCATGTAAGTCGTCATTCTTATGCTCAAAAAAGCATAATTGTTCCCATTGAACAATGGTGCATTATTTGATGAAGATCCATTATGATATGCCATCTATGTTCCTTTAATTTCTTCCTTCAATCTATTAGTCTTTTCCAAAGGAACCCACTCTGATACCAATTTAAGAACACATTATTATACTGAGAGAGGGGGTGAACAGTATAAGATCAAAATTTATTTTTCTTTCCCAAATAATATTATCCAATATTATCAATGGCAATATCAATAGCAATAACCAAAGTAATGCACAAATCATCACACACAAGAGAGACACAAATTTAACATGGTTCACTCAATATGGGCTACTCCACGAAGGAAATATTTCTTCTAAATTTTCACAACAAATATCTTGGGAATCAATTCGCTATTACAATGTTTATGGACCTCTATCCAAAGGAGACATCAATCCCTTATGCTATGATTTGTGTATCTATCTCCATAGGAGAACTCTACCCCCTTGCTCTAGTTTGTGGAACTTTATCCAAAATAACTCTATCTCCCCATCTAGTTCATAGGTCTTAATCCATAGGATAACTCTTTCCCCTTGCGCTGATTCATGTATCTCTATCCACAAGAGAACTCTATCCCCTTGCTCTGGTTTGTGGATCTCTCTCCATAAGAGAACTCTTTCCCCTTGCTCTAGTTCATGGATATCTATCCATAAGAGAACTCTATCCCCTTGCTTTAGTTTATGGATCTCTCTCCATAGGATTACTCTTTCCCCTTGCTCTGTTTCATGGATCTCTATCCACAGGAGAACTCTATCCCCTTGCTCTGGCTGGTAAACTTATAGAAGAATTATACCCCTACTTATATGGCTTATAGATCTCTCTCCATATGAGACATCTGTCCCCACTACACTAACTGATGTACCTCTATCCATTGGAGATCTCTGTCTTCTCTGCTCTATCACCTCCAAATCTTGCTCTCAACCCTATCTCAAATCTACACCAAAATCTATCCCAAGTCTAGCACAAATCTACCTTAACTCTACTCACAAATATACACCAAACTCTATCCCAAGTTTATAACAAATATGCTCTCTATTCTACTTAAATCTTCCCCAATCCTTAACACAAATCTTGAACAAATTAATAATCAAACCTGCTCTCAATTGTATTTTGAGTCTTCACAAGACTTGCTCAAATATACCTTCAAGCCTTCTCAAAAGACTTGCTTAAACCTGCCTTCAAGCCTTCTCAAATACTTGCTTAAATCTGCCTTCAAGCCTTCTCAAAAGACTTGCTTAAATCTGCCTTCAAGCCTTCTCAAAAGACTTGCTTAAATCTGCCTTCAAGCCTTCTCAAAAGACTTGCTCAAATCTGCCAAATATTACCTATAAAACACAACTTAAATCTCTTTTAGAAAATATTTCTTTACACAGATAAATTCTACTTAGAATTCATTTAACCTCTGGAACATATAGAGAATGATATGCTCTATCAAAAATTTAATATGTTTCACACTCACAAATCTTGTACTCAATTAACCAATCTCTATCTCTTGCAAAATACCTTTCAAATCAAATCAAAACAATGTATAACAAAATTGGTCTATCTTTCTTGCAAATTTTATCTCAAAGATCAATCACACCAATGCACAATTTCCCTCATAAAATTGATCTCAAACACCTTCACAATTGCTATCAATATCTCTCAAATCAATGTTCAAAAGGTTTCACAAATATGCACTAACTTGTCTTCAACCCTAGCACAAGTAGTTCACAATATCTAGCTCAAATGTCTCAAACCCTTTCAAAAATAGAAGCATATATTATTCTCAAACTCTATCTCAAATGTTTCCAAAACATTCAACCATAAAGCACAAATTCTAACTCAAATATTTCCAAAAATGCTTATCAAACAATATTTTTCTCTCCACCTTATGTTCCAAAAATATTCACTTCAACAAAACACTTTAAACAAGGAGTGATGTGCCCATACCTCTTAGTTTACCCTTATGGAGATATGTCTTTAAAACCTGTCTCACAAATAACTAATTTTTCTAATGCCACTTCTAGGGTTAGATTGAAAGATACTTTCTCAAAACATCCACATGAATTTTCACCTTCAAAAATGCTCAATGAAATCTGAATTTGATATTCAATCACTCTTCTTTTATCTTAAAATATTAAGCAATAATATCCAAAAAAACCTTTCATAACATCCTTTCGCAATGCAAGATTTATAATAAAATATAAAGAAAATAATCACACCTTATTGCTCCTAATCTTGCAAAATAATGTTCAATCCAACAAAGCCACAAATTACATATATAAATTTTTCATTTATACGTTATACCTCATTATTGATACAAATGAATTAAAGCACTTCAAATTTCCAAAAAGACCATTAAAGCATCACTTTATCTCATACCTTATAGCATTAACAAGAACTCCACTTCATATTTTTATTCAAAAATTAAACCATCACTTTTCAACCCTTTTAATTAAAAATTAAAAGCAAAAATTATTTCTCCTTATGTCTCCCTAAACAAGCGCATGACACATACCTTTGACTTGGGCACAAAATAATTTTCCAAAAATTATTCCCTTGCTACTACCTACCACCACAATTCGAACTTGCGTTGTCTATTGGACAGTGCCTTAGCCATCGACTAGGCCACCGCGTGGGCTAGCTATCCACACATCACCAAAAGGTGCTCGCTGTCCTTTATACCTGAATTCTGCCATAAATCAAGAGGTTTTCCAAATAAAAATTTATCACCTTGTTACCACCGTGTCTCCAACTCAAGACCTCTCTTCTACCATGCCCTAGAACCGCTAGTTCTACCATCTGGGCTACTTGCACGGATGGAACCAAATATTGGTCCCCTTATCCTTATTGTGCACTCTGCCTTGATATGTGAAAAAACATCTTTTCCTTCTCCATCACGAATCGAATGAACTGAGGTGCATGCATTTTTTTATTTCAATTTCTAATTTTTCCACCTTGGCTTAGAATTATATATAATAAATTTGACATGGTCCTTGACATCAGCGCATTTGATTTTCAAAAAAAATTTTGGTGCTCGATTTGATTTTTTAATTATTATAATTATTTAAATCCTCAAGGATTTAAATATTATAATTTTTCCTTTGGACCTTTTCTTAGGATAAAAACTTTGCCACCATAAATAATTTTTCTTTTTCTTTTGCAAATGCCACCATGGTAAAACCATTTAACCTTTATTTTCCTTGACATAAATGACAACCAATGTCATTAACTTATGCCATTAATTATTTGACATCAATGAAAACAATATACTTAAAATTTCCAATAAATAAGGATAGACTCAGGGTGATTGTAGCCATCAAATCAATGAAGAGAGAATATTTGCAAGATGCCCAATCTAGAAGACTCTCTCTTGGAGATACACATCACACTTAGTAAAATTTTGCTTTCTATCTTATGGAGAGCTTCTTTGGACCCTTGTTCCAATATGTGGACAGAGACATGCAAAAGGTGGGTGCTCAATCAAAAATCACCAAAGAGAAGCTCAAGGCTAGAAGAGAGTACACCATCTGATCAAGATCACCAATAGACAATGTTTGTTGCTAGGTTAGGAAAGATGGTGGATCCTTGAGAAAAAAATCCATAAATTATGAGAAGGGTGGCATCCAATAATTATGAACCATAGACCATTTGATTAGTGAGAAGGGTGGCATCCTTTTTTTCATTGATCTTGCATGAAAGGAAAAATAAATTCACGACATGAATTCAATAAGGCAATTTCCCTCCACCAACCTTGCATGGAAAAATAGTAACATTGCATGAAATGAATTTAATGCCTTGAAAAGAGTGATAGTATCTTATTTTTGTCCTTATATAAAAGTAAAGCAAATGCATACGACACAAATTAATTACTAAAAGATGAATATGGGTCTAAAAAATAGAAATTTTATGTGTGGCAACAGATGACAATCTCTACACATTGGCTTTGCAATAAAGGGAAATAAAATTTAAGATTGTGAATTTAATGATAAGGAAGGTACCAGATACTTCCCTATATCTTGTGAAAGATAGGAGTGAATTCATGTAATGTGAATTCAATATAGGTAATTACCCAATCCTTGATAAACAAATCCATAAAATGGTGCTTTGCCATCATTCTTTCCTCATTGATTCTTGAGCATTAAAGTGAATAAGATCCAAAAGAGAATAAAGAGAAAAACCATAGAGCCAAGCCATGAGAGAGCAACCTACAAATGTAGAAGCGTTCAAAAGAGACATCATCATCCATGGAAAGGAAGAAGACCATAACCTATCTATTGGTAACCAAAATAGGCCCATCCGATGCTTCTCCTAAAATATTAGTTGTAGCCTCTCCTTCCACCTTGAGATAAAAAATTGTTAGCTTTTTATGAGTATATGATATAGGAAAAGCAACCACAAGATGCAATGTAAGCAAGCTATGATATGTATATGATAATGACACTATAATATGCAGGAAAATAAAGAGATAAACTTTTGCAATAACTCATAAATATACCATTAATGAAAGCTTACAAAAATAGTACAATGTAGTATAATGGAGGACATGAACACTCCACAAACTTTTTTTAAAGGAACTACATTGTACTCCTCTACCAATTTATACTATGCACTCTCTATATTCTCTCCTTTCTATTTCAATCACTATAAGGACTTTATATAGGAAGATAGGTTCCTTGTCCCTTACTCTACCTTTGAATCTATTCTTTGGCTCATTTACATGTGGACTACATACACATTTACATCATTGCACATTCTGACACTTGTGCATTTATTACATGCTAAAGTAACTACTTAACTTTACTCTAAAGTAAAATCCTACTCTAGTAATGTACCAAAGGTGGTACATTGATATGTACCCAATAATGTAATATATTCTCTAACATCCCCTTGTATTACATTATTTGGGTATTAAAGACTTTAGTCTTCAATATGGATCTTTGATCTGGTTCTGGAGTTTGTATTCTCCTTCTCTGCTTTTTGTATCCTATTCAAGCAAGTAGTTAGTATCTTCATAAAATGTTATCTTTGTTGTGAGAGATTTAACTTCATGTTCATTTGTTGGTTCTTCCAGTTCTTTAATTTCTTGAATCCTTTGAGCTAGATGTCCTTTTTTATTCCCTTCTTGATATTCCAATTGAGGGTAATTGTATGGATGCTAAAACTGCTACTGATGAGGATTATTTTGAATTTGATATTGCCTTGGTTGGAATGCCCTATTTTGTTGGCTTCCATAGTTTTTCTGATTTCCCTAATTATAATTTCTAAGATTGAATCTACAATATTAGTGCTATGTCCTTTTTTATTGCATACATGACAATATTTATTATTCCATGGTCTTCATCCTTTTGAAGATGAAGCAACGTTTCCTTGTGGATTATTTTTTGAAACTAATGCATTGTTAGTCATTTCATATTTAATTGTATTTTCCACCTCATATTCTTGAAGAATATTGACTAACTCATCAAAAGATGTATCTTTACTTAGGATTTGTAAAGATGTAACCAAATGCTTGTAGCTATCTGGAAGAGCTCTCATAGTTACTTGAACTAGAAACTTGTCTTCAATATTTTCTCCTAAGGTTAATAATTTTCCATTTATATCTACTACCTTCCTTAGGAATAGTTCTATACTTTCACCACTATTCATTTTCAATGAATGTAACTGAGTTTGAAGATTTAATATAGTGGCTTTATTCTTCCCTTCAAATATTTTGGATAAGATTTTCCAAGCTTCTATAGATGTTCCTATTGAACTAATGTAAGGTTGTATTTCGTCTATAATGGCAAAAGTTATTATCATTAATGATTTTGCATCACTTTCTTCAAAATTATGAATCTCTGTATCACCTGTAGTAGGTTTAGTTGTTGTTCCTTTGACAATTTTCCAAAGCTTTTCAACTATCAAAATTACCCTCACTTTTTTTTTCATGAGGAGTAATTTGGACCTTTAAGTAGTTGGGATTTTGTAAGGAAGAATTTGTTTGTTGTCATGATGGTCCTTGTAGGCTACCTTATAACTCCCTAGTCTAGAGTATGTGAACTACTTTGATAAAACATTTCTAATGCTTAAGATTTTGTCGTAACCTTATGTCTCCCTTGTGATAGTCTAATCTTGGTAGTAGTGCACCTTTTGACTTGATTTGGTAATGTTTTGGGAATGATAATAATCAACTCTTATTTCACCTTATTCCTCCTATTGAACTATGCACTTATCAATTTGATGGAGTTCTCTATGGTTGGATTTATTTTATCTCTTTAATGTGTCTATGAGACAAGTATAAGCAATTAATTCCAACTCTTTCAAGCAAACAATAATTTTGCTTCTTTTCAACCTTTAGTTCTCAATAGTTCAATTTTCTAAAGTTTGGTGTAGTATTCCTTATATCTCCCTAATGTAGAAATTTAGAAAACTAATATTTCAATTATAAAATATTGAAAACCTTATATCTCCTACTATGAATATTTGCAAATATTATAATATATATGTACTTCAACTAATGTACCTTGAAATATCACTTGAAGATATAAAATTGCTTTATAATTCACTAATGCTTGGTTAATTCTTATTGCTCCAATGCAGTAGTAAATTTAAACTTATAAGGTTCACCTTATAACTCATTTTAACCTTAATGAAAGCAAGTAATTAATTTTATATTAACTTTATAATGTTGCATGCGATATAACTCTATATTTACTCCTCAAACAGATCCTTTGGGTGCTGTATTTGATGAATGACAATGAGCATTTAATGCTCCCACTTTCATGGATTTATAATAAAGGTCATCTCTTCTTTAATTTTTCTTTGACCTCTCTGTGTGTATGGAATTTGCTACTAAATCTACTTGCTAAATATCCTCACTTCGATGTTGCATGTATTTCAACTTGGGCTATTAATAGGGATACGTCCTTTCTTGGGATGTAATTTAATTTGCACGTTACAATACCTTCTCTCTTCTTGATTCTTTTGATACTTATTGCTTCAATATATAGGTGGTATATAGATGTTATAATATCTTTGAATGTCATTTGATGAGCCTTCAATGCTCTCCCTTTTGAATGAAATGATTACTATACCTTCAACCTTCAATGTTTCTAAGATGAGAGTTACGTCTATTCTGAGCCATTTCTCCCTACGCAAGAATTAGAAGAATTATGAAACACATCCTTTTGATATGCTGAGTGGAACTTGCATGTGAGGATGCCTTCAAAATATCTTTAACATTCAATACTACGTATCAATGGGTGCAAGCTATTAAATATTGGCTTTAATGCTTGTCTCCTTGCCAATGAGTTCAAGTTATGTTTTTCTAGTGAGGGATGATGATATTATCCACAAGTTTGGCTCCAACTATGGTAATTCTAGGGTGGTCCAACACTACCCTTTTCGCTGATGATTTATCTCTAATTGATGGTCATTCTTTGCTATCTTCTTAGCTAGCAATTTGTATCCTATCAATGGAAGCTCTTGAGAGCTTTAGCTGGTGGTTTGTCCAAGAAATCATTTTTGTAATGCACTCCTTATATGCTTCTTGAATTTACATAACTTGTGCTTTGTTATCCTTAGTGCTATCCAACTTAAAAAGAGTGTTATGCTTATTTTGATGCTATAGGATTATTATTGCATAGGTGCTGATTTGGTGTATCTATACACATTTAAAAACTCAGCTTATGATCCCTTTGATGGATCTACCTCTATGCCTTTATGTCTACCCCTTGACGTCGATGATGTGGCTGCTCGATTATTGTACTATGTTGTCTATTTTTGTGTCTTTAATATACTATTTCTTTTATACCTACTTGATATATTTGAAAGGACAAAATTGATGCTAATGTAATGCAACCACCTTTGTAAATGATAGGATTAAGTCCATTATTTTACACTAAAGTTATACATTTCCTTTTGAAGCTATTCCTTGCTTCTTATATATGGCGATTCTCTGCTCTAATACTTGATAGCAAATATTGGTGTTTTCCTTACTAGATAACACTAACCTCTAACTTCTTTTCTTGGATAACTTAGTAACAATGAATCCAAGCTCTTAACCATGCAACTAATATGCTATTTTAGAGGTTTAACTTTGCACTAATTTTCACTGCAACTAAAGTACTTAGTGCACCTTAAAAAAATCTTAAGAACAACTAGTATAGTGCAATATTGATCTCACCTTATCACTCCTGTAAAAGAACTTGTAAGATGTATCAATAATAACTCTTAAATGCACTATAATATCTACAAATTTCACTTAAGAGTAATGTATTATTTTTTTCAACTAAACAATAGGAAGATGATATTTTTATTTCATTTGAAATATATCTAAATCCTATTTTAATGTGCAAGTATTAACTTTAAAAGAAAATATCTTTTGCACTCCATTGAATTATTTAATATGCAACCTTCTCTTTGCAACTTTTAACTCTAATATAGTGCTTAATGAATCTTAATAATGAACCAAAAATTTAAAGTTCAACTCATTAACCCTTTGCACAAAAGTTGCTTACCTTAACAAAATTTGTAGATGAAGGATTGTAAGGTGATTAGATTCACCTTATTGCTGCCTTTTATTGGATGAATTTGCAACTATTCTATGATGTCCAAAGCAACTTATCAACACACCAATTTGTAGCTTTGTACCTATTTATATATAGCTACCTGATATTGTAGTTTGGTGTCTTTAACCTTTAAGATGTATCCTAGAAATTTGAAATTTAGCAGCTATTGATTCTGTCTAAGTTGTTGCTTTCTTGTTTTTCTCAAATCTAGAAGTTTTAGATTTGCAAAGTAGTCAATATCTATGCTAAAATACTATCCTTGAATCTCAAAATTTTTGTAGGGAACTCCTCCAAATCGTAGCTGAGATTTTACTTCAAGAACCCTTCAATTTTTTGCTATAGAAACCAGTAAATCTCCTTTCTTTGAATAAGCCTTCTAGCCTTTAAAGGTAATCTTCAAACCTCTCAGGTTTGGTAGTAATGTATGGCTCCTTTATTATTCAATATCCTTGTCAAATTTTGACTTCAATATAGGCCTTCCTCTCAAGAATCTAAAAGTCTTGAGGTCTTCACCAATCTCCTTCAAAATTTGGCAAGCTTCTTGCCAAATCCTTCTCCCTTGGGCTTGTTGTTGGATGGCAATAATTATCCCAAGTTATTCCTTTATCAATAACTTCTCCTTGGTGGTAAATTTCTCCAATGATTTCTCCTAGGAAATCCTTTAATGAAATTCTTTGAATCTCCTTCAATGAGGCTCTCTAAGCCTTCTCCTTCTTTCTCCTTGAGACCTCTTCTTTAGGGTCTTCACTCTCGTAGCTTCTCTGGTCTTCTCAATGAGATATTTTCTTCAACCTTCTACTGTGGAAGTTTGGAAATGAGATCTCCCTCTTGGATCTCTAAAATCTGTTGCTTCAGGAACAAGACTTTTGCTAGTCCTTCTCTATCTCTTCCAAAACTAGAAGTTCTTCAATGAGACCTCTTGTAGGTCTCTTCAACTTCTTAGGCTGATTTATTCTACTCCTTCAAGGTGAAGTCTTCAATATTCAATGGATATCACCAATATCCTATATTCACGAGGACTCTTCTCTAGAGTCTCTTCAATATGCTACTTACAATATTCAATGGAGATCACCAACCTCCAATATTCTCCTAGACTCTTCTCTGGAGTCTCTTCCTCGAATCTACAACAAGGATCCTATGGCATTTTCTTCTTTTGCACTTTGTAGGTCTACAATATCTAGCAATGGGACCTTTTCTTTAGGCCTCCAAATCTTTGATCTTCTATTTGTTACTTCTGGTGTTGGATATATTCTAAAGAAGATATTTTTCCTAGATATTTTGTAGGAAGATTCTCAAATTTATTTGAATCTCTTTTTTATTACAAAAAAGTATTAGGATTGTAATGTAATAAACTCTAAATCTAGAGATAATCAATCTTCACTAGTCAATTTGGCAATCTAGTGGAATTAATGTTGATTCCTAGTCTTCATGAGTTTTTTTGCAACCCTATGGAAAGACTCTAGCCAAATGCAATCTCAAAAATTATAAAAATGAAATTTTTGGATTCCTCTCAATATCACTTGTGGCTCTCCCTATTTCCTATCGATCTACCATGTGCTCTGATACCACTATTAGATTTTTATGAGTATATAATATAGGAAATGAAACCACAAGATGCAAGATAAACAATATATGATATCTATATGATAATGGAACCATAATATGCAATAACATAAAGAGATAAACTTATGCAACAAATAAAAAATATACCATTAATGAAAGATTATGAAAATAGTACAATGCAGTATAATGGAGGACATGAACACTCCATAAACTATTTTTAAAGGAACTATATTGTACTCCTCTACCAATCTATACTATGCACTCTCTATATTCTCTCCTCTCTATTTCACTCACTATAATACATTTATATAGGAAGATAGGTTCCTTGGCCCTTAATCTACCTTTGACTCTATCATATGACTCATGTACATGTGGACTACATGTACATTTACATCATTGCATATTTTGACACTTGTGCATTTGTTATATGCTAAAGTAACTTCTTAACTTTACTCTAAAGTAAAATCCTACTCTAGTAATGTACCAAAGGTGGTATATTGATATGTACCCAATAATATAATATATTCTCTAATAGAAATGATGACCCAAGATCTACAAGTCATGGCCCCCAAGCTAGTAAAATATCATATGGAGAGGGTCGTGGATCCTAATTTATCCAAAAGTACTAGGAACCTGAGGGACATAACATTGTAAAAGTCTAAATACCAGTTTTATAGCATGGTATATAGTTTCCAAGATCCACAACTATTATGAGCTAGTAGTTGCATGTGTAGGACTCTACAATGCCTAGGCTCAGGAGACCCAATCACATGATAGAAGCTTTAGAGTCATCATGACCTCCCATGTCATCTGAAAGATGCTGGTGGTTGAAAAATGAAGACTTGGCATCAAATTGAAGAATTACATCAAATATTATGATGATATCCTAGATAAGTTAAGGTTTCTATTTAGTAAATACAACATCAAGGACACTACACTACCAGAGTTCCCTCTGAGTTGTAGATATTTCAATGATAGTTCTAGATATACATTGAGCATGTTGGCATTCATTTTTGAATTCAAATGTAATAGGAGTGTAGTATAGGCCCAATTAGAAATCATTCATATTATGAGGTGGACACTCATAGATGACTTTTAATTTTAGTAAGTTTATACTAATTAAATTCATGAGGGATTGTCCAAATTTAAGGACACCTAAATTTTTACATATTATTCATTCTTTACACAAAATTTTGTTCCAAAATCCTAGGCAATTCATATGTTTGAATTTGAAGCAGATGGATGACTCTAGCCACCAGTAGCCCATTTATCTTGGGACAAGTGTCTTGATCAAGGTTTCATCCTACTATAATTTTGTAGAAGATTTTTTAACCTCAAACCTCTTGAATCTAAGGGGGTTCAATCCAGAGTGTATTATGGTGGCCAACCTCTAATTTTTGTAGAGTAATCCTAGAGGAGTTGGTATTTTTTATAAAAATCAACCATTTTTAGGTTGTATGGGTTCAATAAGTTTATTTGTCAGTTTCCCAAGTACATATCAAAAAGGGTTTTTACTTTAGATCTATTTAAATAGATGGACACAATTGATGCATCCTACAAGAGTGAAAAATATAAGAAAGGTTTTTACAAGCCTTCTGTTAGTCTCAACAGAGTAGCATTATCGAATAGAAAAGCCTCCCCTATCCTAGAGAATAAATTTAAGGATCTAGAATACGATGCCAAGAGAGTGGAACTAATATCCAAAAGGTAACTTCACTACTTGGTTGACCAACATCAAGAGCTCAACAATATTTGTACATGAGCCTAGATCAGATATCGAAGCCTAAAAGAACCTAGTGGAGTAGGTAGGTACTCGATCAATAAATATGATTGTGAAACAATTGTAGAAGCCAAGGTCTTATGAGATCTTTTATCAAAATAAATTTCTAGTGAACTAATATCACATCAGTACTAAAAGGAAGAAGGCCTTAATATAAGATCACTAGAGTGAATCTAAAAATAAGGTGTGATAGAAATTCTAATAGGATCTACGGAAGACTATGAATTATAGTTACCTAGATGACGATGAGAGACTCAATAAATTATATAACCAAGATCACTTAAATGTTGAAAGTTCCCCATTTTATGAAGAAAATAAGGATAAGATAGCGATCGAGTGGGGTTGAATGACAAAGTGGGTGGAAAATATGGCCAAATAAGTCTTGCATATAGAAGAATACTTGTCAAGATGTGAAGAAAACCTATTCATTGCCTCTTCTCCTACATCACCACCATAAGCAACCCAACTGGCATTGCAATAAAATGAAAAGAGGAAATTGGTCCATGAAGCGAGCCCTCCACCAACAAAGAAGAAATGGGAGGACATCCCAAGGACACAACCACAAAATACTCTACCTCTAGTCTATAATAACATTTCCTATATTTTTTGTACTTTTACTCTGGATACTAGCTAGCAACCTCCCATTTCTTTGATTCTTTTGGCCTCCATTCATAGTGTCATATCTACATTGGTTGCTGCTCCCATTTTTTGGTAGCCACCTCTATTTAGGTGCTATCTCAATTCACATCCCTTGAAATTATTACACTATTTATTTTCCTCCTACCACCCCAAGAGTAATTCTTTGGCCTATTCTATTAGAAGGGTAATTTCCCCATCCATTCACTACTCCATCCTCATTGTATATAATATTATTCAATTCATTGTCCCTAAGTTTGACTTTGTGGGGGGCAATTGACAATATCATAGGCACCTCCTCCTACTTCCAACATATTGTAATGATTCCAAGCAATTCAAAATTACACGTTATAGTACATCCAGATAAAGAATCCAAAAGAGCTACATGACATTCAAAGACAAGGATAAGTCAATATGATCCTTATGGAAATACACTATATATTGCCCAATTGAACCTTACTATCTCTAAGCTAGAATTAAAAATGCAAAAACAATATTACCAAGTTGTAGCAACAAAGATTAACCCTCAATATACCTAGGCTAGGAATAGGATAGAGTTCATGTAGCAAGTTGGTAAGGTCGTAAGCCATGATTACCTATCCCTTAAGAGGAAGTTGAAAAGAGGAAAATGAACTTGAAGACGTTAAGGTTACCCTAAAAAACTCCCAACTAGAGGTCAAAGTACTCTAAAACAAAATAGACTAGTTGGTGAGCTCGCAAATGACAATTTCCTTTTGGATGTGGAAAGGAGCAAGAACCAAAGCCTCACCAATCAACTCACCGCCTAGGAGGGCCAATTCAACAAGGAGAGGGTTGATTGTCAAAAGGATTTCGAGAAGGAGAAAAAGAAAAATGCAAGGCTAAAGTAGCAACCAAAGGAAAAAAACCTAATAAAATATTTTTCCAAGAATATTGGTACAACATAACCAAAGCTACATCATCATTTCCCAAGTGTTCAAACTAATCAATGTAGCTACCATGCAAATTTCCCAAATAAGCCAAAAGGTCGAGAAAACCTTAATGAATTTCATGAGGTTGGTCAAAGTGAAGAAGTATAGAGAAAAATTGGCCACCTAATCCAACCAAAAGTCGGTGGCTACAGAAATTCAAGATCAAGAAATAGTCGTGTAGAAAATATTTGACGTACTCGACAAAGAATATGTTAGGGTAGATATTAGAGTAATTTATTTTTACCTTAGTTAGTTAGGTTATTACCTTATTTTTATCATAAAGTTATTCACTGTTATGAATAACATATGGTTAGTAGATTAGCTTAATTAACATCTCATTAGCGTCAATTGTTGGTTGTTAGTGGTTAGCGCCAAGTTCTATTTATTAGCAACAACATCACAGTGGATATGACCTACGCGTTAATTATTTGTATTTAATATTTGGACATTGAATATATTTTTCTAATGTTCGCTCTATTACTTCATTGGTATCAGAGCGCTTGACTTGGACCCCTCCTGGAGCTTGCACAGATTTTTTGAGGAAGCAGCTTGACTGGACAAAGGGGCCTAAATTTCAAATTGGGACCTCTCCTAGAGCTTGCATGGAAACCTATGTTGCGGAATTTATTGGCATCCTTTTAGCACAAGGCGCTCACTAATTTACATATGGCACAATTTTTTTTATTTTATTTAATATAATTTCACACATGTGAAGACTAAGCCAGTTAGACCAGAGTCTTTTCACACTAAAGGTCCTGACAGCACTGATGTTTTCAAACACTAAGTGCTTTGACAACTCAAAACTTGAGCTCCGTAGATTTTGAAAGCTGACGCCAAGGCACAGATCCCATAACATGATCCACAAAGTTGTAACCTCTAAAGATGACGGGCTTTGAACAACCTACTGATGGTGCGAATATTGAGGTAGCAAAATGGTAAATATCTACGAGCTAACGTGTCATGACAAGTGGCATCCGGGCACACATTTGTGTGGAGGTCATTGATTGGTTGATAGGCAACTAACGTGCCATTCCTTCATTGCGGTTTGAGTAGAAAAAGGCTTATTTTTTATTGCTTGAAGGCAATCAATAGTTGAAATGCACGACATTGCTTTTAAGCAACTAACTTGAAGTCGTAGGCTGCATGTGGGACATATAGTCCCAAAATTTGTTTTTTTTTTAGTTTCTTCGTGGAACCTAGAATAAAGGGAAGGAATTCTCTTTGTGCTTCCAGATCGATGCACTAGCCTAATAGGTTCTTCAGTCCAGCGCTAGCAACCTCTCCTACGAGGTCGCAGGATCAATTCTTGTGGGTGCTCTGAAATCATAATTTTTTTTAACAAACAAGTTTTGTTTGGATATTCTAAGATTAAAGGTATTTTTTATTTTTGCATTTTTTTGTTTTTTAATTATTTCATTAAAATAATTTTTATTTTGAAGTTATTTTATTTTATCAATTATTTTGTACCCACATAATAATTGATTTTAATAAAAACAAAACTTTTCTTAAATTATTTTTTGAAAATAGTTGATTAAAATTACAAATTGCAAATTTGATTAAAAAACAGGGCTATTTTTTTTCCAATTTCAAACAAATGTGTGACTTTATTTTCTCCAAAGAGGGGATGTAACACAAAAATAACACCATTTTTTTTGCAAATTAGGATTTCATCAAAACTTTCTCAAATTTTTTCTAACACACTAGTTTTGAGAGTAAGAGTTTTTCTCCTGAAGAATAGACCTTGGGTCCACTAATACCAAGTCGTATATCAACTGGTTCTGGATTGAATTTCAAAATCTTGTCGTGTGTCGAATAGACTTGAAAGGTGTGCTACCTTGTTAAATTTGCAAAGCAGAGGGGGGACAAGAAATTGTGACTCTTTTTTTTGCAAAATTGTAACACAAGGGGGGAGAAATTGAATATCAAAATTTTTGCAAACTAAAAATCAAACTTTTGTTGCAAAAATTACTATAATAAGGTGCATTTTCGATAGCATTCGACACCTTTTGTTAAAATTGGCATTGATAACTTAGGTGCATTTTTGGTGGAATCCGACACCTTAAGTTAAAATTTGTGGGCACTTTTGTATGTTTTATTGCACTTAAATTCCTATTTTCTGCAATTACATCTTAAGTTAAAAATCAAAAGCACTTAAGACCCCAAATTTCAAAATATTTTTGTGCAAATTCAATTGCACTGCAACGTTCGGTATTAACTATATCTCTAGCCCACACTTACAAGTAACGTTGTCGTGCCTTGGGGCTACTGTATTTATTGCCTAAAATAGCTGTAAAAACAATGTTTGAGCTTGTTCTCTATAAATAATTGGGGAGAAATAAGGTAGAGCCAATTTTACTTTTTGATATTCACTCCATAAAACCCTAATTCACTCTTCTTGTTTGGCTCAATTTCCTCAAACTAATCATCCTTCTTCAGGAGGATTTTTAGGTAGGTGTCATTAAATATCAATTAGAGTGAATTCTCTTTCAATACTTCTTGTTTGGATTAAAATTCCTCAAACTGATCATCCTTATTCAGGAGGGTTTTTAGGTAGGTGCCATTAAATATCAATTAGAGTGAAAGAGAGACCATTTTGGTGTAATAAGGAACCTTCATAATAGCTACAATAAGCAAGTATCTAAATGATACCCAGTTGCTTAAAGGTTCTAATTATTCTGTATGGAAAACCAAATGAAGGTCATTATTACTGTAGAAGAATTATGGGATATAGTGACAAACACTGTAAAAAGACCCACCACACGAGGAGCATATCATAATACATGGGATAAAAAGGACAAAAGACTACTCATGTTGATTTTTCTAGCTACTACTGATTAAATTTAGCCTCACATTTGTGGCACTAAACATGGTAAAGATGCGTGGGATGCATTATATACCATTTTTGAAGGCAATAATCAAAGCATAATTATAAACCTTCAAATCCAACTTCATACTCTCCATATGAAGTCAGGTGAAACGGTAGAGTTATTCCTCTGTAGAGTGGCAGAACTACATTCAAAACTGAATTCTTTGGGAGAAAATTTGAAGATAAGGTCTTGATTTAAATTATTTTAAGGGCTCTTCTAGACTCCTACAAAATGTTAATAACATCCCTTCAAGTGTCTCAAAGACAAGTGACATTTGTTGAGTTGGTAAATTTACTTCAAACTGAGGAAGCAAATCAGCTACAAAGAGATGAAGTGTCCACCAGTGCACTTTACATAAAAAAACTGAGTTCAAAGAAGAAGGGGGGGTCATCTTCCAAAGATAAAGGTAAGCAACCTCAATAACAAAATATTTTTTACACTACTTGTAAAAAGGACAACCATTATGGCAATTGGTGTTGGTTAAAGAGTAAGAACACGAACATACCACAAAGGAAGAATAAGCAACAACAGAACCATGTTGCTATTGAAGACTCAAGTTCTAATTCTGAACAAGCATACAAAGTGCTTATGACCCATACAACTTCTCCACAAAAGGATTATGTGTGGTACATTGATTCAGGTGCTAGTCATCACATGACTGGCGACAAGCAGTGGTTTGAGACATTTGAGGCAAAGGAAGGCAAACCAGTAACTATTGCTGATGATAAGACCTATCGTGTCCAGGGTGAAGGAAATATTTTTGTCACCCTTCCAGATGGAAAATGTCACATTCAAAATGTCCTTTATGTTCCAGAATTGGCAAACAACTTGTCGTCAGTCCATCAAATTTTGGATAAAAACATGGATGTAAACTTTAGAATTGAGGATGGGAAAAAGTATTGCTTTATTACAAAGAAGGGTAAACATATAGCAACCGCTTCATACAAGCATGGATTATTTGCATTAGATGCCTTAAAAACTAAAAAACCTCAAAAAAAACTCGACAAATTCCATATTGTTAAAAGCATTGATGAAGATGAAGAACTTGGGTGTTTTGACAAACACACAAAAGACATTGGATCCAAACTGATGAAGAAAATGGGTTTCAATGGAAAAGGATTAGGTAAACATGGGAAAGGCATTAAAACTCCTATAATGCCAAATATCAGGCCAAAGACTAAAAGCCTTGGTTATGATGGACAAGCAAGTACCAGTAAAACCATGTTTGTAAAACCTAAATCTCCTACAACTCCTACAAAGCATTGTTGCAGTCATTGTGAAAAAATAGGACATGTAGTAGCTAGGTGTTGGAAACTACATCCTTGTGTTTTTTGTGGATGTACAAATCATTCCTCTTCAAATTGTTGGTACAAAATGAAAATGGCCAACAAGGTTCATATCGATTGTAGATGAACAGATCTCACACAATGGACCAAAATGAAAGAAATATTGTATGGCTTCTACAAAAATAGTAGATCTAGAGGCAGATCTAGAGGTGATGTTCCAGTGGCAGTTCTAGAGGTACTATTCCAGAGGTAATCTTAGAGCCATGAGCCAAAGACATAATCATATTTCATTTTCTCTCCTTCACATTAAGGGGGGAGTTATCTACATTCCCACCAACAAACAGGTTGCAGATATATTCACTAAGGCACTTGCATGTGTCAAATTTGAGTTGTTTCACAACACTCTTTGTATTTCAAAAATAATGTAATAAAAGGAGGATGTTAGGGTAGATATTAGGGTAATTTATTTTTACCTTAGTTAGGTTATTACCTTATTTTTACCATGAAGTTATTCACTATTATGAATAACTTATGGTTAGTAGGTTAGCTTAATTAACGTGTTGATAGTGTCAATTGCTGGTTGTTAGTGGTTAGCACCAAGTTCTATTTATTAGCGACAACATCACAGCAGATATGATCTATGCGTTAATTATTTGTATTTAACCTTTGCACATTGAATATATTTTTCTAATGTTCGCTCTATTACTTCAAAATAGGCTAACATAAAAGCAAATCCTAGATAAGCATTTTGACCACTATGATTGCCAACCTAAGGGGTCCCATTGATTACTTAAATTCAAAAGGGTTTACCCTCCCCCTAGACCTTCTATAATAATCTACTTTCATAGCAAGAATATACAGAACTGATTGAATAACAAGAAGAGGGACAAACAAATTTTGATAAATAACCAAATTCCCCCACTTTAAGTGATATAGCACAAATCATCAGGCCCTTGGAAAATCTTGAGATGCAAATTCAAAAGGTCACAAGCAAAGTGGAGAACACCTTTGACTTGTCACCTTAGCTCAATTGGTTAAATTCCTCAACTTTTAAGGATAAGACTTAGGTTTAAATTTTGTTAAATGATACATGCATAATAACCAAAGTATTATAATACCACTATGTGATCATGATGTAAGAAAGATAAAATCAATTTGAATCCCATATAACCAATTAAAAATATAATATGAATATTTTATAATGTTAAATTAATATATTTCAATTTAAAAAAATTTAATGTTAATAATTTTTAACTACATGAGTTTCCTTCTGTAGAATGTTCGGGGACTTACAGAGTCCTCAAGAAAATTTTCTATTTGATCCATTCTGTAAAGTATTGGACATATTGATGTTATTTTTTTACAAGAAGTTATAATCTTTAGTTTTTTGTTAGATGTTTTTCTCAACTGTATTGTAGGGTCTTTTACGCATTTCACTACTCACCATGAAGATGGTCGGGGTGGTGCTTCTATTTCTATCTACTCTAAACTTGAGGATTTTTTTCTTGGGTTTGGCGAGGATCCTTCTCATCATGTGATCCAGATTTTGTTGGATATTAATGGGAACACCCTAGGCATTGCCAATATTTATACATATAATGATGGGCCTAGTCATTATTCCCTTTGGTGGTACCTAGATGATCACTTACCGATGGCGTATTGGTTTTTTTGTGGCAATTTTAATATGGTTGAGCATACCGAAGACAAATTTGGTTGCCTCTTGATGCACTTGTGTGCTGGAGAGTGTGAGGCCTAGTTTTTTCTTAAATACAGATGAGGTATTTTTTATCCCCTTTTTTGCTAGTACAATTGTACGCCTCCACCCTGGTTCATGTGGTCCAATTTTTGTATGGATAATGATAGAGTCTGCAAGCACCTTGCTCAAGTTATGATGTTAGAGCAACAAAATTTTTATTCTCCTCCATCAATACTAATATTGTGGCGGTCTAGGATCAATTCTTGTTGTTATATTATTTCTCAATTTCTTTTCAGATTGAGTGGAGTGGTCACCAATCTAATCTTTTGTGTAATCAATTTTATTTAAATACTTCTTTATTGCAATACCCTGACATGATTGCTATGATTGAGATAATCTAGAAAATATTACCTCGACCTCCTCACTCTTTCAGTTGTATTTTTTTGTGGAATGAGGTGATTTTCCATACTACCTCTTTCATGTGACCCTTTGGAAAATAGGTGGCACATGTAAAAAAGCATGCTCATTTGGTTGCTACAAAGGAGTATCAACAAAATTTATTGTTGTTGGAAAATGATCTGTATGACCGACGGTTGCAAACCAAGGTTGTTTGTATTTGCCACCAACTTATAGTCTATGAATTACATGAAGCCAAGGGGGCTTAGATGTGGGCTCGACTGTAATGGCTAAGGGTTGGTGATCACCCATCCAAAGCATTTTTCAAATCTCTTAATTCTAGGTATGCCAAGATCCAAATCAAGACTATTCAAGTCTCTCATGATAGGCCAACTTCTCTTCCTGATATTGTATCAAACTTTGTGGATAATTATAAGCTTATATTTCAAGCATAGTAGGATTTTATAGAACATCAGATGGTGCTCTAGCAATATCTTGATGTTGTTCTTGCTAAATTGCCTGCTTATGACAAACTTCTTTGTGAGGCTCCTATTTTACTTTTTGAGCTTCATAATGCTCTTATGACTATATCGGATGACAAGTCCCTTGGTCTTTATGGCTTTCCCTATGAATTTTATAAATCCACTTGGAAGTTTACTAGGTCTGATCTACTCAATGTCTACAATGAAGTTTTAGCCAATAATTCTCTGGATAATATTATCAATTGTGGAAATATTAAATTTATTTATAATTTTGGCAATCCTGAGCTTATCACCAGTTGGAGACCTATAACTCTTATTAATGTCTCTTACAATATTTTGGCTAAATATTTAGCTCTCTATATTTGTAACATTCTCCCTATGATTATCAGATCAGAGTAGACGGGTTTCATTAAAGGGCGTTACATCTTGGATAATCTTATTGTTGTCTGGTAAGGTTTAAAATGGGCTCATCTATCTAGCTAAAAGCCTATTTTACTTAAACTAGACTTTGAGAAATCTTATGATCGTTTTGAGTGGCCTTTCATTCTCACCATGCTCCAAGTTCTCGGCTTTGGCCCCTTTTTTTATCAAGGTTGTCAGTATGTTGTTTGTTGATGCTTTAGCTTGTCTTACTATTAATGGACATAGGGTAAACGATTTTGGTTTATTTCATTCTATTTTCCAAGGCTATCCTTTGGCCCCTTCACTTTACATCCTTGTTGTTGAAGATTTAGGTTATCTTCTTGCCAATAAAGCGTCTAAGCAGTTGATCCAAGATATTATTTTGCCTAACATGTCCATCCAGCTTATTAATCGAAAATTACGGATGATTCTTTTCTCACTATCAATGAGGATGAGGTTTTATTTTCAACTCCTTTGGTTTGTTTGGACACTTTTTGTAAGGCCTCGAGATCCAACATCCAATGGTCTAAGTCTCTTTTTTTTCACCTTGCTTCTTATGTGCTTGCTTGGCTTAGATATTTTCCATGGCATTAGCTTCAAAGGGGTGAGCATTTTAAGTTCTTAGGAATTCCCGTTGCTTTTGATAGCTCACCCTTTGAACTCTGGTAGTATGTCATTGACAAAATTGAAAAGAAAATTTCCTATTGGACCTTGCATCCCCTTTCTCTTGCCAACAATTTTTAGGTTTGCACTAAGATTCTTGCTTCCACCTATGTTTGTTACTCCTCCTGTTGGGTCCAAACTAAGAATTCTTATAATGAGTTGGCCAGAATCCTTTAGGGATTTTCTTTGGGCCAAGGGGAAGAATTTGCATGGTTTTCATCGAGTTGCTTGGGATATCTGTTGCACGCCTACTAATAAGGGTGGGATGGGTATCATTGATATTTATAGGTAAAGCATTTCTTTGTGTGCTAAGTGGGTGGTTAAAACTATTGAAGGCCCTGAAGCCTGAAAGATTTTGATTCGCCATTGTATCTCTTCAGGGCTGCCTTATGTGCACAAATTTTGGGCTAATATTGGCCTCCAAACTCTCATCATTACTTCTGCTCCAATTAAGATTCATGGTTCCTTTGTTTTTAAAAGTATTTGGCGGGCTTTTAAGGTGGTGAAACCTCATATTCGATGGATTGGTGATGGTTTTCATAATGGTCTTCCATTCAATTCATAGAATACTTGGTGGTATCCTATTATGTTTAACTCTTTAGTTCTTCTTGCTAATATGTCAGGGATTAAAGCTTTGAGGTTTTTTCGCAAGGGTATCTGCTTTATTAAAGATATAGTGCACTCTCGAGATTGGATTCCTTGGCCTAATCTTATACTTAAATTTAATCTTCAGAATTTAGATCTTCCTTCTATTCTTAAGATTCAAGAGCTTATACTTGATGCCATGTTTCATAAGCTTGGACTTCAACCCTTGAGTTCCTGGTGGAGGAATTAGCATTGAAATGTGGATACACGTTTCAAGAACTATTCTTCTTCCTTGATTTATCAACTTCTTAGTCATGTTTATCTTGGTGTTGACAAGCTTAATGAGAGATGACAGACTCACTCTACCTTATATACTTGGATTGCTCATCTAAACCATATCTGGTAGTTTCTTTTTTCTTTGATCTCTTATTTATCAAGGGCTTTCTATGGGAGAGAGACTTAGTAAGGTTGGTCTTCCTAATCCTAAATGTTTGGCTTGTGGTCATTTTGATACTGTTAAACCTCTATTTTGGTTCTGCCCTCGTGCTTAGCCTACTTGGTCTTGGATTCACTCATTATTCAAGCCCTTTCATCCTACATTCTTCAGATGACAGATGATCTTTTTGGAGATAATAGTTGTTGGCCTGCTTATATTGTTGCTCTGTGGAATTACTTTCGTGCTATTATTTTATTTCAACTTTGGAAATCTAGGAATGCTGCTATCTATTCTAGAGATTCAATTTCCAATAAGTTTTCTATGTATGAAAATATTAAAATATTTTTTGATGTTACTATTCAGATCCATTCGCAGGCTTCTAAGTTGACTCATGAGTTGGCGCATTTGATAAATCTTATCAAATACTGGCGTGAGGCTCCGTGCACTATTAGTAGGGTTTCGCCTAGCCTCCCTTCGTCTCAAGGTCCCTATATTTCTTTGAGGCCTTAGTGTAGCAGGTCGAGGGAACAATATTATCTAGCCTCAGGTTATTTTGTCAGTGCCCAAGCAGGGCTTTGTCTCCTCTAAGAGTGGCTCCTTTCACCTAGTTATGTTGTTTATTCACCCTTTTAAGATCCAATTTTGTTTTTGGCCTCGGGCCTTGTATTTATGGTGTTGATCGTTTAGATGGTCTTATGCCCCGAGTTATAATTTTTCTAGAAACTTATCATAATAAGACGTCTTTTCCATAATCTTAAAAAAAAATCTAAAATTAAATTAATCTCCTTTGGATGAAGAACATACAAATAAAATTGATTCAACGGATAGATGTCTCCGGTCCTTTAAATAAAAAAAATAAACTTGAATCTCTATATCACAAAATAAAACAAAAATGTCACGTAAGAAAAAGTAAAATGAACCATTCGAACATTCCACCGAGCAAATAATGGATATGAAAACTCATGTTAGAAAGACAAACTGATATTATGAGTTTTCACGTTTTCTAACATGCTAATAAAGTTATTACATTTTCAAACTACCTGATTTTTATGACTTTTTGCAAGGGTATTATCTCTCATGCACCATATTAAATCTCTATATATGATTAAAAACACCATTGTCAAGAATTAAAAATTAATATATTTGATAATCTCAAATACATGTATAAATACAATACATTAGCTCTAAATGTTGTTGATCTTACAGCCCTGGGCTCTTCAGTTCAGCGATGCTATTTAAGCTCGGTTTCCAACCGAAACCAAGAGCTCGCGATAACGAATCCTGCGGCTTGTTCTGCTTTTTCTCCATGGCCTGCCCAGTCACGGGAACCACGAGATCTTCCGCCATGGCAGACAAAAACGAAGCGAGCTCGTCTTTGCGAAGCCGAAGCTTCACGCGCACCTTCGATCCGTCATTCTCCGTCAAAGAAACGATCTTCACGCCTCTCTTCGACTCATCACCATCAACCTCAAATTCCTCTTTCGTCGAATCTCTATCTCTTCCGGAGAAAGCTCTGCGGTAAAGTTGTAATTGACGGAATCTTCGATTCGCCATTAGATCCTGGTCGGAACACGTTGTCGCAAAAGGCGGAGGAAGAGGAATAAGAAAGTAGAGATGTCCCGCTTGAAGCTCCTCGCTTTCCTGAAGAGCCCGACTGCGCATCCCCATTTGACAGACAACATGTGCGTCGAATACACCATGATTTCCATGATGATGGCAGATTACCTCCTTTACACTCACAGGACCCGTCAATTTCATGACCGTTCCATCGACTTTCATTATTCTTATCCGTCGACGGCGTTCTCTCTTTGTCACTCCTCCCACAACGTTACCCATATCACTTCATATAATCAGTTAAATTTGTAAGAACAGTCTATAAACTTGTAAAAAGAAAAATCATGCCACTGAACACTGAAAATAAACAGCAGAGAAATGCCAAGCAGAACTTTATTTTTGGCCTTTTAAAGATTGCGATGGCGGAGATGATAAGGGTGGTTGTACTATCAAAACGACAAGGCTCTGTTTAGTTTGACTCTACAAGATAAGGGATGGAATCTCATGGACACGCAAGCAGCTGACGTGGAAAATGAAAATATGGAAGTTTGCGTGAATCAATATTATATCACGGATATGATCTTCTAATGTTTGATTGAACGATGAAGAGGAGATGTCACGTGGATTACGTATTTCTTTAACGCATAAACTAGTTTTACATGATCCGATAAGATAAAATTGTTGTGGATGCCCATTTTGATCCACATATACGTGAACGTACACGAAATAATCTCTTGACAAATCGAGGCATTTGATCAATTCAAGCATGTATTTAATGACCGTGCTGACTTTTCATTTAAAAGTCATTTATCTAGAAGTTATCTAGAATTTGTATTATCGATTATATATATACTTGGCCATGTTCACATAGATAGAAAAAATTCTTGTGCTACAAAGCTATAATACATAATAAATGTTCGTCATTTTTATAGTTTTCATGATGTAAAACAATGGCAAGAAAAATTCAAAAATATAACAAGAAATACATAAATCATTTAAAGATATACTATGGGATTACTATTCTCTAATCAAAAGGATCACTTTTTTATTAAAAACAATTTATTATATCATTTAAACTAATACTAAAGGTAAAGTTGTTATAGATGAACTAAAAAGAACTAAGTCAATCTGTGCTACACATATTTGACACAATCAAATTTCAAGAAGGAGTATAATTATTATTAAGCTATGAAAATTAACCATTAATAGAAGATACTAAACATTCAAATGTCTCGTGAGGGATACCATAGTGGTATGTCTTTGGGTTTTCATCCAAAAAACCCAAGTTCAAACCTCGATATAAGGGAACTAGAATTCCTTGTAATAGCCCACATTTTTACCTTAAAATTTATGTCTCCTAAGGGATACCATAGTGGTATGTCTTTGAGTTTTTATTCAGTAGATCCAAGTTCAAACCTTGATACAAGGGGATGGGGAACCCTCGTAAAAACCTATGTTTTTAATCCAAAATGACTTGTGGGACGACTATGAAGAGGTTGATTTTGCAAAGGATGGTGGAAGAAAGAGAATCCATGGAAACAATACCAATATGCAAAATACGACAAAGGATGTAGACTCCAAGAAGGACAAAAATAACAATGAGTACATGTAGGTGGAACAAATAATACAAGCCAATGATCATATCTTATTACAGAAAGAACAACTATTTTTAAATTCACAACAACCAATTCCAAACAAGGGTGCAAATGCATCGGAGGTAGAAGCAAATTTAAAAAAATAAGCTAGGGTTGTATTGCAACAAGTGAAAAGGGCTCAATAGGGAAACAAACTTGGACCATTAGAAAGTAATTAAGGAGAGGCTAATATGGTTGGTCATAGCAAGGAAAAGGATATGATCCTCAATATGGAAAGTGAATTTAGTGAAACATCACCAAAAATGACCTTTTGAGATATGTTGAGAGGACATCATACAAATGTAGTTGATAACACTAGAATTCCCCATAGACCTTTGAGAATGCTCAAAATAGACCCTAGGAAAACAATAACAAGATGCATGAAAGTGGCAGATGACTCTCCAAAAATCCGACCATAGATGTTGAACATATAGATTAGGATAGACACTATGGAACATAGAGGAGTAATCTACTGATTTATGGGTATTTATCCATTCCTTCCTATTTTCAAGATGCGGGCTACTAGAAAAATGGAGAACTAGAGGTGAGTTAAATATTTTTGCTTATCCCAATGGTAACTACTTAGTTTATTTTACTAATGAGGAAGACATAGAACAATTTTTCGAGGGGGATCCTTGGTTTTAAGGTAGAGCAAGGCTTTTCATGAAGCCTTGGCATACCAAGTTCAAGGCTAAAGAAGAAATTACCTCAATAGCCCTAGTATGGATGAGAATTTTTGGTTTACCATATGATTTTGGAAACCAATCTATCTTCATGGTAATAGGTAATACTATAGGATCTTATATGATGATAGCTAATAGTACAAATCAACTTGAAAAAAATTACCATGCCAGAATTTGTGTTCTCATCAACCTTGACAAGCCCTTGCTAAAAAATAATTATTCTACAATTTGGATAGGATACCTAGGAAAAAGATGTGGACTATGATAATATCCCCTCCAAGTGTAGGATTTGTCATGAATATGGTCACCTATATGGGTACTACATATATTGAATCTCAAAGTCGACACAAGAGAAAATGACCCTTGGAGGTTTCCAACTGCCTATGGGTACTACATATATTGAATCTCAAAGTCGACACAAGAGGAAATGACCCTTGGAGGTTTCCAACTACCTAAACTAAAGAACATACAAATAAAGAAAACAACTAAAGAATAGGTAGTCATATCAACTAATACGTTTGGTAACCTCTCAATGGGTGATAAAGATAAAATCATGAATATGAATATCCTAGAAACCCCACTTTAGACCCTAAGAAAGGAACAGATAGTTGAAGAAATAAATAAAAAATAGAGCCAAACCTAGCTCTACCAAGTAGCCCATAAGAGAACCCAACCCAATAGTCAAAGAGATCCCAAAGGAAAAATAAAAGAGAAGAGAAAGACAATATTTTAACCAATAAAATGGTGGAACTCATATAGGAATAGATAGTGGATATGGCACCCAAGAATCTTCTAATAGGGACATGGGGGTATACTCACCTATGCTAGGTTTAGAGTCCATCCCAAAACCAATAAGAGTGAATACAAAATCTACTAAAAATATGAAGCTAGACACAAATCAAAGAGTAGGCAGGAAGACTACTCAACATCAAGTAGGTAAAGAAGGTGCATAGTTAATAGCAATGGGTAAGGTCAAGGATCTTACCCACATATTTAGTCCCCATGCTTGATGAAGTGCATCACTTGGAATATTGAAGGGCTTAAGGATAGCTTGAAAAAGCATAATGATGTAAAATGAATGATACAACAACATCCTCCATGGATGATTTTCATCCAAGAAATGACCGTGTCAGTAGAAGAGATGGAGATATTTGCAAAAATATTTTTCCTGCATGTATAGTGGAATACCTAAGCTCCCAAGAAGCATTTGGAGGAGTGGCCTATCTTTGGGATACAAAAGGGGTAGTGATACACCAAAAAATAGGAAGCTAGGATACTACTTTATCGACCCAAAGTAAACATTTACCTCAATATTACTTGTGTCTCAATGTATACACACCTATTAACCTAGATGGAAAACAATAACAATGAAGGAATATAACTTATATTATCAATCATTCCTTGGAGCTTGGTCACTTGTAGGTGGTAATTTTAATAGCATCCTCTCATTGAAAGAGAAGATAGAAAGAAATAACAACCTAGAGAGTATTACTGACCTCCTAATGGATCATATTATATCTCTTCATCTCGTAGACATCAAACCAAATAATGGTATGATGATCTAGTGTAACAAAATGTAGGGCTAAACATGCATTCTAGAAAGACTAGATCATTTTATGTTATTAAATGAGTTTTTGAGCAATGGATGCATTCCAAGAGTAAAAAAGTTGAACAATGTAGGATCAGATCATTGGTCGATGTTGGTAGAAGTGTGAAATAATAGACCTAGTCATGCTCCTTTTAGACTCCAACTAATTTGATTTTAAGATAGTAGTTTTGAAGATAAGATTCAACAATGGTGGTAGGAAGGTAAACCCAGTCATGGTACATAAATTTACAAAGTTGTTAGGAGGCTACAATACATCAAGTCCAAATTGAGAATATGGAACTAGAAGGTGTTCGGTGACATAAAGGAAAAGAAATAAAATATCTTAACCAAACTTAAGGAACTAAATGAGCAAATACAAATAGATGAAATTACTAAAATTCGAAGAAATAAGGAGGTTAAGCTTACTGTTCAATTGGAGGAAGGGGACAAAAGAGAAGAGATCCTCTAGAAATAAAAATCTATGATTCAATGGCTCTAGAAGGGAGATATGAATACTAGCTTCTCTCATAAATATCTCCTAGCAAGGTGGTTGCACAATTTCATCTCATACCTAAAAATAATAGTGGGTGATTCAATACACACATGGGATGTGATGAAAGATATAGCAAGAGAATACTTTATCCAATTATTTATAAAAGAACCACTAAAATAGGAGTCACAATAGAAAGTGCTCCAAGAGAATTCTTCTCTCATCATAGAGGAAGGTAGTGCAACTTAGATTACCCCAATTACTATTGAAAAACTACAATAAGTAGTTTTCAATATGCAAAAATGTAAAAATCTAGGCCCAAATGGATTTCCCATAGAATTCTATTGAGAATTATGAAATATCCTTAAGGAAGAATTGTTGGAAGTGGTAGAAGAGGCTAGGATAGCCAAAGTACCACTAAAAAAGGTGAACAAGACATATATAGCTTTGGTTTTGAAAACCTAGGAGTCTGAACATATCTATGGCTTTTGAGCAATAGCCCTTTGTAATGTCCTATATAAAAATGTCATTAAGATCATGGAAAAAGGGTTAAACCTCTTCTTCAAAAAATATTTCTCTAAAATAGGGTGGTTTTATGGAAGGAAGACATATCTTGGATAAGATAGTCTTAGCTCAGGAGGCCATCCACTCTATCTAGGTTTAGAAAATACCTTCCATGTTTATTAGGCTAGACCTCTCTAAAGCATATGATATAATTGACTAGCACTTCCTCCTAAAGGTGTTGAGATTTTTGGATTCTCAATGGATTGGGTAGAGTGAATCAAGGGGTATCATATTCAATTCTAGTAAATGGAGTTCCTACCCAACTATTTACACCCTCTAGAGGTATCAAGGAGGGAGACCTCTTATCCCCATACTTGTTCATCATATTATCTAGGAAAATGAATAGGTAAGGATAGAGAAACCAAAGCTTTAGAGGGAATAATAATAGCAAATGGATCCAAACCACTCACTTACCTACAATTTATTGATGATTCTATTTTATTAGGAAAAACAATAGCAAGGGAGGCATCCATACTTAAAATGATTCTAGGATGATTTAAAAAAGCGATTGGATAACTTATAAATGAAGAAAATTCCAAGGTCATATTTTTTAATTACTCACATAGGAAGGAGATGATGTTGTTGGATAAATTGAGATACAAAAAGGCATATCTTCCAATCACCTACCTAGGAATTCTACTTACAATTGAGAGGTAAAAAAGAAAGGAATGAACTTGGTTGTTAGAGAGGGTGAAATCCAAATTGAAAAAATGGACTAATAGGTGGATTTCTATAGGAGGTCAAATGACCCTGATAAAAGTAATCCTCCATGCCATACCTATTTATGTATCCTTAGTGTTAGACATCCCTAAGGTAGTTCTTAAATAATTGGATCAAATAAGCTATAGATTCCTCTAGAGTGGAGTCAAGGAAGAATGGAAATAAGCACTAGTGAAATGGGATACTTTATACCTTCAAAAAAAGAGGGAGGACTAGAAATAAGATTAATAGTCAAGAAGAACAACACACTAGTAGCTAAATTATATTAGATATTACTCAAATCACTTGAGGAAATATGGGCTCAAATTTTGAAGGCCAAATATACAAGGAATAAAACCTCGTCAAAGCTTATATGATTTATGCTTCCTAGCAAAATATATCCCATATTAATGGGACTCAAAATAAGAGAGACTATGATCAAGAAAATATCATTTTATATTATTCATAATGGATGAAAGAATAACTTGTAGAAAAATTCATGGGATGATCATCCTCCTCTAATAACAAAATTTCTAACTTAAAGTATATTGATGGAGAATCTACATAGAAACAACTAGGTTAAGGTAGACAATTACTCTAATCCTTAATGTAGAAGCTGAAAGGTAGGAAGGCAATGGATCCCAATAGAGGAGTGGTGAATCCAAATTTTAGAGGATTAGAGAAAACATCTATAGGATCATCTAGATGAAATCAGTCTCATGGTCTCAAGATAAGAATACTCTTGGATTCACCCTAAGATGTATTTTTGTATCTATGGAAGGACCGGGTCGAGTGCAAAATTGCATCTGAGGGAGGGTTGGGTGCCTTTATGTAGCTGAGCCTCCCACGGATACATAAATGCACCTGATAGGGGGAGGGTCGAACCAGGTGTAAAACTGCATTTGAGGGAGGGCTGGATGCAATTTTGCACTTGGCTCGGCCCTCCTCCAATCGGGTGCATTTGCACCCGACTCCCCTAGATGTAATTTTGCACCTGACCCGAACATCCCTCGGTCAGGTATATTTTTGCACCTAACTCCCCCAGATGCAGTTCTGCACCCAACTTGGCCCTCCCTCGGCTAGGTGCATTTCTGCACTTGACTCTCCTGGATGTAGTTTTGGACCTGGCCCTCCTTAGACCAGGTACATTTTTGTATTAGAGGGAGGCTTGGGTGCAAAAAACCCTCCATGATATTTTAAAACGCTTGACACAAGGTTTCTAACCTAATAAACTAATACAAGAAAAAGGTTGTGTTTTTGTTTTTTTTTAGTAAGGAAACATGCAAAAAAATGAAAACGTGAGAACTATAGAAATGACAGGGCAAGAACTATCACAATCATTGTGGATCTTGGCCCTAAAAATTAATCTGATACCACTTTTTAGGAACCTTCTAATAAAAATAGACTCATTCACATAAATATTGCAATAAAAATAGAATTTCATGAAAGAATAAAATATTGCAATACAAAATGTAAATGCAAAATTATAACAATCTCACAAATCATAACACAGAATTGCAAGCCTCTTTGAAAGGGCAACCTCCTTTAATATTTTTATTAATATACCAAAAGACACATTAGTTTATGGACCCTTGTATTTTAAAGATATAATTCATGCAATCATAGAACACAAAATTGCAAGCCTCTTCGAAAGGGCAACCTCATTTAATATTTTTATTAATATACCAAAAGACACATTAGTTTATGGACCCTTGTATTTTAAAGATATACTTCATGCAACCCTAACCTCCTGCTCAAGGGTTGTCTTACATGCAAAGTGCCACTCAAGCTAAAATCTTCTACCAAACATTAGTTGCATTCTTTATAGCAGTTACATGAAATGACCCCATTTATCTAGGTTCCTTACTTACCACATACCATTACAAAATATTACAAAATATCATTATAAAAGGGTCACTATGTCGAAAGGGGTCATTACATAATAATGTCATAACTACAAAAATAGTGTTAGGATGAGGTTTTAACAGTTTTATATTTTACCCTTATTTGACTGAATTAACATCCTAATACTCTAGGGTATATGATAATTGAGATTTTGTTTGATCTCTCCTCATTGTCTATAATTTAACAAACATATAAATTAGTTAATGATAATGACTTATTATTCTTCACAAACTATCATTATATTGATTAAATCAAATAAGGAGTAAATATAAAACATATATTATGAAAATAAGCGATTGAAGAAAATGTCTAAGAGTAAATATATAAGAGTTAAAGATATGTAAAGTGAAGTCTCTTCTCTAGATACAACTCAACTCAACATATGCAAAACTAAATTATAAAATAATTGACCCAAACCATTGGTGAATAAGACTAGAGATTAGTTGGTTTTTTTATAAATTATTATTAGGGTTCAAGAACATACACAAATATTATATATAAAGTCAACTATTGTTTGGAATTTTTTTAATACTTTGGCTATCATAACAAATATTCTAATATGATATTGGATAATTAGTTATAAGTATTTAAAGTAATTTTAACTCCTTGATCTTAACAAGACATTCATCTAAAGCATGTTAGCATTTAATAAGATTAGAAAGGATTCCAACAAATAAATATGGGTGAACAATAGACTCTTTTAAAGAGAGCCATGTTAATCTTAAAATATCAAATAATGTATGCTATATATTCTTTAAAAATATTTGGATTTTAATATATTGTTCAAAAAGTATATAATATCATGAGCACATCAAGATATTATGAATGATCAAATATTCTTTAGATTCACCTCTATACATAAATATTTACAAAGATAACAAGTCTTCTATTAAGTTGAAAGAATCTTATTGTCATGACAAGGACACATATAAAAAATTTATATAAGCATTCGACCTTGGTAAGATGGAGGGATTTCTTTAATGTAAGTTTTTTAGGCAAAATATACTTAAGAAGTTGTAATACATTTTGCTAGGATCTCATAGTTATTTATCTTTTAATAACAAAGATTTACTCTTCTTCTTTCATATTTGTTTTGTAACACATTAGTAGTAGCTTTTGGTGTTTAATTTATCATATCTTAATAATGATTATACTTTTCTTGAAATTTGATTATGTTAAAGATGCGTAGCTTAAGGATAAGTGATTGACCTAGCTCTTTTTAGTTCAACTAGTTGAAGTGGGTGATTTGAATGTTTAATATCCTCTATTGGTGTTTAAATTTTCAAATCTTAATAATGAATTATACTTTTTCTTGAAATTTGATTATTTGAAAGATGTGTAGCATAAATATAAGTGATTAACCTAATTTTTTTTAGTTCATCTAGTTGAAGTGGATGATTTAAATGTATAATATCTCTATAACAACTTTACTATTAATTAAGTATGGTTTAAATGATATTATAAATGAATAATTATGTAGAAAATGATTCTTTTGATTATAGAATATTAATTGCATAATATATCTTTAATGGCCTATGTTGGTTTATATTTTTCTTACTATGCTTATTTTAATATATAGTTACATGATTTTTAAGTACATAGAGAAGGTTATAATGGTTATAATAGTTACATTAACTCATTTAAATTGAAGTTTTTTTTATATAGGTTGCATCCACCAAACCTATTCCACCTCGTTGTAGTCTGAACCACCGTGGATGGGACTACTACCTTTGCAACAAGCTTCCCCGAAGATTTAAACAGGGTCTCTTATTGGTAAGTGCCCAGCCACACTAGCATTTACCATTCCACGTAGCCTTTTGGAGTATTTAAATTTAAGCTATATTCATATATAAAATTAAAATAAATCTTATCCATATTACATCATAGCTATATAATATAATCATATAAAAATTAGATAAATATAATCTATAATAATAAGTTAAAAAGTGACGTGAATCATGTCATTTCAATTTAACTTATTCATTTGTTCACTTTCACTTAAGCGGTGGATCAAGATAGGCATCAACAACGATTTTATCTTATCGTATTATTTAAAACTAGTTTCTTTCTGAAAGAAATACGTAATCCACGTGACATGTCCTCTTCAACGTGTCATTTGCGTGATATAATATTGCAATTTGCTTGACATTAACGTTGATTAACGTCCTGACTCAGGCCGCTTCCATATTTTTCATTTCCACGTCAGCTGCTTGCGTGTTCATGAGGTTCCATCCCTGATTCAAACTAACCTAAGCCTCGCTGTTTTGTTAGTATAACTATCCTTATAACCTCTGCGATTGCAATCTTAAAAGGCCAAGGGTAAAGTTCTGCTTGGCATTTCTCTGCTATTTATCTTCTCCTCTTACAAATTGAATAGACTGTTTATATGAAGTGATATGGGTAACGTTGTGGGAGGAGTGACAAAGAGAGAACGCCATCGACGGATAAGAATAATGAAAGTCGATGGAACGGTCATGAAATTGGCGGGTCCTGTCAATGTAAAGGAGGTAGTCTGCCATCATGATAGAAATCATGGTGTATTCGATGCACATGTTGTGTCTCAACTAGGGATGCGCAGTCGGGCTCTTCCCCAAAGCGAGGAGCTTCAAGCGGGACATCTCTACTTTCTTCTTCCTCTTCCTCCGCCTGTTGCGAGAACGTGTTCCGATCAGGATCTAATGGCGAATCGAAGATTCCGTCAGTTACAACTTTACCGCAGAGCTTTCTCCGAGAGAGATAGAGATTCGAAGAAAGAGGAATTTGAGGTCGATGGTGATGAGTCGAAGAGAGGCGTGAAGATCGTTTCTTTGACGGAGAATGACGGGTCGAAGGTAAGCATGAAGCTTCGGCTTCGCAAACAGGAGCTCAATTCGTTTTTGTCTGCCATGGTGGAAGGTCTCGTCGATCCCGTGATTGGGCAGGTCATGGAGAAGAAGCAGAACAAGCCGCAGGATTCGTTATCACGAGCTCTTGGTTTCGGCTGGAAACCCAGCTTAAATAGCATCGCTGAACTGAAGAGCCCAACTCTTGTAAGATCCATATAACATTTATAGCTGATTTAGACTGATTTTTCTTTTTTCTTTTTTAAAATTTCAAATTATTTATTCTGTTTAGCAAATTTTCCTCGCTATTTTAACACCTAATTCTGATTCAACTTCTGCCATATACAGATAGAATAACGAGGGGAACGGAAGAAGATAATGAAGACCCGATGTAACCCAACTGGAAAAGGGGATGTTATAACCATACGTTTCCGCCTTTGGTGAGAAAAATTACGGGGATACTGTTTTTTAGGATCTACATCCATATGAGGGCTTTGTTACTAGGACTTGACCTCATCGCAATTAGGGTTTGTCACTCACCATCTCAAGAGGTCAACGTTGTTTATGTAAATATTTTTACCATATGAATGTATTGTATTTATACATGTATTTGAAATTATCAAGGATATTAATTTTCAACTCTTGACTATGTTCCATGACAGATAATATCCTACAAAAAGTTATAATAAAAGTCAGTTTTAAAAACCCTTATCTTCTTAAAATTTTAGTTGATTTAATTTTAATTTTATATTTTTTGTGAGAAGATTTTTTTAAGTTTACAAAAACAATTATAATAAAAATCAACGAATCTAAAAACTCAAAAACTTATTGTTACTGTATCCTCCTGAAATTTTAATTGATTCAATTTTAATTTTATGTTTTTTTTGAGAATATTTTTTTTTTACATGGAAAAAGAGGTATTTTTAAGTTTCATTATTTTTTTCCAAATATTTTGTAAGTAAATCATATTAATTTTTTAATTTGAAAATAGTAATATTAAAAAATTTAAATTGAGATATATTAATTTAATATTATAGTAAATTTATAAAATATTTTTGAATTAGTTATATGAGATTGCAATAGATTTTATCTTCTTTACATCATGATCCTGTAGTGGTATTATAATAGTTTCTTTATTATACATATATCATTTTACAAAATTTGAACATGGGTCTTATCCTTACAAGTTGAAGAATTTAATCAATTGAACTTAGGTCATTTGATAAATTTATAATATTTTTTTGTTTTTTTTTATTACATTACATTTATTTGTAATTGATATGTATTTTTATAAAAATTTTGACTTGTTCAAAATCGATGAATTTATATCATACTCTATTCATATCTTTAATTTACATATAAAAGGGTTAAATGCCTTGAACCAAAATCAACAATTGCATGAAGAAATTGTACTCCTAAAAGTTAAAAATCACAAATTGAAAATAATATACAAACACATGGAAAAGAAAATGATAGATTTGAATTGCAAAATGTATAGTCACTTAAATACCTTATTTTAGTCAACTATTAAAATAATTTAATAAAAATTAGCTAATATAAAAATAACTTAAAAAAAATGCAATTAGAAGAAATAGTGATATTATAAGATAAATTTCAAAAGGTGTAAAGAAATGTTATTTTCATGTAGGTCGCGCACAAAGATAAGTAACTATGGTTATTTTTTTTTCTCTTTTTGGAATATAATTAAATTTTAGAATTTATGTGGTTGTTTTGAACAACACACAAAAGAATTTATTTAAAGCTCTTATGATAGGCTAAATTATCAAATGACATTAGTTTAACTAGTTAAATTCCTTATCTTAAAATGAGAAAACCAAGGTTCAAATATTGTCAAGAAATACATGCATAATTGTGAAGTTATAATATCACTATGTGGTCAATGATGTAATGTCAGTGGAACCCATTTCAATACCATAAAACCCATTAAAAAATTAGGCCCATTAAAAAATAGCCAAGGTATAAAAAATCCTCTTAAGGGTGGAGATGAGCATCAAGTATTCAATGTATTCATTTATGTACAAAGAAAAATTCCAAATCTAGATTTCAAAATCTAGATAAATAGGCTTCTTATCTTTCTTGATTAATGGTTTCTAGGAAATAGTGGTTAGTTTTTAAGATAAAAAATATTAGTTGATTCCAGGATTTCCTTGTCTTTGAATAATTAGAGGATATCATGTTTTCTATTGTCTAAGAACCATTTTGAAGTACTTAGGATTTTTAGAATATACTTAGAAATTATCCCATTCAATCTAACCAAATAGTATTCTTTATCCTATCAAAAGCATTTATCTTCTTATAACTACATCTCTATCTTTGCAAGAGCACCAACCAACAATATTACCTATTATAGTATATGCTATCATTTTCTTTACAATAGGCTCTAATCTAAATCATATCAAAAGTCAAAATTGAATTTATATTAAATATTTTTCAATCATGTTAAGCTTATCTGCATCCAATTATACATTTTGAATTCATGCCAATAAGAGTGCCTATCTTGGATGGTGCTCTTTCGAAGATGAATTAAATAGTCAAATTGATATAAATGAAAGGGAAAATAGACCATTTATTAAAAATTTGATGTGGAGCAAAAACTAAACTATGCATATTCTATTTCATATTAGTTTTTTATAGTTACGTAGTTGAGGATATTCTTTGTCATGTTGGTTTTATATAGTTTAAGATTTGAGCATATTCTCTATCATGTCAATTTTCTCAAGTTAGGTAGCTAAGTATATTATTTTTCATGTCAATTTTCTATAGTTAGGTAGTGATGTAGATAGGAGGGATTAGTTTTAAAATTAGCAAGGTAGATGACGATAGAATTTTAGTCAATAAACTCCTTGATGGCAGATGGTATTCAAGATAGTAGTCCATATGACATTTTTCAGAGAGCTTCCTTAGTCAACAAGGTTATAGCTATAATGGAAAATTCCTTCTCCCTCTTAGATGACATACCAGATGACCCATTTTATGGATATCTTCTTTCACTTCTCTTTCAATAAGCTCTAGTTGAAAAATATACTTGATAATGATGACACTCTGCTTCAAAAATAATGATACATAAATATATGATGAGCTTTAGATGGTCAACTCCCTTTCACCATTTAGATGACACTCTTAGGATGTTGGTCAATAATTTATTTAGGATAACATGATCAAGATGCCATGATGATAGAATGCATAATTTTAGATAAAACTTATTCTAATACTACAACTTTAAGGAAAAAACTCTAGCCTCCAACTGCTCCCACTCTAGCTCCCTTCAATATAGAAATCTATGAAGGCAATGCTCTAATGACTATGCTCTAGATGATAGTCTCTTGGGGTAGTCATCATAAAGATATCAATATTTCCTAACTATGTCAATTGGTGTATTCCAATCTACAACACAATGTTCTTAGTAGTAGATAAATTAAAGCATTCATATAAATAACATCACATGGGTTTCTAACACACCAGTAGAAAAAGGATATATTTCATTAATAATTTACCTATATGGCAATGTTGTTATATATAATAGAATACAAATACATAAAGTATTCTTAGCAAGTTCTTTGTTCTCTCTATATCATTCTCTCTCCTCTCATTCTCACTCTCTTTGACCTTTTCCTTTTTTTATCCTTTTTTCCTCTACTCTTCTTCACTTTCACTCCTTTTGGTCTCTTGAATTCTATCTAATTTATAGGATCATGAAAAATAGTTACATCATCACTATCCAAACAATTTTATAACTATACTCATATAGTTGGCCTTCTAGTTCCCTACATGTTAGTTCCCCACATGGATTCTCTTATATTAGGTAGTTGAGCATATTCTCTATCATATCAATTTTCTATAGTTAGGAAGTTATGCATATTCTCTTTCATGTAAGTAAAGTATGTGTAGACACCCATTTTTTTATGCATTAATTTTTCCACCTAATAATCCTAAATTTGGAGCATGAACATTTGCTATAAAATCCCTTCAGATAGTTATTAAACATCCCTATTATAAAATACCTCTAGTGAGTAAAAATATACCCACACTTATTAAGATTCAACACCTCATACTAGCCTAAGTATTGTAGATCGTCTATCCATAGTCTCATTCATATTATGGGTTTTTATCTACACTATAGATTATCCCCATATACACTATGGATCCCCATATATATTATGGGTCTCTATTTTCTCTTTATGGATCCTCATATGTACTATGGATCCTCGCTTGCACTATGGACCCCTTGCCATGTAATTGATTCCATCCACAATAGTACATATTTATTAATATTTCATCCACAATAGTAAACCAATGTGAATCCTTCATATCCTCTTTTATATGGATCCCCAGTCTGCTCATACCACACGTTAATTATTCTTTTAAAGTAAGTTTAGACACATGCTTGAAACATGTGGAACACATTGCTAGATAGGCACATTGTACTTGGCATAAGTACATTGTCTATCTAGAAAGTAAATTTGACATGATGCATAGTCAATGTATCTTCCACTAATTAATCCTAGATTTCTCTATAATAGGGTGAAATTAAAATGGAAAATTTGATATCCAACTAACCATATCATGTTTGTTAGTAAATGTTACTAGCCAATTAAATTGCACTATTTTTACCATTGCTAAAAGCAGATATATTCAACTCTTTAATTCATTAACTCAAGCAAGTTGTAAATACTTTGGCACTTCTCCATTGGTTGTTCCTAAAGGTTGTGTCTAAGTCATTTGCCACCTTGCTCATTGGATGATCATATTCAACATCATCTAGTTTGGAATCCTACCATTCATCGATTGAGTTATGTAGCATTTATAATGATATATCATCATTGGCCAATGTTACTAAGCCACACTTGATGTTGATTCCTAGCATTTTTTAGTTGGATTCATCCAAAGTAAATATTTTTTTTGATCATTCCCCCCTGTAATAGTTTGAACACAGTTGATTGACCTCATCTACATATACACCACCTTGGTATAGAGTACACAAAGGATGAATTACAATATTATGACAAGATGCTACCATAATTTTAAGTAATATACTAGTGCTTTACTTCTTTTATGCTTTCACATATTTATGCATTCCATAAAATATAATAAAATTTCATATATTTATCTATAGAAAGGACAGGAGCAAGAGACCTTCTGCTCTGGGTAGGAGGTCACCTTTTCAAATTCATGCTCCCTTCTTGGATCCACCTAGGGTTGTTTAGGTGGATCTCCTACTTTCCTATGGATTTCCAAGCAGATATCTTATTTTTCTTGGGCTTTTTGGCCTTTTCTATCTCTGCTTGGTGCCTGGAGGGTCTCCAAGACCTTTTTCGCATCTTCTTGAGGTGTTCTAGGAAGTATTATTGGGTGGTGTTGCATGGTTGGATAAACCTAGTTTTTGGGTGCAATTTTGGGGGTTTCTATTCTTACTCAGTTCGGGGGACTAGTGGAGCTCTTCCCTATAGTTTCTCCTTTGGCCTTGGGATGGGACCATGTACTTTACTGCTTGTAGGGGAAACTCTTTATTCCTATATGAATCTTGGCATTGCTTTGGAGTGGGCTTCAATTCATTCGTTCTACTTTCTGATATGGTCATTTGTTGGTTTTTTTGGGCTTGGAGGAGGCCTTTATTGTTATCAGATGATTGATTCCCATGGTTTGTTCTTTGTGGCTAGTGGTTTAGGATTTTTTTAGGTTCATTTTGTTTATTCAGCTTCCTAGGATGGTCACTCACTGGTCTTTTTGGGCTTTGAGGAGGTCCCAATTGTTCCTAGTTGAGTTTTTTTGCACTTCATGGCTAGCGATTCAGGGTTTCTGGTGGAATTTTTTCATTTAATCTACTTTTCAGTATGGTCATTCACTAATTTTTTTAGGCTTGGGGAGATCCCAATTTTATTGTTCATAGTTGACTGATTTCCACGACTAGCAGTTCGAGGTTCGTATCTAGGGGTTTCTTATAGATTCATTCTCTTCCTTTTTTGTGTTGGCAATTTGAGTTATTTTATGTTGTCATTGATGTCACATGGATCATTGATATCACATGAATCACAGTTGAATTTTGGTGGCAAAAGCACTTCATAAATATCATTTATGATATTTTGGAGAACATGGATATATATAGGGTTTTTGTGAAAACCAAGGCAGGAAAAATAAAAGGTTTTATTTAAAACCATGAATGGAAGATTTGAAATGGGTTTTTCTTAAAACCCAAATTGGCTTTTTGTTTCATCGAAAAAGGAGCCCCGGTGATGGAGATATTTAATTTTAAATATTTAGTTTAAATTTTAAATTATTTAAAATTTAAATTTAAATTTTAAAATTAAAAAAATAATTATAGTGTCGATGTCTAAAGAAAGGAGGAAAGGCATATATATATATATATATATATATATATATATATATATATATATATATATATATATATGCCACCAAAAGTTTCGATAAATCCTTGTCCTTGATTTTTGAATGCATTCGAATTGATAACCAAATACATAGGCGTGTTGAAGCATGTGTAAAGAGGTGTGTGAAGGGTTTACGAAATTTGTGTCCATTGAAGAATCATTCACGAAGGATAACCAAATGCATAGGCACCTTTGGCCTAGTGGTTCGTGCATTGTGTAAGAAGCAGGAGGTCCTGCGATCGAGTCTTGCCGGGGATGCTTGTTGTGTTGAAACGCTCAAAGCATTTTTGAGTTTTCAAAGGATGCATAATATTGAGGTATTTATTTTGGTTCGTGCCCCTTTGAACACGTGAGGACGTGTGGCCCAACGATGGCTTGGTTGCGATTAATATGTTGAGTGAGGAGACATCAAGGGATCGAATCCCATCAGGGATAGAGGCAAGTTAATATATTTTTTAATATTTTATTCTTCTAAATTTGCCCTAGGAGAAATAAGGGTTATCATGCACTTTAGGAAAAGAGATATTTCTAGTGATTTTTTTTTTGGAAGTAGATCATATTATATATCGTTGGAAAGCTTATTTTGAGGGTTATTTGATTAACTTGCTTAGATGGAGAAAAAAGGTGTGTGTAAAGAGATATTTATGATTTTGTAAAGAGGTTCAAAAGTGAAGGTTACTTTGTTCTTTTTCAAAGAGGATTAATTCTTTCATGAGGGGACATGATGTATTTTATTGAGTAGGAGTAATAAGGTGTTATTTGGATATTATTGTTGTATTATTAATCATGATATCTAACCCTTATTGAAATTTGAAAAAGAAAGTTTGTTGAGTGTGGCATATTTAGTGGACAACTAATAAGGCATCAAAAAGGTATGAGAAATATTCTCCATTGACTTTGTTTATGGTGGTTGATTTCTGAAATATCATTGGAGAGAAAATAATTGATTGTGGTTTCCTTTTTTAAAGTGGTTGGTTGAATGCTTCAAGGTTTTCTGGTTTGAGATTTGTTTTTAAACCTTGTTTTATAAGCATTGTTGTTGAAGCCATTAGTTGTATGAAAAACCTGAAATATGGTTTGAGAAGAACATTAGTATCATTGTTATGAGAAGAATATTTTATAAGCATTGTTGTTGAAGGCCATTGATTGTACAAAGAACTTGAACTTGAGTTAGAGGAGAACATGAGTATCATTGTTATGTGAGATTTGTGGTTAAGCATTGTTGGAAACATTTTGAGTTGGTTGATACATGCTTGGACTAGGGATTGTGAGAAAGAGTTGTTCCTTGTTATGATTATTTGAGTAGAATTGTTTGAGCCTAGTCAAGTGAATGAGTGAAGTGGTTGTTCAAGTTCCATGAAACAAACTATTCTATATTCTGATTTGAGTTGAGATCATTGTGGATCATTGTTGTCATCCATTGTAGAGTGCATTGCCATTCATTGTTGAGTTCATCATTGAGCCTTGCCTTCATAGATTTGTGGATGAGATTTAAGTGCTACTTGAGCATGATTTATTGAGCCTTTGAGAAGGCTTTTGGGATAGATTTGTGGTAGCTTTTATGCATGATTGATAGAGCCTTTGAGAAGGCTTTTGGGATATATTTATGGCAACTTTTGTGTATGATTGATTGAGCCTTTGAGAAGACTTTTGGGATAGATTTCTAGAAAGATTTGTGGAAGCTTTTGTGCATGATTGATTGAGCCTTTGAGAAGGCTTTTGGGATAGATTTCTAGACATATTTGTGGCAGCTTTTGTACATGATTGATTGAGCCTTTGAGAAGGCTTTTGGATAGATTTGTGGACATATTTTGAGCAAGTTCTTGGTGAGCTTGTTGAGCAGATTTGAGCAAGTTCTTGGTGATCTTGTTAGAGCATATTTTGAGCAAGTTCTTGGTGAGCTTGCTAGAGTAGATTTTGAGTAAGTTCTTGGTGAGCTTGCTACGTAGATTTGAGCAAGTTCTTGGTGAGCTTGCTAGAGCATATTTGAGTAAGTTCTTGGTGAGCTTGCTAGAGCAGATTTTGATCTAGTTCTTGGTGAGCTTGCTAGATCATATTTTGAGCAAGTTCTTGGTCAACTTGTTAGAGAAAATTTTGAGTAAGTTCTTGGTGAGCTTGTTGAAGCAGATTAGTGGATTACCTACCTGAGCAGATCAGTGAATTGCCTTGTTGAGCATATCAATGGATTACCTACCTAAGCATATCAGGATTGTCTACCTGAGCAGATTAGTGGATTGCCTACTTGAGCAGATTAGTGGATTACCTAGCTAAGTATATTAGTGAATTACCTTACTAAGCAGATCAATGGATAGCCTATCTTTGAGAAGATCAAAGTTATCATTTATATTGGGATAAGGATCCCTATTTATTTGTGATATATTATAATGAGATTATCTTGTGGAGTACCCCACATTGGGGGAACCACGTTAAATCTTGTGTCTCAATTTTGTGTGGTGATTTGTGCTCTTGCTTACTATTGATATCTATGTCATTAATGCACATTACTATATTTAGATATTATATTTAAGGACACTGATTGATATTGGTTTGGAAAGAGAGAAAAAATTGGACGCTATACTGTTCACCCCCCTCTCAGTATTAGCTTGTGTTCTTCATTTTGGTCTTGGAGGGGACCATGTGCTACTTTGTGTTGTAGAAGGGTTTCATGGGTTTTCCTCTGGTGGTAGGGTTAGGGTTTCTTGTAGATCTATGGGTACTTTGTGGATGGTCCTACCTACAACTCTTTCTAGTCTAGTTGGAGACCATTTGTTTGTTATAACGAAGGACTTATTGACATTGTGTTGTGTTTGATCTTCTTATTTTTTCAAGGGCGTCTTCTTTACCAGGATTTGTTTTTGACTATGCTTTACATTTTTCAAAGGCATCTTCTTTACCAGGATAACCAAATGCATAGACACCTTTGGCCTAGTGGTTCATGCACTATGTAAGAAGTAGGAGGTCCTGCGATCGAGTCTTGCTGGGTATGCTTGTTGTGTTGAAACGCTCAAAGCATTTTTGAGTTTTCAAAGGGCACAAAATATTGAGGTATTTATTTTGGTTCGTGCCCCTTTGAACACATGAGGACATGTGGCCCAATAATGGCTTAGCTGCGGTTAAGGTGCTGAGCAAGGAGACGTCAAGGGATCCAATTCCATCAGGGATAGAGGCAAGTTCATATTTTTTTTAATATTTTATTCTTCTAAAGTTGCCCTAGGAGAAATAAGGGTTATGATGCACTTTAGGAAAAAGAGAGATTTATGGTGATTTGTTTTTGTAAGTATATCATATTATATATCCGTTGGAAAGCTTATTTTGAGGGCTATTTTATTAACTTGCTTAGAGGCAGAAAAAAGGTGTGTGTAAAGAGATATTTCTGATTTTATAAAGAGGTTCAAAAGTGAAGGTTGCTTTTTTATTTTTCAAAGAGGATTAATTCTTTCATGAGGGGACATGATGTATTTTATTGAGTAGGAGTAATAAGGTGTTATTTTGATATTATTGTTGTATTATTAATCATGATCCCTAATCCTTATTGAAATTTGAAAACAAAAGTTTGTTGAGTGTGGCATATTTAGTGGACAAATAATAAGGCATCAAAAAGGTATGAGCAATATTATCCATTGACTTTGTTTATGGTGATTGATTTTTGAAGTATCATTGGAGAGAAAAGGATCGATTATGGTTTCCTTTTTTAAAGTGGCTAGTTGAATGATTCAAGGTTTTTTGGTTTGAGATTTGTGTTTAAACCTTGTTTTATAAGCATTGTTATTGAAGCCATAAGTTGTGTAAAAAACCTGAGATAGGTTTTGAGAAGAACATGAGTATCATTTTTATGTGAAGAATGTTTTATAAGCATTGTTGTTGAAGCCCATTGATTGTACAAAGAACTTGAACTTGAGTTAGAGGAGAACATGAGTATCATTGTTATGTGAGATTTGTGGTTAAGCATTGTTGGAAACATTTTGAGTTGGTTGATACATGCTTGGACTAGGGATTGTGATGCAGGAGCATCCGGTAATAGTGTCGGCAATCTTGCATCCTTCTAAATTTTCTTTAAGTTTATGTATTTTGATGTATTTTGGTTCCTTTCCGGAGGAGGGAAGATGTTGCAAAGCAGAAGGGGAAGTTGGTAGAAGAGCTAAGGCAAAATTTGGGGAGGTCGCGAAATCGTGACCTCCGAAGCGGTGGCAAAGGTAGGGACCAGTTCTGTCGCGATATCGCGACGTCGCGATATCACGACGTCACGATATCATGACATTTGTTTGTAGTTGGAATGTAGGGAGGATTCCGTTGTGATATCGCGACGTCACGATGTCGCGACGGTTGTTGAGAAGCAAAGGCAAGGGGTGATCTCCGTCGCGATATCGCGACGTCGCGATATCGCGACGTCGCGATATCACGACTTTATTTTAGAGGCGATGGTGAGGAGATTTAGACGTCACGATATCACGACGTCGCGATATCATAACGGTCTACAGAACATGGCGGAGGAGTTGAGTCCTGTCGCGATATCATGACAGGTCGTGATATCGCGACCTGTCGCGATATCACGGCAAATCAGAAACTGCCACGTGGCGTATTTCCAAGGTAGTACCAAGGGTTAAGACAAACCCAAGATCATGGCAAAGGACCTCAGAAAGGTGAAGACGAAGGTGGAGGGGTCGACCGCGACCAAGTAAAGTTAAGGTCGAAGAAAATAGCGGACGGCTAGACAAGGCCGAAAACTGACACGTGGACTGCCACGTGTATCCTCGAAGTTGTAAAGGGCATGTGCCTTGAAGATTGCGCATTAAGGAGAGGGCAAGCCGAATTTAAACACGTGGTTAGCTACGTGAATCTGGTTAAATATGGAGGCCATGTATCATGGAATGAAATTTTACAGTCGCATGCATTAAAGAAAGAGAACCACCTTTTAGAGGGATTTTGTTTTTCGACAAAATGGCAGATTCAGAGCATGGACAGTATGGGTGAGCAGAGGCTCGGAAGGACAGTCTGACCGGAGCGGCGGTGCAGGTCAATGAGGCCATTAATGAGGGCTTCTTGGTAGGTCGGGCAGTGACCCATTTATGACCGAGAAATTTGAAGCTTCGAAGGGGGGAAATTTGAATTCAAATTTTTGTTAGGTGAAGGCATTAATTTCCGAGAGGATCGGGGGCCTCGTTAAAAGCCCAAAAATTTGTAATGGAAGGAGGTGGACCGGAGAACAGAGGAGGTAGTACAGTGGAAGAACAGAGTCAAAGTCGGCTATTGTAAAGCCTGCGGGCTGTGTTATTTGATGCCTGTAAATATTTTATGAAGCTTTGAAATGAAAATTTGGAATTGGTAATGTGTCGTTCTTCCGGTGCCCCGTCAGTGGTATCAGAGCAGGAGTTCCTGAGCGTACAACAGACCACCGAAGGAGAGAGGCAGTTGTACCAGGACGTGTGGGAGGGTTTGATTTTGGGTGAAGATGCCTCCGAGAAGATACCCGATGGGTGGAAGAGGCATGGCAGTGGAAGATTTTCGGGCATTGAAGCGACAAGTCCAGGCCCTGCAAGAAGAGCTACACAGAGGACATGAGCCGAGAAGGGATGCAGACAGTGAGGATGAAGTGGAAGAGGAGAATGAGTTTGAAGAAGAGGAAGAAGATGTAGATCCGGCCCAAGCCAGATTGTACAAGGCCATATCCCAGATCGGGAAGAGGCCGAAGTTAGAAGTTCCTACGTATTTCGGGAACATGAACCTAGAGGAGTTGATAGACTGGGTGAATGATTTAGAAGAATATTTTGAATACGAAGAGGTTGAAGACCCTAACCGGGTCAGATTTGCTAAGACCCGACTGAAGGGTCATGCTAGCATATGGTGGAAGGGGGTACAGTTGGAGAGGAACCGAAGAGAAAAAGAGTGGATAACCAGGTGGGATAGAATGGTGGAGAAATTAAAAAGACAGTTCATCCCCGTTGACTATGAACTGGACCTATTACGAAAAATGCAAATCTTGAGGCAGATGAACAGAACAGTTCAAGAATATACGGAGGAATTTTACAAAATCTCCATCAGAACCGGGCATTTGGAAGCAAGCAAGGAAAAAGTGGCCCGTTACATTAATGGGTTGAGACCGAGTGTGCAGGAGGAGTTGAGTTTGGTTCGGGTAAGCACCATTGAAGATGCTTACCAATTTGCTTTAAAGGTGGAAGAAAAACTGAACCGAAAGTTTGAGAACAAGCAAAGAGTAAAAGGACCGGGAGGAAAGAATGATGAAAAGAAAGAAGGAAAGGAAGAGAAGAAAGAAGAGGAGAGCAGTAGTCGAGGTCAAAAAGAAGAATATGAAGACCCAAAACCGCAAGTTCAGAATGATAACTACCCGAGAGGAAGGGGTAGATTTGGACGCGGGAATGAAAGGGGAGTATTCCGTGGAACATGTTTCCACTGTGGTGAAGAAGGGCATCGTGCATTCGAGTGTCCACAACACCGGGAAAATATGAACAAGAAACCGGTGGGTCCCGCCAGAGCAGTTGTGGCAGTTGAATATGCTGATTCAGAACATTCTGAAGAAGCTAAAAAGGGAGAATCAATGATTGTGAGGAGGACCATGCTGGTGGAAGAAGACAAATTTGAATAGAGGAGAATCCTGTTTCGTACCCGGTGCAAGAGTGCAGGCAAAGTTTGCAATGTGATCATCGACAATGGAAGTACAGACAACTTAGTTTCCGAGGAGATGGTTACTAAGTTGCAGTTGGAGAGAAGGAGGCACCCACACCCATATCGGATTGCGTGGTTGCGAAAGGACCACCGAGCTTGGGTCCAGGAATAGTGTTTAGTCACGTTCCAGATCGGGAGATACCAAGATGAAGTCCTGTGTGATGTATTCCCCATGGATGCTTGCCATTTGCTGTTGGGCAGGCCATGGAAATTTGATCGAAGTGCAATGCATGATGTACGTGCAAATACGTACTCCTTGGTGAAATATGGAGTGCGGCACAAGTTGAAGCCATTGCAGATCGAAGATGAGAAAATGTGCAGTAATGCCAGAATTTGTCTAGTAGAAGGCAAAATTTTTTTCCAGGAAACGGAACTTGAACAGGTTGTAAAGGTTGATGGGTGTTCGGAAATATTACAAAGGACGCAAACCAAAAAACCTAGAAGTGAAGGTCACTTCTCTTGTTACCCCGGGTGTCTGATGCAGGAGCATCCGGTAACAGTGTCGGCAATCTTGCATCCTTCTAAATTTTCTTTAAGTTTTTGTATTTTGATGTATTTTGGTTCCTTTCCGGAGGAGGGAAGATGTTGCAAAGCAGAAGGGGAAGTTGGTAGAAGAGCTAAGGAAAAATTTGGGGAGGTCACGAAATCGCGACATGTCACAAAATCGTGACCTCCGAAGCGGTGGTAAAGGCAGGGACCAGTTCTGTCGCGATATCGCGACGTCGCGATATCGTGACATTTGTTTGCAGTTGGAACGTAGGGAGGATTCCGTCACGATATCGCGACGTCACAATGTCGCGACGATTGTTGAGAAGCAAAGGCAAGGGGTGATCTCCATCGCGATATTGTGACGTCGCGATATCACGACTTTATTTTAGAGGTGGTGGTGAGGAGCTTTAGACGTTGCGATATCGCAACATCACGATATCGCAACGTTGCGATATTGCAGCGGTCTACAGAACATGGCGGAGGAGTTGAGTCCTATCGCGATATCATGACAGGTCACGATATCATGGCAAATCAAAAACTGCCATGTGGCGTATTTCCAAGGCAGTACCAAGGGTTAAGACAAACCCAAGATCATGGCAAAGGACCTCAGAAAGGTGAAGACAAAGGTGGAGGGGTCGACCACGACCAAGTAAAGTTAAGGTCGAAGAAAATAGCGGACGACCAGACAAGGCCAAAAACTGACACGTGGATTGCCACGTGTATCCTCAAAGTTGTAAAGGGCACGTGCCTTGAATATTGCGCATTAAGGAGAGGGAAAGCCGAATTTAAACACATGGTTAGTGTAGACACCAAAACAGCACCAATCTGATTATGTGACTACAAACATTGATCACATTAACACACACAACCCCCAGGGTAGCCCCCAGAGGTTAAAAAGTGGTTCTAACCACTTACACAGCAGTTTTGCAAGTCAAAAATCAGTTTGGCACCTTTTAGACACTTTATTTCTTATTCGTCCCACCCAGGGACAAGTGCGAATTTGTACTCGTCCTACCCAAGGACGAGTATGGATTTGTACTCATTTCACCCAGGGACGATTACTAGCGCTCGCTTCTGGGTGGGACGAATGCCAGGTTTGACCAGCAAAAAGTCAGACCTCAGCGCATGACAACTCAAAACTACCACTCAGCTTTTCATGCATGACATAGGAGTGCAAGTGAGTTTTTCTAAAACACACAAAGACATGCACAGAGACAGTTAAGCAACCCTTAATCAAGAAGTCTTCTTTTCACACAAAAAGCATTCATGCAAAGAAACACTTTTGCATGTTAATTCAAAGAGACCCCTTGGGTCTATAAAATGGTGAGTTTCCTCACCCAAAGGATATACCGAGCAGGAGCATTCTGAGCAACGAAGTGCTGTTAATTCACTTACTTGCGATTTGCGCCCAAACCCCAATCTTTTGACCACAATATTCTATCAATTTGACGACAACACATCACATCAAGTTTCGGACCCATCTCAAGCGGATTGGTGTCGAAGCAAGGTTTTATCCGTGGGTGGTTTGCCTTCGGGCACCTCCCCACTTTACTTCATTTATAGTATTTTAGCTAGTTTCATGTTTATGCATTTATCAAGTTTTTAGTGCATTTAGATTCATTTCAGCTATAGTTAGATTTATCTTTTATTTTTCATACACAGGTGCTATTGATTCTTTGTTTGTTTCTTTGAACACAGATTTCAGGTCTATTGAAGGAGCAGCGAGGAATAGACCTTTGTCAATGCAAGTGGCGAAAACGTTTTGGTTCGCCCATTTTATATGTGGGCACGCGGAAGAAGGAATTCAGAGACAAGTTGTAGAGAACAATATCTAACGCTCCTATCCCCTAAAAAGGAAGGAGACGTATTGTAACATGAATTGAAAATAATATCAATAAAAAAAGGGCTACATTTCATATTGTTCTTATATATTGTGTTCATTCATTTGTGTTCCTTCCTTTTAATACGATTTCGTTTAGTCTTTCCTTTTTGTTTCCGAAATCTCATGTTTTCAGTTAGCTACGTGAATCTGGTTAAAGATGGAGGCCACGTATCATGGAATTAAAGAAAGAGAACCACCTTTTAGAGGGATTTTGTTTTTCGACAAAACGGCAGATTCAGAGCATGGACAGTATGGGTGAGCAGAGGCTCAGAAGGACGAGCCCGACCGGAGCAATGGCAGGAGTCAATGAGGCCATTAATGAGGGCTTCTTGGTAGGTCGAGCAGTGACCCATTTATGACCGAGAAATTTGAAGCTTCGAAGGAGGGAATTTTGAATTCAAATTTTTGTTAGGTGAAGGCATTAATTGCCGAGAGGATCGGGGGCCTCGTTAAAAGCCCAAAAATTTGTAATGGAAGGAGGTGGACCGGAGAACAGAGGAGGTAGTACAGTGGAAGAACAGAGCCGAAGTCGGCTATTGTAAAGCCTGCGGGCTGTGTTATTTGATGCCTGTAAATATTTTATGAAGCTTTGAAATGAAAATTTGGAATTGGTAATGTGTCGTTCTCCGGTGCCCCGTCAGATTGTGAGAAAGAGTTGTTCCTTGTTGTGATTGGTTGAGTAGAATTGTTTGAGCCTATTTAATTGAATGACTAAAGTGGTTTTTCAAGTTCCATGAAACAAACTATTCTATATTTTCATTTGAGTTGAGATCATTATGGATCATTGTTGTCATCCATTGTAGGGTGCATTTCCATTCATTATTGAGTTCATCATTGAGCCTTTGCCTTCATATATTTGTGGATGTGATTTGAGTGCTACTTGAGCATGTTTGATTGAGCCTTTGAGAAGGCTTTTGGGACAGATTTTTGGACAGATTTGTGGCAGATTTTGTGCATGATTGATTGAGCCTTTGAGAAGGCTTTTGGATAGATTTCTAGATAGATTTGTGGCAACTTTTATGCATGATTGATTGAGCCTTTGAGAAGGTTTTTGGGATAAATTTTTGTACAGATTTGAGGTAGCTTTTGTGTATGATTGATTGAGCCTTTGAGAAGGCTTTTGGATAGATTTGTGGTAGCTTTTGTGCATGATTGATTGAGCCTTTGAGAAGGATTTTGGGATAGATTTCTAGATAGATTTATGGAATATTTTGTGCATGATTTATTGAGCCTTTGAGAAGACTTTTGGATAGATTTATGGTAGCTTTTATGCATGATTTATTGAGCCTTTGAGAAGGATTTTGGATATATTTTGAGAAAGTTCTTGGTGAGCTTGCTGAGCATATTTGAGCAAGTTCTTGGTGAGCTTGCTAGAGCATATTTTGAGCAAGTTATTGGTGAGATTTCCAGAGCAAATTTTGAGCAAGTTCTTGGTGAGATTGCTAGAGCAAATTTTGAGTATGTTCTTGGTGAGCTTGTTGAGTAGATTTGAGCAAGTTATTGGTGAGCTTGCTAGAGCAAATTTGAGCAAGTTCTTGGTGAGATTTCTAGAGAATATTTGAGCAAGTTCTTGGTGAGCTTGATAGAGTAGATTTTGAGCAAGTTCTTGGTGATCTTGCTAGATCATATTTTTAGAAAGTTCTTGGTGAGCTTGCTAGAGCAAATTTTGAGTAAGTTTTTGGTGAGCTTGCTGAAGCAGATCAATAGATTACCTAGTTGAGTAGATCAGTGAATTGCCTTGTTGAGTAGATCAGTGGATTGCCTACCTGAGCAAATCAATATTGCTTACCTGAGTAGATCAGTGGATTACCTACCTGAGCAGATCAGTGGATTGCCTAGCTGAGCAAATCAGTGAATTGCCTTGTTGAGCAGATTAGTGGATAGCCTAGATTTGAGTAGATCAAAGTTATCATTTGTATTGGGATAAGGATTCCTATTTTTGTTTAAAATATTATAAGGAGATTATCTTATGGAGTACCCCACATTGGGGGAACCATGTTAAATCTTGTGTCTCAATTATGTGTGGTGATTTGTGCTCTTGCTTTCTATTGCTATCTATGTCATTAATGCACATTGCTATATTTGGATATTGCAATTAAGTACACTAATTGATATTGGTTTGGAAAGAAAGAAAAAAGTGGGATCTATACTATTCACCCCCTCTCTCAGTATAAGCTTGTGTTCTTCAATTGGTATCAGAGCGGGTTCCTTTGGAAAGGTTGATAGCTTCAGGGCAAATTCTACTGGGTTATAGGATGGACAAATGGTATTTTGATAGTGGGTGCTCTAGTCATATTATTGGGTATAAGTATAAGTTCATTTCTCTAAAAGGGAACAACAATGAATTTGTGATATTTGGTGATAATGCTTCAGCTAAAATCAAAGGGGGAGGAACTTTAATTTTGGATGATGGAAAGACTACTACACAAGGTGTACTCTATGTTGAGGGTCTAAAACACAATCTACTAATTGTAAGTCAACTTTGTGATCGAGGGTACACAATTATTTTTTCCTCTACAAGATGCAAAATCAGGGAAAAAAAACATGGAAGCTGGTTGCAAATGCAGAAAGAACCAATAAAAATCTCTACATGCTCAACAAAATAAAAAGGGAAAAAATGTCTTCTATCTCAAGAAGAAGAAATTGGTTATGGCATAAAAGGTTGTGTCATTTGAACTTCGAAAACATAGTAAGGATAAGCAACAAACAAATTGTTAGAGATGTACCAAAGATAAAAAGACCTTCAAATACAATTTGTGCACAATGTCAGTATGGAAAGTAGAAAAGATCAAGTTTCAAGGCAAAAGAATATTCCTCTTCCAAGGTTTTAGAAATGATTCATACTGATTTATGTGGTCCTATGAGAACCAAAAGTTTACAAGGTGAAAGCTACTTCATGTTGTTCATAGATGATTATTCTAGAATGACTTGGATTGTTTTTTTTAAAGAGAAATCAGAGGCATTAGAGCATTTCAAAGTATTCAAAGAAATGGTAGAAAATGAAACAGGAAAGAAGATCAAGTTTTTGCAATCAGATAGAGGAGGGGAATTCATCTCTATAGAATTCATTGAGTTTTATGCAGAACATGGAATTACTTTAGAATACTTAGCATCCAGGACTCCTCAACAAAATGGAGTAGTAGAAAGAAAGAATAGAACTCTTGAAAATATGGGTAGAGCAATGCTAAATGAATCAATAATCTTAGATGGGTTTTGGAAGGAAACAATCAGTACAACAATCTATGTTATGAATAGAGCTCAAGTTAGAACAAAGTAACGTAAGACTCCATATGAGTTTTGGAAAGGAAGACCTCCCACGGTAAACTACTTCAAAAATTTTGGAAGTAAGTGTTATATCAAAAGAGAGGAGAAGGACTTGGGCAAGTTTGATCCTAGATGCGATGAATGTATTTTTATTGGATACTCTACAAAGAGTAAGGTCTACATATGCTACAATAAAAGAACACATACCATGGTGGAAAGTATAAATATTAGAGTTGATGAAAGAACAAGAATAAATGAGCTATATCAGGAAGATATTATTGAAGAAGAAGAAAGATGTTAGGAAGAAATGGGTGAAGATTCAGATGAAGAATATTTGTAGAATATAACTTCCAAAACTTCATCAATATATATTCAGAAAAATCATCCAGAGGACTTGATCATTGGCAGCCCTGATGTAGTACGGACAAGAAGAGGAATCATAGGCTCAACAGAACAAGCAAATATTTCACTACTATCCAAGATAGAACCAAAGTATTTCAGAGAGGCAAAAAATGATGAATTTTGGATTAAAGCAATGAAGGAAGAACTATATCAGATTGAAAAAAGTAAGACTCGAGAATTAGTTCCAATACCAAAGGGAAAAAATGTAACTGGTACTAAATGGGTCTATAGGAAAAAACTAAATGAATATGGTCAAGTTATCAGAAACAAGGCAAATTGGTGTGTAAAGGATATGCACAAGTAGAAGGAATTGATTTTGATGAGACCTTTGCACCAGTTGCAATATTGGAAGCTATATGGATGTTTTTGGCACTTTCAAGCTATAGGAATTTCAAAGTATATTAGATGGATGTCAAATCAAAATTTTTGAATGGTCACTTAGAAGAAGAAGTTTAAATTGAACAACCATATGGGTTTAATCAAGCAGATAAGCCAGATTATGTATTCAGATTGAAAAAGGCTCTTTATGGATTAAAGCAAGCTCCCAGAGCATGGTATTCAAGGTTGGATGAATATCTTCGAGAGAAAGGTTTCAGAAAGGGAACATTTGTTAGAAATATGTATATTAAAAATAAGGGAAATGATTTGATGATTGTGGAAGTTTATGTGGATGATATTATTTTTGGGGGTAGCAATGACAGAATGTGTCAAGAATTTGCAAGAAACATGACTAATGAGTTTGAAATGTCTATGATTGGTGAATTAACCTTTTTCCTCGGATTACAAATCTCACAATTAGTAAAAGGGATATTTCTTTTACAAACAAAGTATATAAAGGATATGTTGAAGAAATTCAAAATGGAAGATAGTAAGCCAGTTAGTACTCCAATGGTTATAGGGTGCAAATTAAACAAAGATGATGAATCTCCTGATGCAAATCAAACTCTATACAAATCTATGATTGGTATCCTGTTATATATTACAGCCACCAGACCAGATATAATACAGGTTGTTGGTTTAGTGGGAAGATGTCAAGCAGCTCCAAAAAAATCACATGTGATAGTAGTGAAAATAATACTCAGATATCTCAAAGGAACAATGGAGTATGGTATATGGTATCCTAGAAGCAGTAATTTTACCCTCACAACATACACAGATGCAGATTGGGCAAGAAATATTGATGATAGAAAAAGCACAAGCAGAGGAGCATTATTTTTTGGTGATTGCCTAGTTTCTTGGCTAAGTAAGAAACAACCATCAGTGTCACTTTCCACAATAGAGGTAGAATATATTGCAACAGCAGCATGTTGTTCACAGGTATTATGGATGAAACAGACTCTCAAAGATTTTAGTATAGAACATGATCATCCCATTTCTATTCTATGTGATAATAATAGTGCTATAAGTATCTTGAAGAATCTAGTAATGCATGCCATAACAAAGCACATTCCAATCAAGTATCACTTTTTAAGAGAACAAGTTATAGAGCAACAAGTAAGATTGGAATATGTTCCTACAAAAGATCATATTGCACATATATTTACAAAACCATTATTGAGAGAAATGTTTGAGCATTTAAGAGAATAGATGGGAGTAAAAGTACTCCCACCCAAAAATTAATCACCTCAAGAGAGAAGGTGGTGAGGGGGCTATGCTTAAGATTCATATATTTTAGCACCATAGGTGTCCCTTTTGTCATTGATTTCAAAGGGGAGAGATTTGAGTTAGGGGGAACAACCTCCAAAGAGAGCATTGAGTTAGGGGGAGCATCATCCAAAGAGAGCATTTAGTTAGGGGGAGAAGCCTCCAAAGAGAGTATTGAGTTAGGGGGAGCAACCTCCATAGAGAGTATTGAGTCAGGGGGAGCAGCTTTGATTCTCAGAGATGATTTTTGCAGTGATTGTGATGATTTGCATTAGAGGTGTTGCCATTAATGAAAAAGTGGGATATTATTGGTAATTTGAGTTATTTTATGTTGTCATTGATGTCACATGGACCATTGATATTACATGGATCACATTTGAGTTTTGGTGGCAAAAGCACTTCATAAAATATCATTTATGATATTTTGGAGAGCATGGATATATATAGGGTTTTTGTGAAAACCAAGGCAGGAAAAACAAAATGTTTTATTTAAAACCATGGATGGCATATTTGAAATGGGTTTTCCTTAAAACCCAGGTTGGCTTTTCATTTCATCGAAAAAGGTGCCCCGATGATGGAGATATTAAATTTTAAAATTAAAAATAAAATTATAGCACCGAAGTCTAAAGAAAGGAGGAAAGGTATATATATATATATATATATGCCACCAAAATTTTCGATAAATCCTTGTCCTCGATTTTTGAATGCATTCGAATTGATAATGTAATGCAAAAAGAGGTTATGTGTTGAAGCATGTGTAAAGAGGCGTGTGAAGGGTTTATGAAATTTGGTTCTGTTGAAGAATCATTCACGGAGGATAAAAAAATGCATAGGCACCTTTGGCCTAGTGGTTTGTGCACTGTGTAAGAAGCAGGAGCTCCTGCGATTGAGTCTTGTAGGGGATGCTTGTTGTGTTGAAATGCAAAAAGCGTTTTTGAGTTTTTGAAGGGCGCATAATATTGAGGTATTTATTTTGGATTGTGTCCCTTTGAACATGTGAGGGCATGTGGCCCAATGGCAGCTTGGCTGTGGTTAAGGCACTGAGCAAGGATACGTCAAGGGATCAAATCTCGTCAGGGACAGAGGCAAGTTAATATTTTTTTAATATTTTATTCTTCTAAAGTTGCCTTAGGAGAAATAAGGGTTATCATGAACTTTAGGAAAACGAGAGATTTATGGTGATTTTATTTTTGGAAGTATATCATATTATATATCGTTGGAAAGCTTATTTCGAGGTCTATTTTATTAACTTGCTTAGAGGGAGAAAAAAAGTGTGTGTAAAGAGATATTTCTGATTTTGTAAAGATGTTCAAAAGTGAAGGTTGCTTTGTTCATTTTCAAATAGGATTAATTCTTTAATGAGGGGACATGATGTATTTTATTGAGTAGGAGTAATAAGGTGTTATTTGGATATTATTGTTGTATTATTAATCATGATCCCTAACCCTTATTGAAAGTTGAAAAAGAAAGTTTGTTGAGTGTGGAAGATTTAGTGGACAACTAATAAGGCATCAAAAAGGTATGAGAAATATTCTCCATTGACTTTGTTTATGGTGGTTGATTTTTGAAATATCATTGGAGAGAAAAGGATTGATTGTGGTTTCATTTTCGAAAGTGGTTGGTTGAATTATTCAAGGTTTTTTGGTTTGAGAGTTGTGTTTAAACCTTGTTTTATAAGCATTGTTGTTGAAGCTATTAGTTGTGTGAAAAACCTGAGATAGGGTTTGAGAAGAACATGAGTATTATTGTTATATGAAGAATGTTTTATAAGCATTGTTTTTGAAGGCCATTGATTGTACAAAGAACTTGAACTTGAGTTAGAGGAGAACATGAGTATCATTGTTATGTGAGATTTGTGGTTAAGCATTGTTGGAAATATTTTGAGTTGGTTGATACATGCTTGGACTAGGGATTGTGAGAAAGAGTTGTTCCTTGTTGTGATTGGTTGAGTAGAGTTGTTTGAGCCTATTCAAGTGAATGAGTGAAGTGGTTGTTCAAGTTCCATGAAAAAAACTATTCTATATTCTGATTTGAGTTGAGATCGTTGTGGATAATTTTTGTCATCCATTGTAGAGTGCATTGCCATTCATTGTTGAGTTCATCATTAAGCCTTACCTTCATAGATTTGTGTATGAGATTTGAGTGCTACTTGAGCATGATTGATTGATACTTTGAGAAGGCTTTTGGGATAGATTTTTCGATAGATTTGTGGCAACTTCTGTGCATGATTGATTAAGCCTTTGAGAAGGCTTTTGGATAGATTTCTAGATAGATTTGTGGTGGATTCTATGCATGATTTATTGTGCCTTTGAGAAGGATTTTGGGATAGATTTATGGATAGATTTGTGGCAGGTTTTGTACATGATTGATTGAGCCATTTAGAAGGATTTTGGATAGATTCGTGGTAGCTTTTGTGTATGATTGATTGAGCCTTTGATAAGGCTTTTGGGATAGATTTTTGGATAAGTTTATGGCAGATTTTGTGCATGATTGATTGAGCCTTTGAGAAGGCTTTTGGATAGATTTTTGGTAGCTTTTGTGCATGATTGATTAAGACTTTGATAAGGCTTTTGGATAGATTTGTGGATATATTTTGAGCAAGTTCTTGAAGAGCTTGCTGAGCATATTTGAGCAAGTTCTTGGTGAGCTTGCCAGAGCAGATTTTGAGCAAGTTCTTGGTGAGCTTGCTAGAGCATATTTTTAGCAAGTTCTTGGTGATCTTGCTAGAGCATATTTTGAGTAAGTCCTTGGTGAGCTTGTTGAGTAGATGTGAGCAAGTTCTTGGTGAGCTTGGTAGAGCGTATTTGAGCAAGTTCTTGGTGAGATTGCTAGAGAAAATTTGATCAAGTTCTTGGTGAGCTTGCTAGAGCCAATTTTGAGCAAGTTCTTGGTGAGCTTGCTAGAGCATATTTTGAGCAAGTTCTTGGTGAGCTTGCTAGAGCAAATTTTGAGTAAGTTCTTGGTGAGCTTGCTGAAGCAGATCAGTGGATTGCCTAGCTAAGCAGATCAGTGAATTTCCTTGTTGAGTAGATCAGTGGATTGCCTACCTGAGAAGATCAAGATTACCTACCTAAGAAGATCAGTGGATTGCCTACCTGAGTAGATCAGTGGATTGTCTAGCTAAGCAAATCAATGAATTGCCTTGCTGAGAAGATCAATGGATAGCCTAACTTTAATAAGATCAAAGTTATCATTTGTATTGGGATAAGGATCCCTATTTCTTTGTGAAATATTATAAGGATATTATCTTCTGGAGTACCCCACATTGGGGGAACCACGTTAAATCTTGTGTATCAATTGTCTGTGGTGATTTATGCTCTTGCTTACTATTGATATCTATGTCATTAATGCACATTGCCATATTTGGATATTGCAATTACGGAAACTAATTGATATTGGTTTGGAAAGAAAGAAAAAAGTGGGTGCTATACTGTTCACCCCCCTATCAGTATAAGCATGTGTTCTTCATTTTGGTCTTGGAGGGGACCATGTGCTACTTTGTATTGTAGAAGGGTTTCATGTGTTTTCCTCTCATGGTAGGGTTAGGGTTTCTTGTAGATCTGTGGGTACTTTGTGGTTGGTCCTACCTTCAACTCTTTCTAGTTTGGTTGGGGGCCATTTATTTGTTGTAACAAAGGACTTCTTGACATTGTGTTGTGTTTGATTTTCTTCTTGTTTCAAGGGCATCTTCTTTACCATAATTTGTTATTGACTATGCTTTAGATTTTTTCATTGGGATATCGCATGGCTTGTTGTGATCTCCTTTGATTGTTCTATTTTCAGGCCAATGGATGACCCTGCATGGACTATATTTATAGATATGCTCAGTGCTAGTGTTCTGGCATTAGGCCTTATGGCGTTTTCTATATTTTAGCCCTTCCAAAATTGTGTTTTTTTTCCCTAGGTGGGAAAAAAATAAAAAAAAAATCTCAGGGAGGTTTTTGCGGATTGTCCAGTGTTGTTTTATTGATGGCCCTAGGCTGGTTTACAGATGGACCTATGTCAGTTTTTGGATGGTCCTATTTATTTTATGAATGATACTGATTCATTTATGGTTGGTCCTATTTCATTTATGGATAGCCTTGCAATGTATTGCTTCATTATTTTTTTTGGGCCTTCTAAATCTATGAGGTTTTCTCCTATGCAGGAAAACCCTCCTCATTTTTTTATGTAACTGTAAGGTTTTCTCCTATGCGAAAAACCCTTTTCAAATTTGTGTGTAATTGTGAGGTTTTATCTACTGCCCCTACGAGGGCTTCTCTTCTTTTCCCATGTGGCTTACTCTCTTGCTCCTGTGTGGGCTTCTCTTTTTCTATTTTAGCAGTTTTTCTCCAATAAACCTTTGAGGACCCATTTCTTTGTCTTTTTTTGATTGGGAACTCTTCTCCAAACCTTCATATTTTTGTAAAAGGTTACAATATCATTTCAAAATCCTTATTACCAATTAAAAAATTATCTATAGAAATAAGGCTTAGGTTATCAATATTCCATTCTCATCAATTTGTTTTATTCACTACTTATTAAATTTGAGTTATCCCAATCAATTTTTTATTGTGTCATCTATGCTAGTTAGTTCATAGTTGAGATACATGGTCATACTATCCCATTTATACATTATATTGTGATGTATTTCAAGATAGCTTGTGCATCTATTTACATCTTTGTCTAACTATTTCACTCTCTATATAGTGAGGAGTTTATATTCAAATATAGATCACATTTTGCATGAGTACGCATTATCATTTGTTTTCCATAATTTCTTGAATGAAACATGGGTTTGACCTATTAAAAAAGGAATCCATGCATGTTTCTTCACCCTAGGAGACCCTTTAATAGTAATGAACATTGTTGTATTTTATTGATTTTGTTCATTTCACAAATTTCACTATGCTCTTGAAAAGGAGAGTCTATTACACTAACAATCTGTATTGCTTTTGGACCTACTTAACCATCAAGTGTTGTCCTCCCTATATTTACCTCGAATTATTTTTTAATTGAATATTTTGACATCCTCAAAAAAAAAAGTTTATCTTCAAATTTATTTGTTATTTATTTAAAAGTATTTATAATAAATTGCATTCTTCTACATAATAATATTCTAATTTTAGGTAATAAATAGAGCTATGATTTCATGGTCTCTAGGGTGGTTTGGTTGTTGTATTGGTTTCTATTTTAAATAAGAGGAAAAATAATGCTCTATTCTAATAATTTTGATATTTTATAACCATTAATTCATTTTTTGGTTTATTTATTTTGTATTCTTGCAGTCCTACATCAATTTATATTTATATAAATTTCTTGGTAAAAGAGTAGGTTTTATATTTTTGTATCCCTTCATACTCTGTACTTTTTATCTTATTGTAATAAAAGCTTCAACTATACATGGTTCCTAATTTGGAAATATAGTTGAGAAAATCATAGGTGTTTGTAAAAATTATCTATATAGTATAATTATACATTACCCATATTGAGGTAAGGTAGGTACCTATTTACCTCCTTATAGTATGATAAAATTATTACTAGTTTTGTAATGATTGTTGTGTTAGACCAAAAAAACTTAATGTAACAATTATGTACAAAATTTTATATGTAAATGTTTTGCTCCTTGTGTAAAATTATTTTGAGCATATATTACATTTTGTATCAAAGCTAGATGGGATAGCCTTGGGTTGGAATAATTTTATGTTCCTAATATTTCTAACCATTGATCATGGCCAATAATAACTGCCTTACTATTTTGGAGTTAAGTGGTCAATATTATGATTACCAGATGGTTAATGCTATATTCCATCACATTGCCTCACACTTTATAAAAAATAAATTGAAAACATCAAAAAATAAGTGCAAAAAAGGTGTAATGCAATATCGAGGTAAGGAAACCATGAAAAACTATGTACCCATGAAAAGAGGTATCAACATTAACCTCCTAATTTTATATTATGTTTTCATTGTTGTGAAATGGAAGGGCATATATCTCAATTGTTTTAGTACTTTCACCCATGTGAATATTATGGCATAAATAATCATGAAAATAGAATGCATAGGAAGATCTAGATTTTCAAATGTATAAAAGAGATATCTAAAGGAAAATAAATGTTGATGAATATTATCATCATTTTATTGAAAATCCCATGAGGTTAGAATATTGTTTAATTACTCTAAATAAATGAAATGTGATTGTTATATGTTTCAAAACTATGTTTGCATTTAAATAATATATTTTCAATAGTTTATAACAACCATCATGTTATGGAATTACCATCTATAAAGGCAAAAAATTTCTCATACATCAAATAGAGTTAGTCATTCATCAATTTTATCCTATCCATGCATATTATTTTTGTAATGCAATTGATGTTGATTGTGAGTTTAAATAACTCGAGGACATTATTGGTGAAAGAAATGTTAATCTATATTTGATGCATGGAAGTATCTTAACAAAATTATTTTATCAAACCCATTATGAATATGTCAATATAGAGGTAATTAATTACTTTTTTAATAATAATACATTTGTGGATAGTTAATTCATTTAAAGGATCAAACTACGAACACTTTTTTTAAGATTTGTATAAAGTGGTAGCAACGAGGTTTTGTTTATTAGACTTAAGATGGTCCACATATTGGCACTTGAAGATAATTTTCTTATAATATTATAGAAGGATTTGAATGTCATAAATCATGGAATCCAACTCCACATTTGCACCAATGGTGTTCATTTTCTAATATATGGTATTCATTAGTAATCAATAGGTTGTTTTTATCAATTAGTATGTTTACTCTTTTTGATTTGGTAGTCAAAGAAAGAGAAGAAAACCAAGGGAATAGGAGTCCATGGGCTGATTTTGCATATGAAATCCTTTGAAAATAGCTATTGTCTAGAGTTGATTGAATGTGGTACAATACCAAATAATTCTTCTTCTTGGCTTCCTTTGCTTATCTATAATTATGTGAGATAATATATCAATTTGCTTTCTCATCATAACTAGCCTAAAAAATATCCCAAAGATATTTTCTAGTAAACAACTTCCTCATATTAATGCTCTAGTAGTCATAATCTTACCCACTAAACTATGGAATAGGAAGGGAGTTATTATTGGCCATGATCAATAGTTAGAAATATCATGCACTCAACCTCATTCAAACCCAAGACCAACAATGACTCTGATACCAAATATAAAAATTGCACTTACACAACAAATTTTTATAGCCAAAAAAAACTCAAAATGTGTACACAAAAATGGCTAAAGTTTCTTACACAAAAATAACTTAAACTTTTTACATGAAAATGGCTAAAACTCTTTACAAAAAACAACTCAAAAAGTTTACACAAAAGCAACAACACTATGTAAGAATATGTAGACACCAAAATCCAACACCTTTGAAACCACATTTGTCACCCCACCATAAAATATTGCATAATAAATTTATATGCCTAAGTTCTAACTTAGGGATATAAAATCCTGCACATTATCCTATTTTCTAGATTTATTAAATCTGGAAAATCACCCTAGGATACCCTGCCTACCCATTGGACATATATCTCGGACACCTCACTCAGCATATTTGCCACGTCTCACCCACTCCTATCCCCCTTGTCTCTATACATGGGAAATATTCGCAACACCCATGCCACATCTCACCCACTTTTGTCCTCCTTTATCCATTCACATAAAAAAAGATCTCTCATCCCACTCCACTTGTAGCCACATCACTTCAGTTAAGTGAGGCACATTGAATGACTCACTATAACTACCCCTTCCACCTAGCAGCTCAAATTTACCACTTGGAAAATCAGGCTTGCCACCTCTCATTTCCTCCAAAGCCCTAGGAAGATTATAAAAATACCATATTGTCAACAAAGAAAGGGATTTGAATTGGCATACCGACAGGCTACCAAAATTGATATAGACCTAGTGAGAAATTGTGAGTGTTTGCGCTATTCCATACCGTTGGTTCGAATTACAAGGTAATCTATTCTTTAGCCAAAACTTCTTGTCCATGGTTTCATAGTCAAAAATGTGTGTCTGCGATTTCACAACCGCAAGTCAACAGTTTCCAGCCCACAACCGCGCTTCCGTGGTTCCATAGTCCCGAGCACGAAATCATACGCACATCCGAGATCAACAATTTTTATGTTAGCAAGGCTTTATTTGTTCATTGTTGTTGTCATTTGTTTAGTGTAATTATCTGCTTAGGGTTTATGCATAACATTGATTTTATTGCTCAAATATACAGGTGCTACTAATCCCCTTTGCTGGTTTGAATGTGTGTAGGTGACAGGTATCTTGGAGAAGTTGTTGAAGCTAGAGTGGTCCCTTGTTGGATACCAAATCCCACTCACCTTAGACTGTAGTTGGAAGAATGAAGAGCACGAGCCCCTGAAGATTTGGGAAACCCCCATTCTATCAAATTGTATCGATATAGAGAGAGCATTGTAGCATTGTCCCAACACATTTGGGGCAATCCAAAATTCATTTGTAACAATTGTATCAAAATCAATAAAGAAAACAATTTTGGCAATTCTCATTTCTCTGTGTTACATTTATTTTATTGCTCAGTTATTTTGGTTACAAAATAGAATTACAAATTAGGTCTTAATTTGTTTTTTTTACAATTAACCTTCAATTATAAATTCCATATCTAGAAAATTACATAATTAGATTTTAGTTACAAATTCCATAGTTATATCTGCACAATTAGGAATATGTACAATTATAATTACAATCTTAAGTATGCACAACTATAGTTACAATATTTAATATACACAACTATAGTTATTAATTTTTTTTAAAACAATGGGAATGATATTTTATCTTAGCATCACTTTCCAACACCTTCATTGTTTTGCTCAAGATAAGAAAGTATCACTAGGTTTATTGTCTCTCTTTAGCTAAATGGCAGTACAATTATTCTTACCATTCTTTATTCAAGATGTCCCCATTTTAGGCCTTGTATGGTCAAAAATCTATTAGTGGTATATTATATTCTAGGATCCTTTAAGGTGGCTCAAGTGGATGATTTGTTGCATTAATTATGGCTTGTGCTTCAACTTAAAGATGATTTGATCCAACCCCAAAAAAGTATGAAGGAGCATCACGAATTATGTTATTTTAAATAGCAATTTTTTTGTGGGGAATATGGACTTTATGCACCCTCATACATATAATCAATTGTCCTTGAAGAACAAGTCTAGTGAAAAATTGACTTCTCAACTCTATGAGAATTACAAGGTAGTCTATTGCATCGATGAAGTGGCATGATAGTTGAAGAATCCATCATGTATTTCATATTTATTGTCTCAGATAGGTTATTGGGTAGAAGGTGCAATTGCTAACAAAGATTTCAATAATCGATGAACAAGGTCAAATCACTCTCTAACCTAAAGCAATGTTATATCCTAGAGTTTATCTTCTATGGTCTTACCAATTTCAATAGTTCCTCATCATGTGGTAGGATCTTATAGAAAGATGCTACATGGGATATTGAGAGTATTTTCTAGTCTTCTCTAGCCTTGAGGATAAAAAGTTTTGAGGGTGGAACCATGGAACAACTCCAATGTAGCCACATTAACTATGTTTATTTTTATTAGCTTACACCCTAGGTTAAGGTAGTTTGCCCTTGAGCATTACTTTTAGGGTTAATGTCAATTTTATTTATAAATAGGAAGAGTTATGTTGTAGTTGGAATCATATTTCACATTTGAACCTAATTCACCACTATTGTGTGTATGAGACTTATCCCTCTCTAAAGGGTTATGATTTGTATTGATTTGAATCTCAAATCTAATTACTTGTATTCTTATTTTTTGGTATTGAATATGAATTTATTCTTATCATTGAATATTTATTATTGTGCAGTATTTTTTTGATACTATAAAAAATAAATAGGGTTTTGAAAGGGTCTCCACAACCTTTTACATCAAAACAAACCTCAAAGGCATCCATCAGAAAAAAAAAATACAACACCCCATGGGGGGCCAAAAAACACGAAAAACTAGAGAGGCAGAGACAAACCAGACAAGAGGAGCTAAGGACAAGAGGGGACAAGGGAGAACCAAGGGAATCCTACACCAACATGTCAATCTCCTAAACAATTATTCTCGTCATCCACAATACCTCCTCAGAATAGTCTAAATTAATCTTCATGGAGATCTAGATTACACGCTACTTTATATCTATCAGTTTCAAATTGTGCAAAACTGAACTCTTCCTCTCATAGGCCTCCTCCAAAGTGTAGGCATATTTAACCATATTGTCCTTATGGAAGTCCCGAGGCAAGATTTATATGTCCATAGAAGGGGAGAATGGGAATGAACCATCCTCCTACCACTTTTTACTGAGAAGCCACTTGGATTTACGTGTTTCACTTTCATCTGCTTGGTTAATCGATGAAGAACCTCCCACCTCAGGCGTAATCTTAACATTGAAAGATGATTTTTTTAGGAATTCATCGAAACTACAACATGGCGCTTTCCCTCTCACACATTTAGCCAAGACTTGGATTTTTTGAGAAATCTTGTCAGGTCTCGAACCCAATGAGAACGAATAAACATCCTCATTGTCATCACTAGAACCTTCAGAAACCTCCTTAGATTGACCAAGCATAGGAAATGACATATCAAATAAAGGATTTGTTAGAGTTACTATGTTAGTAACTACTACTATTACATTATTTGGTAATTAGTAATAAATCCTAGGTAGATTAGTATATAATCTTCTATCCTAGGTGAATTCACTAAAAATCTATTTAGTGAATATCTAAAGTTGTTAGCACTACTTTGTGTTGGAAATTTGAGTTATTTTATGTTGTCATTGATGTCACATGGATCATTGATGTCACATTGAGTTTTTATGGCAAAAGCACTTCATAGATAATCATCTATGATATTTCGGAGAGCATGGATATATATAGGGTTTTTATGAAAACCAAGGCAGGAAAAATAAAAGGTTTTCTTTAAAACCATGGTGGGCATATGTGGAAAGGAATTTTCTTAAAAGCCAAGGTGGAATTTTGTTTCATCGAAAAAGGACCTCCGGTGATGAAGATATTAAAGTTTAAATTTTAAGTTTAAATTAATGGAGGGCCGACCTATGTGCAATTAATGGAGGGTGGCATATATATACATGTAAAGGTTTCAATTTATTTTGGAAATGAGGCATATTATATATTGTCAAAAAGATTATTTCGAGGGCTATTTGACTAACTTATTTAGAAGGAGAAATAAGGTATGTGTAAAGAGATATTTCTGATTTTGCAAAGGGGTTCCAAAAGTGAAGTTTGCCTTGTTCTTTTTCAAGAGGATTAATTCTTTCATGAGGTGACAAGGTATGCAATATTGTGATTTATTTTATTTTATGGTATAAGTGGTTTTGGGAGTGAAAAGGTTATGCAATGTTTTGATTTATTTTATTTTATGGTACAAGTGGTTTTAGGAGAGATAAGGAAGTTGTGCAATTAAAGGCCTTGGTGATGATTATTGAAAAGTGGAGTAATGTTGATTATTTTGTGATCTACTAACCCTTGTGAAGATTGGAAAAATAATTTTGTGTTGAGTGTGGTAGATTTCCAAAGGGGTTTCTTCACTTCATAAAAGGTATGGGCACATTCTCCTATTGACTGTTTATGGTGGTTGATTTCTGAAATATCATTGGAGAGAAACAGATTGATTGTGGTTTCCTTTTCGAAAGTGATTGGTTTAATGCTTCAAGGTTTTCTAGTTTGAGAGTTGAGGTTAAACCTTATTTTATAAGCATTGTTATTGAAGCCCATTGGTTTTGAAATAACTTGAGTTAGAAAATAACATGAGTATCATTGTTATGTGAGATTTGTGGTTGAGCATTGTTGGAAACATTTGATTTGGTTGATACATACTTGGACTAGGGTTGTGTGAGAAAGAGTTGTCCCTTGTGATGATTGGTTGAGTTGAGTTGATTGAGCCTAGTCAAGTGATGTGTGAAGTGATTATTCAAGTTCTATGAAATAAAATATTCCATAATTCTATGTTTATTTGAGATTAAGGTTAGAACATATTGAGTCTCTAACAATTCTCTTTATGGTTCTATAAGACTTGAGTTGAGTTGAGATTGATTTGGGTTGAGAGTGAGTTTAGAACATATTGAGTCTCTAACAATTCTCTTTATGCTTCTATGAGTTTATTTGAGATTGATTTGGGTTGAGAGTGAGATTAGAACATATTGAGTCTCTAACAATTATCTTTATGCTTCTATGAAGTTAATTTGAGTTGAGATTGCCATTCATTGTTGAGTTCATTTTGAGTACTTATTGAGCATGATTGATTGAGCCTTTGAGAAGGCCTTTGGGATAGATTTGAGGACAGTGTTGAGACATGTTCTTAGTGAGCTTGTTGGAGTAGATTTGGGCAAGTTCTTGGTGAGCTTGCTAGAGAAAATTTGGGAAATTTCTTGGTGAGCTTGCTAGATCAGATTTGGGCAAGTTCTTGGTGAGCTTGCTAGAGGAGATTTGGGCAAGTTCTTGGTGAGCTTGCTAGAGTAGATTTGGGCAAGTTATTGGTGAGCTTGCTAGCACATATTTGACAAGTTCTATGTGAGATTGTTAAGTAGGTTCTATGTGAGCCTATTGAGTAGGTTCTTAGTGAGCCTATTGATAGAGCTTTAGAGGTGACAGAGTATAGAGGATAGAGTCTCAGTGGATAGAGATCCAACAATCAGCATAGTTGAAGATAGATCTGAGTGAGGAGTCTTCAAGTGGAGAGAGGTCCACCAGTTAGTGCAACAGAGAGACATGGTCTTCTAGAAGATAACATAGCCAAAGCAAAAGGGGAAAGAGTTCTCCTAGGGAAGATATCCAAGAACTTGAGATTAGGGGATCAACATCTCCTTTGGATAAAGATCCATAAACATTGTAATTTGGAATGATTCCCAAAGAGATTTATTGAGAAAGTTTTAGTAAAATATTTTCTCCGTGGAGTAGCCCACATTGGGTGAACCACATAAATTGTGATGTCTCTATTGTGTATGGTTTATGTGCATTTCTTTGATTACTGCTATTGATACTACTATCACAACATAATATTAAATTGGAAGAAAAAGTAAAAAGTGGTCTTATACTGTTCACCCCCCCTCTCATTATAAGCTTGTGTTCTTCAATTGGTATCAGAGTGGGTTCCTTCAAAAAGGCTAATAGCTTGAGGGTAGATTCTACAAGAACACACATGGCAAAGAAAGGTAAAAGAAGAACCATGAGATCTAAGAAGAAAAATGAATCCAATATTGAAGCTCTAAGAAGGGAAGAAGAAAAATTAGTAATATGTCTTGAGTGTGGTAAGCTTGGTCATAGGGCATTTTATTGTCCACAAAATGGGTATAGCAACAATAGAGAGGAAATGGAACTTGACTGGATTTTCAAAGATATTTTTGCTCAAAAGGCAACATTCAAGGTTTCAAAAGAAGAATATTTTGCTTGTGGTCAACTCGATCATGTCTCAGGTTACTGTAATGGCTTCAGTGATAGTGAATATGAAATGGAACTCAAGGAAGACATGCACAATCAAAATAGTGAAGATGAATGCAAGAATAAAAAAGAAAAGGAAAACATGTATGAACAAGGCAGGCATGACAAGAAGAGCTTGTATATGGAAGAAGCAATCAGTTCTTCTAGTAGAAATAATGAAAGTCTCTCAGTCAGTGAAAAATAAGAAGCTCCTACTGAAGATCAAAAGTAGGAATCTCAAGTAAGAATTTATCATGAAGAGGAAAACAGGCACAATTATGATCATGAAGAAAAGAAAGTGTTAGAACAAGCTTTTGAAGAAATAAAAAGAGAAAACTCAAGACTAAAGGCTCAAGCACAAGAGGATGAGAAGATGAAGGCAAAGCTCCTACAAGATCTCATTGATCTAAAAATCATGGTTGAAGAGGCAAAGAAAATTGAAGAAGATATTCTTGAACAATTAAAGGTAAGGAAGCAAGAATGTGAAAGATTAGAACATGAAGTTGTTTCCTTAAGGTTGGAAGTGAAAGACTCCAAGGATAAGTTGCACAAGTTTTGGAAAGGTTTCAAAGCACCAAAGGTCTCATATTTTAGGTTTGGGGAATCACAATCAAAAGGAAAGGAAGTTCTAAAATATGAAAGCAAGGAAGCACCTAATATTTGTGAGGAAAGTTCCAAAGTTCCTATGGTTTCAAGTTCTTGTTTTGAGATAGGTGAATCAAGCTAAAAGGGAAAATAAATTCTTGAAGAAAAATTCAAGGAAGAGGTTTTAGATGCTACAAAGAAGGTTCAAGAATGCAATGCACAAGTTGAAGATGATCATAAGGATAATGGTAAAGAAAGGGTTATACATTGCATGATCTATGGATCAAAGAAGTTTGATTTTTCTAGAAGAAACTTCAAGGGAAGAATGTATGGTTTTTAGGGACATTGATTCTCATCCAATATGATTTGTCATAAAGATTTTCAGTGCAAAGAAAATGAGCAACATGGTTTTGGTTTTAGAGCCACACAATTCAGAAGTCATGGTTATAATGGTCATGAAAATAGAGCTTCAAAATACAGGGTTCAGGAAATGACTGGATATGGAAATTACTTCAAGAAAGAATTCAGGACATGGGAACAATCCAAAGGCTACAATATCAAATGTTTTAATTGAAATAAATTCAGGCATATTGCAAAATTGTGTAGGAATAAATTCCAAATAGGTTCAAGACAAGAAGGTCAAGCAGTTTCAAGACAAGAAGGTCAAACATGTTCAAAACAACAAGATCAAGTAATTCATCAAGAGAAGGATATCATAAAAACATGGAAGGAAGTTGATAGAGGAAAGAAACAAAGTGATATGGGAGTAAAAGTACTCCCACCCCAAAATTAATCACCTCAAAAGAAAAAGGGGGTGAGGGGGGCTAAGATTAAGAGTTATATCTTTTAGCCCCATAGGTGTCCCTTTTGCCATTGATGTCAAAGGGGGAGATATTTGAGTAAGGGGGAGAGTATTGAGTTAGGAGGAGAAGCCTCCAAAGACAATATTGAGTTAGGGGGAGCAACCTCCATAGAGAGTATTGAGTCAGGGGGAGCAGCTTTGATTCTCAGAGATGGCTTTTGCAGTGATTGTAGTGATTTGCATTAGAGGTGTTGCCATCAATGACAAAGGGGGAGATTGTTGGAAATTTGAGTTATTTTATGTTGTCATTGATGTCACATGGATCATTGATATCACATTGATTTTTGATGGCAAAATCACTTCATAGATAATCATCTATGATATTTCGGAGAGCATGGATATATATAGGGTTTTTATGAAAACCAAGGCAAGCAAAATAAAAGGTTTTATTTAAAACCATGGTGGGCATATGTGGAAAGGGATTTTCTTAAAATCCAAGGTGGAATTTTGTTTCATCGAAAAAGGACCTCCGGTGATGAAGATATTAAAGTTTAAAGTTTAAGTTTAAATTAATGGAGGGCCGACCTATGTGCAATTAATGGAGGGTGGCATATATATACATGTAAAGGTTTCAATTTATTTTGGAAATGGGGCATATTATATATCGTCAGAAAGCTTATTTCGAGGGCTATTTGAATAACTTATTTAGAAGGAGAAATAAGGTATGCATAAAGAGATATTTCTGATTTTGCAAAGGGGTTCCAAAAGTGAAGTTTACCTTGTTCTTTTTCAAGAGGATTAATTCTTTCATGAGATGACAAGGTATGCAATATTGTGATTTATTTTATTTTATGGTATAAGTGGTTTTGGGAGTGAAAATATTATGCAATGTTTTGATTTATTTATTTTATGGTACAAGTGGTTTTAGGAGAGATAAGGAAGTTGTGCAATTAAAGGCCTTGGTGATGACTATTGAAAAGTGGAGTAATGTTGATTATTTTGTGATCTACTAACCCTTGTGAAGATTGGCAAAATAATTTTATGTTGAGATTGGCATATTTCCAAAGGTGTTTCTTCACTTCATAAAAGGTATGGACACATTCTCCTATTGACTATTTATGATGGTTGATTTCTTAAATATCATTGGAGAGAAAAGGATTTATTGTGGTTTACTTTTCGAAAGTGATTGGTTTAATGCTTCAAGGTTTTATAGTTTGAGAGTTGAGGTTAAACCTTGTTTTATAAGCATTGTTATTGAAGCTCATTGGTTGTAAAAGAACTTGAGTTTTAAAAGAGCATGAGTATCATTGTTATGTGATATTTGTGGTTGAGCATTTTTGGAAACATTTGAGTTGGTTGATACATACTTGGACTAGGATTGTGTGAAAAAAAGTTGTCCCTTGTGATGATTGGTTGAGTTGAGTTGATTGAGCCTAGTCAAGTGATGTGTGAAGTGATTGTTCAAGTTCTATGAAATAAACTATTCCATCATTATATGCTGATTTGATATTAAGGTTAGAACATATTGAGTCTCTAACAATTCTCTTTATGGTTCTATAAGTCTTGAGTTGAGTTGAGATTTATTTGGGTTGAGAGTGAGTTTAGAACATATTGAGTCTCTAATAATTCTCTTTATGCTTCTATGAGTTGATTTGAGATTGATTTGGGTTGAGAGTGAGATTAGAACATATTAAGTCTCTAAAAATTCTCTTTATGCTTCTATGAAGTTAATTTGAGTTGAGATTGCCATTCATTATTGAGTTCATTTTGAGTACTACTTGAGCATGATTGATTGAGCCTTTGAGAAGGCCTTTGGGATAGATTTTAGGATAGTTTTTGGACAAGTTCTTAGTGAGATTGTTGGAGCATATTTGGGCAAGTTATTGGTGAGCTTGCTAGAGTAGATTTGGGAAAGTTCTTGGTGAGCTTGCTAGAGCAGATTTGGGCAAGTTCTTGGTGAGCTTGCTAGAGCAGATTTGGACAAGTTCTTGGTGAGCTTGCTAGCGTAGATTTGACAAGTTTTGTGTGAGCTTGTTAAGTAGGTTATGTGTGAGCCTATTGATCAGGTTCTTAGTGAGCCTATTAACAGAGCTTTGGAGGTGACAAAGTATAGAGGATAGAGTCTCAGTGGATAGAGATCCAACAACCAAGATAGTTGAAGACAAATCTGAGTGAGGACTCTTCAAGTGGAGAGAGGTCCACCGATTAGTGTAGCAGAGATATAGAGTCTTCTAGAAGATCACATAGCCAAAGCAAAAGGGGAAATAGTTCTCCTATGGAAGAGATCCATGAACTTGATATTAGGGGATCAACATCTCCTTTGGATAAAGATCCATAAACATTGTAATTGGGAGTGATTCCCAAAGAGACTTATTGAGAAAGTTTTAGTAAAATATTTTCTCCATGGAGTAGCCCACATTTTAGAACCACGTAAATTGTGATGTCTCTATTGTGTATGGTTTATGTGCATTACTTTGATTACTGTTATTAATACTGTTATCTTTACAAAACATAATATTTAATTATAAGAAAAAGTAAAAAGTTGTCTTATTTTGCTCACCCCCATCTTAGTATAAGCTTGTGTTCTTCACTTTGTTAGTTGTTAGCAATTAAGGGGGGATATTATTTAATTAATATACTATGACTATTCTTATATGAAGTTTTACTATATATATTTTATTATGAATAATATTTCAACTAATCTTGATGGTTCAATTATTCATATTGGTATCAGAGCATATACCTAGATGAGCTCTATGGGTATTTTTTTCAAGGAAGCAATTGATTGGGTAATGGGGTATAAATCCCAAATTGGGACCCCCTCCTAAAGCTTGCATGGAAATCAATGCAATATTTTGTAAAATTCAATTATTTAATTTGTGCAAGAATTCATTGTTTGTCTTTTCACTAAAGATTTATTAGAATTCAATCTCCTACTAGGAACGAAATCTCACCCTTAGACCTATCATTTGACAATGTTGTCGTGCTTCCAGTGCTGACAACCTGATAGGCTACAAAACTATAAAATATGACAATTTGTAGGTGTTTCCTCCTGCAATGGGTATGCTACTTGATCTGATTTGTAGGGACACCAAACTCCAAGTAAAATATGACCACACACACGTGAATATTAGAGAAAATAATCAAACAACATGATCTGATGCACCTTGGATCTGGCATGATCATCTAAGCCTGTACACGTCTTGATACGCATAAATCATAAAAAAATCTATCAAATTCTATCTATGATAGCTTGTGTGGTCAGCATGACTATCAAATTTGACAACTAAGGAATCCCTAGGATCTGAAGTAGACAGGCATAACACCAACTAACATCCATTCATGCAATCATCCGACGAGCACTGAAACTAGCAAATCTAAAATATTTTGAGATGTAATATAAATAAATAACACATTTGTTTTGCAAAATTAGTTCTTTAATACTTTATAAAAATCTTATGAAACATTCATTTTGAGAGTAAGAGTTTTTTTTCATGAATAATAGATCTTGGGTCCACTAAAACCAAGTCATGTGTTGACTGATTCTGGATTGCCTTTTAAAATCTTATCGTCTATCGACTTGGCTTGAAAGGCGTGCTACCTTGTTAAATTTGCAAAGCAAAGGGAGGAAAAAAAATTGTGATTCTTTTTTTTAAATTTGTAAGACAAAGGGGGGCACTTGAAAATCAAAACATTTTTGCAAAATCAACAACAAATTGTGCATTTTTTTTCTCAAACCTTGGCATATAATACAAAATATTGAACATTCATTTTTTTCAAATTGGAGAAAGATCTCATCACATTGAAGATCTAAATTTTCACAACATTTATTTATTTTGCACACAAAATGGGGGATAAACCAAGATTTGGATTCTTCTTTTGCAAAATTGTAACACAAGGGGAAATTATGAAAATCAAAGGGTTGAAGCAATGAAACTTGTTTATTTTACAACACAAAAAGGAGGTCAATTGTTTTATCACATTCTTTGCAAAATTGTAAGACAAGGGGATAATTTTGAATATCTATTTTTTACAAACACAACATCAAATATTTTGCAAAAATTACTGTAATAAGGTACATTTTCGATAGCATTCAAAACCTTTTTGGATTACATTTCAAAATATTATCGTGTGTCGACTTGGCTTGAAAGATGTGCTACCTTGTTAAATTTTCAAAGCAAAGGGAGGACAAGAAATTGTGATTCTTTTTTACAATTTTGTAAGACAAAGTGGGAGGGGGCACTTGAAAATCAATTTTTTTTTGCAAAATCAATAGCAAATTGTGCAATTTGTTTTCTCAAACCTTGGCATATAACACAGAATATTGCACATTCATTTTTTGCAAATTGGAGAAAGATCTTATCACATTGAAGATATAAATTTTTGCAACCTTGTTTATTTTGCACACAAAAGAGGGGACAAACCAAGATTTGGATTCTTCTTTTGCAAAATTGTAACACAAGGGGAAATTGTAAAAATCAAAGGGTTGAAGCAATCAAACTTGTTTATTTTACAACATAAAAAGGAGGGTAATTGTTTTATCATATTTTTACAAAATTGTAAGACAAGGGGAGAATTTTGAATATATATTTTTTTGCAAACACAAGATCAAATATTTTGCAAAAATTACTATAATAAGGTACATTTTCGATAGCATTCGACACCTTTTGTTAAATTGACATTGTAAAAATAGGTGCATTTTCGGTAGAATCCAACACCTAAGTGTTAAAAATTTGTGGGCACTTTTGATGATTTATTTTATTTAAATTCCTATTTTTGCAATTAACTCTTAAGTTAAAATCAAGTGAGCTTGTGACCCCATATTTTACACTAATTTGTGTAATTTATTGCACAGGTAAAGCCAATTTTTTATATTTACTCCATAAAAACCTAAAATTCACTCTTCTTGTTTGGATTAAATTCCTCCAAATGATCATCCTTCTACAAAAGGATTTTTAGGTAGGTTCCATTAAATATTGATTAGAGTGAATTCTCTTTCAGTATTTTTTTAGGGTATATAGAAAGAAAGAACAAGTTTTTGTGAAATAAGGAACCTTCATAGTAGCAATTGTTTGCACTAAGGGGGGATAATTCCTTTCTTCCTTCAAAACATATTTTGACAAAAGGGAGATAAAACTTGTAAAGGCAATCAGAAAAGTAGAAGTCATCAAAATAAAACCTCCTTTTAGGCTTCATAAATAGCAATTTTTTTGTTTGAAGTACTTTCAATAAAGGGGGGATTGTACCTCTTTTAAGTCTTCATAAATAGCAAAATGTTTGTTTGAAGTACTTATAATAAAGGGGGAATTTTTCTAGTGAACTTTTCAAATTTGCCTAGGAGGTAATATTTGTAACAGCCTTAAAAAGCTTCATAAGTTGCAAATATTTTGCACTTAGATGGGGATAAAAATTTCTTTCCTACCTCAGAATATTTTTCTAAAAATTGAGGATGACTTATAAGGGTGCACTTTCGGTAGAGACCGACACCTTAGTCAAACTTCTTGCAAAAATTCCATTACAACATATTTTGCAAAAAGGGGGAAGACTAGTAAGTGTGCATTTTCAACAGCGTCCGACACCTTAGCTACCTTATCAAAAATTTTGCAAAATCATATTGTAATAGAGTGAACCTCGTATGTAGTGATCTAATCTAGTACACCTAGTGGTTGCAACATCTAGTTACCCATGCAATCTGGTAGGATGAAAATATTACAATAAGGACATTCATTGTTGTTAAAGCAAAGTGAGGGATGACCCACTTTTTGCTTAACTACTTAGGAAGTACTTGTTTTCTTAGACCTAGAGGTGATAGACCTAGATGTGGACCTAAGAAATAGTAGCTCAACCAATATGAATGAAATGTTGTATGGCTTCTATACGAAAGGTAAATCCTATGGTAGACCAAGTGGTAGATCCGATAACATACCTAATGGTAGATTCACAGGTGGATCTAGAGATAGTCCTAGAGGTACTCATCTAGAAGTACACTTAGAGACAGAACCAGAGCCAAGAGCAAGAGCCCAAGACAAAACAAGAGCCAACATATCAACATATTTCATTTTTCTCCTTCACTATATTGGGGAAGTTATATACATTACCCAAATAATGTAATAAGAGGGGATGTTAGAGTTACTATGTTAGTAACTACTACTATTACCTTATTTGGTAATTAGTAATAACTCCTAGGTAGATTAGTATATAATCTTCTATGCTAGATGAATTCACTAAATATGTATTTAGTGAATATCTAAAGTTGTTAGGGCTACTTTGTTAGTTGTTATCACTTGAGGGAGGATATTATTTGATTAATATCCTATGGCTATTCTTAGATGAAGTTATACTATATATAATTCATTATGAATAATATTTCAACTAATATTTATGTTTTAATTATTCATAGGATTCAGGAACTTCACCGCCACCAGACCATTCTTAGATTTCACTTTTTTGAACACTAACAAAGCTAAACCCTAATGAAGAGGAAACTAACCACGACCCCTTGCACATCCAACATTGATTTTTTCATTGACTAAAATAAGAATAAAGGAATGTTCATCCAAATATACCTCTATAGGTGGTTGAGAAACATAGCATGGAAGCTACGTATGACTTCATACATAGAGTCCAAGGTAAAATAATCCATAATGTAGACACCAAAATGGCACCATTTCGATTAAGTGATTACAAACATTGATCACATTGATATCACAGCTTTTAGGGCAGCCCTTAGAGGTCAAATAGTGGTCTTAACCACTCGCACAACAGTTTAAAAGATCGGAAAATGAGCAGAGCAAAGTCGGTCGTTCTAGAGCCTTTAACAAACTTCTTAGCCTTCTTCAAAGCCTTATTTAAGCCAAACCTTTTGTCAAAAACCAAGCCCTGGCCGAAGTGTCGCGATATCGCGACACTTTGGGCCCCGACCCAAAGCGGGCCCAAAGTGTCGCGATATCGCGACACTTTGGGCCCCGACCCAAAGCCGGCCCAAAGCGTCGCGATATCGCGACACTTTGGGCCCCGACTCAAAGCCGGCCCAAAGCGTCGCGATATCGCGACACTTTGGGCCCCGACCAAAGCCGTCCCAAAGCGTCGCGATATCGCGACACTTTGGGCCCCGAGCCAAAGCCGGCCCAAAGCGTCGCGATATCGCGACACTTTGGGCCCCGAGCCAAAGCCGGCCCAAAGCGTCGCGATATCGCGACACTTTGGGCCTCAAGCCGACACGTCACCAAAGTCAAAAGCATGCATTCAACCATCCAAGGAACGACCGCCACGTGGCACCTCTACGTGTCCCTTCTCGAAGAGACCCCATGGCTCTGTAAAACGGTGGATTTTACAGCGGACATTAATTAGACGAGCGGTGTTAGCAGAATATCCGATCCGAGGCCACGCCTCATAACTACGATCTGTCAGTGCGAGCCATGTCCCATAATGGCCCGATAAGGATCAAATTCGAGCGGCGCCTACAAATTTAGGGTTTCGAACATTAATGTTCTCAGAGGCCGAACCCTCTATAAAAAACCGGCTCGATACGTAATAAGGACGTTACGAAGTATTTTTCTGGAAACATAACGAAGTGCTGTTAAACTGAATATCCGACTGTATTCATCTGAACTTGCAATTCCGGCATTGGATTACCTTAATCCATCAATTCGACGACAACTCTTGCTTTAGAGATTTCGGGCCCATTCCCAGTGGGTTGGCACCGAGATCAAGCTTTACCGGGTCGGCCCGCTTGGGGCATCCTACGCATTTCCTCGCATGCTTTGGTTAAAAGCGATATATGTTGTCTACAGGAGTTTTAAAATAGCTTATGTTTATGTTTTAAAATATATATCTTTCAAGTATATTGAAGCACAGTTCAAGTTTTAATGCTTTCGTAATACATGCTACCTTCAAATATGATTAAAAAAGTCTATGATTCCATGATATATGTCGTTTTCGATTATGTATGTTGTTTTCCGTGAAAGTTGCGAGGTTACATAGAGCTGTTTTATTCACGTATTTGACCAACCTTTACATGTATTTCTCATGGATTTTAAAGTCAAAAGTTCTGTTTTCTTACGCAGGTGCTACTAACAGTTGATTGTTTCTTTGGACGCAGGAAGAACAACAACAACTGAAGACTCACTTACACCAGCGGCGGCAACACTCTCAGCCCGTCCGTTTCAAATGTGGGCATGCGGAAAGAGATCACCGTTCATCCGGTGTAACTGAGAATATTGCATTAAAGAGATTTATTGTAACCGGGCTGGAATCTTATTAATAAAAGGGGCTGTGCTCCTGTTCTTTTAATTTGATTGTATCCGTGTCATTTCACGTATAAATCTGGTTCTATTTTTATTACATCTGAACACTGTTTTCTTTATTCCAGAATTTCATGCTTTCAGTGGCGATCACTATTTTTTTATTAAGAAAGGTAGAAAATTTCTTTGCAATTTTTACTTGCTATTTTCAGTTAGTATTATCTGTCTGGCATAGGGAAAGATTTCTTTTTCAGTTTCCTGTTTCAAATTTGCAAAGTAAAATGAATCCCACACACCACGTGGTACTTTAAACCAAGGCGTTGGTCGTAAAACCCCAACCCTTGAGCAAGACCAAAGGTGGATTCCATTATCACTTTGGCTTGAGATATTGCATCCATTACCTCGATCGCGACCGTTGCTAGACGTAAATCCCGACGAAAGCTGACCGAGTGTTGTCGGGGTGATTCCCATGCACGCGAGGATAAGTCTTCTATGGTAGGTGTCATAAACAGAGCGATTCCCCTTCCGTACCGCCTATGTTCCACGTACCATCCGCTCTCACGTACCTATAGTCTCCCTCACGTAAGGGCGGGTATATAGAGAGGTTGGTATATCGGTCCGACAATGGTATATTGAAGGGGCGACCATTTATGGGAGTCATATGAGCCAACATTATGCATTTAAACGTTCTTCCAAAATTGCAAACACAAAACAAAACATCAAAATGCACTAAACCAGCTTTAGGACACACTATCAATCCTTAAAAGAGATAATCACGGTTTTGTGTATGTGTGTGTTCATTTCTGCTTGGTGTGCACAAAAATACAAATCATCATAAACGAGATAAAATATGCTTAGATAGTAGAGAAGCAACACAATGGTGTACACCCGTAGCCAAGCCCAATCAAGGGCGGAAGCTGTGGAAGGTGCACAAAGGGAGGGCACAAGTCGCCCTCGCTTTAACCCCAAGGATTTGGTCATACCACCTTGGCGGCCTGACACACAAGGCGGTCCCCTCCACACCTTAACAGATAAGGACTATGGGGGTACCCCTTCTAGGAGCACTCCTGTTCAACATAGCACTCAACACACATCCTCCCATGAGGGGTACATCCATAGGAGAGCTACCTTAGATGCTCGTTATGAGCGGTCACCGCGCGATGAAGCGCTGAGTCAACCTAGGGTTCGACGAGAGGAACCACATGGTTACACTATCCCTCTTTCAACCCCTCCAGTTGTCAGGACTACAAGGACAAATTCAGAGCACAAGGCTCCTCAGGCAGGCCAAGCCAACTCCGTCCGCCAAATCGTGCTCACTTATGAAAGAGAGCATGAGGAAGATTCCTACCTTCCTCAAAAACAATACACATCGTGGGAGCAATACGCCTTCGCACCTGCTAGATATCATGGTCACACTCTGAGGCCAGTGCCTCAGATAAATGCCGCTACCCCCATCAGAGAGAGATGGCCTCTAGAGATCTTGGATCACTACGACCAAGATAGATATGTCAGAGAGGCATCTAGGCCTTCTACACATGAGGCGACAAGACCAACTATCTTAGAGCCTCGTCAAGCATTTCGCACGTCGGGTGCAACTCACGCAACGTGAGCGAGACCGACTATCGTTAGCGAAACCGTACCATATTAACGAAGAGCGCCTTCGACGCCGTAAGGATGAGTTGTTCCAACACACTATGCAGGAACGGACTCCAACCCCTCACACACATAAGACAAAACATTATGAGAGGCACAAATCCGAACCTCTTGAGCAAAATAGGGTAGACCACATCGACCCGACAGCCGCGTAAAAGTCGTCCGCCAAGCTCAAATAACGCAGGTTGAACAAGGTCGCCAGGAGTTAGAAAACTTATACATGCAGCACAAAGCGGATAAGTTGCGCTATAAACTACCTGAGAAGGCGCCAACCCCTTGCATCCAAAGAGCACAATAGTATGAGGAGCACAACCCCCGGATGCGAGACGAGTCTCCGTGACCTTATCAAGCATCACCCCCAATGCCTCCTAGACATGAGCAAGAGGCTACTCCTATAAACAATGACGAGTGCCTTCCTCAAGAACCCACTCAGGTTTATGGGCCACCCTTAGAAAGTCACCAAGAAGCCTCTGAGGAATCAGAGCAAAGAGAAGAGCTGGATGAACTGCCCTACCAAGACATGGGGGGTGCTATTCAGCCTACCCCTCCATAGGTCCCCGTTTCTCAACACGAACCAATCAAAGCGGAGGAGCTCAAATCTCCCGATCTATGCAAAGAGCTAGAGCACTTAGAGTTGGTGGAGACCAAGATTTTGGAGCTCCCAAGGCCCAACTTACATGAGGCTCTTTTCGAAGAGGATCAACCCTTGGTTGTAGGACTACCTGATGATGCAGTCCTCCATATCTCAGAATCTCCAGATCCTGATGAGCTATACACATTGTTCGAAGCTTCTGAGGAATCAGAACAAGAAGAAGAGCGGGATGAACAGCCCCACCAAGACATAGGGGGTGCTATTCAGCTACCCCTCCATGAACCCCAAGTTCCTCAACAAGAACAAACCAAAGAGGAGGAGCTCAAATCCCCTGATACATGCAAAACATTGGAGCACTTAGAGTCGCTAGAGACCAAGATTTTGGAGCTCCCAATGCCCAACTTACATGAGGCTCTTTTCGAAGAGGATCAACCCTTGGTTGTAGGACTACCTGATGATGCAGTCCTCCATGTCTCAGAATCTCCATATTCTGATGAGCTATACACATTGTCCGAAGGTGAGGATGAAACAGAGATAGCCCACAACAATCACATACGGCAGCATCGACATCCCGTAAATATCGATGAAGCATGTCAAATGATAAACATAATACTAGGGCATGAGTGGCGCATAGACCCAGCCCCACCGACATCACATGTCCATCCCACTCCTTGGGGAAGGTCGCGAGCAACTTCCACCCAGAGATATCATAGCACCATCAGTGTCGAAGGCAGACCCTGTCCTCCTATCCGTGCATAAGGCCGATCCATTCGTGCCAATTCCTACAGAGCCAGATCCGGTGCACAAAGATTGTCAAGCTGGGGGTACCTCTATTCCCTGAAGAGCAAGTGGATTACACCAAATGCTCCAAAGGTGTCCATCAACCCTTTGGTCAAACCAAAAAGCTCCAAGGATTATCGCAATCTCTTGGTCAATCCCACAAAGGCTCCAAGGATTATCGCAATCTCTTGGTCACCCCAAAATGCTCCAAGGATTATCGCAATCTCTTGGTCACCCCAAAAGCTCCAAGGATTATCACAATCTCTTGGTCACCCCAAAAGCTCCAAGGATTATCACAATCTCTTGGTCACCCCAAAAGCTCCAAGGATTATCGCAATCTCTTGGTCACCCCAAAAGCTCCAAGGATTATCGCAATCTCTTGGTCAACCCAAAATGCTCCAAGGATTATCACAATCGCTTGGTCAATCCCAAAGGCTCCAAGGATTATCGCAATCTCTTGGTCACCCCAAAAGCTCCAAGGATTATCGCAATCGCTTGGTCATCCCAAAATGCTCCAAGGATTATCGCAATCTCTTGGTCACCCCAAAAGCTCCAAGGATTATCGCAATCTCTTGGTCAATCCCCAAAATGCTCCAAGGATTATCACAATCGCTTGGTCATCCCCAAAGGCTCCAAGGATTATTGCAATCGCTTGGTCAAACCAAAATGCTCCAAGGATTATCACAATCGCTTTGGTCAATCCCAAAGGCTCCAAGGATTCTTGCAATCGCTTGGTCAATCCCAAAAATGCTCCAAGGATTTCCACAATCACTTGGTCAAAAATCATGAAAATTCAAAAACAACAAAAATCACCAAAAACAACAAAAATTTGCATCTCATTTCTAGGCATATTCAAATTCATCAAATAGAGAATTCTTCTCGCAATTCATCTTCATATTCACCACAATCAATCCATCAAAAATACAAAAATACATAGCCGCATCCAAGCATTGCATCCATACATTGCATATTCATGGTCGTACATGTCAACGGCACCATAGGCTATCATGGTTCTACTAGTCCATCTTGTTCCACACTGTTCCATTTTACAAAAACAAGCAAAAACACCATTCATTTTACCACACTAGAGTCAGTGGTCTCTTAATGTATCAAGAGTTTTTCGTGATCCAGTCATCATTTTGCTCTTTAGCAATGAAATGTATCAAGTCAAACAGATTTTACGAAGGTAGAGTTACACTTGCAATACACCTTGTTACGTAACATCCCAACACAAATTAAAACACATAAAAATTCCCGAGTTGTGTGAACGAAGGATGAAACCCGCACAAGTAATCCAAGGTTACCATAAGCGAAACGGTTATCTTGCTCATCCCCCCGTGCGAATGACCCCAAGAATGCCGAGAGTTGGCAAAAGGACAAGCATCCTCCCTACCCAATTCCCTAAGAATCCCAAAGTTGCAAAACGTCAAAAATTTGCAAAATGTCAAAACTTCAAAATTTGACACCCTACAATGCACATCTCAAAAAGCACAAAGAATAGTGATTATCGTCACTCCATATCCAAATCCCTTGCTCAAGAGAAAAGAAAAACAAATCAAAATAAACAGTGATTATTATCACTATAACGAGCAAGTATCCCAATACAATTGAAAAAAAGAAGGGAGTTGACCTTGAATCCTTGGAACTCTCAAAGATTCTCGACAGTCATGAGGCAAGCCTCGTATCGGTTTGGTTGATAGCCTATCGGTCATCGGCGGTAAACTTCTCGCATGACGATATATCTATCACATTAACTTGTGTATAGATCAATGTTTGCATGTGGATGAGCTAGCTTATGGTATCCTGGAGAACACCGCAGATTAATCTAACTACATACAACAAAGGAGTTAGTGGAGCTAATTAGGTGATCCTCAGTACAGGTTCGGTTGAAAGCCCATCTGGCACTGGCGGTATCCTGACAAATACCACATAAATGAACTCAATTGCACACACAGGGATGTGAAATAGCTTGGTCAAAAACAAGTCCGATTCATACCTTGTTCAAAAGTCTTGTAAGATAAAGTACAGTCATGGCTAGTGAGTTAAAACCGTCTGAGTCTCAAAAAACCTTAGCTACATTTCTAAACCAATTGCACTACTTTTCATCCTTGCAATACCATCAGAAAATACAAAAAGAAGAAACACCACATTTGTACATAGCAAAATAATGGAGATCTAAAACAGTCTATGGTGCCATAACCAACTCTCACCAAGTCCATACATCCATTTCATTTCGCATATCACATGCATTTGCATTCCTCATGCATCCATCAAACTAAATCAACATACAACATTGGTAATTATCATACCATATGCATCCATCCATATCAAGTAGCATGCACCCATCAACATCAATCATTGTGCATAAAATCATGACATATACGCAAAGAAAGAAAATCAAAACAACAAAAACATCACAAAAATGCAACACAAAAAGAAGCAATAAGCATTGCCGGACACGAGTGCTCTTGCACTCAACCTCTTGGCATAGAAAATCGATGTCGGGGCTCAAATTCTCATTCTCCTACTTCCCTAAGAAGGCTATCATAGCTGGACCGCTCCACGGGAAGACGGGTTTTTGATGATTTCACCCCATTATGGCATCACCAAAAGGGTTAACACCCACCAAAAATAGGTCCAAATGTCGGGAAATTGCACGTGCTCAAATGGAAAAACATCTAAAGCCACCCTAACCTAAGTCATCTTGGGTCAAGCGACTCGTCGCTTTTCTCACGAAGGTCATTCCCTCATCGATTCGTCGCTTGAGGGGGTAGTCACACTTAGTCACCAATCAACAAGCACACACCCAATCAAGGCAATGACATGCATTCAAAGAATCATTGACAAAGACAATCACGCTCCTGCTTGGGGCAGCAAACAAGCAATTATCACAAACTGATTAAACACTTGGCATTCCCGAAGCATGAACACAAGGTTCCCCTGTGGATAAAAGGTTGCGCCCTTTGCCTAATCATGACTGATCAATGTCCAAGCTCAAGTCACACCTCACCAAAATAGGTTAACACTTGAAATCAAATTCCTTAGCTCGTCAGAAGCAAGGATTCAAGAATGCATGCCCTTTCCATACTTGGGGCATTAAAAGTTGGTTAGATTACCAAGAAACCCTAATCATTAGTGCTTTGGTCGTATATTTTTGCTCAGCACTGCGTCACCCGCAGCGCTTCCCAAAAAGGGGCATCTGTAGACACCAAAACGACACCATTTCGATTAAGTGATTACAAACATTGATCACATTGATATCACAACTTTTAGGGCAGCCCTTAGAGGTCAAATAGTGGTCTTAACCACTCGCACAACAGTTTAAAAGATCGGAAAATGAGCAGAGCAAAGTCGGTCGTTCTAGAGCCTTTAACAAACTTCTTAGCCTTCTTCAAAGCCTTCTTTAAGCCAAGCCTTTTGTCAAAAACCAAGCCCTGGCCGAAGTGTCGCGATATCGCGACACTTTGGGCCCCGACCCAAAGCGGGCCCAAAGTGTCGCGATATCGCGACACTTTGGGCCCCGACCCAAAGCGGGCCCAAAGTGTCGCGATATCGCGACACTTTGGGCCCCGACCCAAAGCGGGCCCAAAGCGTCGCGATATCGCGACACTTTGGGCCCCGACCCCCCCCCGATATCGCGACACTTTGGGCCCCGACCAAAGCCGGCCCAAAGCGTCGCGATATCGCGACACTTTGGGCCCCGAGCCAAAGCCGGCCCAAAGCGTCGCGATATCGCGACACTTTGGGCCTCAAGCCGACACGTCACCAAAGTCAAAAGCATGCATTCAACCATCCAAGGAACGACCGCCACGTGGCACCTCTACGTGTCCCTTCTCGAAGAGACCCCATGGCTCTGTAAAACGGCGGATTTTACAGCGGACATTAATTAGACGAGCGGTGTTAGCAGAATATCCGATCCGAGGCCACGCCTCATAACTACGATCTGTCAGTGCGAGCCATGTCCCATAATGGCCCGATAAGGATCAAATTCGAGCGGCGCCTACAAATTTAGGGTTTCGAACATTAATGTTCTCAGAGGCCGAACCCTCTATAAAAAACCGGCTCGATACGTAATAAGGACGTTACGAAGTATTTTTTTGGAAACATAACGAAGTGTCGTTAAACTGAATATCCGATCGTATTCATCTGAACTTGCAATTCCGGCATTGGATTACCTTAATCCATCAATTCGACGACAACTCTTGCTTTAGAGATTTCGGGCCCATTCCCAGTGGGTTGGCGCCGAGATCAAGCTTTACCGGGTCGGCCCGCTTGGGGCATCCTACGCATTTCCTCGCATGCTTTGGTTAAAAGCGATATATGTTGTCTACAGGAGTTTTAAAATAGCTTATGTTTATGTTTTAAAATATATATCTTTCAAGTATATTGAAGCACAGTTCAAGTTTTAATGCTTTCATAATACATGCTACCTTCAAATATGATTAAAACAGTCTATGATTCCATGATATATGTTGTTTTCGATTATGTATGCTGTTTTTCGTGAAAGTTGCGAGGTTACATAGAGCTGTTTTATTCACGTATTTGACCAACCTTTACATGTATTTCTCATGGATTTTAAAGTCAAAAGTTCTGTTTTCTTACGCAGTGCTACTAACAGTTGATTGTTTCTTTGGACGCAGGAAGAACAACAGCAACTGAAGACTCACTTACACCAGCAGTGGCAACACTCTCAGCCCGTCCGTTTCAAATGTGGGCATGCGGAAAGAGATCACCGTTCATCCGATGTAACTGAGAATATTGCATTAAAGAGATTTATTGTAACCGGGCTGGAATCTTATTAATAAAAGGGGTTGTGCTCCTGTTCTTTTAATTTGATTGTATCCGTGTCATTTCACGTATAAATCTGGTTCTATTTTTATTACATCTGAACACTGTTTTCTTTATTCCGGAATCTCATGCTTTCACATAATAACCTCAACCACCCTATCCCACAGAGGGGACAACACCTTAGCACTAAAGCCATTCTAAATTATGGGAAGAAATTCATCCTCATACAAGAAAAACCTCATCTCTTTGAGTAGTGAATGCATATCTCTATTGTGATAGGTACCATCCAATGTTAGTCTAACGATTCTGTTAATCAGATCCACCAACACCTCAAAGGACCACAAACTGATTGTAAACTAGCCTTCATTCCATGTCATCGCCATCCATTTTGAGAGCATCGGGTTGTGCCCATGGAACTTCTGGATACACTCTAGAAGGCTACCATTATTTAGAATAGTCTTCACCTTGCCATCAATTGCTAGAGTAGCAGGCTCCAACTGGGACTTACCAAACCATGATTTAGGATAGTACAACTTAGCCTTTCCCATATTAAAATCTTTGACACCTCCCACACTCTTATGCAAAACATGATTGAATAAATTGGTTACAATAGAGATAGGCCCTAAGCACTCAGAATACCATAGAAGACTCCATAGATATCCAAAGTATAAATAGGTATCCACCACCTTAGTTATCAAGTGCCACAAAAGAAACTCTCAAAAATCAACAATCAGGGAAGCCCACGCTTCCCAGAAAAACCCATAACGAAAACAATGCCCATCCAACCAATTCTTGAAATAAATTTGTCTTCATGAGAAGAAAGAAGACCCCGACCATCAGAGAAAACTTACAATAACAAGGCTCGTGAGAGAGGGAAACAAAATCCAAATCCACATTTCTAACACCAAGAAATTTCCAAAGTTCCAAAAAGAGGGGGAATGATGGGGGAGCCAAAATTGCTCAGCCCAAATACTCAATATCATTCATTAAACTCAGAAAAATATTACAATAATGGCATCAGTTTGCCAAATAAACTCCTTTATCCCGAAAGATTTTTTTTTTTTTCTATTACAACATCTTCCAACTCTAGAAGAAAAATAGCTCAAACAAGTCCAGAATGGCCCTCTTGCCTTCATGTCTACAACTCTGTCTCAGCAGTTTCCAACCCCTTGTGCATGCCATTGCTTCCCCTTTTAAAATCTCTGGTGTGACTCTTTGTCTCCCTTTTCTGACCCTTCATTTCATTTCCCATGCCTCTTTGTTGTCTTGGCTTTCAAAACATCTTTCTTTCTGACTCTTGATCTTTGTCTACTTTAACTGCACCTTGGTGCCATGTGCTTGTCCAGTGTTGCCACTGTAGACTCTGTCCACCTATCAACCAATGATGGAATTCGATATACCCATTGCTCAACAATTTCCTCTGTAACGGCCCCTGTAATCGCCTGCCTTTTCTTTCCTTTTGTTTGGTTGTGAAAATGTGACATGTCGTGATATCGTGACATTTTTGCTTCACTACCTTCCTGCCCCTTTTCAAGTCATGAAAATGCGACATGTTGCGATATCGTGACACTTTTGCTTTTCGGCCTTCCTGCCCGTTGCAAGTCACGAAAATGCAACATGTCACGATATCGTGACACTTTTCTCTCCTGTGCCTCCTCTCGCCTTTTGGTCATGATAATGCGACATGTCGCAATATCGCAACACTTTTCTCTCCTACGCATTCCCTCGCCTTTTGGTCGTGAAAATATGACATGCCGCGATATCGTGACACTTTTCTCTCTTGAGCCTTCTCTTGGCTTTTGGTCATGAAAATGCGACATGTCGTGATATCGTGACACTTTTTCTTCTTTGTCGACATGTCACGATATCGCGACACTTTTTCTTCTTTTCTGACATGTCGCGATATCGTGACACTTTTTCTCCTTGCGGTATTTTTGCTTTCCGTTGGATGCTCCTGCATCAGACAACCGGGGTGGATTGAGAAGTGACCTTCACTTCTATACTGTTTTGTCACCTTCTATTTCAACATCTCAAAACTTGTAAAATATTTGGCCTCAGCACTGCTCTTTTCTCCTTTATCCATCATTCTCAATGGTGATTTACCAGTACTCCTGTTGACAGTCCTATCCAGAGAAATTGGGACCGTACAAGCTCTCCAAGCTTCAAGAAAATTTGAGTCTTCAGGGTACAAACCTTTAAGTTCTTCAAATCCCACAACTTCCACTCTCATTGTCATCATCGAACTCTTTGCATCCATCTCCTTCAATGGCCTCAATTTGTGACGCACTCCATATTTCGTCAGAGTAAGTATTCACATGCCCATCATGCACCACACGTCTGTCAAATTACCATGGCCTTCCCAAAAGCACATGGCAAGCATCCATAGGCAAAAAATCACATAGGACCTCATCTTGGTATCTCCCAATATTGAACTTGACTAAGGACTATTCATTGACCAATGCCCTATGGTCCTTCTGCAACCACACAATCCGATATGGATGCGGGTGTCTCGTCCTCTTTAGCTGTAACTTAGTAACCATTTCTTCAGAGACCAAGTTATCAGGACTACCATTATCTATAATAACATTATAGACCTTACCTAAACATTTGCACCTTGTGTGGAACAGGCTCTTCCTCTAGTCTGGTTCTTTCTCCTCATTCAACAAGATTCTCCTTGTGACCATAACTTATCCTCTCTTTACCTCCTTAGAATGTTTTGATTTAGCACCTTCATCTGCTATAATAAATCTGGCATGACCCTCAGGTCTCCTATTCATCCTCTCTGGGTGTTGGGGACACTCATATGCCCGATGTCCCTCTTCCCCACAATGGAAATAGGTTCCACGAAATCCTCCTCTTCCATACCCACGTCCAGATCTACCTCTTCCTCTTTGGTAGTTGTTCTGACCACGGGATCTGTAATCATTATCTCCCTTTTGATCCTGACTACTGCTAGCTTCTTTTTTCTTCTCATCTTGTCCTCCATCTATTCTTCCACCAGTTCTTTCTCCATGACCTCTTCCTTTTTGCTTACCCTCAAACCTTTTGTTTAGCTTCTCTTCAACTTTTAGAGCAAACTGGTAAGCATCCTCAATGGTGGTTATTCTAACTAAACTCAACTCTTCTTGAATATTGGTTCTCAATCCATTGATGTAACAGGCTACCTTCTCCTTGTTAGCCTCAAAATGGCCAGTTCTAATTGAGATCTGGTAAAACTCCTTTGTATATTCTTTGACAGATTTGTTTGACTATCTCAAACTCTACATTTTCCTCAATACATCCAATTCGTAATCTGTAGGAATAAAATGTCTCTTCAAATTCTCTACCATTCGATCACATCTGGTTATATTTTCCTTTTTGCTTCTATTCATTTCTAGCTGCACTCCTTTCCACCATATGCAAGCATGGCCTTTCAACTTTATTTTTGCAAACTTGATCTGATCTGGATCTACAACCTCCTCATACTCAAATATTCCTCCATATCATTGATCCAATCAATCAACTCCTCTGGATTTAGATTCCTAGAATACGTGGAGACATCAAACTTTGCCTTCTTCCCGATCCGAGATATGGCCTTAACTAATCTAGCTTCTACAGGATCCATTACTTCTTCTTTTGATGGATTATCAACCTCCCAAGCTTCATCTTCACTATGGTCTTCTCTCCTTGACTCAACCCCTCTTCGCAACTCCTCTTGTAGGGCTTGCACTTGCCTCTGCAAAACTCTAAAATCTTCTTCAGGTACCACATTTCTCCCACCACCACAGTTTCTTTATGGAGGCATTCTTCCTCACTCTCTAATCACAAACCTTAACCACAAATTTTGATGTAAACTGCCTCACGTTCGGCGATCTGTTTACACACTCAGGAACACTACGCTCTTCCACAAATCCTGGTGCAAACTGCCTCACTTTTGATGATCTTTTTACACACTCAGGAACTCTCACTCTGATACCACTTGACAGGGGAGCCAAAATTGCTTAGCCCAAATACTCAAATCTCATTCATTAAACTCAGAAAAAGATAACAATAATGGCAGCAGTCTGCCAAATAAAATCCTTTATCTTGAAAGATAGTTTATTTTTTTTCTATTAAAACATCTTCCAACTCTGGAAGAAAAATAGCTCAAACAGGTCCAAAATGGCCCTCTTGCCTTCACGTCTGCAACTTTGTCTCAGCTTTTTCCAACCCCTTGTGCATGCCATCGCTTCCCCTTTTAAAATCTCTAGCGTGACTCTCCGTCTCCCTTTTTTGACCCTTCATTTCATTTCTTGTGCCTCTTTGTTGTCTTGGATTTTGAAATGTCTTTCTTTTTTACTCTTGATCTTCATCTGCTTTCACTGCACCTTGGTGCCATGTGTTTGTCCAGTGCTGCCACTGTAGACTCTATCCGCCTTTCAACCAATGATGGCATTCGGTATACCCATCGCTCGACAATTTCCTCTATAACGACCCCTGTAACCGCCTTCCTTTTCTTTCCTTTTGTTTGGTCGCAAAAACGCGACATATCGCGATCTCATGACATTTTTGCTTCACTGCCTTCCTGCACCTTTTTGAGTCATGAAAATGTGACATGTTGCGATATCATGAAACTTTTGCTTTTCGAACTTCCTGCCCATTGTGAGTCGCAAAAATGCGACATGTCACGATATCACGACACTTTTCTCTCCTACGCCTCCTCTCGCCTTTTGGTCACGATAATGCGACATGTCACGATATCGTGACACTTTTCTCTCCTGTGCCTTCCCTCACCTTTTGGTCATGAAAATGTGACATGTCGTGATATCGTGAAACTTTTCTCTCTTGAGCCTTCTCTCGGATTTTGGTCACAAAAATGCGACATGTCGCGATATCGCGACACTTTTTCTTCTTTGCCGACATGTCGCGATATCGCGACACTTTTTCTCCTTGCGGTATTTTTGCTTTCCGTTGGATGCTCCTGCATCAGGGAAGGATAGGGACCCCACCTCATGCCTCAACATCCGGGGATCCCACATAAATCCACCTAGAACAGGGCAACTAATCCCTGAGACAAGTGCTACTACCATTGATATTGTGCATTATTGAATTGCTACTACCATTGATATATTTATTGAAGTTATTACTTTGCATAGTTCTATAAAAATTAAAACAATAGATTGTATTCATAGATTTTTCTTAAAGGGAATACAATACCATTATATAAATAGTGATGTTTTAAGATAATTGTAATCAACTCATGTTTCTAATTTATTGTTATTTAATTGCATTGAATCTTGATTACAAAAATTGAAGGCTATAAGTGCATGAAATTTATAAATTTTCTTTGTAAAGACTTTAGTGTATACAAGAAATCAATGTTATGCAACCAAATACTTGTACTCATGTAAAAGGATAATATATATATATATATATATTTTTTTTTTTTTTTTTTGTGTGTGTGTGTGTGTGTGTGTGTGTTTATATGCTTGGAGAAAAATGACAAATGCATTGGAACACAGCTATAAATATGTTTAGATAAAAGGAGAAAAAACTAAAAATACATCATATAATTCAATTACAATAGTAGAGATTTATAATAAGGATTTATAGTCTTCATTTTCTCAAATACTTTGTCAAATTTTTATCTCTATTTTTCTAGGAATAATTCATATTATAGTGTTGTTGCAAAGAAACTACAATGTATTAAATTTATATATTTGATATCAAAAACCTTAGTTAAATTCTTAAGAATCCTAGGCATAGTAGTGTGACTTATAGAAATGCTCAATAAATGGCCATAACTAAGCATTGATGAAAGAGGTTAAAATCTTAGTGAAATAACAATCTAAAAGGACTTTTCTAAGGTTTGAATCCTTGTTGGTCCATACCTTTAACAAGGTATAAGTAATAAGAGTTAAAGTAATAAAATTGAAAAAGATAATAGTAGACAATGGTCCCCAAATAGAAAGGGCACTAACAAGAGTATTCCCAATAGATAAATGAGAAGTTATAAAACTCATTAGATGAGTGTTATATGTAGTAGAAGCAAAGTCCCATACATGAGAGAATAAATATTAATATATAAAGCAACGATAATATATACAAGAAGATAAAATAACAAATATCAAATTGTTCAGAGAGATATGAAGATGTGAAAAAACAAAACCTCATCCAGTGTAATAGATGGTTGTAGCAACTAGTTATCCATATATTCCAAAAATATGAGAAGGTTACCATAAGGACATTTTTTATTGAGTTATGGGTTCACACCCATGTTAAAGAAGAAAAACAAAAAAATAATAGCTAGATAATAGTTAGCAAAAAATGCAAAGATAGTAATAATGATTGGATAAGGAATAAAATAAATTATTTGAAGTTATGCATAACATATAGAAGGTGTACATTCAACAACAATATGACAAAAATATATATTTTAAGAAATCTATAAATAATTTACTAAGCATTAATGTCAAGAATGTTGTTGAAAATAATATTTAATGTAAAAAAACCCACACATAAAGGTTTTTTAGATAATAATAATACATGCTAAAAAAACCATTCTAAAAATACAAAATTTGAAATCCTAAAGGTAATTTTAAAAAATGAATCAGCATTACTTATGATTAAGAAAAACTATTAATAGTTGTGGGTCAATGTGGTTGTCTCCCTTCGCACGTCCTTGCAAGATAAGCTAGACTGCAATTTTAGTGAGATTTCATCAAAAATTTTCCAAGGAAAAATAAAAACGTTTAGTTAAAAACCTCCTGGTTGCACAAACCAACTATCAAAGATTCAAATGCATCAATCCAAGGCCAAATTCTAAGACAACTAAGTGTTTTTAGAAGGTCTAATATTTTAGGAAAGTAGTGAAGAAAAGTGTGTTTGTTTGGATTGAAAGATTACTAAGTTCTAAAAGGATCCGATAAAGACAAGGCTTGAATCAATCGATCTCAAAATGTTCCAGTGATGACATCATATAAAATTTCAAAAAAATCCAATGAACGAGGATGCTGAAATAATGTGAACAAATATTGACCTACAATGTCATAAAGAATTTCTTGAAGCCTAAGCCTAGGATTAACATAAAGCTAAAAAAATTAAGTGCGTACGTCAGATCAAGTTGCATGAAATTTTGGTAAGGCCAAATATTAGAATGCAACAATTCCAATTTTTCCAAATGCCGATATCATACCAATCTCTTTAAGAGTCCAAGAATGAAGAAATCCAAAAAAAGTAAAATCACTACTTGGGGAAGTGCAAGCCCATATTTTCTAATGGATAACATTAGCTAAAATTTATCAAGATTTTAACTTCGCTTTTGAAGTCCCTATAGTAGCCAAAATATCCCAACAATGTTGCAAAACCCTAATGATGAGGAAATATTTCTTGGACATGTCCATTTCACTAGAGATTGCTCATGTTAAAAGTTATAACTTGTTGGACGCCTCTCAGCCACTTAGAGCAAGGTTGTTAGAGTTGAAAATGACATTTTTAATAGGTCATTATAGCGACTAAACATGATTGTAGATGATGACAACTGAATATCTACAAACTCATTGAAGACACATGTGCATAAAAAAATGAAGAATAGATCTGAACTAGCCACATCAACAAAACAAGAATTCAAAAAATTTATTGATACAAAAAAGAAAATGATATCCACTCCCATGAGCATGAGAACCGGACTATTTTGAACATACCTATAACAAATATTATTATAAATCTTGGGCTACAATATTTAACATGAACTTATAAATAGTCCAATTCACCTTAGAATTGTTGGAAATACTAAGCATAATGAGTTGTCATTGATGTCAAAGGTGCATAGTTTTTTATATCAAAATAAGGTAAGGCATGGTTCATCTCAAAGAACTTGGGAAAAAGTTCTAAGTAATTAACTAAAAGGTTTGAAGACCCGAGCTTAAGACCATGGTTCAAAAAGAAAACAAGTTTAAATCATAAGTGACTAAGTCTTAAAAGAGATAATATTATAATATTTGAGACAAAATATTTGAAGACAAAGGTTCAAGTATTGCAAGGGAAGTTAAAATTTTTATTATAATATATTTATATTATATTATAATTTAAACTTAATATGGGTTTGGCACCAACGTGTTTGAAGGTTTCAAATAAAAACTTAATATAAGCACCAACGTCAAGAAAGGGGTCAAAATCCATATAAATATGGATCAAAATTTATTCACTAAGTTTTTTTGATTAAGGCAAATAGATATCCCTCGTGCGCAAGTGTGAGAAACAAAGAAGAGAGAAGATGAATTTTTCAAAGGAGAGAGGACGTGCGGATAAGGATAATAGCATGGGTACTTGTTCTCAAGAGAACGGATGGACTAGCGGAAGTCTAGGCAATGCTAAGATGCAAGGCAAGAATGAGGTTTTAGGGTCGAAACTCAGTGGGGATGTTTTTCACAATTTTTTTGATAGAGAGGATTCTTCGAAAGGTTTAAAATATAACTTGTGCATATTCATTTCTATGCAAGTGGCTAGCCTAGCTACAACCCAAGCAATGCCAAAACGTGGGCGGGCAGGAGGTGTTGAGGTTGATTCTCACCCACGACAATTTTGGTAAGTGCAAAAATTATTAATTTTTGTCTAAAGTTAAATCATTAGGATGCATAAGTCGTGTTTGGTAATTGAGCGTACTATTTAACCTAGGGATTCATAAGGATGATACAAGTTTTTATTTTGACAAATGTTTTAGAAGAAAATAAAAAGAAAATTTCATTTTTTTAAGGTGTTATTTTTATATGCAAAAGTGATGAGTAATAAGGTGTAATTAATGTTTAACTAATTTGTATTTGGTATTGTTGATATATTGTCTTGGCACTTTACAAAGGAGAAATAAGGTGCAATTTAAGTCTTTTGATATTTTATATTTTGGCACACCTTAGAAAAGAGAATTTTGAGTTTTTAGTCTTAAAATTCAAAGCTTTATCTTTTCAAGACTAAAGAAGAATTATAGAGTATCTTTGAGCAAATATTTGAGGAAACATTTTGTGATTGTTTTGAAAAGAAGATTGGCTAATCTCTTGAAGTGGCAATTTTTTTTATCTTGAACATGTTTTGAGGGCACATCTTCATCAAAGCAAATTAAGAGGTATGGAGATATCATTCCTTCTCTAAGGTGTTTGATTTAGAAAAAAAAATTAAATTAAAATATGGAGAAATAAGGATTACATATGTGAATTGTTGGAAATATTTGAGCTAGGATTTGTGAAACAAATCATGCATTATTGATTGGTGAAATTGGAAATACTTGTGTTAAGGTGTTTAAGAACAAATTGTGCATTCTTGTTGAAAGAATTAGAGAATAATTTGGGCATTGATTTGAGTTACATTGAAAGTAAATGGGCAAGTATTAGAGACCAGTTTTGTGAAGCAATTTGTGCACTATTATATTTTGATCATTGAGAGTAAATTTACAAAGAATATAAACCAGTTTTGTAAAGCAAATTTATACACTAGCATAATTTGATTTGAAAGCAATTTGCAAGAAGTAGAGATCTGATTTGATGAATATGAGACATGTGAAAGCGATAGACGTAATGAATGTGAAGAGAACATATTAAGGATTTGCATTGCATATTCTTATTTATATTTTCTTGAAAGAATTTTGGGTAGAATATGTCTGTATTGCCTTGTTAAATAAAGAATTTCTAAAAGAGATATAAGTATTATTTGTATACAAGTTTTGGAAATCTTTGAGGTAAATTTGAGCAAGTCTTGTGAAAATACTTGAACAGGTTTGAGATAGATTTGAGCAAGTCTTGTGAGAAGAATTGAATAAGTTTTAAGGCATAATTGAGCAAGCCTTGTGATAAGACTTGGGATAGAGTTGAGAATAAATTTTTGCATGTAATGTGTGCAAATTTGGACAGATTTGTGAGTAGAGTTGGAGCAGATTTGTGCTAGCCGTGTGACAAGGTTTAGTGCATATTTGAGATAGAGTTGAGAGTAGGTTTTGGAGAAGACTAGAGCAGAGGGGATAGATTTATCCTATGGAGAGATATCCACAAGACAAAGTATAGGGGATAAAGTTCTCTTATGGAGGGATATCCATAAACCAGAGCAAAGGGGACAGAGTTATCCTACGGAGAGAGATCCACAAACCAGAGTAAATGGGATACAATTATCCTATAGAGAGAGATCCACAAACCAGATAAAAGGAGATAGAGTTCTCCTATGAAGAGAGATCCACAAACAAAAGCAAAGGGGATAGAGTTCTCCTATGGAGATATATCCACACATCAGAGTAAAGGGGATAGAGTTCTCGTATGGAGAGAGATCCATAAATTGGAGATGGGATGGAATTATCCAATGGATAGATATCCATGAACCTAAGTATTATGGATTGAGATATCCTTTGGATAGACGTCCATAAATATTGTAATAGAGAATTGGTTCCCAAAATATTTATTGAGAAATTTATAGGAAATATTTTCTCCGTGGACGTAACCCACATTGGGTGAACCACGTTAAATTTGTGTCTCTCATATGTGTGATGATTTGTGCATTGTTTTATTATTGCTATTGATATTGCAATTGATAACATTGGATAAATTTGTTTGGGAAGGAAAATACAAGTTTACCTTATACTTTTCACCCTCGTCTCTGTATAAGCTTGTGTTCTTCAATTGGTATTAGAGCGGGTTCCTTCAGAAAATTCTAACAAATTGAAGGAAGATATTACAGGAACATAGATGGCATATCAGAATGAATCTTTGACAAATAAGGCTCCATTATTTTATGGGAATAATTACGCTTTCTAGAGTATGAGGATGAAGAATTATTTGATGGCACAAGGATATGAAACATGGTAATATTTTGAGGATGGATTCACACCTACATCTACTCCTCCTACAAATAAGGATGGTAAGAAATTACATGTGAATAATGCTAAGGCTATAATTGGAATCTTAAGTGGGTTACGTGAATCAAAATTTGTGAAAGTTATGCAATGCAAATAAACAAAAGATATATAGGACAAATTGAAGCAATCATATGAAGGAGAGAGCAAGGTCAAGTAGGAAAAATTGCAAACTCACAGAAGGAAATTTGAAGAGTTGAAGATGGAATATGAGGAAGAAATTTCTAAATACTTATTTCGTGTTGACGAAGTTGTTAATACCATGCATAGACTTTGATTCAAAATTGAGGACTCCAATGTTGCTTAGGAAGTATTAAGATCACTCCCTATAATTTATGATGCAAAGGTTTCAACTATAGAAGAAATGAAGGATATTGATAAGTTGACTATGGATTAATTACATAAAATTCTCACAACTTATGAGATGAAAACATAAAAAGATCACAATTCCAAGAAAGAGGTAGATTTCAAAGCTTCAAAGAAGACAAAATATAAGAAACCATAATCAAGTAATGAGTCAAGCAATAATGAAGAAGCTAACTATGTGAGAAGAAATCAGAAGGACTCAAGAAAACACAAATATATAAAGACTATGAAATACTTTAATTGTGGTGAATTTGGTAACTATGCATCTAATTATCCACAAGCTGGAAGCAGTAGCAGTTAAGAGAAACATGATTATAAGAAAAAGGAAAGAAAATTCATGCATGAAAAGAAAAACAGGTATGGTCAAGGCAAGCATGAAAATAAGTTCTTTCAAAAACACAAGAAGAAATTCTAAGTTAAAAAGGCAAGCAGTGCTTCAAGTGACAGTAATGAAACGGATAGTGAAGAAGAAGATATTCTATTTTTAGCAATAGAAGAGAAAGAAAACACTTCTATTGAATATCAAGTAGAAGAGTATGAAGATGCTCTTTAAGACCAAGAAGAATAGAAAGATTCAAAAAAAAAGAAAAAAAGACACAGTTGATCTAGAAGAAGAACTTATTATTGCTCTCAAAGAGTTGAAAAGAGTTAGAAAGCAGAATTCAATACTAAAGGCTCAAATTCAAGAACATGAGGAAATAAAATAAAAGCTTCTACAAGACCTCACTAACTCAAAAGCTAAGACAAGAAGATTCAAATAATTCATCGTTGAAAAGTTAGTGGTAAAAGAGTTAGAATGTGAGAGATTAGAATGTGAAGTGGTTTCTCTAAGGATGGAAGTGAAAGACTCTAAGGATGGGTTGCACAGGTTTGGATAAAATTATCGATTCACAAATATCTTCATTTATCGAAACATGACTTGGTTTTGAAGAAGGACAAGAGAAACAAGAAGAATGGTCAAGCTCAAGCTCAAAAGAAAATGAAGTTTCAGAGGAATAGGTTGAAGAAGAAACTAAGACCTATGTGGATAAGTTGAAGAAGGAAAACTTTAATAAGAAAGAAAATAATGCACAAACAAGAAACATGGATCATCACAAAGAAGGCAAAAAAAGACTAATTGTCTAGAGGTTTCAAGACAAGATGAGTACTTCTTCAAAGGGAATTGTTTTTCATTTAATAATTTTGGTCACAAATCTATGCATTGTAGGGTTCATGGAAAGAAGGTGTATGAATGCACTAAGTGGAATTTCAACTCATTCAAATATGGATATTTATTTCAAGGTTATTGCTACTCATGTAATTGCTTTGGTCATAAAGTGATCCACTGCAAGGTTCATGACAAGAAATTATTATGGCTTCATCAAGAGGAAATTCAATTCATTTGCACCTTCCAAGAACTACAATATTATATGTTACAAGTGCAAAAATATTGGGCATTAGGCCAAGTGGTGCAGAACAAAGTTTTCGAAACTTCCATATTCAAGCAAGAATAGGAACACTCAAAGTATGTTGGGAGTATATTTACTCCAACCCCAAAATTAATCACCTAAAGGAGAGGATGTTGGGAGGGGGCTGAGCTAAGAGTCTTATCTTTAGCCCCAAACGAGTCCCTTTGCCATTGATGTCAAAGGGGGAGATATTTGAGTAAGGGGGAGAGCATTCAATCAGGGGGAGCAGCTTCTTAGGGGGATCAAAATTGGAATTCAATGGTTGAAAAAAAAAATAGAAAGGGTTACCATCAATGAAAAATGGGGAGATTGTTAGAAATATTAAGCATAATGAGTTTTCATTGATGTCAAAGGTGCATAGTCATTGATATCAAAAGGTTGATATCAAAAGAAGGTAAGACAAGGTTCATCTCAAAGCACTTCGGACAAAGTTCTAAGTAATTAAATAAAAGGTTTGAGGACCCGAGCTTAAGACCATTTAAAAAAGAAAGTAAGTTTAAATCACAAGTGACTAAGGCTTAAAAGAGATAATATTATAATATTTTGGACAAAAGTTTTGAAGAAAAAGGTTCAAGTATTGCAAGGGAATTTAAAAATTTTATTTTAATATTTTTATATTATATTATAATTTAAACTTAAGATGGGTTTGGTGCCAACGTGTTTGAAGGTTTCAAATAAAAATTTAATATAAGCATCGACATCAAGAAAGGAGGTGAAATCCATATAAATATGCATCAAAATTAATTCACTAAGTCAGTTTTTTTATTAAGATAAATTGATCTCCCTTGTGCGCAAGAGTGAGAAATAGAGAAGAGAGAATATAATTTTTTCAAAGGAGAGAGGACATGTCGATAAGGATAATATCTTGGGAACTTGTTCTCAAGTGAACAGTTCACCTAGCGGCAGTTTAGGCAATGCTAAGACGTAGGGCAAGAAGTAGGTCTTAGGTTCAAAAGTCAGTGGGGATGTTTTTCACATTTTTTTGACAGAGAGGATTTGTCGAAAGGTTTAAAAGATAATTCATGCATATTCATTGCTGTATGAGTGGATGGCCTAGAAGTAGCCCAAGCGGTGCCAAAGCATGGGTAGGCAGGAGGTGTTGAGGTCAATTCTCACCCATGACGATTTTGGTAAGCACAAAAATTATTAATTTTTGTCTAAAGTTAAATCATTAGGAGGCATAAGTGGTGTTTGATCATTGAGCGCACTATTTGACTTAGGGAGTCATAAGGGTGATAAAAACTTTTATTTTGAAAAATATTTTAGAAGACAATATAAAGTAAATTGCATTGTTTTAAGGTGTTATTTTTTATATGCAAAAGTGAGGAGCAATAAAGTGTAATTAGTGTTTAACTAATTTGTATTTGGTGTTGTTGATATATTGTATTGGAACTTTACAAAGGAGAAATAAGGTGTAATTTAAGTCTTTTGATATTTTATATTTTGGCACACCTTAGAAAAGAGAAGTTTGATTTTTTAGTCTTAAAATTCAAAGATTTATATTTTCAAGACTAAAGAAGAATTATAGAGTATCTTTGAGCACATATTTGAGGAAACGTTTTGTGATTGTTTTGAAAAGAAGATTGACTAATCTCTTGAAGTGGCAATTTTTTTTTTTATCTTGAAACAGGTTTTGAAAGAACATATTCATCAAAGAAAATTAAGAGGTATGGAGATATCATTCCTTCTCTAAGGTGTTTTATTTAGAAAAATATTTGTGAATTATAAGATGGAGAAATAAGGATTACATATGTGAATTTTTGGAAATATTTGAGCTAGGATTTGTGAAACAAATAATGCATTATTGATTCATGAAATTGGAAACACTTGTGTTAGGGTTTTTAAGAATAAATTGTGCATTCTTGTTGAAATAATTAGTGAAGAATTTGGGCATTGATGTGAGTGACATTGAAAGTGAATGGGCAAGTATTAGAGACCATTTTTGTGAAGAAATTTGTGCACTATTATGTTTTTATCATTGAGAGTAAATTTGCAAAGAAGATAAACCAGTTTTGTGAAGCAAATTTATACACTAGCATGATTTGATTTGAAAAGAATTTGGAAGAACTAGAGATCTGATTTGATGAATGTGAGACATGTGAAAGCGACAAATGTAATAAATGTGAAGAGAACATTTTGAGCATTTACATTGCATATTCTTCTTTATATGTTCCTTAAAGAATTCTGGGTAGAATATGTTTGAATTGCCTAGTTGAAGAAAGCATTTATGAAAGAGATATAAGTATTGTTTGTATACAAGTTTTGGGAATCTTTGAGGTAGATTTGAAAAATTCTTTTGAAAAGACTTGAAGCAGGTTTGAGATAGATTTGAGCAAGTCTTGTGAGAAGACTTGAAGCAAGTTTAAGGTAGAATTGAGAAAGTATTGTGAGAAGACTTGGAATAGAGTTGAGAACATATTTGTGGATGTAATGTGTGCAGATTTAGATAGATTTATGAGCAGAGCTAGAGCAGCTTTGTGCTAGTCATGTGATGAGGTTTGGTGTAAATTTGAGATAGAATTGGTAGAAGTCTTTGGATTAGACTAGAGCAGAGGAGATAGAGTTCTCTTATGGAGAGATATCCACAAGCTAGAGAAGAGGAGATAAAGTTTTCCTATGGAGAGAGATCCACAAACCAGAGCAAAGAGGATAGAGTTCTCTTGTGGAGAGAGATCCATAAAATAGAGCAAAGGTGATAGAGTTATCTTATGGAGAGATATCCACAAACCAGAGCAAAGGGGATAAAGTTCTCTTATCGAGAGATCCACCAACCAGAGCAAAGGGGATAGAGTTCTCCTATGGAGAGATATCCACAAACCAGAGCAAAGGGGATAGAGTTCTCCTATGGAGAGAGATCCATAAACCAAAGAGGGGATAGAGTTCTCCAGTGGATAGAGATCCACGAACCTGAGTATTGGGGATTGAGATCTCCTTTGGATAGAGGTCCATAAACATTATAATAGGGAATTGGTTCCCAAGAAATTTGTTGAGAAATTTATAGGAAATATTTTCTTCATGGACATAACCCACATTGGGTGAACCATGTTAAATTTGTTTCTCTCATGTGTGTGATGATTGGTGCATTGTTCATGATTTGTGCATTATTTTGTTATTTCTATTGATATTGCAATTGATAACATTGTATAAAGTTATTTGGGAAGGAAAAATAAAGTTTACCTTATACTATTCACCCCCATCTCAGTATAAGCTCGTGTTCTTCATGAATGAGGGTAGAATATTTAGTATTTTCTCGTCATATACTTTATACCCTAATCTATAATCAATCAAAGTGAAAATTGTTTGACCTCCATTGGTGTTAGCATTTTTAGGTTTTATGTATAAATCATATAATTTAATGTATTTTTGTTTTACATTTTATGAATGGTGAATTCAATTAAATTAAATTATGCATAATTAGATTCTTGGTTGGATTCCATTTCATAATGTACTTGGAATATTTAAAGTTTATAACCTGAGCTTAATGAAATTTGCAATGCTTTCATTGTTGGTTGATTTGTTAAACTTTTTCTTAACTTATTTTTAAAGATATTGTTGTAGTATATTTCATTGCTATTAAGCTATATTATGTCCATATTTTAAAAATTCTATAAACCCTCTCTCCCTTACAACCCTTACATTTATTTCTATAGTCTTGAACTTTCTTTTAATTTTTTAAGAACCACAAGGAACTGGACTTCTCCAGATGTTGACCTTAGGAGAAATCCTAATCATCCAATATTGACCAAGGTCTAGGGTGCATTTCATAGACTATATAGATTTTGGTCCAAGAATAATATTGCAATAATTTTATATATAAATGTGTTTATTAACAACTATTCAACCATCTATGAAGGATACTGTAGTGGTATATCTTTGGGTTTTAATTCAAGAAACTCAAGTTCAAACCATAGTACAAGGGGACTGAGACTCCTCATAAAAACTTATATTTTTAACTCAAAATTTTTGTCCTATGAGGGATATCATAGATGTATATCTTTGGTTTTTCATTTAGGAGACCCAAGTTCAAACCTCGATATGAGGAGATCGGGATACCTCTCAAAAACCCATGTTTTCACTCAAAAATTTAAGTCTCAAGAGGGATATCGTAGTTGTAAGTCCTGACCCAAGTTCAAACTCTAGTACGAGGGGACTAGGACCCCTCTCTGAAATTTAAAATTTTAATGCAAAATTTTAAGTCCCAAGAGGGTTACCATAGCAATAATTATTTGGTTTTTCATCGAAGAGACCCTATTTCAAACCCTGGTATTAGGGGATTGGAACCCCTCATAAAAACATGCATTTTTAACTCAAACATTTTGAGCCTAATGAGGAATTCATAGTGGTATATCTTTGGGTTTTCATTCAAGATATCCAAGTTCAAACCCTAGTATGAGGGGACCAAGATTCCTTATAAAAATATATATTTTTAACTCAAAAGTTTAATCCTATAAGGGATGTTTTAGTGATATGTCTTTGGGTTTTAATTCAGAGACCCAAGTTCAAACCCATGTACAAGGGGATTGAGACCCCTCTCAAAACCCATATTTTTAATTTAAAATTTTATGTCCTACGAGGGATACAATAATGGTCAGTATTTGGGTTTTCATCCAAAAGAACTCAAGTTCAAACTTCGGTACGAGGGTACCAAGACCCCTCATAAAAACCCACATTTTAAACTCAAAATTTTTATTTTGTGAGGGATACCATAGTGGTATGTCTTTAAGTATTTATCTGGGAGACCTTGGTTCAAACCTTGATATAAGGTTTTGGGACCCTTTCAAAACCCATGATTTATCCTAATTTTTTGTTCCATGATGGATTTTGTAGTGGTATGTCTTTGGATTTTCATTAAGGAGATCCAAGTTCAAACCCGGGTATGAGGGAACTAGAACACCTCATAAAAACTCGTCTTTAACTCAAAATTTAGTTCCGTGAGGGATACTATAGTGGTATATCTTTGGGTTTTCATTTAGAGACTCAAGTTCAAACCCCTTTACAAGGGGATTGGGACCCCTCATAGAAACATATGTTTTTAACTCAAAATTTATTCAAGGCCATTAGTTCAGCCAATTAAATTTCTTGTCTTTGAAGGAGGAGATCAAGGTTTGAATATGGCCAAAGGACACATGCTTAAATAACCAACTTGTTGTAATACCATAAAGATGTAGTAGGAGTAGAACCCTTTCAATCCATTATTCAATCATTTATTTTGAGATGAGTCACCCATATATACCATACAATTAATTTAAAGTTTTTAAATTAAATGGTAGGATACATGACATAATAATTATTAATTTAATGGAATAATTGACACAACATATTAAACATATGAATTAAATTATATGAAATAAATTATATGTGTTAAAGTTTTTGAAATTAAATGATAGGCAACATAACACAATAATTATTAATTTAATGGAATAATTCACACAGATTAAACATATGAATTAAATTATATGAAATTTAATGGAATAATAGAAAAATTGAACGTTGTTGTTGAAAAAAATTGAACATATAAATTATCTTCTATGTTATATAAAAATAAATTTACAGTTTTTAATATTTAATATCAAAATAATTAATTTGGATCTTCTTCTGTCGTACGACTTTGCTAGGTTTTTATGAGGAAAAACTACTCTTCTAGGGTTTGATGAGGAAAAACTACTCTACTAGGGTTTGGGTCTATCATCATTCATAAATGGCTAGCTCAGTTGCTACTGAGTCGGTTGGGGAGAGCAATGGCACTAGGGAAGCACCCGAGAAAGTTTATCCCAAAAGTGTTTCACAAGGTAAGAGTACTATCCTTGTTGTTTCCATTCCCTTGCATGAGTTTCATAATGCTTACCACTAGTTTGAGTCACATACCCTTGTTGGGTATTTCCTGGGTAGAATTCCCAATGATACCCTCATTAGAACCTGGGTGCAACAAGTTTGGGGTCTGTATGGTGTGATAGTTGAGAATGTTCAAAATATCACCAAGGGATATTTCCTTTTTTGATTCCCTGATCCTGCTCAAGCTCAAAAAATGTTAGCCAAAGGTCCCAAGATGGTGAGAAATTCCCTATTAATTTTGTAATCTTACACTCGTGACTTCACAACTAGTGACCAAGCTGAGGTGGAATTTCCTGTGTGGATTGAGTTCCTAGGTTTACCTGTCCCCTTTTGGGATTTTTTGCAAATGCTCACCTCTTCCCTCGATAAGTTTGTATGTCTTGAGCCTGAACGGTTTTTCTCAGCTCGCCCTACCAAGCAGGCTTGTGTCAAAGTCAACCTCACCAAAGACCTATTAGATTTCATAGATATCTAGATTGGTGATACCTCCATTAGGCAACTTGTCACCTATATCAATTTATCGAATACTTGTTATCATTGCCAGTCTGATGCTCACAAGATTTAAGATTACCCATTTATGGAGTGGAAGTTTAAACAAACCCAACCCCCTTCGACTACCCCGATAGCTCAGTCTAATGAGGCATGAGAATTCCAAGGTGACTAGCAAATGGTTACTACCCCAAAAAATCATGCTTCTAAGCACTCTGAGCAGGCCAATCCTTCTGTGTAGCCTACTCAGACCAAACCCATTGATACCTAGGTTATGAAAGCCTCCACTAGATTTGTGCAATCATATGAAGCCATCACGTCGGCTATCATCAACATGCAGCCCACCATGCAAGTTGTAGGGGTCCCGAATGCTACTCCGACCACCCCTGTAGTTACTCAACCACCACCTTTTTCAGCTTCTCTTTGGACCTCGATTGTTGTGGGGGCTCGTCCCACTACCATGTCAGCTTTTTTATTTGTAGTGCCCACATACTCCACGGTTGTGGAGGAATAAGCTTTTAAATTTCATCGTTATCAAAGCCCCTCAAAATACAGCTTGGTCCTGAGCTATGAAAAACATCGCCAAATATCCTCGAATGAGGGTAATTTTAGTGGAGGCACTAATTCCTTCAGTTTGCTTTAGGGCCTAGGTGATTCCGAAGATGTCGTGGATATTATGAATCCTGACAAGTCCTCATGCGAATTGTGCTGATGAAAAACTAACCAAATCCCAATGCTTGAAGCATAGAGTTTGTTCAGGTCTGACTATCAGAGGCAGCAGAGGTCACAACTTACACGCAACATGTATTCTACCAAGCATTTACCTAGGAAATGAGGAGTTGTCCTAGAGGCATAAGAGGTTGCAGCTTATGAGCAACATGTATTCTACCAAGCATTTCAAGTTGAGTCAGCCAAGGTCCTCCTCAACGGACTCTGGTTGGCGGTAATGCAGATGAAGGATGGACTGCCCTACCCCAGTATCTTCGGATGATGACTGGCAGTGTGTTAGGGAGGAAGATAACTTCCGTCATGCTCCTTGATCTTTGTTTACCGATTATGTCTTGGGATGTCTGTGCAATGATTACTCGTAGAAACATGTAGTAATATTTTTTGGACTCTGCTTTTTACTCGAAATATATGATTTCTTTCACCTAGCGGCTTTTATAGTTTATGAGATGTACTAATTCCACCTCTTTTTTTATATGATTAAACTCAATTAATATAAAAATTTTCATTCAAAAAAAAATTAATTTAAATAATAAATATTAAAATGTTGTTGAAGAACTAATACAACAATTTCATTTCTTTTAAAAATATTTAAATATTAACTTTTATAACTTATTCTAAAGTTAAGGTACTTTATATTTTTAACCTTAACTTTACACGCATTTGTTTTAACTTGCAGTCACGATTCCCATCAAATTTCAGGCCTGCTCGTTGCCCGTGATGTTGCTACCGCTGTTCAGAACGGTTGCGAATATGCGGATGGATTTTTGGATATTGAGCCAGTGACTCTTATATCCAGTCCCTCCCTTTCTTTCCCTTTCTTGATTACATACAGAATCTAATGACCTAACCACAAAAAGCTTTTTTTGATTCGATAGAGAATATAATTACCTTAGGGCAAAAAAACACAGAAAGAAGCAGCTAATTTGTTAGAGAAGAAAGAAAGCTAATTTGAACGACGGCTACGAGACGATCTCTTTAATTTTTAATTATACTGTTGACAAGTTCCCATCTAGAAGTAGAAAAACAATCATTTTCCCGAAATAGTTACCAGATTTTTTGACTGACCGATGTTTCTATTGATTATTATTACCAATAGAAATAATGAATACCAATTTTGTAGGACTCTAAAATAAAACTTCTATAGAAAATCTAATTAGACGAGGGAAAAAAAACAAAAAAAAAAACACAAGGAAGCTAATTTGAAAAGACGACTGATATCTATCTAATTATATTGTTGACAAGTTGCCATCTAGAAGCAAAAAGTCAATAATTTTCCCGAAATAGTTACCAGATTTTTTTGATTGACCGATCTTTTTATTGATTAATATTACCAGTAGACATATTGAATACCATTTCGTAGAAGTCGAAAATTTCAAGAACCGCAAAGGATTGTTGTACTTATTTGCCGGATTGAGGCCTCAAACGCCCATATCCAGCACGAGATTTAATTGAATATGTTCGCCTTGTTGACTATCAGTCTTCACTACCCTTCCACCACAGATCAGCCAATCCCAGTAGTCAACATTGCATCCGTTGAAATGAGAACTAGTCCGCCTTCACCTGTTCTTGACCCGCGTGGCACGGGGCCGGCTATACACCAAAGCTGAAGTCCACTCAGACCCAACGAAACAATTATTCTCCTTCTTACCTTTATAAATTCCCTTGACTCGGGTCGCCCAAATGTAATTAATTTAAGAGCGTTCTCGGAATCTTATTTGGTTGTTGTTCTGCTTGGTTGTGTTACAAGTTTTGCAATCTGCAATGGGAAATGTGATTGCCTCATCTGAGGAGTCTGGTTGTGTTACATTCTGATGTTGTTCGTCATCAAGGCGTAAGAGCCAAGCCTCTCGACGAATCTACGCAACTTAGGCCTAAGCAACTTTACTTCCTTCTTGAATTGCCTGAAAAGGAGGATCTCAGAGTGTCTAGCAAGGTTCGATCGGAGATGAAGACGAGTGCCATGTCACGGCTGGAGGCTATGCTTGTGGCACGTAGGTGCAGCCCGGATATTTGTGAGCTAAATTCTTTTCATGATCCTTCTTCGTTCCCCAGCGGAGGAGAAAGAGGTCTTCGGGTGAAAGTCCGTCTGAGCAAAGCCCAGCTGTTGAAGTTGGCGTCGGATAGCCATAACACTTCGGAGACTGCGGAGAAGATTCTGGATTTCATCCTTAACGAGAAGCAGGCCCAGAGAAGTGTCTCATCCCCCCAAGTTTTGATAGAAAACCAGTGGATGGAAAACTCTCGTGGAACGTGCCACAGCACTCTTGTAATCAACGTAGTTTGTTAATTTTACTTTGGTTTTATTCTGTCCATTATCATTTCTGATTCGCCTTAATACTGAGCGGATTTTGCTTACGCTGTTCTCATATGGTGCCTGCAGAGAAATCGTGTAAGATCTACTTCACATGTTCCAACTGCTGAAATGTCTGAACGATGAGAAGGAAAATCAAGTGATACTAACCACAAATCCTGTTTTAATTGGCTCAAGAAACGACAATTTAAACACGAAATTGTAGTGAGAGTTGTTGCCACTATGATGTATTTGTTGTAGAGTTCATGAGGTTTATCTGTCATAGTTAGAGTTATAAGTTTGTGTTTTTTTTTTGGTTCGTTGTCGATATTAACTTTGACAAATCAAGTTTTAGAAATGTTTTATGGCCATTTTGAAGAAATAAATGTATCTTTTTTCTAAAATTTAAACAAAGATATTGTTTTATAATCTCTCGTAGACTTGCCAGCCTTTTACTCATGAAAGCTTGATAATAAAAATATTAAGTTAAAATTTGGTTGTGATTATCTCTCCTATGTTATATATATTATGTTAAAAGAGTGTGGTTGTAATCAACTTTTTTATGAATCAAAATATATATAAAAATAAAATAAATTTATTATACTAATCAAATAATATTTATCCTAGGTGGAAAGTGTAATGGTTTGAGGTTTGTTTTTTCTTCTAGAAGTTAAAGGTTCAAACCTCAGTGTTGTGTTTTGGCTGTGTGTTAAATCCCTAGTACCTCTTAACTTTAAGAGGGGTCAATGTGTTGGTTGTAGGGGTTTATACACTACCCGAATAAATGGTTGTGTGTTAAATCCCAAGTAGCTCTTAACTTTAAGAGGGGTCAATGTGTTGGTTGTAGAGGTTTATGAAGAACATGAACTTATACTAAGAGGGGGGGTGAACAGTATAAGACTTATCCATTTAATAATTTTAAATTCAAATAGTAGTGGCATCAACACAATATTAAATAAGACAGAAAGCATCACACATAGAAGACTCATTTTTAACGTGGTTCACCCAGAATGGCTGGGCTACGTCCACAAAATTTTTCTTTAAAAGTTTATTTCAAGTTCTTTGGGAAACCTTCCCAATTACAATGTTTATGAGCCTCTGCTTAAAGGAGATACCTTCCCCTAACTCTGCTTTGGCTGGTGATCCTCTAGATGACCTCTGCCTCTTCTCGCCCTTAGCAAGTGGAACTCTATCCACGGAAGACACCCGCCTTCCTCGCTCTCGGTCGGAGACCTCTGTCCTCAACTCTATCACCTCAAAGCTGGTCCTTGAATTTGCACTAAACACAGTCCTTCAGTCTAGCACAAATGTCCTCTTCCTCTTTCTTTGATCTGCACCAAAACACAGTCCTTCGGTCTGGCACAAATTGTCCTCTTCCTCTGTTTTGCAAAACACAGTCCTTCGCTCTTATTGCGCAATTATAGCTGCACTCGATCGAACATCGACCTTTGCACCTCTGTGCAAACACAGCAACATTCAACACTCTGTGATCGAACTTCTCATAGTGCGCATCAACTCGCCACTTCTGCACTATTTACGCTGTTATGGCTGCATCTCACACACTTCGCACGAATTGATTTGACTCGATCTCTGTGCACTGCGAAATTTGCTTGCGCAAGTTCGATTCACCCATTCGATACATTCAATCTCAAAACAGCCCTCCTTTTATAGAATAAATTTCATGATCAAAACTCTCAAACTTAGTCGGTTGTAACCCTCAAACTATGTCGACTACAAAACCCTATGCTGCATCGGCCTAGATTTAACTCTGTCGGCTCAAAGTTAACTTTATCCTTCAACCGCCTCTGGTTCTGTAGCTTTTCCTATGAAACTACAACATGTCGCGATATCGCGACACCTTTGCCTACCGTACACCTTCTTTTGCCTGCTGTCGCGAAATCGTGACACTTTTTGCCTTTGTTTGCCTTGACTGCGTCCTTGTCATGAAATCGTGACACTTCTGTCTTTTGTTGACGTCATCTTCACTCCTATCGCGAAATCGTGACACTTTAGTCTTCATTGCCTTCTTCTTTGCGTTTGTCGCAAAATCACGACACATCTGCTTCTACTGATGTCATCTTTAAATCTATCGTGAAATCATGACCCTTTTGTCTTCAAGGCCTTCCTCTCAGCTTTTGTCATGAAATCGTGACACTTTTGCTGCCTTGAGCTTCTTTCTGCCTTACACCCGTGAAACTGGAACATGTCGTGAAATCGTGACGCTTTTGTCTTCATAGCCTTCCTCTCTACTTTTGTCGCAAAATCATGACACTTCTCCTATAGAAGACCTGCTTCCAATTTTTATCGTGAAATCGTGACTCTTTCACCATCCGTACGCTTTTCTTTCAGCCTGTCATGAAATCGCTACAACTTCATCCACTGGCTTCTTCACTTCTGCCTGTCACAAAATCATGACACTTTTTGCATCCGTACATTTTTCTTTCATCCTGTCATGAAATCATGACGCTTTCAGCTTCCGAAAGCTTTCCTTGCAACCTGTCGCAAAATCGTGACGCTTCTCCTTTCAGACTCTTCCCTTTGCTGCATGTCACGAAATCACGACAGTTCTCACTTCGAGATTTTTAGCATGTCATGAAAACACGATAGTCCTCACTTGGAACTTTGCATCATGTCGCGAAATCACGATAGTTACTGAATAACTTTCTCTCTCTTCGATCTTGTCGTGAAATCGTGACAGTTCACACTGCTAACTCTCTTTTCTGCATTATGTCGCGAAATCGCGACACCTTTTTGTCCGTACAACTTTCCTAGCAATGTGTCACGAAATCGCGACACTTTTCCTTCTCTGCCTTCCTGCACTTTTTGAGTCGCGAAAATGCGACATGTCGCGAAATCGTGACACTTTCCAACTTGCTCTCTTTCTCTGCCAACATGTCACGAAATCACGACAGTTTTGCCAGCTTCGTCTCTGTCTTCCAGCATGTCGCGAAATCGTGACACTTTTGCTAGAACTTTCTCTCTCCTCAAACATGTCACGAAATCATGATAGTTTTTCCAGCCGCCTGCATACTTTTTCTTGTCTTTTTCTTGATCTTTTGCAACTGGGCTACTCTGATCTTCTTGGAAACTCACTTTTCAAACTAAAACCTTCATCAAAACACATTCTTTGACATCAAACCAAATTGCTTCAAGACCTTCTTGACATCAATGACAACATCTACACTTAGAGCAAAGGCAATGTACCCAAGGTACCCAAAATTGCCAACAATCTCCCCCTTTGTCATTGATGGCAAACTTTAACTGAAAACACTAGTCAAGAGCCGAAACCAACTGATCCAACAACTGAGAATCTGCCTTTGAAGTTTTTGCTCCCCCTGACTTGAAGCTCTCTTCTTCACTTTGAAGCTCTCCCCCTTACTCATATCTCTCCCCCTTTGTCATCAATGGCAAAGGGCCACCTTTGGGACTCGGGACTAAGAAAGAGCCTCTTGGCTTGGTCCCTCCCCCACCTCCTGATGAGGTGATTAATTCCGAGGTGAGAGTACAACTCCCAATTTCTCCCTTAGATACTCAAACGTATCTCTTGGAAGAGGTTTGGTGAAGATATCTGCAATCTGCTCTTTAGTAGGCACATACTCTAGCTTGACTTGCTTCTCTTGCACTTTCTCCCTTAGAAAATGATATTTGATGGAAATGTGCTTCGTCCTTGAGTGCATTACTATATTTTTAGAAATACTTATGGCACTTGTATTATCACAGAGAATGGAGATGGGTTGTTCATGCTTGACTTTGAAATCCTCCAAGGTGGTTTTCATCCATAAAACCTGTGTGCACCCAGCCACTGCTGCTATGTATTCAGCTTTTGCTATAGATAAGGAAACTGAAGGTTGTTTCTTACTTAGCCAAGAAACCAGACTCTTTCCCAGAAAGAATGCTCCACCACTAGTGCTTTTCCTATCATCAATAATGCCTGCCCAATCTGCATCTGTATAGGCTGTGAGGGTGAAATCATTACCTTTGGGATACCAAAGCCCAAAGTCCATAGTGCCCTTCAAATATCTAAAAATCCTCTTGATTGCTATAACATGAGATTCTTTTGGAGCTGCCTAAAATCTTGCAACTAATCCAACAGCCTGCATGATATCCGGTCTGGTAGCTGTATCGTATAGTAAACCGCCAATCATAGATCTGTACAACTTCTGATCTGCCACTAGAGATTCATCATCTTTACTCAGATTGCACCCTGTAATCATAGGAGTACACACGGGTTTGCTGTCCATCATCCCAAATTTCTTCAACATTTCTTTGATATACTTTTCTTGAGAGAGAAATATACCATCTTTTGATTGCGCAATATGAAGCCCTAAAAAGAATGATAGCTCTCCAATCATAGACATCTCAAATTCCTTTTGCATGGTGTTAGCAAAAACTTTGCACATCTGAGTATTATTTCCCCCAAAAATAATATCATCAACATAGACAACTATAATCAACATATTATCATCTTCATTCTTAATATACAAGTTGCTATCTACCACGCCTTTCCTGAAGCCTTGCTCATGAAGATAACTGTCAAGTCTTGAGTACCATGCCCTTGGAGCTTGCTTTAATCCATATAAGGCCTTTTTCAACTTACACACATAGTCTGACTGTTCTGTGAGAGAAACTCCTTTTGGTTGTTCTATGTAGACTTCTTCTACCAACACCCCATTTAGAAAAGCCGACTTTACATCCATTTGGTATACCTTGAAATATTTGAAGCTTGAAAGGGCCAAAAACATTCTGATAGCTTCAAGATGAGCAACAGGCGCAAACGTCTCTTCGAAATCAACACCTTCTACTTGAGCATACCCTTTACAGACTAACCTAGCTTTGTTTCTAACAATCTTTCCATCCTCATTGAGTTTATTTCTAAATATCCATTTTGTGCCAATGACATTCTTGTCCTTAGGTCTTGGAACCAAATCCCAGGTTTCACTTTTCTCTATTTGATTTAGTTCTTCATCCATTGCTTTTACCCAAGACTCATCTGTACATGCTTCACTAAAATTTTTTGGCTCAATCTGAGATAACAATGAAACATTCGTAGAATCATGTGAAGGAATGACTCTTCTTCTTGTTTGCCTGCTATTTGGATCACCAATGATCAAATATTTGGGATGATGTTTCTGAACATACCGTGAAGGAGTTTTGGGAAGTAGTTGTTGTCTTTCCTCTTCTTCATCTGACACCTCTCTGAATTCTTCTTGACAGATTTCATCACTGAGTTCCTTGACTAGTTCTCTTATCCCTGTCTTTTCATCTACTGTTACATTCATGCTCTCTACAACTGTATGAGTTCTTTTGTTGAAGCATCTATAGGCCTTGCTTTTGCTTGGAATATCCAAGAAAAATTCCCTCATCACACCTAGGATCAAACTTACCCAAATTCTGATCTTCTCTTCTGATGAAGCATTTACTCCCGAACACTTTGAAGTATTTTACTGTAGTTGGTCTTCCTTTCCACAACTCATAGGGAGTTTTATGATGATTGACTCTGAGTTGAGCCCTGGTGATGATGTAGACTGTTGTACTTACTGCTTCTCTCCAAAATCCATCTGAAAGTTTTGACTCATTTAACATTGCTCTAGCCATATTTTCAATATTTTTGTTTTTCCTTTCAACTACTCCATTTTGTTGAGGAGTTCTTCTTGCTGAATATTCTCTTTTGATTCCGTGTTGCTCACAGTATTCCACAAATTCATTTGAAGTGAACTCTCCTCCTCTATCTAATCTTAAGCATTTGATTCTCTTGTCAGTCTCATTTTCAATCATTTCTTTAAAAGCTTTAAATTTTTTAAAAGCTTCAGATTTTTCTTTGAGAAAAGTAACCCAAGTCATTCTAGAATAATCATCTATAAACAACATGAAGTAGCTATCTCCCTGAATGCTCTGAGTTTTGGTGGGGCCACACAAATCAGTATGAATAAGATCCAATGGTTTGGAAGAAGTATACCCTTTTGATTTGAAACTGGTTTTGGTCTATTTACCATGTTGACAAGGACCGCAAATGATGTTATGGGGCCTTTTTATTTTAGGCAAGTCTCTGACTGCTTCCTTGTTACTAATACTGACAAGATTATCAAAACTCAAATGCCCCAATATTTTATGCCATAACCAACTCTCATCTTCTTGAGTTATAAAACACTTTTCCCTTTTTATCTCACTTAGCATGTAAAGATTGTTTGGAGTCCTTGTAGCACAAGCAATGAGTTTTCCATTTTTTTCTTTACTTATCTCACATCTATCTGAAAAGAAAGATACTATGTGCCCTTGATCACAAAGTTGACTCACACTAAGAAGATTATGTCTTAGGCCTTCTACATAGAGCACATTCTCTGTTTTGGATTTCCCATCCAAACTAAGAGTCCCTTTACCATAGATTTTTGCGGACTTGTTATCTCCAAAGTCGATCGTTCCTCTGTTTGTTTCTTTGAAAACCAAAAACTTTTCTTTTTCACCGGTCATATGTTTTGAACAACCACTATCAAGATACCATTTTTCTACTTTGTCTTGAGCATGAAAAGCAGTTTGAACTATCATTGACTTAGATTTGATCTCATTCCTCTTTTTAGTGAACTCAAAGCTAAATCTATTCAAGTCGCACATCCTTGCTATATGCCCAAAATTCTTGCACTTGTAACACATGATATTTTTATTCATAAGAGGTGCAAATGAGTTAACATTTTCCTTATTATGGCTATTCGGAGATTTATTGCAATGCATAGCTATGTGACCAAATTTCTTACAGGAAAAACAATAGCCATGGAAGGTATTATGTAACTTGTTTTGTTGCCTTGGATGATTGTTCTTCTTGCGATCAACTGGAATCCACTGCTCTTCAGGATGAAGATTGATCTTGCTCGAAGACCCTGTTTCATGAATGGTGATACCATCCTTCTTTTCACACGAAATATTTTGTCTAAGAGTCAACTGTTCCAACTTCACTCTAAGAGACATAATCTCTTCTTCTAGTTTCTCACAATCAGCTTCCTTTCCTTTTAGAGCCTCTGTTAGAACCTGTTCAACCTTCTTCCCTTCTTCAGCTAGAATTTTGAAATCTATAACACTTTGAGAAAATTCTGATCTTGCTATCTCTTCTTTCTGACATTTATGTTTGAGAACAGAATTCTCTTCCCTAAGTTTCTCAAGATTTCTCAAGGCCAAGAAGAATTCACTTTTGAGATCGAACTCAATCTCTTCATTTCTTTCTAAATTTATATGTTCCTCTGATAGATCCTTCTCCAAGCTGTTAGGCTCTTTCTGGAGTGACCGGCTCTGATACCAATTGAAGAACATGAAATTATACTAAGAGGGGGGGTGAACAGTATAATACTTATCCATTTAATAATTTTAAATTCAGATAGCAGTGGCATCAACACAATATTAAACAAGATAGAAAGCATCACACATAGAAGACTCATTTTTAACGTGGTTCACCCAGAATGGGTTGGGCTACGTCCACAAAACTTTTCTCTAAAAGTTTATTTCAAATTCTTTGGGAAACCTTCCCAATTACAATGTTTATGAGCCTCTGCTCAAAGGAGATACCTTCCCCTAACTCTGCTCTGGCTAGTGATCCTCTAGAAGACCTCTGCCTCTTCTGCCCTTAGCAAGTGGAACTCTATCCACAGAAGACACCTGTCTTCCCTGCTCTGGCTGGAGACCTCTGTCCTCAACTCTATCACCTCAAATCTGGTCCTCGAATTTGCACTAAACATAGTCCTTCGGTCTAGCACAAATTTCCTCTTCCTCTTTCTTTGATCTGCACCAAAACATAGTCCTTCGGTCTGGCACAAATTGTCCTCTTCCTCTATTCTGCAAAACACAGTCCTTCGCTCTTATTTCGCAATTACAACTACACTCGATCGAACATCGACCTTTGCACCTCTGCACAAACACAGCAGCATTCAACACTCTACGATCGAACTTCTCATAGTGCGCATCAACTCGCCACTTTTACGCTATTTGTGTTGTTATGGCTGCATCTCACACACTTCGCACGAATTGATTCGACTCGGTCTCTACGCACCGTGGACTTTGCTTGCGCAAGTTTGATTCACACATTCGATACATTCAATCTCGAAACAACCCTCCTTTTATAGAATAAATTTCATGATCAAAACTCTCAAACTTAGTCGATTGTAACCCTCAAACTATGTCGGCTACAAAACCCTATGCTACGTCGGCCCAGATTTAACTCTGTCGGCTCAAAGTTAACTCTGTCCTTCAACCGCCTCTGGTTCTATAGCTTTTCCTATGAAACTACAACATGTCACGATATCGTGACACCTTTGCCTACCGTACACCTTCTTTTGCCTGCTATCGCGAAATCACGACACTTTTTGCCTTTGTCTGCCTTGACTGCATCCTTGTCATGAAATCGTGACACTTCTATCTTTTGCTGACGTCATCTTCACTCCTATCACGAAATCGTGACACTTTAGTCTTCATTGCCTTCTTCTCTGCTTTTGTCACAAAATCGTGACACATCTGCTTCTGTTGACATCATCTTTAACTCTATCATGAAATCGTGACCCTTTTGTCTTCAAGGCCTTCCTCTCAGCTTTTGTCGTGAAATCGTAACACTTTTTATGCCTTGAGCTTCTTTTTGCCTTACGCTCGTGAAACTGGAACATGTCACGAAATCGTGACGCTTTTGTCTTCATAGCCTTCCTCTCTGCTTCTGTCGTGAAATCGTGACATTTCTCCTATAGAAGACCTGCTTCCAGTTTCTATCACGAAATCGTGACTCTTTCACCATCTGTACGCTTTTCTTTCATCCTATCATGAAATCGCTACAACTTCATCAATTGGCTTCTTCACTTCTTCTGTCATGAAATCATGACACTTTCTGCATTCGTACATTTTTCTTTCATCCTGTCATGAAATCGCGATGCTTTCAGCTTTTGAAAGCTTTCCTTGCAACCTATCACGAAATTGCGACGCTTCTCCTTTCAGACTCTTCCCTTTGCTGCATGTCACAAAATCGTGACAGTTCTCACTTCGAGCTTTTTAGCATGTCACGAAAATGCGACAGTCCTCACTTGGAACTTTGCATCATGTCGCGAAATCGTGACAGTTCTTGAATAACTTTCTCTCTCTTCGATCTTGTCGCGAAATCGTGACAGTTCACACTGTGGACTCTCTTTTCTGCATTATGTCACGAAATCATGACACCTTTTTGTCCGTACAACTTTCCTGGCAATGTGTCATGAAATCGTGACACTTTTCCTTCTCTACCTTCTTGCACTTTTCGAGTCACGAAAATGCGACATGTCACGAAATCGCGACACTTTCCAACTTGCTCTCTTCTCTGCCAACATGTCGCGAAATCGTGACAGTTTTTCTAGCTTCGTCTCTGTCTTCCAGCGTGTCACGAAATCGTGACACTTTTGCTAGAACTTTCTCTCTCCTCAAACATGTCGCGAAATCGCGATAGTTTTTCCAGCCGCCTGCATACTTTTTCTTACTTGTCTTTTTCTTGATCTTTTGCAACTGGGCTACTCTGATCTTCTTGGAAACTCACTTTCCAAACTGAAACCTTCATCAAAACACATTCTTTGACATCAAACCAAATTGCTTCAAGACCTTCTTGACATCAATGACAACATCTACACTTAGAGCAAAGGCAATGTACCCAAGGTACCCAAAATTGCCAACAGTTTATACACTACCCGAATAATAAATTTTCCTCGATAAAAATGTAATATCAAGCTAAACTTATATATATATATATATATATATATATATATATATATATATATATATATATATAATTTCAATAAGGAAAAAAAAATTATTAAATTAAACTAATGTTTATTTAAATATAATTGTTAATAAAATATATTTAATTTAATATTATAAAAATTAAATAAAATTTATTTAATTTAAAAATTATTACAAAGATAATACAAAGATGATGAAGTATAAAAAACAATATCTTTATTGGGATATTGAAATGGTATGATTTTGTTTTGAAACTATGTACAAGGAACCAATACCTTTTCAAATTTAAGCTTTATCCTTAAAAAAAAAAAAGATCATGCAAGGTATATCCTAGTAGTATGTATTTGAGTTTTCATCTAGAAGACTTAAGTTCAAACCCGGGACCAAGAGGACACTATAATGTGAAGCTGCTCAGAAGGATCAAGTTCAAATATTTTGTTATGGAATGTGAAGCCTACAAGGACATTATTATATGAGGACACTTTAAAAATAAACTCATTAATAGATTTTTTTTTAAGATTTGAGAATAGAAAAACAGATAAACGTCTCATAAAAATCAACAATAAAAGAAGCACATTCTAAATGATGATAAAAGGATGTTGAGTTTTTTAACTTTGTTGAACAATTTTTCTTAGATGTTGAACTTTGGAACAATGAATAGGAGGTCCAATATTTGAATCCAAAACAAAGTAGGGTTGCACAACATACCCATCTTATATTAAGTTTATGGTCTCATAGATTGTTTTGTTCTCATGGATATAATTAAAATTATTTGATTTCAGTCATTTCAAATTATGATGAATATTTTATTAACTAAATATTTTTTCATCCCTAGGCTTTAATGTACTAAGGATGTGAGAGTTGAGTTATATGTATATTTTCCTTTAAGGTGAATGAATTAATGATTTAAGATATTCCATAAGAAATTTTTCACTAAGGAATACGCCAATTTGATGATACTTAGGTGATTAAAAAAACCATTGCAAAACCAAAACATGATATACACTATGATAAAAATTCATTGTAATATTTTATCACAATTATTTTGATTAAAACACTAAAAAGTAGTTAATAATATATAAAGGATTGCTTAAAGTAGTCAATTCTTGAATATAACCTTACCTTTAAACATGGAATAATTAAAAAACTAGAAATCTAGTAAAATTGTGAACACAAAATTAACCCTTAAATTAAGGTTAGATATTTTCAATAAAAAAATAAAGGTAGATAAAATGGTAAAATGTCTCCTTATACCATTCATTTTCATTTTTGAAATTGGAGAAGAGATTCAAAAATTAATATAGTAGATTCAATAGAATCTATATGCCAAGTAACATTTTAATATTTAGTTTCTAACCATGCAAATAAGATCAAAGTTCATAGTCACATTTGTCAATGACAATTCTATTGATAAAATGATTGTAGATTCTAACTATGATATTGCTTATTTAATAAATATATATTAATCATTGTGGAAAACTTAACATTTTGGATCTCATTGATTACTATGATCAATTATCTTTATATAATTGATATAGCCATTTAGAATGGTTAGAGAATTTTTTGAAAAAAATAATTCATCAGATAACCACCTTAGATTTCTTCACATTGTTGAGTGGACTTAATGGTAGAGATTGTGAACTCTAAATAGAGGTCCAAGGTTCAAATCCTATGGGAGATAGAATTTTACATCATATTTCAATAAACATAGTATGGTTGGATAATCACACATTAGGTAAACATCTTCTATGAGGGTAATCTCATATTGCTTCACAAACCCTAAAAATTACTTGAACTTTACCTTTATAATTTTTTAAGGGAAAAACTCATGTATTTAATGTATAATATATTTGTTAATTTTATTGCGTATTAAAATATAAATTATAATAATTTATTATTTTATAGATTTAAGGACTATTAAAGGATTATCATTATTGAGGATATATATAGGTTTAGTGTTGTTATTATTAATGATACTAAGATGGTTTTAAAAATTTAATCTTTTGATATTGAGAGATATAAGGGATTATACACTAAGTGATTATCTCTTAATAGACCAATACACGGGATACTAAATAAGACTATAAGTCATTCTAGTCAAAATGGTAGTGACTTTACCTTTCTCTTTACTTAAACATTTCTTGTTAATATAACATATGTATGGTTAATCAAATATTAAAAAAGAAGAATTTCTTATCTTATCATTTAAAAGGTGAAGGAAAGGGTGGTACACAATTGAGACATGAAAAGTATATACCTATTATAATCCATATCAGGTAGCTCAAAATGGTAAAAATGAATTAAACTATTTGTATCTAATATTTATAAAATAAAAATATAAGCAATCCTTTCCCTATCAAACACAAATGTAGAAGGTGCTTTCAGCATGTGCAAAGTCATAAGATGGTTTGTATCCATAAGGGGATACTCATATCTACCATATAAAAGTAATTTTAACTTTACAATGGATATATGTAAAACTTCTAGCTTGTCGAAGAAGATAAAAGACCAAAAAGTGAGCATCAAAGGAAGAAAAAAAATGTAAACACGTTATAAAAGTATGTGGATGTTGTAATTTGAATTGTTGATTCTTGCACTACTATTATTTAAATGCACACATATTTTGTAATGCATACACTCAAAAATATACACTATTTTTGTGACTTTATGTCAATTAGACTTATAAAAACATGCACAAATTATAAAATTTGATCACATTTTATACATGTATGCATGTTACTACATTTTTTAACATAACCAAGGGAGGATAGGGAAAATGGATGGGTAAAGGGGTTGGGTCAATTAGGTATTATGGTTGAATTTAATAAACGAGTCTTACAATATGATAGATGATCAAATATAAGTTTTTTTTTAAGGAGACATATCAACCAAGTGAACTATCCTTCTTCTTTATCCAAGGTGATAATACATGTGAAATCAATGTTGGAGAATAAACATAAATGACACTACTTTCCTGGTAGTACTTAAAATTTGAAATTAAGCCAACTCATCATGGGACAAAGCCATTTTTTATCCAAATATAAGCATGGTTTAAATTTAAAGTATTTTTCTATCCACCTTGTGATTTATCTTGGCCTCAAGACCATCCACCCTCTCCACCCAATCATCCTTTAATTGTGTAAAGTTTTAAGGATCCTTAGGAAGACTACAACCTCTAAAAACTCATATCTAAAAGCAACATAACATTTATTATTATTATTTTAGATCTCCCTAGACTAGATTTAAATTTTTCTAAAAAATTAGGCACAATAAAAGCATTATATTAAACTTACTTTACAAGGCTAGTAAGAAAAAATAATATAAATACATTATGAAATAAAATATATCAAAGTAGGGTTATGCATAAGGGGTCGGACCCGAAATGTACTTGTAAAAAATTTGTGAATCTATTTTGAAACCCTAGCGAATATTGGCCAACCTCATGTCGCAGGACATGGGGAATTACCTTATTTTTTTTAACAAAAATTATAAAACATTGGTGAATTTGATAGTTTTGGTTGAACCCAGTGCAAAAAATGGACTTGCAATAAAATGACTGCAAACAAGGATCGGGTAAAAAAAAATTAAAATAGACTGGGTGCAAAATAAGAAATAGAAAGAGAATCATTGCAAAATAGAGTTCGGAAGGACTGGGTGTAAAACATGGTTTTTCAATACTAGGTGCAAAATATGGTCTGACTTGAACTATTTCAAATCATAGTCTGATAATACCAGATGTAAAATAGGGTTTGGAGGTACTGAGTTCAACACAAGGACCAGAGGGATCAGATGCAAGATAGAGATCGACTAGGTAGGTGCAAAACAAAGTTGGTCAACCCAAGTGCAAAATGGGTTTCAACCAAACCAGACGTAAAACAAGATCTGATCGGACTGGGTGTAAAATAGAGTTTGACATGTTAAGGTGTAGAAAAGGTTTCGACTTTCACAATTTCAAATCATGTTTTGATTGGACCAATTTAAAATTAGGATCCAATCGTACTTAGTGCAAATCTATTATCACAATCAAGTCGGTTGTCCCTGCCATGTGTCAAGTGATCCATCAGCCTCATTACATGTGGAATGACCTGCTGCCACATGTCCTTCCACACTCGATTTTGTCTATAAAAGGGCATCAATAGTCATATTTTTCATTTTTTTTCTACAACCCGAGAAAAGTTTGAACCCTCCTCGATTGACCATACCCTACACCCTTTTGAATCTTGAATTATCATGTCTTAAGAACACAATGTCCACCAATATTACTACTACTAGGACTCCAAAAATAAACTTCAATAACATTTATTGCACCTCTATGCAAGATTTGTCAACCACCCCTAGGTATGACCATACATGGCTCGTTGATGTAGGTTTGTAGATGTTGCTTACAATACCCCATTTCCACACAAATAAGCATATTCTACAAAGTATCATTTATGGTTACGACCATGATCATGCAATAGTGAGACTGTTAATTTAGAATAAACCACTATCTTTCACAATCACACTTGCTAACATCAAGATATTGATAGCTCTTTCATACAGGGGTTTTCCTACCATCACTATGAGGTTCGCTCTATATCAATAGGAGATAGATTACCTAGAGGAGAATTACGATGTCAACTGGAAAAATTTATTGGGTATAATTCTTTTCAATTGATTCTATTATTATTCAAAATTTAATTTTTTTTATTTGCCATCTATTTTTTTTGTGCAGCTTTCACCTCCAAGTCGAAAAGAGGGTTAACAAGCACCTCTATTCAAAATAATAATTTGAAGGCCATTATTGAGTTCTTCCAAGCAAGACTATTTTTGCATGGAAGATTGAAACTTTCATACTGGGCATTGGCCTATATCATTCACTACCTTCTCCGTATGAAGTTCGACTGGTGCACACACATTTATGATCACAACATATTTGAGCTACACGGTGTCCAGACCAAGAAAGTGATTATGATGGCCACTAAAAATTTTACTTTAGCTCTTTATTTTAAAAGTTTTCAAAATTTAAAAAATATTGATGTACTAATTGTAGTGCATTCGACACTACTAGGGCTTGGTATCACAATAGAGGAGTTGAGGGCAAGTCTTTGTTTCACCACAATTTTTTTAATATTTTAGCTCTTTTTTCATTTTTTATTTTCATTTGTACCTAAATGCAGAGTAATGCAGTGATAAAAATGAAAAAATAGGATGTTGCCATAAGGAGTCACATGCATGAGGTATGTGGTGATTCTAAATACACTAGAACAAAATCATCACCAATGGTGAGACCGCAAAAACGTATGCGGTAGTCTCCTTCTCCTAATCCTTGTTCTTGTTTTTGTCCAAATATAGTTGCACAAAATGTGTAATGTAAATCCAGTCAAATCAACCCTCCTACATGTAATTTTATCTTTTAATATTTTATCTGTATATATTTTTTTATAAAATATTATAATAGATTTTATTAAATATTTTCATATGTTTTCAGAATTTCACAACACCAACATTTGCAATATTGTACATGAGATCACAACATCATCAAGTAAATCAGTTTATTTACTTAAAATTAACATATATTTTTGTTTTTCTCTTTTTTAAAATAATTTTGGCAAGTTCTTTTTGAATTGTTTGTAGGCGACTCTCAACAATGGTTAGTGAGAATCTAGGACCAAAAATCCATGCCGCTGCCACCACCACCACAATGACCATAGGTTTAATAGGTTTAAAAGTTTTAGCACATGAGAGGCCACATCAATGTGGCCTGTGGAAGGGGAAAATCCCTTCTTACAGTGAGATCACTGCCTAGCTCTTCCTCTTTTTCCTTTAACACCAATGTAGATGCCCCTGAGGTATCAACCCCAAGATTAGATCAAATTCAGCTTGATGATGATTTATTGTTGCAGAGCAACATTTATGGTATTGATATGACATATGTGCTTGAATATCGACCAAAAGAAGCATAAGAAACAGCAGCCCCTATGAATGAGAAGCAATTACTGCCTCCTACTATGGGAAGTAACCTTCATCCTCAAAACGAGGATAAAAAAGTTAATTTTGATGTAATATCTTCACTATGTGATAGTATGGAAGCAACCATCCAAGATAGGTTGCTTCAAGATTTAAATGTGATTAAGGAATGGGAAATTTGGGCAAAAGTCCTTATAAAGGAAATTAATTCCTGTTATAAAAAAAATTCAAAAAGGGAATCAATTTTTACTCTGGTTGAGCTCGAACCATAAAATCTTAGTGTTCTACTGGATAAGGCCAAATAAAGATAAGTGAAATGTAGGTCTTCATGCGATGATGAAGTTTTAAAAAATATGTTGAATAGAATTGAGAACATTAATGTTGAAGCCTATGCATACTATAATCAATGGACTTCTAATAAAAAAAAGTTGAAATTGCTGAGATTGCAAGGGCTTTGGCCGAGGTGAGAATTTAACTACAAAATAGGATCCAATATCAGTGGGTGTAAAATAGGGTCCAACCAAACTGGGTATAAAACATGGTCTGGTTGGAACAAATGCAAAATTGGTACCGATCATACCAGGTGTTGTTGGAACAAAATATGCCTTGGGTTGTTTAGTTGCGCCTTAGATTTTGTCAACATTGAAAAGACGAGAAATTTTGAGACTTTTCGCCTGATCTCCAGAGAAGGCTGGTTCCTTGAAGTTTTTATGGGAAAATGGGAAGGAAGTAAATACTGAAAGAGAGGGAAATATAGCCGAAGCTAGATCTAATATATGGTGCAGATTAGACAACAACGAAGACATATTTACTTACTTCTATCCAAAGCATTTAAACACATTTCCATGCAAACATTATATAATTTTAGATATGATTTCTAATATTTCGTTTAACATGTGTATATATTAAATTCTCATTCCATAAATATGATTTATGTATTACGAAATTTTAGATATAAGAACAAACTCAATTTACAATTCGATATTGTAAGAAGAAATAAAGAACATTAATACATACACTTGCATGATATGAATCATAAGCCAATGGGAGATGTGATTTTATTGCTTGTATTTGAAGTACATGCATTCAGTCATGTAAACGTCCAAGATCCGACCCTTTTTCTGGAGTCGCTCACCCCTATATATACCCTAAAAGAGTATCCTTTTCTAAGTACATCTTACTATTTTACAAGCAATCATCTGTAGTTTCTAATAATACACAAGTCTTCTATGAATTAGATATCTTCTCTGCAGATTAGATTCTAGATGAGCTTGTCACATTTTCAATCATCTGGCAAGCTTTCTCTATCCTAGATTTCTGATAATCATGTCAGAAATCACTTCTTGGTTTCAGTGCATACCTTTGATTGCCAAAAATACATTTTATTCCTTTACATCTAGCACGTCACAAAATAGCGATGTTCTTTCCTTTCTTTGCTCTTTTTCCGCCTCCAGCCACGAAAATGAGACATGTCACGAAATCGTGACATTCATATCTTACTTTGCTCTTTTGCCGCTTCCAGCTACAAAAATGAGACATGTCGCAAAATCGTGACATCTTTGTCTTTTCCTTCATTTCTTCTAGGTGGTCGCAAAAATGTGACATATCACAAAATCACGACATTCTTTCCTTGCTTTGCTCTTTCTCTTCTCTTTTGGCCATGAAAATGCAACATGTTGCGATATCGCGACACTTTTTCTTTCTTGTTCTTTCTCTTCTATTTTGGCCGCAAAAATGCAACATGTCACGATATCGCGACACTTTTGCCTCCTTGCTCCCTTCTGTTGCTCTTGGACACGAAAATGCAACATGTCGTGATATCGTGAAACTTTTTCCTCCTTGATCTTTCTCTTTGCTTTGGATCGCGAAAATGCAACATGTCACGATATTGCGACACTTTTTCTTCCTTGCTCTTTCTCTTTGCTTTGGACCGCAAAAATGCAACATGTCGCGATATCGCGACACTTTTTCCTCCTTGCTCTTTCTCTTTGCTTTGGACCGTGAAAATGCAACATGTCGTGATATTGCGACACTTTTTCCTCCTTGCTCTCTCTCTTTGCTTTGGACTACGAAAATGCAACATGTCGTGATATCGCGACACTTTTTCCTCCTTGCTCTTTCTCTTTGCTTTGGACCGCGAAAATGCAACATGTCGCGATATCGTGACACTTTTTCCTCCTTGCTCTTTCTCTTTGCTTTGGACCGTGAAAATGCAACATGTCGCGATATCACGACACTTTTTCCTCCTTGCTCTTTCTCTTTGCTTTGGACCGTGAAAATGCAACATGTCGCGATATCGCAATATTTTTTCCTCCTTGCGGTATTTTACTTTTTCTTTGATCTTTAGCATATGGGCCACTTCGGTCTTCTTGGAAAATATGCAAAAAGGTGCATCAGTTGTTTTTCTGTAGTTAGTCACTTTTTGACTAACATTCTTGGCACCTTCCGTGTGATTTTTTGCTTGCAAAAATTTTGAACCAGACCTTCATCCATTGGGAAACAGAGTCAACAACGCAGTTGTAAAAAGAATCTTTCAAAGAAAGACAAAGAACACAGGAAAATGCACTTATATTAAAAGTGAACATTACCTCGTCAAAACTCCCTCTATACCTTAGTATCTCTATTCAAAAAAAATGTCGACTTCTGATTGGCTACGACTGAAATTTTTTATTAAGGCCAAAAAATGGTAATATTTACAAATATTGTCTGAATTTACTTATATTATACTGTACATATAATGCCTTTTCTGCTTTCTCAACAGAAATATAACTTTAGGTGAAATGCATTCACCGTGATGGGAAGAACCAATCCATCTTGATCTTTCACCTCGAAAGCATTGAACTGTTTCTCTGAAACAATTTCAAATGGTCCCTCCCAGAGAGCATCGAATTTATCATGGTTACCTGGCTTAGCTTTCTTTACATTCCATTTCAAAACCAAGTCTCCCACTCTAAATTTTTTGGCAGTTGTCTTTTTGTTGAACCATCCTTCAATATCTGCCATATGCTTCTGATTGTGATTGTATGATTGCTCTCTTTGTTCTTCTAACTGTAAGAGCTACATTGCTCTTGCAACTGTGTGTAGAATTTGGTCACTCTGAGGTAGCGGGTAATGATCTTTGAGTGATGCTCTGTTCAAATTTCTAAAATCTACACACAATATGATATCTCCATTTTTCTTCCTGACTTGTACCAAGTTTGCCACATAGGTGGAGTTTTTAACAGGGTATACTATTTTAGCTTAAAGGAGTTTTAGCAGTTCTTGTTTCATCAAAGATTCTATCTTCGGATTCAGTAGTCTTTGATTTTGCCTAAAAGGCTTAGCTCCTTCTTCTGATTCTATGGTATGTTGAATAACATCTTTATTGTACACTTTTAGATCACTATACACCCAAGCTATGATGTCGGGGAATTTTTTACACAATTCTCCGATATGGTTCACTTCCTCTTCTGTACAACTGATTCCAACCTTAATCATTTTTCCTAGATCCAACTCTACATATTTGTATCTTCGTTTATTGACCTTGATTTTTTGGCCAACTGCTCTATCATTGTTATCAAACAGGCTTTCAAAAGTGATGAGACCCTTAGGAATATGATTGTTTTTTAACTGAATAATGTCCTCTTCCTCTTCATCTTGCAGATCCCGATTGGCTGAGAAATTCATTTCATGGATTAAGAAATCCAGTATCTGTTCATCATTTTTAAAAACTTACCAAAAAATATTTTTATCAGGCATTGAAGGCCTGTATATAAGTCTAACAGTTTTAGACTTCTAAATAACATTACTTACAGGACAAAAATTAGCTCCCACTAAAGCTAACAAATTTGCGTTGGTATTATGTTCTTTAGGGATAAACTTTATATTTAGGGCCTCAAATGCCTCTAAGAGATCCCACAATTTTTTCCTGTAAGCCTTCAAATAATGTTGTTTACTTATACATTTTTTGGTGACTTGATTCACAATAAGTTTTTAATCTCCATAGATGAGTAACTGTTTGATTCCCAATTTCTCAGCCTTTCTTTTTTTTTTTTTTTTGGTATAAGGTAGAGGTGGTTATAAGGTCCACAAACCTTTTACAAAGTCAAAATGGGCTGGTTCTAGCATCAAGCCCGTATAATCAAAATACAAAATGGATCTTTCTAAGACTCACATTAAGCCATACTTAGAGTCCACAATCCTATACTTGTCGCTTGACTATTCAGGATAAAACAAAAACCAAACAACACCTAGCACTTACTAACACTAGGTTGCCGTATCGTACACTTGTCACCTCCCGGGCCCCAACAAATGGGATGCCTTTTCTCGCCTAATTCCATCCGTCGGATTACTCATCATCAGCCCCTCTCGATCTCCTCGATGCTCTAACGGGTTTGATCTTAGCTCTTCTCTAGCGACCAACACCAATAGTTCTTGAGGGAAGTTATCCTTCCAAATTTGCATCTCCCCAACAGAAACCGCAATATTTGCCATTAGATCCGCCGCCCGGTTCCCTTCTCTGAAGGTGTGTTGGATTCGGGCATTAACCAAATGAGATTTATGAATCTTTGCTTCTAGGATAAGCTCCAATATGGTCCGGCTGGGGTCTTTATCCTCCTTAATTGCCTTGATTATATTAAGCGAATCCCCTTCAAAGATAACTTCCTTATAACCCTCAAGTCTGGCAATTCTCATTGCCTGCATGCAGGCTCGGGCTTCGGCAAAATGATTTGTTTGAGTTCCCAAAGGCTCGAGAAAGGCAAGGACCACTTTTCCTTCCTCATTTCTCAGAACTCCTGCTCCTGCAGCCCCGGATTTCCTTTAGCTGCCCCGTCAAAATTAAACTTAACCCACTTTTGTGTGGGGGGTATCCACTTGACACCATCCCGTGGGTTGGTTGTAATGTCTAGGTCTGGAAGTTCCTCTCCCCAGCTTCGCAAAATCCTCCTTTCCCTTAGAGACATGGTCTCATTTTTGAAGAAGAAAGTTTTCCAGTTTTCTTTCAAAGCTCGATTATTTTATTGCCACATAACCTCGGGATCTTTCTTACGTCCTTTAAATACTCTCTTATTTCTCTCATTCCATATCCCCCATAAAAAATGGGGTAAGCCGAGCTTCCGAGCCAAGTCAAAAGCTTTGCCCGAAGGGGGAAGCCCACCGTATGCGAAGTCAGACATGCTATTTGGACAGACCCAATCTATATGAAATTTGGACAAGATCATTTGGAAGACTGTACAAGAAAAATCACAAGTTAGAAATATATGACTTACAGATTCTATTGCTTTCTCACACAAGATACATCGATTGATGAATTGGAAACCTCTCCTTTGCAGATTATCTGTTGTCAGGATCTTATTTTGAACTGCCAACCAAAAGAAGAAAGCTATTTTTGGGGTTAAATTATTTAACCAAATAACAGAAGTCGGAGTCCAGCCATTGAATCCTGAGTGGATTAACTTATAGGCAGTTTTTACTGAATAGATCCCACTTGTAGTTTTGCCCCAAATCGCCTTGTCTCTTCCTCCCCCAGGAATGATCGGGAACACCCTTAAAGCATCATTGAGTTTGGTTAGGGCCACCTTCTCTTGCTCTGACAGATTATGAACTGTGATTTTCTTCCAAGAAGAAGTTTCCTGTGCTACAGCAATAAAATCCCCTACTTTTCCTGTGCACCAGCTCCATTCTTGCACCTAGCCCCATCAAAGAAAAGCTTCCACAATTGATTCACATAACCATCCTTTTCTAGGGAGGGTATCAATATTCTTTTTGGTTTCTCAATAGAATAGTTTCCTATTTTTGTTTCTATCATGGCATTAAAATTCTGTAGAGAAAACTCGTCCTCGGCTTGGAGCTCTTCTAATGTTTCTTCCATTAGATCTTCTTCTATTGTTTCTTTAGTCATCATATTTACACGGTCAGTTTCACCAATATTTTCTACATGAAACATATATGGTTTCTCATTAAAAATCTTGACCCTTCTACCTTTGAAATGTATCTCCAAATGATAATAATCTAAGGATAAGTTTTCTCCTATCTTTGTTGTGAACTCTCTGGATAGACACATACCAAAATAGGGCTCCAAGTCTACGACTACTACCTCTTGTATGACTGTCATCTGAGGCATTTTATGCAGCCGTATGGGAATATCCTTTATCACTCCTATAGTTTTTACTAGAGTACCATCTAACTGTAGGATGCCTGCGCTGCTCCTAGTGTACTCCATTCCCATAATATCACATATTGCTTTGGGTATCACAATGGTAGTAGCGCCTGAATCTATCATGTAGTTGTGGACAACCCATCCTTCCATTTGAAGGGACAAATAAAAGGGTGGTGGCATGTTCTTACCAGTGGCAGACGTCAAGTTCGTTAGAACCATTTTTGAAGATGATGCAGTCCCACCTCCATTTTTCATTGTTCTTAGGGATTCTTATAGGAGATCGATTTGACCTGGGATTTGAAGAGCATCATACATACTTGCCTTAGAAGGAGTCTTTTTCATTTCCTCTACTATACTGAATGTAGGTGAATCAACTATTCTTTCTCTTTCTTTGGCAAAATTTTCATATTTATTTTTGTATCCCTAGGTAGCTTTAGTTCTTTACCTTTTTGTCAGCGATGGGAATCTCAACCTTTCCCTAGCCTATTCTTGGGTTTCATTTTCCACCTGAGGAATAAATTCTTTGTGTGTTTCTTGCCCTTGAATTTTGGCCGGAAACTGATATTTTCTTTCCTGAGGGAGACTTCCCTTAGTTGTTTCTTTGGGAACTTCCTTGGGAGCAGGGGAAACATTCAATGGTTGAAGCTCTTTAGGGTCTACTTGCAGTGGTTTCTTACCTGATCTTGTCAAAACTAAAACCTATTCTACTATAGGCATCATGAAGTTGTGGTCCTTCTCTCTAATTATATTTACATGGCCTTTCATTTTTTATTTACTCTTTTCAACTGCTATACTTTGTACATAATGCTGGTGTATCATACACGAAATTTCCCCATGTGGATCGTTACATGTAGTACACAAAAATTTAAAATCAGTGGGAGGCTCCTCGACATCTGCTGTCTCATTTGTATATATCGTGCTTGGTATCTCTTGTCCCCTATTGCTTGATTGTGTTGCTCCTCTTGTTACCTGAGGGAACCCCCTTGGCAGAAAATTCCTTTCGGCCTCTCTCTTTTTAATTGATGTTATATCATTTGCTAGATTTTTCATGGTGTCCAGGATAAGAGTAAGCTAATTATCGGGGACTTGCTGAGGAGGTGGCACAGGTAATGCAGGTATAGAGGAAATAGGAGGCAATGCCAAAGGAATTTGAGGCATTGGTATTGTAGGTACAGAGGGTGATCCATTCCATCTTGGAAGATCTGTGAACCTCGATTCAGCAGAGCTAGGAGAAGTAGCATGAGTAGCCTGGGGAATTTAGGAAAAATGGGAATTATTGCTTTGGGTGGATACCTTCCGGTGGGTATGAGATCTCTCTCTACTATATAAACTTGTTGATAAATGGCAGGGAATGTGAATATTCTTGACTGTCTTATTATCATACTAATATCTGAATCAAAGGATCTCAGATAGTAATATATTGCTTGCTCTTCTTTTGGTTTCAATCCTTGAGGAACCCTTTCCCAGGTCCGACTGAAATGGATATTGAAGTCTACAATTTCTTCTTGAGGATGTTTCCTTATGATCATGAACTAGTTCAATAAGAAAAATGGATCTGCATGCTGATTGAATTCATCCACCAACTTTCTAGCGAGCTCTTCCCAGGTGGTAATTGATTAATGAGGGAGTGCACAATACCAATAGAGCATTTTACCCTTTAGAGAAATAAGTAGCAATCTGATCATCACATCCTCCTGTGTGATGTTATATGTTGCAGCCATTGCTGCTACATCTAAGCAATGTTCATATGTTGTTTTTCCTATTCCATTATATGAAGGCAATGCCTTCAATGCTACGCCAGGAATTTGATTCTAGGTCGCTAAATTTAGTGGACCAATGTGGTTCCATATAATATAAGATGGTGGTGGAGGAGCGGCCATTGTAATTGCTATATTCATCTAAACTATTGGGGTTGTAGTAAAAGTTGGAGATAAACCAATGATAGAATATGGTAAAACAGAGGGTATAATGGCGCTATTATTGGTAGCAGGTGGATTTGATCTTGCAGATAAAATTGGATTCACTCTTAAGCTACCAAGATGTAACTCGAAGAACTCAATGGGCTAATCTAATTTTTTTGATTTGGATCTGGTTATCATATAAACATATACTAGCTTTAACCAGGTCTAAAAATATAAGGTATTTTTTGGGTCTATACCTTCAAACGGAGTCGCCAGGTGATTGGGTTTTTGATTCTAAATATCAGAGGTAAAACACCAAGCCTTGTAAAAATAATGTGGGATTTAGGGTCCCATCGGGCATGCCAAAAATTGTTGGAACAAAATCTGCCTTGGGTTGTTTAGTTGTGCCTTAGATTTTGTCAACATTGAAAAGACGAGAAGGTTTGAGACTTTTCGCCTGATCTCCAGAGAAGGCTGGTTCCTTGAAGTTTTTTATGGGAAAAGGGGAAGGAAGTAATACTGAAAGAGAGGGAAATATAGCCGAAGCTATATCTAATATATGGTGCAGATTAGACAACAACGAAGACAGATTTAATTACTTCTATCCAAAGCATTTAAACACATTTCCATGCAGAAATTATATAATTTCAGATATGATTTCTAATATTTCATTTAACATGCGTATATATTAGATTCTCATTCCAGAAATATGATTTATGTATTGCGAAAGTTCAGATATAAGAACAAACTCAATTTATAATTCAATATTGTAAGCAGAAATAAAGAACATTAATACATACACTTGCACGATATGAACCGAAAGCCAATGGGAGATGTGATTTTATTGCTTGTATTCAAAGTACATGCATTCAATCTTGTAAACGTCCAAGAGCCGACCCTTTTTCTGGAGTCGCTCACCCCTATATATACCCTAAAAGAGTATCTTTTTCTAAGTACATCTTACTATTTTACAAGCAATCATCTTCAGTTTCTAATAATACACAACAATTCTTCTATGAATTAGATATCTTCTAATCAACGGAGATTAGATTCTGGAGATTAGACTTGGTTTCATATTTTCAATCATCTGGCAAGCCTGCTCTATCCTAGATTTCTGATAATCATGTCAAAAATCACTTCTTGGTGTCAGTGCATGCCTTTGATTGCCAAAAATACATTTTATTCCTTTACAACTGGCGTGTCGTGAAATTGCGACATTCTTTCCTTGCTTTGCTCTTTTGCCGCCTCCAGCCACGAAAATGAGACATGTCACGAAATCGAAACATTCGTCTCTTACTTTGCTCTTCTGCCGCTTCCATTCATGAAAATGAGACATGTCGCGAAATCGCGACGTCTTTATGTCTTTTCCTTCATTTCTTCTAGGCGGTCGCGAAAATGAGACATGTCATGAAATCGCGACATTCTTTCCTTGCTTTGCTCGTTCTCTTTCTCTTTTGCGCCATGAAAATGCAACATGTCACAATATCGCGACACTTCTCTCTTCCTTGCTCTTTCTCTTCTCTTTTGGCCACGAAAATGCAACATGTCGCGATATCGTGACACTTTTGCCTCCTTGCTCCCTTTTGTTGCTCTTAGCCACGAAAATGCAACATGTCACGATATCGCGACACTTTTTCCTCCTTGCTCTCTTTCTCTTCTCTTTGGCCGCGAAAATGCAACATGTCACGATATCGCGACACTTTTGCCTCCTTGCTCCCTTCTGTTGCTCTTGGCCGTGAAAATGCAACATGTCGCGATATCGTGACACTTTTTCCTCCTTGCGGTGTTTTACTTTTTCTTTGATCTTTAGCATATGGGCCACTTCGGTCTTCTTGGAAAATATGCAAAAAGGTGCATCAACTATTTTTCTGTAGTTAGTCACTTTTTGACTAACATTCTTGGTGCCTTCCGAGGGATTTTTTGCTTGCAAAAATTTTGAACCAGGCCTTCATCCATTGGGAAACGGAGTCAACAACGCAGTTGTAAAAATAATCTTTCAGAGAAAGACAAAGAACACAGGAAAATGCACTTAGATTAAAAGTGAACATTACCTCGTCAAAACTCCCTCTATACCTTAGTATCTCTATTCAAAAAAATGTCGACTTCTGATTGGCTACGACTGAAATTTTTTGTTAAGGCCAAAAAATGGTAATATTTACAAATATTGTCTAAATATACTTATATTATATTGTACATATAATTCCTTTTCTGCTTTCTCAATAGAAATATAACTTTAGGTGAAATGCATTCACCGTGATGGGAAGAACCAATCCATCTTGATCTTTCAACTCGAAAGCATTGAACTGTTTCTCTGAAACAATTTCAAATGGTCCCTCCCAGAAAGCATCGAATTTATCATGGTTACCTGGCTTAGCTTTCTTTACATTCCATTTCAAAACCAAGTCTCCCACTCTAAATTTTTTGGCAGTTGTCTTTTTGTTGAACCATCCTTCAATATCTGCCATATGCTTCTGATTGTGATTGTATGATTGCTCTCTTTGTTCTTCTAACTGTAAGAGCTGCATTGCTCCTGCAACTATGTGTAGAATTTGGTCAATCTGAGGTAGCGGGTAATGATCTTTGAGTGATGCTCTGTTCAGATTTTTGAAATCTACACACAATCCGATATCTCCATTTTTCTTCCTGACTCGGTACCAAGTTTGCCACCTAGGTGGAGTGTTTAACAGGGTATACTATTTTAGCTTGAAGGAGTTTTAGCAGTTCTTGTTTCATCAAAGATTCTATCTTCGGATTCACTAGTCTTTGTTTTTGCCTAAAAGGCTTAGCTCCTTCTTCTGATTCTATGGTATGTTGAATAACATCTTTATTGTACACTTTTAGATCACTATACACCCAAGCTATGATGTCAGGTAATTTTTTACACAATTCTCTGATCTGGTTCACTTCCTCTTCTGTACAACTGATTCCAACCTTAATCATTTTTCCTAGCTCCAACTCTACATATTTGTATCTTCGTTTATCGACCTTGATTTTTCGACCAACTGCTCTATCATTGTTATCAAACAGGCTTTCAAGGGTGATGAGACCCTTAGGAATATGATTGTTTTTTAACTGAATAATGTCCTCTTCCTCTTCATCCTGCAGATCCCGATTGGTTGAGCAATTCATTTCATGGATTAAGAAATCCAGTATCTGTTCATCATTTTCAAAAACTTGCCAGAAAATATTTTTATCAGGCACTGAAGGCCTGTATATAAGTCTAACAGTTTTAGACTTTTGAATAACATTACTTACAGGACAAAAATTAGCTCCCACTGAAGCTAACAAATCTGCGTGGGTATTATGTTCTCTAGGGATAAACTTTATATTTAGGGCCTCAAAGGCCTCTAAGAGATCCCACACTTTTTTCCTGTAAGCCTTCAAATAATGTTGTTTACTTATACATTTTTTGGTGACTTGATTCACAATAAGTTCTAAATCTCCATAAATGAGTAACTGTTTGATTCCCAATTTCTCGGCCTTTCTTAACCCTAAGCACAGGGCCTCATATTCTGCTGCGTTATTGGAGCAAATCCAAGTCAACCTGTAAGAGAAAACCTTTTCCTCTCCGATGGGAGAAATCAAAACTATTCTGGCACCAACTCCATTCTTGCACCTAGCCCCATCAAAGAAAAGCTTCCACAATTGATTCACAGAACCATCCTTTTCTAGGGAGGGTATCAATTTTCTTTTTGGTTTCTCAATAGAATAGTTTCCTATTTCTGTTTCTATCATGGCATTAAAATTCTGTAGAGAAAACTCGTCCTCAACTTGGAGCTCTTCTAATGTTTCTTCCATTAGATCTTCTTCTATTGTTTCTTTAGTCATCATATTTACACGGTCAGTTTCACCAATATTTTCTACATGAAACGTAGATGGTTTCTCATTAAAAATATTGACCCTTCTACCTTTGAAAGGTATCTCCAAATGAGAATAATCTAAGGATAAGTATCCTCCTATATTTGTTGTGAACTCTCTGGATAGACACATACCAAAATAGGGCTCCAAGTCTATGACTACTACCTCTTGTATGACTGTCATCTGAGGCATTTTATGCAGCCGTATGGGAATATCCTTTATCACTCCTATAGTTTTTACTAGAGTACCATCTAACTGTAGGATGCCTGCGTTGCTCCTAGTGTACTCCATTCCCATAATATCACATACTGCTTTGGGTATCACAATGGTAGTAGCGCCTGAATCTATCATGTAGTTGTGGACAACCCATCCTTCCATTTGAAGGGACAAATAAAAGGGTGGTGGCATGTTCTTACCAGTGGCAGACGTCAAGTTCATTAGAACCATTTTTGAAGATGATGCAGTCCTACCTCCATTTTTCATTGTTCTTAGGGATTCCTGTAGGAGATCGATTTGACCTGGGATTTGAAGAGCATCATACATACTTGCCTTAGAAGGAGTCTTTTTCATTTCCTCTACTATACCGAATGTAGGTGAATCAACTATTCTTTCTCTTTCTTTGGCAAAAGTTTCATATTTATTTTTGTATCCCTGGGTAGCTTCAGTTCTTTGCCTTTTTGTCAGCGAGGGGAATCTCAACCTTTCCCTAGCCTGTTCTTGGGTTTCATTTTCCCCCGAGGAATAAATTCTTTGTGTGTTTCTTGCCCTTGACTTTTGGCTGGAAACTAATATTTTCTTTCCTGAGGGAGACTTCCCTTAGGAGTTTCTTTGGGAACTTCCTTGGGAGCAGGGGAAAAATTCAATGGTTGAAGCTCTTTAGGGTCTACTTGCAGTGGTTTCTTACCTGATCTTGTCAAAACTAAAACCTGTTCTACTGTAGGCATCATGAAGTTGTGGTCCTTCTCTCTAATTATATTTACATGGCCTTTCATTTTTTCTTTACTCTTTTCAACTGCTATACTTTGTACATAATGTTGGTGTATCATACACGAAATTTCCCCATGTGGATCGTTACATGTAGTACACCAAAATTTAGAATCAGTGGGAGGCTCCTCGACCTCCATTGTCTCATTTGTATATACCGTGCTCGGTCTCTCTTGTCCCCTATTGCTTGATTGTGATGCATCCTCTTGTTACCCGAGGGAACCTCCTTTGCAAAAAATTCCTTTCAGCCTCTCTCTTTTTAATTGATGTTATATCATTTGCTAGATTTTTCATGGTGTCCAGGATAAGAGTAAGCTAATTATCGGGGACTTGCTCGAGGAGGTGGCGCGAGTAATGCAGGTATAGCGAAAATAGGAGGCAATGCCAAAGGAATTTGAGGCATTGGTATTGTAGGTACAGAGGGTGATCCATTCCATCTTGGAAGATTTGTGAACCTTGATTCAGCAGAGCTAGGAGAAGTAGCATGAGTAGCCTAGGGAATATCAGGAAAAATGGGCATTATTGCTTTGGGTGGATACCTTCCGGTGGCTATGAGATCTCTCTCTACTATATAAGCTTGTTGATAAATGGCAGGGAATGTGAATATTCTTGACTGTCGTATTATCATACTAATATCCGAATCAAAGGATCTCGGATAGTAATATATTGCTTGCTCTTCTATTGGTTTCAATCCTTGAGGAACCCTTTCCTAGGTCTGACTGAAATGGATATTGAAGTCTACAATTTCTTCTTGAGGATGTTTCCTTATGATCGTGAACTAGTTCAATAAGGAAAATGGATCTGCATGCTGATTGAATTCATCCACCAACTTTCCAGCGAGCTCTACCCAAGTGGTAATTGATTGAGGAGGGAGTGCACGATACCAATAGAGCATTTTACCCTTTAGAGAGATAACTAGCAATCTGATCATCACATCCTCCTGTGTGATGTTATAGGTTGCAGCCATTGCTGCTACATCTAAGCAATGTTCATATGTTGTTTTTCCTATTCCATCATATGAAGGCAATGCCTTCAATGCTACGCCAAGAATTTGATTCTAGGCTGCTAAATTTAGTGGACCAGTGTGGTTCCATATAATATAAGATGGTGGTGGAGGAGCGGCCATTGTAATTGCTATATTCGTCTGAACTATTGGGGTTGTAGTAAAAGTTGGAGATGAACCAATGATAGAATATGGTAAAACAGAGGGTATAATGGCGCTATTATTGGTAGCAGGTGGATTTGATCTTGCGGATAAAATTGGATTCACTCTTAAGCTACCAAGATGTAACTCGAAGAACTCAATGGGCTCTTCTAATTTTTTTGATTTGGATCTGGTTATCATATAAACATATACTAGCTTTAACCAGGTCTAAAAATATAAGGTATTTTCTAGGTCTATACCTTCGGACGGAGTCGCCAGGTGATTGGGTTTTTGATTCTAAATATCAGAGGCAAAACACCAAACCTTGTAAAAATAATGTGGGATTTAGGGTCCCATCGGGCGTGCCAAAAATTGTTGGAACAAAATCTGCCTTGGGTTGTTTAGTTGCGCCTTAGATTTTGTCAACATTGAAAAGACGAGAAGGTTTGAGACTTTTCGCTTGATCTCCAGAGAAGGTTGGTTCCTTGAAGTTTTTTATGGGAAAAGGGGAAGGAAGTAATACTGAAAGAGAGGGAAATATAGCCGAAGCTAGATCTAATATATGGTGCAGATTAGACAACAATGAAGACAGATTTACTTACTTCTATCCAAAGCATTTAAACACATTTCCATGCAAAAATTATATAATTTCAGATATGATTTCTAATATTTCATTTAACATGCGTATATATTAGATTCTCATTCCAGCAATATGATTTATGTATTGCGAAAGTTCAGATATAAGAACAAACTCAATTTATAATTCAATATTGTAAGCAGAAATAAAGAACATTAATACATACACTTGCACGATATGAACCAGAAGCCAATGGGAGATGTGATTTTATTGCTTGTATTCAAAGTACATGCATTCAGTCTTGTAAACGTCCAAGAGCCGACCCTTTTTCTGGAGTCGCTCACCCCTATATATACCCTAAAAGAGTATCTTTTTCTAAGTACATCTTACTATTTTACAAGCAATCATCTTCAGTTTCTAATAATACACAAGTCTTCTATGAATTAGATATCTTCTCTGCAGATTAGATTCTAGACGAGCTCTATCACATTTTCAATCATCCGGCAAGCCTGCTCTATCCTAGATTTTTGATAATCATGTCAGAAATCACTTCTTGGTGTTAGTGCATGCCTTTGATTGCCAAAAATACATTTTATTCCTTTACATCTAGCATGTCGTGAAATCGCGACATTCTTTCCTTGCTTTGCTCTTTTGCCGCCTCCAACCACGAAAATGAGACATGTCACGAAATCGTGACATTCGTCTCTTACTTTGCTCTTCTACCGCTTCCATCCATGAAAATGAGACATGTCACGAAATCGCGATCATTCTTTATTCTTTTCCTTCATTTCTTCTTGCATCACAAAAATGAGACATGTCATGAAATCGTGACATTCTTTCTCTTCTTTGCTCTTTCTCTTCTCTTTTGGCCATGAAAATGCAACATGTCACGATATCGCGACACTTTTTCTTTCTTGTTCTTTCTCTTCTCTTTTAGCCACAAAAATGCAACATGTCGTGATATCGTGACACTTTTGCCTCCTTGCTCCCTTTTTTTGCTCTTAGCCACGAAAATGCAACATGTCACGATATCACGACACTTTTTCCTCCTTGCTCTTTCTCTTTGCTTTAGACCGCGAAAATGCAACATGTCGCGATATCGCGACACTTTTTCCTCCTTGCTCTTTCTCTTTGCTTTGGACCGCGAAAATGCAACATGTCGCGATATCGCGACACTTTTTCCTCCTTGCGGTGTTTTGCTTTTTCTTTGATCTTTAGCATATGGGCCACTTCGGTCTTCTTGGAAAATATGCAAAAAGGTGCATCAGCTGTTTTTCTGTAGTTAGTCACTTTTTGACTAACATTCTTGGCGCCTTCCGAGGGATTTTTTGCTTGCAAAAATTTTGAACCAGGCCTTCATCCATTGGGAAACGGAGTCAACAATGCAGTTGTAAAAAGAATCTTTCAGAGAAAGACAAAGAAAACAGGAAAATGCACTTAGATTAAAAGTGAACATTACCTCGTCAAAACTCCCTCTATACCTTAGTATCTCTATTCAAAAAAAATGTCGACTTCTGATTGGCTACGACTGAAATTTTTTGTTAAGGCCGAAAAACGGTAATATTTACAAATATTGTCTGAATATACTTATATTATACTGTACATATAATTCCTTTTCTGCTTTCTCAACAGAAATATAACTTTAGGTGAAATGCATTCACCGTGATGGGAAGAACCAATCCATCTTGATCTTTCAACTCGAAAGCATTGAACTGTTTCTCTGAAACAATTTCAAATGGTCCCTCCCAAGAACGCATCGAATTTATCATGGTTACCTAGCTTAGCTTTCTTTACATTCCATTTCAAAACCAAGTCTCCCACTCTAAATTTTTTGGCAATTGTCTTTTTGTTGAACCATCCTTCAGTATCTACCATATGCTTCTGATTGTGATTGTATGATTGCTCTCTTTGTTCTTCTAACTATAAGAGCTGCATTGCTCTTGCAACTGTGTGTAGAATTTGGTCAATCTGAGGTAGCGGGTAATGATCTTTGAGTGATGCTCTATTCAGAATTTCTGAAATCTACACACAATCTGATATCTCCATTTTTCTTCCTCATCGGTACCAAGTTTGCCACCTAGGTGGAGTGTTTAACAGGGTATACTATTTTAGCTTGAAGGAGTTTTAGCAGTTCTTGTTTCATCAAAGATTCTATCTTCGGATTCACTGGTCTTTGCTTTTGCCTAAAAGGCTTAGCTCCTTCTTCTGATTCTATGGTATGTTGAATAACATCTTTATTGTACACTTTTAGATCACTATACACCCAAGCTATGATGTCAAGGAATTTTTTACACAATTCTCTAATCTCGGTTCACTTCCTCTTCTGTACAACTGATTCCAACCTTAATCATTTTTCCTGGCTCCAACTCTACATCTTTGTATCTTCGTTTATCGACCTTGATTTTTCGGCCAACTGCTCTATCATTGTTATCAAACAGGATTTCAAGGGTGATGAGACCCTTAGGAATATGATTGTTTTTTAACTGAATAATGTCCTCTTCCTCTTCATCTTGCAGATCCCGGTTGGTCGAGCAATTCATTTCATGGATTAAGAAATCCAGTATCTGTTCATCATTTTCAAAAACTTGCCGGAAAATATTTTTATCAGGTACTGAAGGCTTGTATATAAGTCTAACAGTTTTAGACTTCTAAATAACATTACTTACAGGACAAAAATTAGCTCCCACTGAAGCTAACAAATCTGCGTGGGTATTCTGTTCTCTAGGGATAAACTTTATATTTAGGGCCTCAAAGGCCTCTAAGAGATCCCACACTTTGTTCCTGTAAGCCTTCAAATAATGTTGTTTACTTATACATTTTTTGGTGACTTGATTCACAATAAGTTTTGAATCTCCATAGATGAGTAACTGTTTGATTCCCAATTTCTCAGCCTTTCTTAACCCTAAGCACAGGGCCTCATATTCTGTTGCGTTATTGGAGCAACTCCAAGTCAACCTGTAAGAGAAAACCTTTTCCTCTCCGATGGGAGAAATCAAAACTATTCCGGCACTAGCTCCATTCTTGCACCTAGCCCCATCAAAGAAAAGCTTCCACAATTGATTCACAGAACCATCCTTTTCTAGGGAGGGTATCAATTTTCTTTTTGGTTTCTCAATAGAATAGTTTCCTATTTCTGTTTCTATCATGGCATTAAAATTCTGTAGAGAAAACTCGTCCTCAACTTGGAGCTCTTCTAATGTTTCTTCCATTAGATCTTCTTCTATTGTTTCTTCAGTCATCATATTTACACGGTCACTTTCACCAATCTTTTCTACATGAAACGTAGATGGTTTCTCATTAAAAATATTGACCCTTCTACCTTTGAAAGGTATCTCCAAATGAGAATAATCTAAGGATAAGTATCCTCCTATATTTGTTGTGAACTCTCTGGATAGACACATACCAAAATAGGGCTCCAAGTCTACGACTACTACCTCTTGTATGACTGTCATCTGAGGCATTTTATGCAGCCGTATGGGAATATCCTTTATCACTCCTACAATTTTTACTGGAGTACCATCTAACTGTAGGACGCCTGTGTTGCTCCTAGTGTACTCCATTCCCATAATATCACATACTGCTTTGGGTATCACAGTGGTAGCAGCGCTTGAATCTATCATGCAGTTGTGGACAACCCATCCTTCCATTTGAAGGGACAAATAAAAGGGTGGTGGCCTGTTCTTACCAATGGCAGACGTCAAGTTCGTTAGAACCATTTTTGAAGATGATGCAGTCCCACCTCCATTTTTCATTGTTCTTAGGGATTCCTGTAGGAGATCGATTTGACCCAGGATTTGAAGAGCATCATACATACTTGCCTTAGAAGGAGTCTTTTTCATTTCCTCTACTATACCGAATGTAGGTGAATCAACTATTCTTTCTCTTTCTTTGGCAAAAGTTTCATATTTATTTTTGTATCCCTGGGTAGCTTCAGTTCTTTGCCTTTTTGTCAGCGAGGGGAATCTCAACCTTTCCCTAGCCTGTTCTTGGGTTTCATTTTCCCCCGAGGAATAAATTCTTTGTGTGTTTCTTGCCCTTGAATTTTGGCTGGAAACTGATATTTTCTTTCCTGAGGGAGACTTCCCTTAGGAGTTTCTTTGGGAACTTCCTTGGGAGCAGGGGAAACATTCAATGGTTGAAGCTCTTTAGGGTCTACTTGCAAGTGGTTTCTTACCTGATCTTGTCAAAACTAAAACCTGTTCTACTGTAGGCATCATGAAGTTGTGGTCCTTCTCTCTAATTATATTTACATGGCCTTTCATTTTTTCTTTACTCTTTTCAACTGCTATACTTTGTACATAATGTTGGTGTATCATACACGAACTTTCCCCATGTGGATCGTTACATGTAGTACACCAAAATTTAGAATCAGTGGGAGGCTCCTCGGCCTCCACTGTCTCATTTGTATATACCGTGCTCGGTCTCTCTTGTCCCCTATTGCTTGATTGTGTTGCATCTCTTGTTACCTGAGGGAACCTCCTTGGCAGAAAATTCCTTTCAGCCTCTCTTTTTAATTGATGTTATATCATTTGCTAGATTTTTCATGGTGTCCAGGATAAGAGTAAGCTGATTATCGGGGACTTTCTGAGGAGGTGGCGCAGGTAATGCAGGTATAGCAAAAATAGGAGGCAATGCCAAAGGAATTTGAGGCATTGGTATTGTAGGTACAGAGGGTGATCCATTCCATCTTGGAAGATCTGTGAACTTCGATTCAGCAGAGCTAGGAGAAGCAGCATGAGTAGCCTGGGGAATATCAGGAAAAATGGGCATTATTGCTTTGGGTGGATACCTTCCAGTGGCTATGAGATCTCTCTCTGCTATATAAGCTTGTTGATAAATGGCAGGGAATGTGAATATTCTTGACTGTCGTATTATCATACTAATATCCGAATCAAAGGATCTCGGATAGTAATATATTGCTTGCTCTTCTGTTGGTTTCAATCCTTGAGGAACCCTTTCCCAGGTCCGACTGAAACGGATATTGAAGTCTACAATTTCTTCTTGAGGATGTTTCCTTATGATCGTGAACTGGTTCAATAAGGAAAATGGATCTCGCATGTCGATTGAATTCATCCACCAACTTTCCAGCGAGCTCTTCCCAGGTGGTAATTGATTGAGGAGGGAGTGCATGATACCAATAGAGCATTTTACCCTTCAGAGAGATAACTAGCAATCTGATCATCACATCCTCCTGTGTGATGTTATAGGTTGCAGCCATTGCTCGCTACATCTAAGCAATGTTCATATGTTGTTTTTCCTGTTCCATCATATGAAGGCAATGCCTTCAATGCTACGCCAAGAATTTGATTCTAGGTTGCTAAATTTAGTGGACCAATGTGGTTCCATATAAGATAAGATGGTGGTGGAGGAGCGGCCATTGTAATTGCTATATTCGTCTGAACTATTGGGGTTGTAGTAATAGTCTGGAGATGAACCAATGATAGAATATGGCAAAATAGAGGGTATAATGGTGCTATTATTTGTAGCAGGTGGATTTGATCTTGCGGATAAAACTGGATTCACTCTTAAGCTACCAAGATGTAACTCGAAGAACTCAATGGGCTCTTCTAAGTTTTTTGATTTGGATCTGGTTATCATATAAACATATACTAGCTTTAACCAGGTCTAAAAAGATAAGGTATTTTCTGGGTCTATACCTTCGGACGGAGTCACCAGGTGATTGGGTTTTTGATTCTAAATATCAGAGGCAAAACACCAAACCTTGTAAAAATAATGTGGGATTTAGGGTCCCACCGGGCGTGCCAAAAACTGTTGGAACAAAATCTGCCTTGGGTTGTTTAGTTGCGCCTTAGATTTTGTCAACATTGAAAAGACGAGAAGGTTTGAGACTTTTCTCCCGATCTCCAGAGAAGGTCTGGTTCCTTGAAGTTTTTTATGGGAAAAGGGGAAGGAAGTAATACTGAAAGAGAGGGAAATATAGCCGAAGCTAGATCTAATATATGGTGCAGATTAGACAACAACGAAGACAGATTTACTTACTTCTATCCAAAGCATTTAAACACATTTCCATGCAAAAATTATATAATTTCAGATATGATTTCTAATATTTCATTTAACATGCGTATATATTAGATTCTCATTCCAACAATATGATTTATGTATTGCGAAAGTTCAGATATAAGAACAAACTCAATTTACAATTCAATATTGTAAGCAGAAATAAAGAACATTAATACATACACTTGCACGATATGAACCGAAAGCCAATGGGAGATGTGATTTTATTGCTTGTATTCGAAGTACATGTATTCGAGTCTTGTAAACATCCAAGAGCCGACCCTTTTTTGGAGTCGCTCACCCCTATATATACCCTAAAAGAGTATCTTTTTCTAAGTACATCTTACTATTTTACAAGCAATCATCTACAGTTTCTAATAATACACAACAAGTCTTCTATGAATTAGATATCTTCTCTAGATTAGATTCTAGACTGAGCTCTTCACATTTTCAATCATCTGGCAAGCTCTGCTCTATCCTAGATTTCTGATAATCATGTCGAAATCACTTCTTGGTGTCAGTGCATGCCTTTGATTGCCAAAAATACATTTTATTCCTTTACAACTGGCGTGTCACGAAATCATGACATTCTTTCCTTGCTTTGCTCTTTTGCCGCCTCCACCACAAAAATGAGACATGTCACGAAATCATGACATTCGTCTCTTACTTTGCTCTTCTGGCTTCCATCAGAAAATGAGACATGTCACGAAATCGCGACATTCTTTATGCTCTTTTCCTTCATTTCTTCTACTCGCGAAAATGCGACATGTCATGAAATCGCGACATTCTTCCCTTACTTTGCTCTTTCTCTTCTCTTTAGCCATGAAAATGCAACATGTCACGATATCGCGACACTTTTCTTTCTTGCTCTTTCTCTTGCTTTTAGCCAGAAAATGCAACATGTCGCGATATCGTGACACTTTTGCCTCCTTGCTCCCTTCTCGTTGCTCTTAGCCACAAAATGCAACATGTCGCGATATCGCGACACTTTTTCCTCCTTGCTCTTTCTCTTTGCTTTAGCCGCGAAAATGCAACATGTCGCGATATCGCGACACTTTTTCCTCCTTGCTCTTTCTCTTTGCTTTGGACCGCGAAAATGCAACATGTCGCGATATCGTGACACTTTTTCCTCCTTGCGGTGTTTTGCTTTTTCTTTGATCTTTAGCATATGGGCCACTTCGGTCTTCTTGGAAAATATGCAAAAAGGTGCATCAACTGTTTTTCTGTAGTTAGTCACTTTTTGACTAACATTCTTGGCGCCTTCCGGGGGATTTTTTGCTTGCAAAAATTTTGAACCAGGCCTTCATCCATTGGGAAATAGAGTCAACAACGCGAGTTGTAAAAAGAATCTTTCAGAGAAAGACAAAGAAAATAGGAAAATGCACTTAGATTAAAAGTGAACATTACCTCGTCAAAACTCCCTCTATACCTTAGTATCTCTATTCAAAAAAAATGTCGACTTCTGATTGGCTACGACTGAAATTTTTTGTTAAGGCCGAAAAATGGTAATATTTACAAATATTGTCTGAATATACTTATATTATATTGTACATATAATTCCTTTTCTGCTTTCTCAATAGAAATATAACTTTAGGTGAAATGCATTCACCGTGATGGGAAGAACCAATCCATCTTGATCTTTCAACTCGAAAGCATTGAACTGTTTCTCTGAAACAATTTCAAATGGTCCCTCCCAGAAAGCATCGAATTTATCATGGTTACCTGGCTTAGCTTTCTTTACATTCCATTTCAAAACCAAGTCTCCCACTCTAAATTTTTTGGCAGTTGTCTTTTTGTTGAACCATCCTTCAATATCTGCCATATGCTTCTGATTGTGATTGTATGATTGCTCTCTTTGTTCTTCTAACTGTAAGAGTTGCATTGCTCCTGCAACTGTGTGTAGAATTTGGTCAATCTGAGGTAGCGGGTAATGATCTTTGAGTGATGCTCTATTCAGATTTTTGAAATCTACACACAATCTGATATCTCCATTTTTCTTCCTGATTGGTACCAAGTTTGCCACCCAGGTGGAGTGTTTAACAGGGTATACTATTTTAGCTTGAAGGAGTTTTAGCAGTTCTTGTTTCATCAAAGATTCTATCTTCGGATTCACTGGTCTTTGCTTTTGCCTAAAAGGCTTAGCTCCTTCTTCTGATTCTATGGTATGTTGAATAACATCTTTATTGTACACTTTTAGATCACTATACACCCAAGCTATGATGTCGGGGAATTTTTTACACAATTCTCTGATCTGGTTCACTTCCTCTTATGTACAACTGATTCCAACCTTAATCATTTTGCCTGGCTCCAACTCTACATCTTTGTATCTTCGTTTATCGACCTTGATTTTTTGGCCAACTGCTCTATCATTGTTATCAAATAGGCTTTCAAGGGTGATGAGACCCTTAGGAATATGATTGTTTTTTAACTGAATAATGTCCTCTTCCTCTTCATCCTGCAGATCCCGGTTGGCTGAGCAATTCATTTCATGGATTAAGAAATCTAGTATCTGTTCATCATTTTCAAAAACTTGCCAGAAAATATTTTTATCAGGCACTGAAGGCCTGTATATAAGTCTAACAGTTTTAGACTTCTGAATAACATTACTTACAGGACAAAAATTAGCTCCCACTCGAAGCTAACAAATCTGCATGGGTATTCTGTTCTCTAGGGATAAACTTTATATTTAGGGCCTCAAAGGCCTCTAAGAGATCCCACACTTTGTTCCTGTAAGCCTTCAAATAATGTTGTTTACTTATACATTTTTTGGTGACTTGATTCACAATAAGTTTTGAATCTCCATAGATGAGTAACTGTTTGATTCCCAATTTCTCAGCCTTTCTTAACCCTAAGCACAGGGCCTCATATTCTGCTGCGTTATTGGAGCAACTCCAAGTCAACCTATAAGAGAAAACCTTTTCCTCTCCGGTGGGAGAAATCAAAACTATTTCGGCACCAGCTCCATTCTTGCACCTAGCCCCATCAAAGAAAAGCTTCCACAATTGATTCACAGAACCATCCTTTTCTAGGGAGGGTATCAATTTTCTTTTTGGTTTCTCAATAGAATAGTTTCCTATTTCTGTTTCTATCATGGCATTAAAATTCTGTAGAGAAAACTCGTCCTCGGCTTGGAGCTCTTCTAATGTTTCTTCCATTAGATCTTCTTCTATTGTTTCTTCAGTCATCATATTTACACGGTCAGTTTCACCAATCTTTTCTACATGAAACGTAGATGGTTTCTCATTAAAAATATTGACCCTTCTACCTTTGAAAGGTATCTCCAAATGAGAATAATCTAAGGATAAGTATCCTCCTATATTTGTTGTGAACTCTCTGGATAGACACATACCAAAATAGGGCTCCAAGTCTATGACTACTACCTCTTGTATGACTGTCATCTGAGGCATTTTATGCAGCCGTATGGGAATATCCTTTATCACTCCTACAGTTTTTACTGGAGTACCATCTAACTGTAGGACGCCTGCGTTGCTCCTAGTGTACTCCATTCCCATAATATCACATACTGCTTTGGGTATCACAGTGGTAGCAACGCTTGAATCTATCATGCAGTTGTGGACAACCCATCCTTCCATTTGAAGGGACAAATAAAAGGGTGGTGGCCTATTCTTAGACGTCAAGTTCGTTAGAACCATTTTTGAAGATGATGCAGTCCCACCTCCATTTTTCATTGTTCTTAGGGATTCCTGTAGGAGATCGATTTGACCTGGGATTTGAAGAGCATCATACATACTTGCCTTAGAAGGAGTCTTTTTCATTTCCTCTACTATACTTGAATGTAGGTGAATCAACTATTCTTTCTCTTTCTTTGGCAAAAGTTTCATATTTATTTTTGTATCCCTGGGTAGCTTTAGTTCTTTGCCTTTTTGTCGGCGAGGGGAATCTCAACCTTTCCCTAGTCTGTTCTTGGGTTTCATTTTCCCCCCGAGGAATAAATTCTTTGTGTGTTTCTTGCCCTTGAATTTTGGCTGGAAACCAATATTTTCTTTCCTGAGGGAGACTTCCCTTAGGAGTTTCTTTGGGAACTTCCTTGGGAGCAGGGGAAACATTCAATGGCTGAAGCTCTTTAGGGTCTACTTGCAGTGGTTTCTTACCCGATCTTGTCAAAACTGAAACCTGTTCTACTGTAGGCATCATGAAGTTGTGGTCCTTCTCTCTAATTATATTTACATGGCCTTTCATTTTTTCTTTACTCTTTTCAACTGCTATACTTTGTACATAATGTTGGTGTATCATACACGAACTTTCCCCATGTGGATCGTTACATGTAGTACACCAAAAGTTAGAATCAGTGGGAGGCTCCTCGGCCTCCATTGTCTCATTTGTATATACCGTGCTCGGTCTCTCTTGTCCCCTATTGCTTGATTGTGTTGCATCTCTTGTTACCTGAGGGAACCTCCTTGGCAGAAAATTCCTTTCAGCCTCTCTCTTTTTAATTGATGTTATATCATTTGCTAGATTTTTCATGGTGTCCAGGATAAGAGTAAGCTGATTATCGGGGACTTGCTGAGGAGGTGGCGCAGGTAATGCAGGTATAGCGGAAATAGGAGGCAATGCCAAAGGAATTTGAGGCATTGGTATTGTAGGTATAGAGGGTGATCCATTCCATCTTGGAAGATCTGTGAACTTCGATTTAGTAGAGCTAGGAGAAGCAGCATGAGTAGCCTGGGGAATATCAGGAAAAATGGGCATTATTGCTTTGGGTGGATACCTTCCAGTGGCTATGAGATCTCTCTCTACTATATAAGCTTGTTGATAAATGGTAGGGAATGTGAATATTCTTGACTGTCGTATTATCATACTAATATCTGAATCAAAGGATCTCAGATAGTAATATATTGCTTGCTCTTCTGTTGGTTTCAATCCTTGAGGAACCCTTTCCCAGGTCCGACTGAAACGGATATTGAAGTCTACAATTTCTTCTTGAGGATGTTTCCTTATGATCGTGAACTGGTTCAATAAGGAAAATGGATCTGCATGCTGATTGAATTCATCCACCAACTTTCCAGCGAGCTCTGCCCAGGTGGTAATTGATTGAGGAGGGAGTGCACGATACCAATAGAGCATTTTACCCTTCAGAGAGATAACTAGCAATCTGATCATCACATCCTCCTGTGTGATGTTATAGGTTGCAGCCATTGCTGCTACATCTAAGCAATGTTCATATGTTATTTTTCCTGTTCCATCATATGAAGGCAATGCCTTCAATGCTACGCCGAGAATTTGATTCTGGGTTGCTAAATTTAGTGGACCAGATGTGGTTCCATATAAGATAAGATGGTGGTGGAGGAGCGGCCATTGTAATTGCTATATTCATCTGAACTATTGGGGTTGTAGTAACAGTTGGAGATGAACCAATGATAGAATATGGCAAAACAGAGGGTATAATGGCGCTATTATTGGTAGCAGGTGGATTTGATCTTGCGGATAAAACTGGATTCACTCTTAAGCTACCAAGATGTAACTCGAAGAACTCAATGGGCTCTTCTGAGTTTTTTGATTTGGATCTGGTTATCATATAAACATATACTAGCTTTAACCAGGTCTAAAAAGATAAGGTATTTTCTGGGTCTATACCTTCGGACGGAGTCGCCAGGTGATTGGGTTTTTGATTCTAAAGATCAGAGGCAAAACACCAAACCTTGTAAAAATAATGTGGGATTTAGGGTCCCACCGGGCGTGCCAAAAACTATTGGAACAAAATCTGCCTTGGGTTGTTTAGTTGCGCCTTAGATTTTGTCAACATTGAAAAGACGAGAAGGTTTGAGACTTTTCGCCTGATCTCCAGAGAAGGTTGGTTCCTTGAAGTTTTTTATGGGAAAAGGGGAAGGAAGTAATACTGAAAGAGAGGGAAATATAGCCGAAGCTAGATCTAATATATGGTGCAGATTAGACAACAACGAAGACAGATTTACTTACTTCTATCCAAAGCATTTAAACACATTTCCATGCAAAAATTATATAATTTCATATATGATTTCTAATATTTCGTTTAACATGCGTATATATTAGATTCTCATTCCAACAATATGATTTATGTATTGCGAAAGTTTAGATATAAGAACAAACTCAATTTACAATTCAATATTGTAAGCAAAAATAAAGAACATTAATACATACACTTGCACGATATGAACCAGAAGCCAATGGGAGATGTGATTTTATTGCTTGTATTCGAAGTACATGCATTCAGTCTTGTAAACGTCCAAGAGCCGACCCTTTTTTGGAGTCGCTCACCCCTATATATACCCTAAAAGAGTATCTTTTTCTAAGTACATCTTACTATTTTACAAGCAATCATTTGCAGTTTCTAATAATACACAACAAGTCTTCTATGAATTAGATATCTTCTCTGCAGATTAGATTCTAGACGAGCCTGTCACATTTTCAATCATCTGGCAAGCTTGCTCTATCCTAGATTTCTGATAATCATGTCAGAAATCACTTCTTGGTGTCAGTGCATGCCTTTGATTGCCAAAAATACATTTTATTCCTTTACAACTGGCGTGTCGCGAAATCGCGACATTCTTTCCTTGCTTTGCTCTTTTGCCACCTCCAGTCACGAAAATGAGACATGTCACGAAATCGCGACATTCGTCTCTTGCTTTGCTCTTCTACCGCTTCCAACCGCAAAAATGAGACATGTCGCGAAATCGCGACATCTTTATGTCTTTTCCTTCATTTCTTCTGGGCGGTCGCGAAAATGCGACATGTCACGAAATCGCGACATTCTTTCCTTGCTTTGCTCTTTCTCTTCTATTTTGGCCGTGAAAATGCGACATGTCGCGATATCGCGACACTTTTTCCTTCTTGCCATTTCTCTTCTCTTTTGTCCATGAAAATGCAACATGTCGTGATATCGTGACACTTTTGCCTCCTTGCTCCCTTTTTTTGCTCTTGGCCATGAAAATGCAACATGTCGCGATATCGCGACACTTTTTCCTCCTTGCTCTTTCTCTTTGCTTTGGACAGCAAAAATGCAACATGTCGCGATATCGTGACACTTTTTCCTCCTTGCTCTTTCTCTTTGCTTTGGACCGTGAAAATGCAACATGTCGCGATATCGTGACACTTTTTCCTCCTTGTGATGTCGCGATATCACTATACAACCAAGCTATGATGTCATGAATTTTTTACACAATTATTTGATCTGGTTCACTTCATCTTCTGTACAACTGATTCCAGCCTTAATCATTTTGCCTAGCTCCAACTCTACATATTTGTATCTTTGTTTATCGGCCTTGATTTTTTGGCCAATTACTCTATCATTGTTATCAAACAAGATTTCAATGGTGATGATACCCTTAGGAATATGATTTTATTTTAACTGAATAATGTCCTCTTCCTCTTCATCCTGCAGATCCCGGTTGGCTGAGCAATTCATTTCATGGATTAAGAAATCTAGTATCTGTTCATCATTTTCAAAAACTTTCCAAAAAATATTTTTATCAGGCATTGAAGGTCCATATATAAGTCTAACAGTTTTAGACTTCTGAATAACATTACTTACAGGACAAATATTAGCTCCCACTGAAGCTAACAAATATGCATGGGTATTCTGTTATTTAGGGATAAAATTTATGTTTAGGGCCTCAAAGGCCTCTAAGAGATCCTACAATTTGTTCCTGTAAGCCTTCAAATAATGTTGTTTACTTATACATTTTTTGGTGACTTGATTCACAATAAGTTTTTAATCTCCATAGATGAGTAACTATTTGATTCCCAATTTCTCGACCTTTCTTAACCCTAAGCATAAGGCCTCATATTTTGTTGTGTTTTGGAGCAACTCCAAGTCAACTTGTAAGAGAAAACCTTTTCCTCTCTGGTGGGAGAAATCAAAACTATTTTGGCACCAGCTCCATTCTTGCACCTAGCCCCATCAAAGAAAATCTTCCACAATTTATTCACAGAACCATCCTTTTCTAGGGAGGGTATCAATATTCTTTTTGGTTTCTCAATAGAATAGTTTCCTATTTCTATTTCTATTATGGCATTAAAATTCTGTAGAGAAAACTCGTACTCAGCTTGGAGCTCTTCGAATATTTCTTCCATTAGATCTTCTATTGTTTCTTTAGTCATCATATTTACACGGTCAGTTTCACCAATATTTTTTACATGAAACGTAGATGGTTTCTCATTAAAAATCTTGACCCTTCTATCTTTGAAAGGTATCTCCAAATGAGAATAATCTAAGGATAAGTATTCTTCTATCTTGGACGTGCTGATTATCGGGGACTTGCTGAGGAGGTGGTGCAGGTAATGCAGGTATAGCGGAAATAGGAGGCAATGCCAAAGGAATTTGAGGCATTGGTATTGTAGGTACAGAGGGTGATCCATTCCATCTTGGAAGATCTATGAACCTCGATTCAGAAGAGCTAGGAGAAGTAGCATGAGTAGCCTGGGGAATATTAGGAAAAATGGGCATTATTGCTTTGGGTGGATACCTTCCGGTGGCTATGAGATCTCTCTCTGCTATATAAGCTTGTTGATAAATGGCAGGGAATGTGAATATTCTTGACTGTCATATTATCATACTAATATTTGAATCAAAGGATCTCATATAGTAATATATTGCTTGCTCTTTTGTTGGTTTCAATCCTTGAGGAACCCTTTCCCAGGTCCAACTGAAATGGATATTGAAGTCTAAAATTTCTTCTTGAGGATGTTTCCTTATGATCATGAACTGGTTCAATAAGAAAAATGGATCTGCATGCTGATTGAATTCATCCACCAACTTTCTAGCGAGCTCTTCCTAGGTGGTAATTGATTGATGAGGGAGTGCACGATACCAATAGAGCATTTTACCCTTTAGAGAAATAACTTGCAATATGATCATCACATCCTCCTGTGTGATGTTATAGGTTGCAGCCATTGCTGCTACATCTAAGCAATGTTCATATGTTGTTTTTCCTGTTCCATCATATGAAGGCAATGCCTTCAATGCTACGCCAAGAATTTGATTCTAGGCTGCTAAATTTAGTGGACCAGTGTGGTTCCATATAAGATAAGATGGTGGTGGAGGAGCGGCCATTGTAATTGCTATATTCGTCTAAACTATTGGTGTTGTAGTAAAAGTTGGAGATGAACCAATGATAGAATATGGTAAAACAGAGGGTATAATGGCGCTATTGTTGGTAGCAAGTGGATTTGATCTTGCGAATAAAATTGGATTCACTCTTAAGCTACCAAGATGTAACTCGAAGAACTCAATGGGCTCTTCTGAGTTTTTTGATTTGGATCTGGTTATCATATAAACATATACTAGCTTTAACCAGGTCTAAAAAGATAAGGTATTTTTTGGGTCTATACCTTCGGACGGAGTCACCAGGTGATTGGGTTTTTTATTCTAAATATCAGAGGTAAAACACCAAGCCTTGTAAAAATAATGTGGGATTTAGGGTCCCATCGGGCATACCAAAAATTGTTGGAACAAAATCTGCCTTGGGTTGTTTAGTTGCGCCTTAGATTTTGTCAACATTGAAAAGATGAGAAGGTTTGAGACTTTTCGCCTGATCTCCAGAGAAGGCTGGTTCCTTGAAGTTTTTTATGGGAAAATGGAAAGGAAGTAATACTGAAAGAGAGGGAAATATAGCCGAAGCTATATCTAATATATGGTGCATATTAGACAAAAACGAAGACGGATTTACTTACTTCTATCCAAAGCATTTAAACACATTTCCATGCAAAAATTATATAATTTCATATATGATTTATAATATTTCATTTAACATGCGTATATATTAAATTCTCATTCCAGCAATATGATTTATGTATTGCGAAAGTTTAGATATAAGAACAAACTCAATTTACAATTCGATATTATAAGTAAAAATAAAGAACATTAATACATACACTTGCACAATATGAACCAGAAGCCAATGGGAGATGTGATTTTATTGCTTGTATTCGAAGTACATGCATTCAATCATGTAAACTTCCAAGAGCCAACCCTTTTTCTGGAGTGGCTCACCCCTATATATACCCTAAAAGAGTATCTTTTTCTAAGTACATCTTACTATTTTACAAGCAATCATCTTCAGTTTCTAATAATACACAAGTCTTCTATGAATTAGATATCTTCTCTAGAGATTAGATTCTAGACTAGCCTATCATATTTTCAATCATCTGGCAAGCCTGCTCTATCCTGGATTTCTGATAATCATGTCAAAAATCACTTCTTGGTGTTAGTGCATGCCTTTGATTGCCAGAAATACATTTTATTTCTTTATAGCTGGTGCGTCACGAAATTGCGATGTTCTTTCCTTGCTTTGCAACATTCATCTCTTACTTTGCTCTTCTGCCGCTTCCAGTCATGAAAATGAGACATGTCGCGAAATCGCGACGTCTTTATGTCTTTTCCTTCATTTCTTCTAGGCGGTCGCGAAAATGTGACATGTCATGAAATTGCGAAATTCTTTCCTTGCTTTGCTCTTTCTCTTCTCTTTTAGCCATGAAAATGCAACATGTCACAATATCGCGACACTTTTTCTTTCTTGTTCTTTCTCTTCTATTTTGGCCACGAAAATTCAACATGTCGTGATATCGTGACACGTTTGCCTCCTTGCTCCCTTCTGTTGCTCTTGGCCACAAAAATGCAACATGTCGCGATATCACGACACGTTTTCCTCCTTGCTCTTTCTCTTTGCTTTGGACCGCGAATATGCAACATGCCACGATATTGCGACACTTTTTTCTCCTTGCTCTTTCTCTTTGCTTTGGACCGCGAAAATGCAACATGTCGCGATATCGTGACACTTTTTCCTCCTTGCGGTGTTTTACTTTTTCTTTGATATTTAGCATATGGGCCTCTTCGGTCTTCTTGGAAAATATGCAAAAAGGTGCATCAACTGTTTTTCTGTAGTTAGTCACTTTTTGACTAACATTCTTGGTGCCTTCCAAGGGATTTTTTTCTTGCAAAAATTTTGAACCAGACCTTCATCCATTGGGAAACGGAGTCAACAATGCAGTTATAAAAATAATATTTCATAGAAAGACAAAGAACACAGGAAAATGCACTTAGATTAAAAGTGAACATTACCTCGTCAAAACTCCCTCTATACCTTAGTATCTGTATTCAAAAAAAATGTCGACTTCTAATTGGCTACGACTGAAATTTTTTGTTAAGGCCGAAAAATGGTAATATTTACAAATATTGTCTGAATATACTTATATTATATTGTACATATAATTCCTTTTCTGCTTTCTCAATAGAAATATAAATTTAGGTGAAATGCATTCACCATGATGGGAAGAACCAATCCATCTTGATATTTCACCTCGAAAGCATTGAACAGTTTCTCTGAAAAAATTTCAAATGGTCCCTCACAGAGAGCATCGAATTTATCATGGTTACCTGGCTTAGCTTTCTTTACATTCCATTTCAAAACCAAGTCTCCCACTCTAATTTTTTTGGCAGTTGTCTTTTTGTTGAACCATCCTTCAATATCTGCCATATGCTTATGATTGTGATTGTATGATTGCTCTCTTTTTTCTTCTAACTATAAGAGCTGCATTGCTCCTGCAACTATGTGTAGAATTTTGTCACTCTGAGGTAACGGGTAATGATCTTTGAGTGATGCTCTGTCCAGATTTCTAAAATCTACACACAATCTGATATCTCCATTTTACTTCCTTACTGGTACCAACTTTGCCACATAGGTGGATTTTTTAACAGGGTATACTATTTTAGCTTGAAGGAATTTTAGCATTTCTTGTTTCATCAAATATTCTATCTTCGGATTCACTAGTCTTTGATTTTTCCTAAAATACTTAGCTCCTTCTTCTGATTCTATGGTATGTTGAATAACATCTTTATTGTACACTTTTAGATCACTATACACCCAAGCTATGATGTCAGGGAATTTTTTACACAATTCTCTGATCTAGTTCACTTCCTCTTCTTTACAACTGATTCCAACCTTAATCATTTTGTCTGGCTCCAACTCTACATATTTGTATCTTCGTTTATCGACCTTGATTTTTTGGCCAACTGCTCTATCATTTTTATCAAATAGGCTTTCAAGGGTGATGAGACCCTTAGGAATATGATTGTTTTTTAACTGAATAATGTCCTCTTCCTCTTCATCCTGCAGATCCTGGTTGGTTGAGTAATTCATTTCATGGATTAAGAAATCTAGTATCTGTTCATCATTTTCAAAAACTTTCCAGAAAATATATCATGCTCGGTCTCTCTTGTCCCCTATTGCTTGATTGTGTTGCACCTCTTGTTACCTAAGGGAACCTCCTTGGCAGAAAATTCCTTTTAGCCTCTCTCTTTTTAATTGATGTTATATCATTTGCTAGATTTTTCATGGTGTCCAGGGATAAGAGTAAGTCGATTATCGGGGGACTTGTTGAGGAGGTGGCACAGGTAATGCAGGTATAGCACAAATAGGGGGTAATGCCAAAGGAATTTGAGGCATTTGTATTGTAGGTACAGAGGGTGATCCATTCCATCTTGGAAGATCTATGAACCTCGATTTAGCAGAGCTAGGAGAAGTAGCATGAGTAGCCTGGGGAATATCAAGAAAAATGGGCATTATTTCTTTGGGTGGATACCTTCTGGTGGCTATGACATCTCTCTCTGCTATATAAGCTTGTTGATAAATGGTAAGGAATGTGAATAATCTTGACTGTCATATTATCATACTAATATCTAAATCAAACGATATTAGATATTAATATATTGCTTGCTCTTCTATTGGTTTCAATCCTTGAGGAACCCTTTCCCAGGTCTGACTGAAACGGATATTGAAGTCTACAATTTCTTCTTGAGGATATTTCCTTATGATCATGAACTGGTTCAATAAGGAAAATGGATCTGCATGCTAATTGAATTCATCCACCAACTTTCTAGTGAGCTCTGCCCAGGTGGTAATTGATTGATGAGTGAGTGCACGATACCAATAAAGCATTTTACCCTTTAGAGAAATAACTAGCAATCTGATCATCACATCCTCCTGTGTGATGTTATAGGTTGCAGCCATTGCTGCTACATCTAAGCAATGTTCATATGTTGTTTTTCCTATTCCATCATATGAAGGCAATGCCTTCAATGCTATGCCAGGAATTTGATTCTCGACTGCTAAATTTAGTGGACCAGTGTGGTTCCATATAAGATAAGATGGTGGTGGAGCGGCCATTGTAATTTCTATATTTGTATGAACTATTGGGGTCGTAATAACAGCTGGAGATGAACCAATGATAGAATATGGCAAAGCAAAGGGTATAATGGTGCTATTATTGGTAGCAGGTGGATTTGATCTTGCAGATAAAACTAGATTCACTCTTAAGCTACCAAGATGTAACTTGAAGAACTCAATGGGCTCTTATGAGTTTTTTTATTTGGATCTGGTTATCATATAAACATATACTAGCTTTAACCAGGTCTAAAAAGATAAGGTATTTTTTGGGTCTATACCTTCGGACGGAGTCGCCAGGTGATTGGGTTTTTGATTCTAAATATCAGAGGTAAAACACCAATCCTTGTAAAAATAATGTGGGATTTAGTGTCCCACCGGGCATGCCAAAAATTGTTGGAACAAAATCTTCCTTGGGTTGTTTTTTTGCGCCTTAGATTTTGTCAACATTGAAAAGACGAGAAGGTTTGAGACTTTTTGCCTGATCTCCAGAGAAGGCTGGTTCCATTAAGTTTTTTATGGAAAAAGGGGAAGAACGTAATACTGAAAGAGATGGAAATATAGCCGAATATAGATCTAATATATGGTGCATATTAGACAACAACGAAGACAAATTTACTTACTTCTATCCAAAGCATTTAAATACATTTCCATGCAGAAATTATATAATTTCATATATGATTTATAATATTTCATTTAACATTCGTATATATTAAATTATCATTCCAGCAATATGATTTATGTATTCCGAAATTTTAGATATAAGAACAAACTCAATTTACAATTCGATATTGTAAGCAAAATTAAAGAACATTAATACATACACTTGCATGATATGAACCAGAAGCCAATGGGAGATGTGATTTTATTGCTTGTATTCGAAGTACATGCATTTAGTCTTGTAAACGTCCAAGAGCCGACCCTTTTTTTGGATTCGCTCACCCCTATATATACCCTAAAAGAGTATATTTTTCTAAGTACATCTTACTATTTTACAAGCAATCATCTTCAGTTTCTAATAATACACAACAAGTCTTCTATGAATTAGATATCTTCTCTGAAGATTAGATTCTACACCAGCCTGTCACATTTTCAATCGTTTGGCAAGCCTTCTCTATACTGGATTTCTGATAATCATGTCAGAAATCACTTCTTGGTGTTAGTGCATGTCTTTGATTGCCAAAAATATATTTTATTCCTTTACAGCTGGCGTGTCGTGAAACTGCGACGTTCTTTCATTGCTTTGCTCTTTTGCCGCCTCCAGCCACGAAAATGAGACATGTCACAAAATCGCAACATTCATCTCTTACTTTGCTCTTCTACCACTTCCAGTCGTGAAAATGAGACATGTCACGAAATCATGACATCTTTATGTCTTTTCCTTCATTTCTTCTAGGTGGTCGCAAAAATGGGACATGTCACGAAATCACGATATTATTTCCTTGCTTTGTTCTTTCTCTTCTCTTTTGGCCGTGAAAATGCAACATGTCGCGATATCGCGACACTTTTTATTTCTTATTCTTTCTCTTATCTTTTGTCCATGAAAATGCAACATGTCATGATATCGTGACACTTTTGCCTCCTTGCTCCCTTCTGTTGCTCTTGGCCACGAAAATGCAACATGTCGCGATATCGCGACACTTTTTCCTCCTTGCTCTTTCTCTTTGATTTGGACCGCAAAAATGCAACATGTCACGATATTGCGACACTTTTTCCTCCTTGCTCTTTCTCTTTGCTTTGGACCGCGAAAATGCAACATGTCGCGATATCGCGACACTTTTTCCTCATTGTGATGTCGCGATATCACTATACACCCAAGCTATGATGTCAAGGAATTTTTTACACAATTCTTTGATCTGGTTCACTTCATCTTCTTTACAACTGATTCCAACCTTAATCATTTTTCCTGGCTCCAACTCTACATATTTGTATATTCGTTTATCGACCTTGATTTTTCGGCCAACTGCTCTATCATTGTTATCAAACAGGCTTTCAAGGGTGATGAGACCCTTAGGAATATGATTGTATTTTAAATGAATAATGTCCTCTTCCTCTTCATCTTGCAGATCCCGGTTGGCTGAGTAATTCATTTTGTGGATTAAGAAATCTAGTATCTGTTCATCATTTTCAAAAACTTTCCAGAAAATATTTTTATCAGGCACTGAAGGCCTATATATAAGTCTAACAGTTTTAGACTTTTGAATAACATTACTTACAAGACAAACATTAGCTCCCACTGAAGCTAACAAATATGCGTGGGTATTCTGTTATTTAGGGATAAAATTTATATTTAGGGCCTCAAAGGCCTCTAAGAGATCCTACAATTTGTTCCTGTAAGCCTTCAAATAATGTTGTTTACTTATACATTTTTTGGTGACTTGATTCACAATAAGTTTTTAATCTCCATAGATGAGTAACTGTTTGATTCCCAATTTCTCAGCCTTTCTTAACCCTAAGTACAGGGCCTCATATTTTTCTGCGTTATTGGAGCAACTCCAAGTCAACCTGTAAGAGAAAACCTTTTCCTCTCCGGTGGGAGAAATCAAAACTATTCCGGCACTAGCTCCATTCTTGCACCTAGCCCCATCAAATAAAATCTTCCATAATTGATTCACAGAACCATCCTTTTGTAGGGAGGGTATCAATATTCTTTTTGGTTTTTCAATAGAATAGTTTCCTATTTCTATTTCTATCATGGCATTAAAATTCTTTAGAGAAAACTCATCCTCAGCTTGGAGCTCTTCTAATGTTTCTTCCATTAGATCTTCTATTGTTTCTTCAGTCATCATATTTACACGGTTAGTTTCACCAATCTTTTCTACATGAAACGTAGATGGTTTCTCATTAAAAATCTTGACCCTTCTACCTTTGAAAGGTATCTCCAAATGAGAATAATCTAAGGATAAGTATTCTCCTATCTTTGTTGTGAACTCTCTGGATAGACACATACCAAAATAGGGCTCCAAGTCTATGAAAACTACCTCTTGTATGACTGTCATCTAAGGCATTTTATGCAGCCGTATGGGAAAATCCTTTATCACTCCTACAGTTTTTACTGGAATACCATCTAACTGTAGGACACCTATGCTGCTCCTAGTGTACTCCATTCCCATAATATCACATACTGCTTTGGGTATCATAAGGGTAGCAGCACATGAATATATCATGCAGTTGTGGACAACCCATCCTTCCATTTGAAGGGACAAATAAAAGGGAGGTGGCCTGTTCTTACCAATGGCAGACGTCAAGTTTGTTAAAACCATTTTTGAAGATGATGCAGTCCCACCTCCACTTTTCATTGTTCTTAGGGATTCATATAGGAGATCGATTTGACCTGGGATTTGAAGAGCATCATACATACTTGCCTTAGAAGGAGTCTTTTTTATTTCCTCTACTATACTGAATGTAGGTGAATCAACTATTGTTTCTCTTTCTTTGGCAAAAGTTTCATATTTATTTTTTTATCCCTGGGTGTCACTTCTTGGTGTCAGTGCATGCCTTTGATTGCCAAAAATACATTTTTTTCCTTTACAGCTGGCGCGTCGCGAAATTGCGACATTCTTTCCTTGCTTTTCTCTTTTACTGCCTCCAACCGCGAAAATGAGACATGTCGTGAAATCACAACATTCATCTCTTAATTTGCTCTTCTGCCACTTCCAGCCGTGAAAATGAGACATGTCATGAAATCGTGACATCTTTATGTCTTTTCTTTCATTTCTTCTAGGTGGTCGTGAAAATGTGACATGTCACGAAATCGCGACATTCTTTCCTTGCTTTGCTCTTTCTCTTCTCTTTTGGCCGTGAAAATGCAACATGTCGTGATATCACAACACTTTTTATTTCTTGTTCTTTCTCTTCTCTTTTGGCCACGAAAATGCAACATGTCGTGATATCTTGACACTTTTGCGTCCTTGCTCCCTTTTGTTTCTCTTGGCCACAAAAATGCAACATGTTGCGATATCGCAACACTTTTTTCTCCTTGCTCTTTCTCTTTACTTTGGACCGCAAAAATGCAACATGTCACGATATTCTGACACTTTTTCCTCCTTGCTCTTTCTCTTTGCTTTGGACGGAAAAAATGCAACATGTCATGATATCGTGACACTTTTTCCTCCTTGCGATTTTTTGCTTTTTCTTTGATCTTTAGCATATGGGCCACTTCGTCTTCTTGGAAAATATGCAAAAAGGTGCATCAGCTGTTTTTCTGTAGTTACTCACTTTTTGACTAACATTCTTCGCACCTTCCAAGGGATTTTTTTCTTGCAAAAATTTTGAACCAGACCTTCATCCATTGGGAAACGGAGTCAACAACGCAGTTGTAAAAATAATCTTTCAGAGAAAGACAAAGAACACGGGAAAATGCACTTAGATTAAAAGTCAACATTACCTCTTCAAAACTCTCTCTATACCTTAGTATCTCTATTAAAAAAAATGTCGACTTCGATTGGTCACACTCGAATTTTTTTGTTAAGGCCAAAAAAATGGTAATATTTACAAATATTGTCCGAATATACTTATATTATATTGTACATATAATTCCTTTTCTGCTTTCTCAACAAAAATATAACTTTAGGTGAAATGCATTCACCATGATGTGAAGAACCAATCCATCTTGATCTTTCAACTCGAAAGCATTGAACTGTTTCTCTGAAACAATTTTAAATGGTCCCTCCCAGAGAGCATCAAATTTATCATGGTTACCTGACTTAGATTTCTTTACATTCTATTTCAAAACCAAGTCTCCCACTCTAAATTTTTTCGCAGTTGTCTTTTTTTTGAACCATCCTTCAGTATCTGCCATATGCTTCTAATTGTGATTGTATGATTGCTCTCTTTGTTCTTCTAACTATAAGAGCTGCATTGCTCCTGCAACTGTGTGTAGAATTTGGTCACTCTAAGGTAGCGGGTAATGATCTTTGAGTGATGCTTTGTTCAGATTTTTGAAATCAACACACAATCTAATATCTCCATTTTTCTTCCCGATCGGTACCAAGTTTACCACATATGTGGAGTTTTTAACAGGGTATACTATTTTAGCTTGAAGGAGTTTTAGCAGTTCTTGTTTCATCAAAGATTCTATCTTCGGATTCACTAGTCTTTGATTTTGCCTAAAAGGTTTAGCTCCTTCTTCGATTCTATGGTATGTTGAATAACATTTTTCTTGTACACTTTTAGATCACTATACACCCAATCTATGATGTCGAGGAATTTTTTACACAATTCTCCGATCTAGTTCACTTCCTCTTCATCACAACTGATTCCAACCTTAATCATTTTGCTTGGCTCCAACTCTACATATTTGTATCTTCGTTTATCGACCTTGATTTTCTGACCAACTGCTCTATCGTTGTTATCAAACAAGCTTTCAAGGGTGATGAGACCCTTAGGAATATGATTGTTTTTTAACTGAATAATGTCCACTTCCTCTTCATCCTGCAGATCCTGGTTGGCTAAGCAATTCATTTCATAGATTAAGAAATCCAGTATCTATTCATCATTTTCAAAAACTTGCCAGAAACTATTTTTATCATGCACTGAAGGACTGTATATAAGTCTAACAGTTTTAGACTTCTGAATAAAATTACTTACAGGACAAAAATTAGCTCCCACTAAAGCTAACAAATTTGCATGGTTATTCTGTTATTTAGGGATAAACTTATATTTAGGACCTCAAAGGCATCTAAGAGATCCCACAATTTGTTCTTGTAAGCCTTCAAATAATGTTTTTTACTTATACATTTTTTGGTGACTTGATTCACAATAAGTTTTTAATCTCCATAGATGAGTAACTGTTTGATTCCCAATTTCTCAGCCTTTCTTAACCCTAATCACAGGGCCTCATATTCTGCTATGTTATTGGAGCAACTCCAAGTCAACCTGTAAGAGAAAACCTTTTCCTCTTCGGTGGGAGAAATCAAAACTATTCTGGAACCAGCTCCATTCTTGCACCTATCCGCATCAAAGAAAAGCTTCCACAATTGATTCACAGAACCATCCTTTTCTAGGGAGGGTATCAATATTCTTTTTGGTTTCTCAATACAATAGTTTCCTATTTCTGTTTCTATCATGGAATTAAAATTTTGTAGAGAAAACTTGTCCTCATCTTGGAGCTCTTCTAATGTTTCTTCCGTTAGATCTTCTTCTATTGTTTCTTCAGTCATCATATTTACATGGTCAGTTTCACCAATCTTTTCTACATGAAACATAGATGGTTTCTCATTAAAAATATTGACCCTTCTACCTTTGAAAGGTATCTCCAAATGAGAATAATCTAAGGATAAGTATTCTCCTATCTTTGTTGTGAACTCTCTGGATAGATACATACCAATATAGGGCTCCAAGTCTACAACTACTACCTCTTGTATGCCTGTCATTTAAGGCATTTTATGCAGCCATATGGGAATATCCTTTATCACTCCTATAGTTTTTACTGTAGTACCATCTAACCGTAAGACGCCTACGCTGCTCCTAGTGTACTCCATTACCATAATATCACATACTGCTTTGTGTATCACAGTGGTAGCAGTGCCTAAATCTATCATGCAGTTGTGGACAACCCATACTTCCATTTGAAGGGACAAATAAAAGGGTGGTGGCCTGTTCTTACCAATGGAAGACGTCAAGTTCGTTAGAACCATTTATGAAGATGATGCAGTCCCACCTCCATTTTTCATTGTTCTTAGCGATTCCTGTAGGAGATCAATTTGACGTGGGATTTAAAGAGCACCATACATACTTGCCTTAGAAGGAGTCTTTTTCATTTCCTCTACTATACTAAATGTAGGTGAATCAACTATTCTTTCTCTTTCTTTGGCAAAATTTTCATATTTATTTTTGTATCCCTAGGTAGCTTCAGTTCTTTGCCTTTTTGTCAGTGAGGGGAATCTCAACATTTCCCTAGCCTGTTCTTGGGTTTCATTTTCCCCCCGAGGAATAAATTCTTTGTGTGTTTCTTGCCCTTGACTTTTGGCTGGAAACTGATATTTTCTTTCCTGAGGGAGACTTCCCTTAGGAATTTCTTTGGGAACTTCCTTGGGAGCAGGGGAAACATTCAATGGTTGAAGCTCTTTAGGGTCTACTTGCAGTGGTTTCTTACCCGATCTTGTCAAAACTAAAACTTGTTCTACTATAGGCATCATGAATTTGTGGTCCTTCTCTCTAATTATATTTACATGGCCTTTAATTTTTTTCTTTACTCTTTTCAACTGGTATACTTTGTACATAATGTCTGGTGTATCATACACGAACTTTCCCCATGTGGATCGTTACATGTAGTACACCAAAATTTAAAATCAATGGGAGGATCCTCGACCTCCATCGTATCATTTGTATATACCGTGCTTAGTCTCTCTTGTCCCCTATTGTTTGATTTTGCTACACCTCTTGTTACCTGAGTTAACCTCCTTGGCAGAAAATTCCTTTCAGCCTCTCTATTTTTAATTTATGTTATATCATTTGCTAGATTTTTCATGGTGTCCAGGATAAGAGTAAGCTGATTATCGAGGACTTGTTGAGGAGGTGGCGCAGGTAATGTAGGTATAGCGGAAATAGGAGGCAATGCCAAAGGAATTTCAGGCATTGGTATTGTAGGTACAAAGGGTGATCCATTCCATATTGGAAGATATGTGAACCTCAATTTAGTAGAGCTAGGAGAGGTAGCATGAGTAGCCTGGGGAATATCAAGAAAAATGGGTATTATTGCTTTGGGTGGATATCTTTCGGTGGCTATGAGATCTCTCTCTACTATATAAGCTTGTTGATAAATGGCAGGGAATGTGAATATTCTTTATTGTCTTATTATCATACTAATATCTGAATCAAAGCATCTCAGATAGTAATATATTGCTTGCTCTTCTATTGGTTTCAATCCTTGAGGAACCCTTTCCTAGGTTCGACTGAAATGGATATTGAAGTCTAAATTTTCTTCTTGAGGATGTTTCCTTATGATCGTGAACTGGTTCAATAAGGAAAATGGATCTGCATGCTCATTGAATTCATCCACCAACTTTCTAGCAAGCTCTGCCCAGGTGGTAATTGATTGATGAGGGAGTGCATGATACCAATAGAGCATTTTACCCTTTAGAGAAATAACTAGCAATCTGATCATCACATCCTCATGTGTGATGTTATAGGTTACAACCATTGCTGCTACATCTAAGCAATGTTCATATGTTGTTTTTCCTGTTCCATCATATGAAGGCAATGCCTTCAATGCTACGCCAGGAATTTGATTCTAGGCTGCTAAATTTAGTGGACCAGTGTGGTTCCATATAAGATAATATGGTGGTGGAGGTGCAGCCATTGTAATTTCTATATTCGTCTGAACTATTGGGGTTGTAGTAACAGCTGGAGATGAGCCAATGATAAAATATGGCAAAACAGAGGGTATAATGGCGCTATTATTTGTAGCTGGTGGATTTGATCTTGCAGATAAAACTGGATTCACTCTTAGGCTACCAAGATGTAACTCGAAGAACTCAATGGGCTCTTCTGAGTTTTTTGATTTGGATCTGGTTATCATATAAACATATACTAGCATTAACCAGGTCTAAAAAGATAAGGTATTTTTTGGGTCTATACCTTCGGACAGAGTCGCCAGGTGATTGGGTTTTTGATTCTAAAGATTAGAGATAAAACACCAAGCCTTGTAAAAATAAAGTGGGATTTAGGGTCCCACCGGGCGTGCCAAAAATTGTTGGAACAAAATCTGCCTTGGGTTGTTTAGTTGTGCCTTAGATTTTGTCAACATTGAAAAGACGAGAAGGTTTGAGAGTTTTCGCCTGATCTCCAGAGCAGGCTGGTTCCTTGAATTTTTTTATGGGAAAATGGGAAGGAAGTAATACTAAAAGAGAGGGAAATATAGGCGAAGCTAGATATAATATATGATGCTGATTAGACAACAACGAAGACAGATTTACTTACTTCTATCCAAATTATATTCTAGACCAACATGTCACATTTTCAATCATCTGGCAAGCCTGCACTATCCTGGATTTCTGATAATCATGTCAAAAATTACTTCTTGGTGTCAGTGCATGCCTTTGATTGCCAAAAATACATTTTATTCCTTTACAGCTAGCACGTCACGAAATTGCGACGTTCTTTTATTGCTTTGCTCTTTTGCTGCCTCCAGCCGAAAAAATGAGACATGTCATGAAATCACGACATTTTTATGTCTTTTCCTTCATTTCTTCTAGGCAGTCGCGAAAATACGACATGTCGCGAAATCGCGACATTCTTTCCTTGCTTTGCTCTTTCTCTTCTCTTTTGGCCGTGAAAATGCAACATGTCGCGATATCGCAACACTTTTTCTTTCTTGTTCTTTCTCTTCTCTTTTGGCCACAAAAATGCAACATGTCGTGATATCGCGACACTTTTGCCTCCTTGTTCTCTTCTATTGCTCTTGGCCATGAAAATGCAATATGTCGCGATATCGTGACACTTTTTCTTCCTTGATATTTCTCTTTGCTTTGGACCGCGAAAATGCAACATGTTGCGATATTGTGACACTTTTTCCTCCTTGCTCTTTCTCTTTGCTTTGGACCGCGAAAATGCAACATGTCGCGATATCGCGACAATTTTTCCTCCTTGCGGTGTTTTGCTTTTTCTTTGATCTTTAGCATATGGGCAACTTCGGTCTTCTTGAAAAATATGCAAAAAGGTGCATCAGCTATTTTTCTGTAGTTAGTCACTTTTTGACTAACATTCTTGGCGCCTTCCGTGGGATTTTTTGCTTGCAAAAATTTTGAACCAGACCTTCATCCATTGGGAAACAAAGTCAACAACACAGTTGTAAAAATAATCTTTCAGAGAAAGACAAAGAACATAGGAAAATGCACTTAGATTAAAAGTGAACATTACCTCGTAAAAGCATCCTCTATACCTTAGTATCTCTATTCAAAAAAAATGTCGACTTCTGATTGGCTGCGACTGAATTTTTTTGTTAAGGCTGAAAAATGGTAATATTTACAAATATTGTCTGAATATACTTATATTATACTGTACATATAATTCATTTTCTACTTTCTCAATAGAAATATAACTTTAGGTGAAATGCATTCACCGTGATGGGAAGAACCAATCCATCTTGATCTTTCAACTTGAAAGCATTGAACTGTTTCTCTGAAACAATTTCAAATGGTCCCTCCCAGAGAACATCGAATTTATCATGGTTACCTGGCTTAGCTTTCTTTACATTCCATTTCAAAACCAAGTCTCCCACTCTAAATTTTTTGGCAGTTGTCTTTTTGTTGAACCATCCTTCAGTATCTGCCATATGCTTCTAATTGTGATTGTATGATTGCTCTCTTTGTTCTTCTAACTGTAAGAGCTACATTGCTCCTGCAACTGTGTGTAGAATTTGGTCACTCTAAGGTAGCGGGTAAAGATATTTGAGTGATGCTCTATTCATATTTCTGAAATCTACACACAATATGATATCTCCATTTTTCTTCCTGACTGGTACCAAGTTTGCCACATAGGTGGAGTTTTTAATAGGGTATACTATTTTATCTTGAAGGAGTTTTAGCAGTTCTTGTTTCATCAAAGATTCTATCTTCGGATTCACTAGTCTTTGATTTTGCCTAAAATTCTTAGCTCCTTCTTATGATTCTATGGTATGTTGAATAACATATTTATTGTACACTTTTAGATCACTATACACCCAAGCTATGATGTCAGGGAATTTTTTACACGATTCTCTGATCTAGCTCACTTCCTCTTCTGTACAACTGATTCCAACCTTAATCATTTTTCCTGGCTCCAACTCTACATATTTGTATCTTCGTTTATTGACCTTGATTTTTTGGCCAACTGCTCTATCAAATGTGATGAGACCCTTAGGAATATGATTTTTTTTTAACTGAATAATGTCCTCTTCCTCTTCATCCTATAGATCCCGGTTGGCTGAGCAATTCATTTCATGGATTAAGAAATCTAGTATATGTTCATCATTTTCAAAAACTTTCCAGAAAATATTTTTATAAGGTACTGAAGGCCAATATATAAGTCTAACAATTTTAGACTTCTGAATAACATTACTTACAGGACAAAAATTAGATCCCACTGAAGCTAACAAATTTGCGTGGGTATTCTGTTCTTTAGGGATAAACTTTATATTTAGGGCCTCAAAGGCCTCTAAGAGATCCCACAATTTGTTCCTGTAAGCCTTCAAATAATTTTGTTTACTTATACATTTTTTGGTGACTTGATTCACAATAAGTTTTTAATCTCCATAGATGAGTAACTGTTTGATTCCCAATTTCTCAGCCTTTATTAACCCTAAGCACAGGGCCTCATATTCTGTTGCGTTATTGGAGCAACTCCAATTCAACCTGTAGGAGAAAACCTTTTTCTCTCCAATGGGAGAAATCAAAACTATTCCGGCACCAGCTCCATTCTTGCACCTAGCCCCATCAAAGAAAAGCTTCCACAATTGATTCACAAAACCATCCTTTTCTAGGAAGGGTATCAATATTCTTTTTGGTTTCTCAATAGAATAGTTTCCTATTTCTATTTCTATCATGGCATTAAAATTTTGTAGAGAAAACTCGTCCTCAGCTTGGAGCTCTTCTAATGTTTCTTCCATTAGATCTTCTTCTATTGTTTCTTCAGTCATCATATTTACACGGTCAGTTTCACCTATCTTTTCTACATGAAACGTAGATGGTTTCTCATTAAATATTGACCCTTCTACCTTTGAAAGGTATCTCCAAATGAGAATAATCTAAGGATAAGTATTCTCCTATCTTTGCTGTGAACTCTCTGGATAGACACATACCAAAATAGGGCTCCAAGTCTATGACAACTACCTCTTGTATGACTGTCATCTAAGGCATTTTATGCGATCGTATGGGAATATCCTTTATCACTCCTACAGCTTTTACTAGAGTACCATCTAATCTGTAGGACACCTATGCTTGCTCCTAGTGTACTCCATTCCCATAATATCACATACTGCTTTGGGTATCATAAGGGTAGCAGCGCATGAATCTATCATGCAGTTGTCGACAACCCATCCTTCCATTTGAAGGGACAAATAAAAGGGAGGTGGCCTGTTCTTACCAATGGCAGACATCAAGTTTGTTAAAACCATTTTTGAAGATGATGCAGTCCCACCTCCACTTTTCATTGTTCTTAGGGATTCATATAGGAGATCGATTTGACTCGGGATTTGAAGAGCATCATACATACTTGCTTTAGAAGGAGTCTTTTTTATTTCCTCTACTATACTGAATGTAGGTGAATCAACTATTGTTTCTCTTTCTTTGGAAAAAGTTTCATATTTATTTTTGTATCCCTAGGTAGCTTCAGTTCTTTGCCTTTTTGTCGACGAAGGGGAATCTCAACATTTCCCTAGCCTCTGTTATTGGGTTTCATTTTCCCCCCGAGGAATAAATTCTTTGTGTGTTTCTTGCCCTTGAATTTTGGTTGGAAACTAATATTTTCTTTCCTGAGGGAGACTTCCCTTAGGAGTTTCTTTGGGAACTTCCTTGGGAGCAGGGGAAACATTCAATGGTGAAGCTCTTTAGGGTCTACTTGCAGGTGGTTTCTTACCCGATCTTGTCAAAACTGAAACCTGTTCTACTATAGGCATCATGAAGTTGTGGTCCTTCTCTCTAATTATATTTACATGGCCTTTAATTTTTTCTTTACTCTTTTCAACTGGTATACTTTGTACATAATGCTGGTGTATCATACACGAACTTTCCCCATGTGGATCGTTACATGTAGTACACCAAAAGTTAAAATCAATCGGAGGCTCCTCGGCCTCCACTGTCTCATTTGTATATACCATGCTCGGTCTCTCTTGTCCCCTATTACTTGATTGTGTTGCACCTCTTGTTACCTGAGGGAACCTCCTTGGCAGAAAATTCCTTTCAGCCTCTCTCTTTTTAATTGATATTATATCATTTGCTAGATTTTTCATGGTGTCCAAGATAAGAGTAAGCTGATTATCAGGGACTTACTGATGAGGTGCCGCAGGTATTGCAGATATGGCAAAAATAGGAGGCAATGCCAAAGGAATTTGAGGCATTGGTATTGTATGTATAGAGGGTGATCCATTCCATCTTGGAAGATCTGTGAACCTCGATTCAGTAGAGCTAGGAGAAGTAGTATGAGTAGCATAGGGAATATCAGGAAAAATGGGCATTATTGCTTTGGGTGGATACCTTTCGGTGGCTATGAGATCTCTCTCTGCTATATAAGCTTGTTGATAAATGGCAAGGAATGTGAATATTCTTGACTATTTTATTATCATACTAATATATGAATCAAAGGATCTCATATAGTAATATATTGCTTGCTCTTGTGTTGGTTTCAATCCTTGAGGAACCCTTTCCCAGGTCCGACTGAAACAAATATTGAAGTCTACAATTTCTTCTTGAGGATGTTTCCTTATGATCGTGAACTAGTTCAATAAGGAAAATGGATCTGCATGCTGATTGAATTCATCCACCAACTTTCTAGCGAGCTCTGTCCAGGTGGTAATTGATTGATGAGGGAGTGCACGATACCAATAGAGCATTTTACACTTTAGAGAAATAACTCCCTCTATATTTACATGGCCTTTAATTTTTTTTTTACTCTTTTCAACTGCTATACTTTGTACATAATGTTGGTGTATCATACACGAAATTTCCCCATGTGGATCATTACATGTAGTACACCAAAAGTTAAAATCAGTGGGAGGCTCCTCGGCCTCCACTGTCTCATTTGTATATATCATGCTCGGTCTCTCTTGTCCCCTATTGCTTGATTTTGTTGCACCTCTTGTTACCTAAGGGAACCTCCTTGGCAGAAAATTCCTTTTAGCCTCTCTCTTTTTAATTGATGTTATATCATTTGATAGATTTTTCATGGTGTCCAGGATAAGAGTAAGCTGATTATCGGGGACTTGTTGAGGAGGTGGCGCAGGTAATGCAGGTATAGCAAAAATAGGGGGTAATGCCAAAGGAATTTGAGGCATTTGTATTGTAGGTACAGAGGGTGATCCATTCCATCTTGGAAGATCTATGAACCTCGATTTAGCAGAGCTAGGAGAAGTAGCATGAGTAGCCTGGGGAATATCAAGAAAAATGGGCATTATTTCTTTGGGTGGATACCTTCTGGTGGCTATGACATCTCTCTCTGCTATATAAGCTTGTTGATAAATGGTAAGGAATGTGAATAATCTTGACTGTCATATTATCATACTAATATCTAAATCAAAGGATCTTAGATAGTAATATATTGCTTGCTCTTCTGTTGGTTTCAATCCTTGAGGAACCCTTTCCTAGGTCTGACTGAAACGGATATTGAAGTCTACAATTTCTTCTTGAGGATGTTTCCTTATGATCATGAACTGGTTCAATAAGGAAAATGGATCTGCATCGTTGATTGAATTCATCCACCAACTTTCTAGCGAGCTACGCCTGGTGGTAATTGATTGATGAGGGAGTGCACGATACCAATAAAGCATTTTACCCTTTAGAGAAATAACTAGCAATCTGATCATCACATCCTCCTGTGTGATGTTATAGGTTGCAGCCATTGCTGCTACATCTAAGCAATGTTCATATGTTGTTTTTCCTATTCCATCATATGAAGGCAATGCCTTCAATGCTACGCCAGGAATTTGATTCTCGACTGCTAAATTTAGTGGACCAGTGTGGTTCCATATAAGATAAGATGGTGGTGGAGCGGCCATTGTAATTTCTATATTCATCTGAACTATTGGGGTCGTAGTAACAGCTGGAGATGAACCAATGATAGAATATGGCAAAGCAAAGGGTATAATGGTGCTATTATTGGTAGCAGGTGGATTTGATCTTGCAGATAAAACTAGATTCACTCTTAAGCTACCAAGATGTAACTTGAAGAACTCAATGGGCTCTTCACGAGTTTTTTTATTTGGATCCGGTTATCATATAAACATATATTAGCTTTAACCAGGTCTAAAAAGATAAGGTATTTTTTGGGTCTATACCTTCGGACTGGAGTCGCCAGGTGATTGGGTTTTTGATTCTAAATATCGGAGGTAAAACACCAATCCTTGTAAAAATAATGTGGGATTTAGTGTCCCACCGGGCATGCCAAAAATTGTTGGAACAAAATCTTCCTTGGGTTGTTTTTTTGCGCCTTAGATTTTGTCAACATTGAAAAGACGAGAAGGTTTGAGACTTTTTGCCTGATCTCCAGAGAAGGCTGGTTCCATTAAGTTTTTTATGGGAAAAGGGGAAGAACGTAATACTGAAAGAGATGGAAATATAGCCGAATATAGATCTAATATATGGTGCATATTAGACAACAACGAAGACAGATTTACTTACTTCTATCCAAAGCATTTAAATACATTTCCATGCAGAAATTATATAATTTCATATATGATTTATAATATTTCATTTAACATGCGTATATATTAAATTATCATTCCAGCAATATGATTTATGTATTCCGAAATTTTAGATATAAGAACAAACTCAATTTACAATTCGATATTGTAAGCAAAATTAAAGAACATTAATACATACACTTGCATGATATGAACCAGAAGCCAATGGGAGATGTGATTTTATTGCTTGTATTCGAAGTACATGCATTTAGTCTTGTAAACGTCCAAGAGCCGACCCTTTTTTTGGATTCGCTCACCCCTATATATACCCTAAAAGAGTATATTTTTCTAAGTACATCTTACTATTTTACAAGCAATCATCTTTAGTTTCTAATAATACACAACAAGTCTTCTATGAATTAGATATCTTCTCTGAAGATTAGATTCTAGACCAGCCTGTCACATTTTCAATCGTTTTGCAAGCCTTATCTATACTGGATTTCTGATAATCATGTCAGAAATCACTTCTTGGTGTTAGTGCATGTCTTTGATTGCCAAAAATATATTTTATTCCTTTACAGCTGGCGCGTCGTGAAACTGCGACGTTCTTTCCTTGCTTTGCTCTTTTGCCGCCTCCAGCCACGAAAATGAGACATGTCACAAAATCGCAACATTCATCTCTTACTTTGCTCTTCTACCGCTTCCAGCCGTGAAAATGAGACATGTCATGAAATCATGACATCTTTATGTCTTTTCCTTCATTTCTTCTAGGTGGTCGCAAAAATGGGACATGTCACGAAATCACGATATTATTTCCTTGCTTTGTTCTTTCTCTTCTCTTTTGGCCGTGAAAATGCAACATGTCGCGATATCGCGACACTTTTTATTTCTTATTCTTTCTCTTATCTTTTGTCCATGAAAATGCAACATGTCATGATATCGTGACACTTTTGCCTCCTTGCTCCCTTTTGTTGCTCTTGGCCACGAAAATGCAACATGTCGCGATATCGCGACACTTTTTCCTCCTTGCTCTTTCTCTTTGCTTTGGACCGCAAAAATGCAACATGTCGCGATATTGCGACACTTTTTCCTCCTTGCTCTTTCTCTTTGCTTTGGACCGCGAAAATGCAACATGTCGCGATATCGCGACACTTTTTCCTCATTGTGATGTCGCGATATCACTATACACCCAAGCTATGATGTCAAGGAATTTTTTACACAATTATTTGATCTGGTTCACTTCATCTTCTTTACAACTGATTCCAACCTTAATCATTTTTCCTGGCTCCAACTCTACATATTTGTATCTTCGTTTATCGACCTTGATTTTTCGGCCAACTGCTCTATCATTGTTATCAAACAAGCTTTCAAGGGTGATGAGACCCTTAGGAATATGATTGTCTTTTAACTGAATAATGTTCTCTTCCTCTTCATCCTGCAGATCCCGGTTGGCTGAGTAATTCATTTCGTGGATTAAGAAATCTAGTATCTGTTCATCATTTTCAAAAACTTTCCAGAAAATATTTTTATCAGGCACTGAAGGCCTATATATAAGTCTAACAGTTTTAGACTTTTGAATAACATTACTTACAAGACAAACATTAGCTCCCACTGAAGCTAACAAATCTGCGTGGGTATTCTATTATTTAGGGATAAAATTTATATTTAGGGCCCCAAAGGCCTCTAAGAGATCCTACAATTTGTTCCTGTAAGCCTTCAAATAATGTTGTTTACTTATACATTTTTTGGTGACTTGATTCACAATAAGTTTTTAATCTCCATAGATGAGTAACTGTTTGATTCCCAATTTCTCAGCCTTTCTTAACCCTAAGTACAGGGCCTCATATTTTTCTGCGTTATTGGAGCAACTCCAAGTCAACCTGTAAGAGAAAACCTTTTCCTCTCCGGTGGGAGAAATCAAAACTATTCCGGCACTAGCTCCATTCTTGCACCTAGCCCCATCAAATAAAATCTTCCATAATTGATTCACAGAACCATCCTTTTGTAGGGAGGGTATCAATATTCTTTTTGGTTTTTCAATAGAATAGTTTCCTATTTCTATTTCTATCATGGCATTAAAATTCTTTAGAGAAAACTCATACTCAGCTTGGAGCTCTTCTAATGTTTCTTCCATTAGATCTTCTATTGTTTCTTCAGTCATCATATTTACACGGTTAGTTTCACCAATCTTTTCTACATGAAACGTAGATGGTTTCTCATTAAAAATCTTGACCCTTCTACCTTTGAAAGGTATCTCCAAATGAGAATAATCTAAGGATAAGTATTCTCCTATCTTTGTTGTGAACTCTCTGGATAGACACATACCAAAATAGGGCTCCAAGTCTACGACAACTACCTCTTGTATGACTGTCATCTAAGGCATTTTATGCAGCCGTATGGGAATATCCTTTATCACTCCTACAGCTTTATCTGGAGTACCATCTAACTGTAGGACACCTGTGCTGCTCCTAGTGTACTCCATTCCCATAATATCACATACTGCTTTGGGTATCATAAGGGTAGCAGCACATGAATATATCATGCAGTTGTGGACAACCCATCCTTCCATTTGAAGGGACAAATAAAAGGGAGGTGGCCTGTTCTTACCAATGGCAGACATCAAGTTTGTTAAAACCATTTTTGAAGATGATGCAGTCCCACCTCCACTTTTCATTGTTCTTAGGGATTCATATAGGAGATCGATTTGACCTGGGATTTGAAGAGCATCATACATACTTGCCTTAGAAGGAGTCTTTTTTATTTCCTCTACTATACTGAATGTAGGTGAATCAACTATTGTTTCTATTTCTTTGGAAAAAGTTTCATATTTATTTTTGTATCCCTGGGTGTCACTTCTTGGTGTCAGTGCATGCCTTTGATTGCCAAAAATACATTTTTTTCCTTTACAGCTGGCGCGTCGCGAAATTGCGACATTCTTTCCTTGCTTTTCTCTTTTACTGCCTCCAACCGCGAAAATGAGACATGTCGTGAAATCACAACATTCATCTCTTAATTTGCTCTTTCTGCCACTTCCAGTCGTGAAAATGAGACATGTCACGAAATCGTGACATCTTTATGTCTTTTCCTTCATTTCTTCTAGGTGGTCGTGAAAATGTGACATGTCACGAAATCGCGACATTCTTTCCTTGCTTTGCTCTTTCTCTTCTCTTTTGGTCGTGAAAATGCAACATGTCGTGATATCACAACACTTTTTATTTCTTGTTCTTTCTCTTCTCTTTTGGCCACGAAAATGCAAGATGTCGTGATATCTTGACACTTTTGCCTCCTTGCTCCCTTTTGTTTCTCTTGGCCACAAAAATGCAACATGTTGCGATATCGCGACACTTTTTTCTTCTTGCTCTTTCTCTTTACTTTGGACCGCAAAAATGCAACATGTCACGATATGCGACACTTTTTCCTCCTTGCTCTTTCTCTTTGCTTTGGACCGCAAAAATGCAACATGTCATGATATCGTGACACTTTTTCCTCCTTGCGATGTTTTGCTTTTTCTTTGATCTTTAGCATATGGGCCACTTCTGTCTTCTTGGAAAATATGCAAAAAGGTGCATCAGCTGTTTTTCTGTAGTTACTCACTTTTTGACTAACATTCTTCGCACCTTCCAAGGGATTTTTTGCTTGCAAAAATTTTGAACCAGACCTTCATCCATTGGGAAACGGAGTCAACAACGCAGTTGTAAAAATAATCTTTCAGAGAAAGACAAAGAACACAGGAAAATGCACTTAGATAAAAAGTGAACATTACCTCGTCAAAACTACCTCTATACCTTAGTATCTCTATTAAAAAAAAATGTCGACTTCTGATTGGCCGAAAAATGGTAATATTTACAAATATTGTCTGAATATACTTATATTATACTTTACATATAATTCCTTTTCTGCTTTCTCAACAAAAATATAACTTTAGGTGAAATGCATTCACCGTGATGGGAAGAACCAATCCATCTTGATCTTTCAACTCGAAAGCATTGAACTGTTTCTCTGAAACAATTTTAAATGGTCCCTCCCAGAGAGCATCAAATTTATCATGGTTACCTGACTTAGATTTCTTTACATTCTATTTCAAAACCAAGTCTCCCACTCTAAATTTTTTCGCAGTTGTCTTTTTTTTTAACCATCCTTCAGTATCTGCCATATGCTTCTAATCGTGATTGTATGATTGCTCTCTTTGTTCTTATAACTATAAGAGCTGCATTGCTCCTGCAACTGTGTGTAGAATTTGGTCACTCTAAGGTAGCGGGTAATGATCTTTGAGTGATGCTTTGTTCAGATTTTTGAAATCTACACACAATCTAATATCTCCATTTTTCTTCCTGACTGGTACCAAGTTTACCACATATGTGGAGTTTTTAACAGGGTATACTATTTTAGCTTGAAGGAGTTTTAGCAGTTCTTGTTTCATCAAAGATTCTATCTTCGGATTCACTAGTCTTTGATTTTGCCTAAAAGGTTTAGCTCCTTCTTCTGATTCTATGGTATGTTGAATAACATTTTTACTGTACACTTTTAGATCACTATACACCCAATCTATGATGTCAGGGAATTTTTTACACAATTCTCTGATCTAGTTCACTTCCTCTTCTGTACAACTGATTCCAACCTTAATCATTTTGTCTGGCTCCAACTCTTCATATTTGTATCTTCGTTTATCGACCTTTATTTTCTGACCAACTGCTCTATCATTGTTATCAAACAAGCTTTCAAGGGTGATTAGACCCTTAGGAATATGATTGTTTTTTAACTGAATAATGTCCACTTCCTCTTCATCCTGCAGATCCTGGTTGGCTAAGCAATTCATTTCATAGATTAAGAAATCCAGTATCTATTCATCATTTTCAAAAACTTGCCAGAAACTATTTTTATCATGCACTGAAGGCCTGTATATAAGTCTAACAGTTTTAGACTTCTGAATAACATTACTTACAGGACAAAAATTAGCTCCCACTAAAGCTAACAAATTTGCATGGTTATTCTGTTATTTAGGGATAAACTTATATTTAGGACCTCAAAGGCATCTAAGAGATCCCACAATTTGTTCTTGTAAGCCTTCAAATAATGTTGTTTACTTATACATTTTTTGGTGACTTGATTCACAATAAGTTTTTAATCTCCATAGATGAGTAACTGTTTGATTCCCAATTTCTCAGCCTTTCTTAACCCTAAGCATAGGGCCTCATAGTGTAACACAATGTTGTACTTACTCCCCACCCCCAGTTATTGGAGCAACTCCAAGTCAACCTGTAAGAGAAAACCTTTTCCTCTTCGGTGGGAGAAATCAAAACTATTCTGGAACCAGCTCCATTCTTGCACCTATCCGCATCAAAGAAAACCTTCCACAATTGATTCACAGAACCATCCTTTTCTAGGGAGGGTATCAATATTCTTTTTGGTTTCTCAATACAATAGTTTCTCAATACATGTTCAGTTTCACCAATCTTTTCTACATGAAACATAGATGGTTTCTCATTAAAAATATTGACCCTTCTACCTTTGAAAGGTATCTCCAAATGAGAATAATCTAAGGATAAGTATTCTCCTATCTTTGTTGTGAACTCTCTGGATAGATACATACCAATATAGGGCTCCAAGTCTACAACTACTACCTCTTGTATGACTTGTCATGTTAGGCATTTTATGCAACAATATGGTAATATCCTTTATCACTCCTATAGTTTTTACTGTAGTACCATCTAACCGTAGGACATCTGCTGCTCCTAGTGTACTCCATTACCATAATATCACATACTGCTTTGTGTATCACAGTGGTAGCAGTGCCTAAATCTATCATGCAGTTTTGGACAACCCATACTTCCATTTGAAGGGACAAATAAAAGGGTGGTGGACTGTTCTTACCAATGGAAGACGTCAAGTTCGTTAGAACCATTTATGAAGATGATGCAGTCCCACCTCCATTTTTCATTGTTCTTAGCGATTCTTGTAGGAGATCAATTTGACGTGGGATTTAAAGAGCACCATACATACTTGCCTTAGAAGGAGTCTTTTTCATTTCCTCTACTATACTAAATGTAGGTGAATCAACTATTCTTTCTCTTTCTTTGGCAAAATTTTCATATTTATTTTTGTATCCCTGGGTAGCTTCAGTTCTTTGCATTTTTGTCAGCGAGGGGAATCTCAACATTTCCCTAGCCTGTTCTTGGGTTTCATTTTCCCCCGAGGAATAAATTCTTTGTGTGTTTCTTGCCCTTGACTTTTGGTTGGAAACTGATATTTTCTTTCCCGAGGGAGACTTCCCTTAGGAATTTCTTTGGGAACTTCCTTGGGAGCAGGGGAAACATTCAATGGTTGAAGCTCTTTAGGGTCTACTTGCAGTGGTTTCTTACCTGATCTTGTCAAAACTAAAACCTGTTCTACTATAGGCATCATGAAGTTGTGGTCCTTCTCTCTAATTATATTTACATGGCCTTTAATTTTTTCTTTACTCTTTTCAACTGGTATATTTTGTACATAATGCTGGTGTATCATACACGAACTTTCCCCATGTGGATCGTTACATGTAGTACACCAAAATTTAAAATCAATGGGAGGATCCTCGACCTCCATCGTATCATTTGTATATACCGTGCTTAGTCTCTCTTGTCCCCTATTGTTTGATTTTGCTACACCTCTTGTTACCTGAGGGAACCTCCTTGGCAGAAAATTCCTTTCAGCCTCTCTATTTTTAATTTATGTTATATCATTTGCTAGATTTTTCATGGTGTCCAGGATAAGAGTAAGCTGATTATCGAGGACTTGTTGAGGAGGTGGCGCAGGTAATGTAGGTATAGCGAAAATAGGAGGCAATGCCAAAGGAATTTCAGGCATTGGTATTGTAGGTACAAAGGGTGATCCATTCCATATTGGAAGATATGTGAACCTCAATTTAGTAGAGCTAGGAGAGGTAGCATGAGTAGCCTGGGGAATATCAAGAAAAATGGGTATTATTGCTTTGGGTGGATATCTTTTGGTGGCTATGAGATCTCTCTCTACTATATAAGCTTGTTGATAAATGGCAGGGAATGTGAATATTCTTTATTGTCTTATTATCATACTAATATCTGAATCAAAGCATCTCAGATAGTAATATATTGCTTGCTCTTCTGTTGGTTTCAATCCTTGAGGAACCCTTTCCCAGGTTCGACTGAAATGGATATTGAAGTCTAAATTTTCTTCTTGAGGATGTTTCCTTATGATCGTGAACTGGTTCAATAAGGAAAATGGATCTGCATGCTCATTGAATTCATCCACCAACTTTCTAGCAAGCTCTACCCAGGTGGTAATTGATTGATGAGGGAGTGCACGATACCAATAGAGCATTTTACCCTTTAGAGAAATAACTAGCAATCTGATCATCACATCCTCATGTGTGATGTTATAGGTTACAGCCATTGCTGCTACATCTAAGCAATGTTCATATGTTGTTTTTCCTGTTCCATCATATGAAGGCAATGACTTCAATGCTACGCCATGAATTTGATTCTAGGCTACTAAATTTAGTGGACCAGTGTGGTTCCATATAAGATAATATGGTGGTGGAGGTGCAGCCATTGTAATTTCTATATTCGTCTGAACTATTGGGGTTGTAGTAATAGCTAGAGATGAGCCAATGATAGAATATGGCAAAACAGAGGGTATAATGGCGCTATTATTTGTAGCTAGTGGATTTGATCTTGCAGATAAAACTGGATTCACTCTTAGGCTACCAAGATGTAACTCGAAGAACTCAATGGGCTCTTCTGAGTTTTTTGATTTGGATCTGGTTATCATATAAACATATACTAGCATTAACCAGGTCTAAAAAGATAAGGTATTTTTTGGGTCTATACCTTCGGACAAAGTCGCCAGGTGATTGGGTTTTTTATTCTAAAGATTAGAGATAAAACACCAAGCCTTGTAAAAATAAAGTGGGATTTAGGGTCCCACCGGGCATGCCAAAAATTGTTGGAACAAAATCTGCCTTGGGTTGTTTAGTTGCGCCTTAGATTTTGTCAACATTGAAAAGACGAGAAGGTTTGAGAGTTTTCGCCTGATCTCCAGAGCAGGCTGGTTCCTTGAATTTTTTTATGGGAAAATGGGAAGGAAGTAATACTAAAAGAGAGGGAAATATAGGCGAAGCTAGATATAATATATGATGCTGATTAGACAACAACGAAGACAGATTTACTTACTTCTATCCAAATTATATTCTAGACCAACATGTCACATTTTCAATCATCTGGCAAGCCTGCGCTATCCTGGATTTCTGATAATCATGTCAAAAATTACTTCTTGGTGTCAGTGCATGCCTTTGATTGCCAAAAATACATTTTATTCCTTTACAGCTAGCACGTCACGAAATTGCGACGTTCTTTCATTGCTTTGCTCTTTTGCTGCCTCCAGCCGCGAAAATGAGACATGTCATGAAATCGTGACATTTTTATGTATTTTCCTTCATTTCTTCTAGGCAGTCACGAAAATACGACATGTCACGAAATCGCGACATTCTTTCCTTGCTTTGCTCTTTCTCTTCTCTTTTGGCCGTGAAAATGCAACATGTCGCGATATCGCAACACTTTTTCTTTCTTGTTCTTTCTCTTCTCTTTTGGCCACAAAAATGCAACATGTCGTGATATCGCGACACTTTTGCCTCCTTGCTCCCTTCTATTGCTCTTGGCCATGAAAAATGGTAATATTTACAAATATTGTCTGAATATACTTATATTATACTGTACATATAATTCATTTTCTACTTTCTCAATAGAAATATAACTTTAGGTGAAATGCATTCACCGTGATGGGAAGAACCAATCCATCTTGATCTTTCAACTTGAAAGCATTGAACTGTTTCTCTAAACAATTTCAAATGGTCCCTCCCGGGAGAGCATCAAATTTATCATGGTTACCTGGCTTAGCTTTCTTTACATTCCATTTCAAAACCAAGTCTCCCACTCTAAATTTTTTGGCGGTTGTCTTTTTGTTGAACCATCCTTCAGTATCTGCCATATGCTTCTAATTGTGATTGTATGATTGCTCTCTTTGTTCTTCTAACTGTAAGAGCTACATTGCTCCTGCAACTGTGTGTAGAATTTGGTCACTCTAAGGTAGCGGGTAAGGATATTTGAGTGATGCTCTATTCATATTTTTGAAATCTACACACAATCTGATATCTCCATTTTTCTTCCTGACTGGTACCAAGTTTGCCACATAGGTGGAGTTTTTAACAGGGTATACTATTTTATCTTGAAGGAGTTTTAGCAGTTCTTGTTTCATCAAATATTCTATCTTCAGATTCACTAGTCTTTGATTTTGCCTAAAATTCTTAGCTCCTTCTTATGAATCTATGGTATGTTGAATAACATATTTATTGTACACTTTTAGATCACTATACACCCAAGCTATGATGTCAGGGAATTTTTTACACGATTCTCTGATCTAGCTCACTTCCTCTTCTGTACAACTGATTCCAACCTTAATCATTTTTCTTGGCTCCAACTCTACATATTTGTATCTTCGTTTATCGACCTTGATTTTTTGGCCAACTGCTCTATCAAATGTGATGAGACCCTTAGGAATATGATTTTTTTTTAACTGAATAATGTCCTCTTCCTCTTCATCCTGTAGATCCCGGTTGGCTGAGCAATTCATTTCATGGATTAAGAAATCTAGTATATGTTCATCATTTTCAAAAACTTTCCAGAAAATATTTTTATAAGGTACTGAAGGCCTATATATAAGTCTAACAGTTTTAGACTTTTGAATAACATTACTTACAGGACAAAAATTAGATCCCACTGAAGCTAACAAATCTGCGTGGGTATTCTGTTATTTAGGGATAAACTTTATATTTAGGGCCTCAAAGGCCTCGAAGAGATCCCACAATTTGTTCTTGTAAGCCTTCAAATAATGTTGTTTACTTATACATTTTTTGGTGACTTGATTCACAATAAGTTTTTAATCTCCATAGATGAGTAACTGTTTGATTCCCAATTTCTCAGCCTTTATTAACCCTAAGCACAGGGCCTCATATTCTGCTGCATTATTGGAGCAACTCCAATTCAACCTATAGGAGAAAACATTTTTCTCTCCAATGGGAGAAATCAAAACTATTCCAGCACCAACTCCATTCTTGCACCTAGCCCCATCAAAGAAAAGCTTCCACAATTGATTCACAAAACCATCCTTTTCTAGGAAGGGTATCAATTTTCTTTTTGGTTTCTCAATAGAATAGTTTCCTATTTCTATTTCTATCATGGCATTAAAATTTTGTAGAGAAAACTGCGTCCTCGACTTGGAGCTCTTCTAATGTTTCTTCCATTAGATCTTCTTCTATTGTTTCTTCAGTCATCATATTTACACGGTCAATTTCACCTATATTTTCTACATGAAACGTAGATGGTTTCTCATTAAATATTGACCCTTCTACATTTGAAAGGTATCTCCAAATGAGAATAATCTAAGGATAAGTATTCTCCTATCTTTGTTGTGAACTCTCTAGATAGACACATACCAAAATAGGGCTCCAAGTCTATGACTACTACCTCTTGTATGACTGTCATCTAAGGCATTTTATGCAACCGTATGGGAATATCCTTTATCACTCCTACAGTTTTTACTAGAGTACCATCTAACTGTAGGACACCTATGCTGCTCCTAGTGTACTCCATTCCCATAATATCACATACTGCTTTGGGTATCATAAGGGTAGCAGCGCATGAATCTATCATGCAGTTGTCGACAACCCATCCTTCCATTTGAAGGGACAAATAAAATGGAGGTGGCCTGTTCTTACCAATGGCAGACGTCAAGTTTGTTAAAACCATTTTTGAAGATGATGCAGTCCCACCTCCACTTTTCATTGTTCTTAGGGATTCATATAGGAGATCGATTTGACCTGGGATTTGAAGAGCATCATACATACTTGCCTTAGAAGGAGTCTTTTTTATTTCCTCTACTATACTGAATGTAGGTGAATCAACTATTGTTTCTCTTTCTTTGGCAAAAGTTTCATATTTATTTTTGTATCCCTAGGTAGCTTCAGTTCTTTGCATTTTTGTCAGCGAGGGGAATCTCAACATTTCCCTAGCCTATTATTGGGTTTCATTTTCCCCCTGAGGAATAAATTCTTTGTGTATTTCTTGCCCTTGAATTTTGGCTGGAAACTGATATTTTCTTTCCTGAGGGAGACTTCCCTTAGGAGTTTATTTGGGAACTTCCTTGGGAGCAGGGGAAACATTCAATGGTTGAAGCTCTTTAGGGTCTACTTGCAGTGGTTTCTTTCCTGATCTTGTCAAAACTGAAACCTGTTCTACTATAGGCATCATGAAGTTGTGGTCCTTCTCTCTAATTATATTTACATGGCCTTTAATTTTTTCTTTACTCTTTTCAACTGGTATACTTTGTACATAATGCTGGTGTATCATACACGAACTTTCCCCATGTGGATCGTTACATGTAGTACACCAAAAGTTAAAATCAATCGGAGGCTCCTCGGCCTCCACTGTCTCATTTGTATATACCATGCTCGGTCTCTCTTGTCCCCTATTACTTGATTGTGTTGCACCTCTTGTTACCTGAGGGAACCTCCTTGGCAGAAAATTCCTTTCAGCCTCTCTCTTTTTAATTGATATTATATCATTTGCTAGATTTTTCATGGTGTCCAAGATAAGAGTAAGCTGATTATCAGGGACTTACTGAGGAGGTGCCGCAGGTAATGCAAATATGGCAAAAATAGGAGGCAATGCCAAAGGAATTTGAGGCATTGGTATTGTAGGTACAGAGGGTGATCCATTCCATATTGGAAGATCTGTGAACCTCGATTCAGTAGAGCTAGGAGAAGTAGCATGAGTAGCCTAGGGAATATCAGGAAAAATGGGCATTATTGCTTTGGGTGGATACCTTTCGGTGGCTATGAGATCTCTCTCTGCTATATAAGCTTGTTGATAAATGGCAAGGAATGTGAATATTCTTGACTATTTTATTATCATACTAATATATGAATCAAAGGATCTCATATAGTAATATATTGCTTGCTCTTGTTTTGGTTTCAATCCTTGAGGAACCCTTTCCCAGGTCCGACTGAAACAGATATTGAAGTCTACAATTTCTTCTTGAGGATGTTTCCTTATGATCGTGAACTAGTTCAATAAGGAAAATGGATCTGCATGCTGATTGAATTCATCCACCAACTTTCTAGCGAGCTTTGTCCAGGTGGTAATTGATTGATGAGGGAGTGCACGATACCAATAGAGCATTTTACACTTTAGAGAAATAACTAGCAATCTATCATCACATCCTCCTGTGTGATGTTATAGGTTGTAGCCATTGTTGCTACATCTAAGCAATGTTCATATGTTGTTTTTCCTGTTCCATCATATGAAGGCAATGCCTTCAATGCTACGCCAACAATTTGATTTTGGGCTGCTAAATTTAGTGGACCAGTGTCATTCCATATAAGATACGATGGTGGTGGAGGAGCGACCATTGTAATTTCTATATTTGTCTAAACTATTGGGGTTGTAGTAACAGCTGAAGATGAACCAATGATAGAATATGGTAAAACAGAGGGTATAATGGCACTATTATTGGTAGCAGGTGGATTTGATCTTGCGGATAAAACTTGATTCACTCTTAATCTACCAAGATGTAACTCAAAGAACTCAATGGGCTCTTCTGAGTTTTTTTATTTGGATCTGGTTATCATATAAACATATACTAGCTTTAATCAGGTCTAAAAAGATAAGGCATTTTCTAGGTCTATACCTTTGGACGGAGTCGCCAGATGATTGGGTTTTTTATTCTAAAGATCAGAGGTAAAACACCAAGCCTTGTAAAAATAATGTGGGATTTAGGGTCCCACTGGGTGTGCCAAAAACTGTTGGAACAAAATCTGCCTTGTGTTTTTTAGTTGTGCCTTAGATTTTGTCAACATTGAAAAGACGAGAAGGTTTGAGACTTTTCGCCTGATCTCCAGAGAAGGTTGGTTCCTTGAAGTTTTTTATGGGAAAAGGGGAAGGAAGTAATACTGAAAGAGAGGGAAATATAGCCGAAGCTATATCTAATATATGGTGTAAATTAGACAACAACGAAGACAAATTTACTTACCTCTATCCAAAGAATTTAAACACATTTCCATGCAGAAATTATATAATTTCATATATGATTTATAATATTTCGTTTAACATGCGTATATATTAAATTCTCATTCTAGCAATATGATTTATGTATTGCGAATGTTCAGATATAAGAACAAACTCAATTTACAATTTGATATTGTAAGCAAAAATAAAGAACATTAATACATACACTTGCACGATATGAACCAGAAGCCAATGGGAGATGTGATTTTATTGTTTGTATTCGAAGTACATGCATTCAGTCTTGTAAACGTCCAAGAGCCGACCCTTTTTTTGGAGTCGCTCACCCCTATATATACCCTAAAAGAGTATATTTTTCTAAGTACATCTTACTATTTTACAAGCAATCATCTTTAGTTTCTAATAATACACAAGTCTTCTATGAATTAGATATCTTCTCTGTAGATTAGATTCTAGACCAGCCTGTCACATTTTCAATCATCTGGCAAGCCTGCTCTATCATGGATTTTTGATAATCATGTCAGAAATCACTTCTTGGTGTCAGTGCATGTCTTTGATTACCAAAAATACATTTTATTCCTTTACAGTTGGCATGTCGTGAAATTGTGACGTTCTTTCCTTGCTTTGCTATTTTGCCACCTCCAGCCACAAAAATGAGACATGTCACAAAATCACGACATTCATCTCTTACTTTGCTCTTCTGCCGCTTCCAACTGTGAAAATGAGACATGTCACGAAATCATGACATCTTTATGTCTTTTCCTTCATTTCTTCTAGGCGGTCACGAAAATGCGACATGTCACGAAATCGTGACATTCTTTCCTTGCTTTGCTCTTTCTCTTCTCTTTTGGCCGTGAAAATGCAACATGATAAGATATCATGGAACTTTTTCGTTATTGTTCTTTCTCTTCTATTTTGGCCACGAAAATGCAACATGTCGTGATATCGCGATACTTTTGCCTCCTTGCTCCCTTCTGTTGCTCTTGGCCACGAAAATGTTATATGTCAAGATATCGCGACACTTTTTCCTACTTGGTCTTTCTCTTTGTTTTGGACCGCAAAAATGCAACATGTCACAATATTGCGACACTTTTTCCTCCTTGCTCTTTCTCTTTGCTTTTGACCACAAAAATGCAACATGTCGTGATATCGCGACACTTTTTCCTCCTTGCGGTGTTTTGCTTTTTCTTTGATCTTTAGCATATGGGCCACTTTGGTCTTCTTGGAAAATATACAAAAAGGTGCATCAGCTATTTTTTAGTAGTTAGTCATTTTTTGACTAACATTCTTGGTGACTTCCGGGGGATTTTTTGCTTGCAAAAATTTTGAACCAGACCTTCATCCATTGGGAAACGGAGTCAACAACGCAGTTGTAAAAAAAATATTTTAGAGAAAGACAAGGAACACAGGAAAATGCACTTAGATTAAAAATGAACATTACCTCATCAAAACTCCCTCTATATCTTAGTATTTCTATTCAAAAAAAAGTCGACTTCTGATTGGCTACGACTGAATTCTTTTAATAAGGTCGAAAAACGGTAATATTTACAAATATTGTCTGAATATACTTATATTATACTGTACATATAATTCCTTTTCTGCTTTCTCAATAGAAATATAACTTTAGGTGAAATGCATTCACCGTGATGGGAAGAACCAATCCATCTTGATATTTCAACTCGAAAGCATTGAACTATTTCTCTGAAACAATTTCAAATGGTCCCTCCTAGAGAGCATCGAATTTATCATGGTTACCTGGCTTAGCTTTCTTTACATTCCATTTCAAAACCAAGTCTCCCACTCTAATTTTTTTTGCAGTTGTCTTTTTGTTGAACCATCCTTCAGTATCTACCATATGCTTCTGATTGTGATTGTATGATTGCTCTCTTTGTTCTTCTAACTATAAGAGTTGCATTGCTCCTGCAACTATGTGTAGAATTTGGTCACTCTGAGGTAACGGGTAATGATCTTTGAGTGATGCTCTGTTAAGATTTTTGAAATCTATACACAATATGATATCTCCATTTTTCTTCCTGACTGGTACCAAGTTTGCCACCTAGGTGGAGTTTTTAACAGGGTATACTATTTTAGCTTGAATGAGTTTTAGCAGTTCTTGTTTCATCAAAGATTCTATCTTCGGATTCACTAGTCTTTGATTTTTCCTAAAAGACTTAGCTCCTTCTTCTGATTCTATGGTATGTTGAATAACATCTTTATTGTACACTTTTAGATCACTATACACCCAAGCTATGATGTCAGGGAATTTTTTACACAATTATCTGATCTGGTTCACTTCCTCTTTTGTACAACTGATTCCAACCTTAATCATTTTTCCTGGCTCCCACTCTACATATTTGTATCTTCGTTTATCGACCTTGATTTTCTGGCCAACTGCTCTATCATTGTTATCAAACAGGCTTTCAAGGGTGATGATATCCTTAGTAATATGATTATTTTTTAACTGAATAATGTCCTCTTCCTCTTCATCCTACAGATCTCGGTTGGCTGAGCAATTCATTTCATGGATTAAGAAATCCAGTATCTGTTCATCATTTTCAAAAACTTTCCAAAAAATATTTTTATCAGGCACTGAAGGCATGTATATAAGTCTAAAAGTTTTAGACTTCTGAATAACATTACTTACAGGACAAAAATTATCTCCCACTGAAGTTAACAAATCTGCGTGGGTATTCTGTTCTTTAGGGATAAACTTTATATTTAGGGCCTCAAAGGCCTCTAAGAGATCCCATAATTTATTCCTGTAAGCCTTCAAATAATGTTGTTTACTTATACATTTTTTGGTGACTTGATTCATAATAAGTTTTGAATCTCCATAGATGAGTAACTGTTTGATTCCCAATTTCTCAGCCTTTCTTAAACCTAAGCACAGAGCCTCATATTCTGCTACATTATTGGAGCAAATCCAAGTCAACCTGTAAGAGAAAACCTTTTCCTCTCCGATGGGAGAAATCAAAACTATTTCGGCACCAGCTCCATTCTTGCACCTAGCCCTATCAAAGAAAAGCTTCCACAATTGATTCACAGAACCATCCTTTTCTAGGGAGGGTATCAATTTTCTTTTTGGTTTCTCAATAGAATAGTTTCCTATTTCTATTTCTATAATGGCATTAAAATTCTGCAGAGAAAACTCATCCTTAGCTTGGAGCTCTTCTAATGTTTCTTCCATTAGATCTTCTTCTATTTTTTCTTCAGTCATCATATTTACACGGTCAGTTTCACCAATATTTTCTACATGAAACGTAGATGGTTTCTCATTAAAAATCTTGACCCTTCTACCTTTGAAAGGTATCTCCAAATGAGAATAATCTAAGGATAAGTATTCTCCTATCTTTGCTATGAACTCTCTGGATAGACACATACCAAAATAGAGCTCCAAGTCTACGACAACTACCTCTTGTATGACTGTCATTTGAGGCATTTTATGCAACCGTATGGGAATATTCTTTATCACTCCTATAGTTTTTACTAGAGTACCATATAATTGTAGGACACCTACGCTGCTCCTAGTGTACTCCATTCCCATAATATCACATACTGCTTTGGGTATCACAGTGGTAGCAGTGCCTGAATCTATCATGCAGTTGTGGACAACCCATCCTTCCATTTGAAGGGACAAATAAAAGGGTGGTGGCCTGTTCTTACCAATGGCAGACATCAAGTTCATTAGAACCGTTTTTGAAGATGATGCAGTTCCACCTCCATTTTTCATTGTTCTTAGGGATTCTTGTAGGAGATCAATTTGACCTGGGATTTGAAGAGCATCATACATACTTGCCTTAGAAGGAGTCTTTTTCATTTCCTCTACTATACTGAATGTAGGTGAATCAACTATTGTTTCTCTTTCTTTGGCAAAAGTTTCATATTTATTTTTGTATCCCCGGGTAGCTTCGGTTCTTTGCCTTTTTGTCGGCGAGGGGAATCTCAACCTTTCCCTAGCTCTGTCCTTGGGTTTCATTTTCCCCCCGAGGAATAAATTCTTTGTGTGTTTCTTGCCCTTGACTTTTGGCTGGAAACTGATATTTTCTTTCTTGAGGGAGACTTCCCTTAGGAGTTTCTTTGGGAACTTCCTTGGGAGCAAGGGAAACATTCAATGGCTGAAGCTCTTTAGGGTCTACTTGCAGTGGTTTCTTACCTGATCTTGTCAAAACTAAAACCTGTTCTACTATAGGCATCATGAAGTTGTGGTCCTTCTCTCTAATTATATTTACATGGCCTTTAATTTTTTCTTTACTCTTTTCAACTGGTATACTTTGTACATAATGCTGGTGTATCATACACGAACTTTCCCCATGTGGATCGTTACATGTAGTACACCAAAAGTTAAAATCAATCGGAGGCTCCTCGGCCTCCACTGTCTCATTTGTATATACCATGCTCGGTCTCTCTTGTCCCCTATTACTTGATTGTGTTGCACCTCTTGTTACCTGAGGGAACCTCCTTGGCAGAAAATTCCTTTCAGCCTCTCTCTTTTAATTGATATTATATCATTTGCTAGATTTTTCATGGTGTCCAAGATAAGAGTAAGCTGATTATCGGGGACTTACGAGGAGGTGCCGCAGGTAATGCAGATATGGCAAAAATAGGAGGCAATGCCAAAGGAATTTGAGGCATTGGTATTGTAGGTACAGAGGGTGATCCATTCCATATTGGAAGATCTGTGAACCTCGATTCAGTAGAGCTAGGAGAAGTAGCATGAGTAGCCTAGGGAATATCAGGAAAAATGGGCATTATTGCTTTGGGTGGATACCTTTCGGTGGCTATGAGATCTCTCTCTGCTATATAAGCTTGTTGATAAATGGCAAGGAATGTGAATATTCTTGACTATTTTATTATCATACTAATATATGAATCAAAGGATCTCATATAGTAATATATTGCTTGCTCTTGTTTTGGTTTCAATCCTTGAGGAACCCTTTCCCAGGTCCGACTGAAACAGATATTGAAGTCTACAATTTCTTCTTGAGGATGTTTCCTTATGATCGTGAACTAGTTCAATAAGGAAAATGGATCTGCATGCTGATTGAATTCATCCACCAACTTTCTAGCGAGCTTTGTCCAGGTGGTAATTGATTGATGAGGGAGTGCACGATACCAATAGAGCATTTTACACTTTAGAGAAATAACTAGCAATCTAATCATCACATCCTCCTGTGTGATGTTATAGGTTGTAGCCATTGTTGCTACATCTAAGCAATGTTCATATGTTGTTTTTCCTGTTCCATCATATGAAGGCAATGCCTTCAATGCTACGCCAACAATTTGATTTTGGGCTGCTAAATTTAGTGGACCAGTGTCATTCCATATAAGATACGATGGTGGTGGAGGAGCGACCATTGTAATTTCTATATTCGTCTGAACTATTGGGGTTGTAGTAACAGCTGAAGATGAACCAATGATAGAATATGGTAAAACAGAGGGTATAATGGCACTATTATTGGTAGCAGGTGGATTTGATCTTGCGGATAAAACTTGATTCACTCTTAATCTACCAAGATGTAACTCAAAGAACTCAATGGGCTCTTCTGAGTTTTTTTATTTGGATCTGGTTATCATATAAACATATACTAGCTTTAACCAGGTCTAAAAAGATAAGGCATTTTCTAGGTCTATACCTTTGGACGGAGTCGCCAGATGATTGGGTTTTTTATTCTAAAGATCAGAGGTAAAACACCAAGCCTTGTAAAAATAATGTGGGATTTAGGGTCCCACTGGGTGTGCCAAAAACTGTTGGAACAAAATCTGCCTTGTGTTTTTTAGTTGTGCCTTAGATTTTGTCAACATTGAAAAGACGAGAAGGTTTGAGACTTTTCGCCTGATCTCCAGAGAAGGTTGGTTCCTTGAAGTTTTTTATGGGAAAAGGGGAAGGAAGTAATACTGAAAGAGAGGGAAATATAGCCGAAGCTATATCTAATATATGGTGTAAATTAGACAACAACGAAGACAGATTTACTTACCTCTATCCAAAGAATTTAAACACATTTCCATGCAGAAATTATATAATTTCATATATGATTTATAATATTTCGTTTAACATGCGTATATATTAAATTCTCATTATAGCAATATGATTTATGTATTGCGAATGTTCAGATATAAGAACAAACTCAATTTACAATTTGATATTGTAAGCAAAAATAAAGAACATTAATACATACACTTGCACGATATGAACCAGAAGCCAATTATTGGGTTTCATTTTCCCCCTGAGGAATAAATTCTTTGTGTATTTCTTGCCCTTGAATTTTGGCTGGAAACTGATATTTTCTTTCCTGAGGGAGACTTCCCTTAGGAGTTTCTTTGGGAACTTCCTTGGGAGCAGGGGGAAACACTCTTTAGGGTCTACTTGCAGTGGTTTCTTACCTGATCTTATCAAAACTGAAACTTGTTCTACTATAGGCATCATGAAGTTGTGGTCCTTCTCTCTAATTATATTTACATGGCCTTTAATTTTTTCTTTACTCTTTTCAACTGCTATACTTTGTACATAATGCTGGTGTATCATACACGAACTTTACCCGTGTGGATCGTTACATGTAGTACACCAAAAGTTAAAATCAGTGGGAGGCTCCTCGGCCTCCACTATCTCATTTGTATATACCGTGCTCGGTCTCTCTTGTCCCCTATTGCTTGATTGTGCTGCTCCCCTTGCTACCTGAGGGAACCCCCTTGGCATAAAATTCCTTTCAGCCTCTCTCTTTTTAATTGATGTTATATCATTTGCTATATTTTTCATGGTGTCTAGGATAAGAGTAAGCTGATTATCGGGGACTTGTTGAGGAGGTGGTGTAGGTAATGCAGGTATAGCAAAAATAGGAGGCAATGCCAAAGGAATTTGAGGCATTGGTATTGTAGGTACAGAGGGTGATCCATTCCATCTTGGAAGATCTGTGAACCTCGATTTAGCAGAGCTAGGAGAAGTAGCATGAGTAGCTTAGGGAATATAAATAAAAATGGGCATTATTGCTTTGGGTGGATACCTTCCAGTGGCTATGATATCTCTCTCTGATATATAAGCTTGTTGATAAATGATAGGGAATGTGAATATTCTTGACTGTCTTATTATCATACTAATATCTGAATGAAAGAATCTCAAATAGTAATATATTGCTTGCTCTTCTGTTGGTTTCAATCCTTGAGGAACCCTTTCCCAGGTCTGACTGAAATGAATATTGAAGTCTACAATTTCTTCTTGAGGATATTTCCTTATGATCATGAACTGGTTCAATAAGGAAAATGGATCTGCATGCTGATTGAATTCATCCACCAACTTTCTAGCGAGCTCTGCCTAGGTGGTAATTGATTGGTGAGGGAGTGCACGATACCAATAGAACATTTTACCCTTTAGAGAAATAACTGGCAATCTGATCATCACATCCTCCTGTGTGATGTTATAGGTTGTAGCCATTGCTGCTACATCTAAGCAATGTTCATATGTTGTTTTTCCTATTCCATCATATGAAGACAATGCCTTCAATGCTATGCCAGGAATTTGATTCTTGGATGCAAAATTTAGTGGACCAGTGTGGTTCCATATAAGATAAGATGGTGGTGGAGGAGCGGCCATTGTAATTGCTATATTCGTCTGAACTATTGGGGTTGTAGTAATAGTTGGAGATGAAAAAATGATAGAATATGGCAAAACAGAGGGTATAATGGCGCTATTATTGGTAGCAGGTAGATTTGATCTTGCAGATAAAATTGGATTCACTCTTAAGCTACCAAGATGTAAATCGAAGAACTTAATGGGCTCTTATGTGTTTTTTGATTTAGATCTTGTTATCATATAAACATATACTAGCTTTAACCAGGTCTAAAAAGATAAGGTATTTTTTGTGTCTATACCTTCGGACAGATTCACCAGGTGATTGGGTTTTTGATTCTAAATATCAGAGGTAAAACACCAAACCTTATAAAAATAATGTGGGATTTAGGGTCCCACCGAGCGTGCCAAAAATTGTTGGAACAAAATATGCCTTGGGTTGTTTAGTTGCACCTTAGATTTTGTCAACATTGAAAAGACGAGAAGGTTTGAGACTTTTCGCCTGATCTCCAGAGAAGGTTGGTTCCTTGAATTTTTTTATGGGAAAAGGGGAAGGAAGTAATACTGAAAGAGAAGGAAATATAGCCGAAGCTAGATCTAATATATGGTGCATATTAGACAACAACGAAGACAAATTTACTTACTTCTATCCAAAGCATTTAAACACATTTCCATGCAAAAATTATATAATTTTAGATATGATTTCTAATATTTCGTTTAACATGCATATATATTAGATTCTCATTCCAACAATATGATTTATGTATTGCAAAAGTTCAGATATAAGAACAAACTCAATTTACAATTCAATATTGTAAGCAAAAATAAAGAACATTAATGCATACACTTGCACGATATGAACCAGAAGCCAATGGGAGATGTGATTTTATTGCTTGTATTAAAAGTAAATGCATTCAGTCTTGTAAACGTCCAAGAGCCAACCCTTTTTTGGAGTCGCTCACCCCTATATATACCCTAAAAGAGTATCTTTTTCTAAGTACATCTTACTATTTTACAAGCAATCATCTTCAGTTTCTAATAATACACAACAACTCTTCTATGAATTAGATATCTTCTCTGCAGATTAGATTCTAGATGAGCCTGTCACATTTTCAATCATCTGGAAAGCCTGCTCTATCCTGGACTTCTGATAATCATGTCAGAAATCACTTCTTGGTGTCAGTGCATGCCTTTGATTGCCAAAAATACATTTTATTCCTTTACAGTTGGCGCGTCACGAAATCGTGATATTCTTTCCTTGCTTTGCTCTTTTGCCGCCTCCAGCCACGAAAATGAGACATGTCACGAAATCATGACATTCGTCTCTTACTTTGCTCTTCTTCCGCTTCCACCGCAAAAATGAGACATGTCATGAAATCGTGATGTCTGTATCTTGTTTTACTCTTCTACCGCTTCCAGCCACGAAAATGAGACATGTCACGAAATCTTGACATTCACCCTTTGCTTTGCTCTTCTACCGGTTTCCTTCGAGAAAATGCGACATGTTGTGAAATCACGACATCTTTATGTCTTTTCCTTCATTTCTTCTGGGCGGTCGTGAAAATGCGACATGTCACAAAATCATGACATTCCTATGTCTTTCCTTTATTTCCTTTCGGATGGTCATGAAAATGTGACATGTCATGAAATCGTGACATTCTTTCCTTGCTTTGCTCTTTTATCACCTCCAATCGCGAAAATGAGACATGTCACGAAATTGTGACATTTTTCCTCCTTGCTCTTTCTCTTCTGCTTTGTACCGTGAAAATGAGACATGTCGCGAAATCGTGACGTCTATCTCTTGCTTTGCTCTTCTGTTGCTCTTGGCCACGAAAATGCAACATGTCATGATATCGTGACACTTTTTCCTCCTTGCTCTTTCTCTTTGCTTTGGACCGCGAAAATGCAACATGTCGTGATATCGTGACACTTTTTCCTCCTCTCTCTTTCTCTTTGATTTGGACCACGAAAATGCAACATGTCACGATATCGTGACACTTTTTCCTCCTTGCTCTTTCTCTTTGCTTTAGATCGCGAAAATGCAACATGTCGCGATATCCCGACACTTTTTCCTCCTTACTCTTTCTCTTTGCTTTGGACCATGAAAATGCAACATGTCGTGATATCGCGACACTTTTTCCTCCTTGCGGTGTTTTGATTTTTATTTGATCTTTAGCATATGGGCCACTTTGGTCTTCTTGGATAATATGCAAAAAGGTGCATCAACTGTTTTTCTGTAGTTAGTCACTTTTTGACTAACATTCTTGGCGCCTTACGGGGGATTTTTTGCTTGCAAAAATTTTGAACCAGGCCTTCATCCATTGGGAAACGGAGTCAACAACGCATTTGTAAAAAGAATATTTCAGAGAAAGACAAAGAACACAGGAAAATGCACTTATATTAAAAGTGAACATTACCTCGTCAAAACTCCCTCTATACCTTAGTATCTCTATTCAAAAAAAATGTCGACTTATGATTGGCTGTGACTGAAATTTTTTGTTAAGGCCAAAAAAGGGTAATATTTACAAATATTGTCTGAATATACTTATATTATATTGTACATATAATTCCTTTTATGCTTTCTCAACAGAAATATAACTTTAGGTGAAATGCATTCACCATGATGGGAAGAACCAATCCATATTGATCTTTCAACTCGAAAGCATTGAATTGTTTCTCTAAAACAATTTCAAATGGTCCCTCCCAGAAAGAATCAAATTTATCATGGTTACCTAGCTTAGATTTCTTTACATTCCATTTCAAAACCAAGTCTCCCACTCTAAATTTTTTGGCAGTTGTCTTTTTGTTGAAACATCCTTCAGTATCTACCATATGCTTCTGATTGTGATTGTATGATTGCTCTCTTTGTTCTTCTAACTATAAGAGATGCATTGCTCCTGCAACTGTGTGTAGAATTTGGTCAATCTGAGGTAGCGGGTAATGATATTTGAGTGATGCTCTGTTCAGATTTTTGAAATCTACACACAATATAATATCTCCATTTTTCATCCTGACTAGTACCAAGTTTGCCACCTAGGTGGAGTGTTTAACAGGGTATACTATTTTAGCTTGAAGGAGTTTTAGCAGTTCTTGTTTCATCAAATATTCTATCTTCGGATTCACTGGTCTTTGCTTTTGCCTAAAAGCCTTAGCTCCTTCTTTTGATTCTATGGTATGTTGAATAACATATTTATTGTACACTTTTAGATCACTATACACCCAAGCTATGATGTCAGGGAATTTTTTACACAATTCTCTGATCTGGTTCACTTCCTCTTCTGTACAACTGATTCCAACCTTAATCATTTTGCCTGGCTCCAACTCTACATATTTGTATCTTCATTTATCGACCTTGATTTTTTGGCCAACTGCTCTATCATTGTTATCAAACAAGATTTCAAGGGTGATGAGACCCTTAGGAATATGATTGTTTTTTAACTGAATAATGTCCTCTTCATCTTCATCCTACAGATCCCGGTTGGATGAGAAATTCATTTCATGGATTAAGAAATCCAGTATATGTTCATCATTTTCAAAAACTTGCCAGAAAATATTTTTATCAGGCACTGAAGGCCTGTATATAAGTCTAATAGTTTTAGACTTCTGAATAACATTACTTACAGGACAAAAATTAGCTCCCACTGAAGCTAACAAATCTGCATGGGTATTCTATTCTCAGTCCTTATTAACCCTAAGGATTGAGAGCTAAACTTTATATTCTATTCTCTAGGGATAAACTTTATATTTAGGGCCTCAAAGGCCTCTAAGAGATCCCACACTTTGTTCCTGTAAGCCTTCAAATAATGTTGTTTACTTATACATTTTTTGGTGACTTGATTCACAATAAGTTTTGAATATCCATAGATGAGTAACTGTTTGATTCCCAATTTCTCAGTCTTTCTTAACCCTAAGCATAGGGCCTCATATTCTACTGTGTTATTGGAGCAACTCCAAGTCAACCTGTAAGAGAAAACATTTTCCTCTCCGGTGGGAGAAATCAAAACTATTCCGGCACCAGCTCCATTCTTGCACCTAGCCCCATCAAAGAAAATCTTCCACAATTGATTCACAGAACCATCCTTTTCTAGGGAGGGTATCAATTTTCTTTTTGGTTTCTCAATAGAATAGTTTCCTATTTCTATTTCTATCATGGCATTAAAATTCTGTAGAGAAAACTCGTCCTCGGCTTGGAGCTCTTCTAATGTTTCTTCCATTAGATCTTCTTCTATTGTTTCTTCGATCATCATATTTACACGGTCAGTTTCACCAATATTTTCTACATGAAACGTAGATGGTTTCTCATTAAAAATATTGAACCTTCTACCTTTGAAAGGTATCTCCAAATGAGAATAATCTAAGGATAAGTATCCTCCTATATTTGTTATGAACTCTCTGGATAGACACATACCAAAATAGGGCTCCAAGTCTATGACTACTACCTCTTGTATGACTGTCATCTGAGGCATTTTATGTAGCCGTATGGGAATATCCTTTATCACTCCTACAATTTTTATTGGAGTACCATCTAACTGTAGGACACCTACGCTGCTCCTAGTGTACTCCATTCCCATAATATCACATACTGCTTTGGGTATCACAGTGGTAGCAGCACCTAAATCTATCATGCAGTTGTGGACAACCCATCCTTCCATTTGAAGGGACAAATAAAAGGTTGGTGGCATGTTCTTACCAGTGGCAGACGTCAAGTTCGTTAGAACCATTTTTGAAGATGATGTAGTCCCACATCCATTTTTCATTGTTCTTAGGGATTCCTATAGGAGATCGACTTGACCTGGGATTTGAAGAGCATAATACATACCTGCCTTAGAAGGAGTCTTTTTCATTTCCTCTACTATATTGAATGTAGGTGAATCAACTATTCTTTCTATTTCTTTGGAAAAAGTTTCATATTTATTTTTGTATCCCTGGGTAGCTTCAGTTCTTTGCCTTTTTGTCAACGAGGGGAATCTCAACCTTTCCCTAGCCTGTTCTTGGGTTTCATTTTCCCCCCGAGGAATAAATTATTTGTGTGTTTATTGCCCTTGAATTTTGGTTGGAAACCGATATTTTCTTTCCTGAGGGAGACTTCCCTTAGGAGTTTCTTTGGGAACTTCCTTGGGAGCAGGGGAAACATTCAATGGCTGAAGATCTTTAGGGTCTACTTGCAGTGGTTTCTTACCTGATCTTGTCAAAACTAAAACCTGTTCTACTATAGGCATCATGAAGTTGTGGTCCTTCTCTCTAATTATATTTACATGGCCTTTCATTTTTTCTTTACTCTTTTCAACTACTATACTTTATACATAATGTTGGTGTATCATACACAAACTTTCCCCATGTGGATCGTTACATGTAGTACACCAAAAGTTAGAATCAGTGGGAGGCTCCTCGGCCTCCACTGTCTCATTTGTATATACCATGCTCGGTCTCTCTTGTCCCCTATTGCTTTATTGTGCTGCATCTCTTGTTACCTAAGGGAACCTCCTTGGCAAAAAATTCTTTTCAACCTCTCTCTTTTTAATTGATGTTATATCATTTGCTAGATTTTTCATGGTGTCCAGGATAAGAGTAAGTTGATTATCGGGGACTTGTTGAGGAGGTGGCGCAGGTAATGCAGGTATAGCAAAAATAGGAGGAAATGCCAAAGGAATTTGAGGCATTGGTATTGTAGGTACAGAAGGTGATCCATTCCATATTGGAAGATCTGTGAACTTCAATTCAACAGAGCTAGGAGAAGCAGCATGAGTAGCCTAGGGAATATTAGGAAAAATGGGCATTATTGCTTTGGGTGGATACCTTCCAGTGGCTATGAGATCTCTCTCTGCTATATAAGCTTATTGATAAATGGCAGGGAATGTGAATATTCTTGACTATCGTATTATCATACTAATATCTGAATCAAAGGATCTCAGATAGTAATATATTGCTTGCTCTTCTGTTGGTTTCAATCCTTGAGGAATCCTTTCCCAGGTCCGACTGAAATGGATATTGAAGTCTACAATTTCTTCTTGAGGATGTTTCCTTATGATCGTGAACTGGTTCAATAAGGAAAATGGATCTGCATGCTGATTGAATTCATCCACCAAATTTCCAGTGAGCTCTGCCCAGGTGGTAATTGATTGAGGAGGGAGTTCACGATACCAATAGAGCATTTTACCCTTCAGAGAAATAACTAGCAATCTGATCATCACATCCTCCTGTGTGATGTTATATGTTGCAGCCATTGCTGCTACATCTAAGCAATGTTCATATGTTGTTTTTCCTATTCCATCATATGAAGACAATGCCTTCAATGCTACGCCAGGAATTTGATTCTTGGCTGCTAAATTTAGTGGACCTGTGTGGTTCCATATAAGATAAGATGGTGGTGGAGGAGCGGCCATTGTAATTGCTATATTTTTCTAAACTATTGGGGTTGTAGTAACAGTTGGAGATGAACCAATGATAGAATATGGCAAAACAGAGGGTATAATGGCGCTATTATTGGTAGCAGGTGGATTTGATCTTGTGGATAAAATTGGATTCACTCTTAAGCTACCAAGATGTAACTCAAAGAACTTAATGGGATCTTATGAGTTTTTTTATTTAGATCTTGTTATCATATAAACATATACTAGCTTTAACCATGTCTAAAAAGATAAGGTATTTTTTGTGTCTATACCTTCGGACAGATTCGCCAGGTGATTGCGTTTTTTATTCTAAATATCAGAGGTAAAACACCAAACCTTATAAAAATAATGTGGGATTTAGGGTCCCACCGAGCGTGCCAAAAACTTTTGGAACAAAATATGCCTTGGGTTGTTTAGTTGCGCCTTAGATTTTGTCAACATTGAAAAGACGAGAAGGTTTGAGACTTTTTGCATGATCTCCAGAGAAGGCTGGTTCCTTGAAGTTTTTTAAGGGAAAAGGGGAAGGAAGTAATACTGAAAGAGAGGGAAATATAGCCGAAGCTAGATCTAATATATGGTGCATATTAGACAACAACGAAGACAGATTTACTTACTTCTATCCAAAGCATTTAAACACATTTCCATGCAGAAATTATATAATTTCAGATATGATTTCTAATATTTTGTTTAACATGCATATATATTAGATTCTCATTCCAGCAATATGATTTATGTATTGCAAAAGTTCAGATATAAGAACAAACTCAATTTACAATTCAATATTGTAAGCAAAAATAAAGAACATTAATGCATACACTTGCACGATATGAACCAGAAGCCAATGGGAGATGTGATTTTATTGCTTGTATTCGAAGTACATGCATTCAGTCTTGTAAACGTCCAAGAGCCGACCATTTTTTTGGAGTCGCTCACCCCTATATATACCCTAAAAGAGTATCTTTTTCTAAGTACATCTTACTATTTTACAAGCAATCATCTTCAGTTTCTAATAATACACAACAACTCTTCTATGAATTAGATATCTTCTCTGCAGATTAGATTCTAGACGAGCTTGTCACATTTTCAATCATCTGGCAAGCTTGCTCTATCCTGGATTTTTGATAATCATATCAGAAATCACTTCTTGGTGTCAGTGCATGCATTTGATTGCCAAAAATACATTTTATTCCTTTACAGCTGGCACGTCACGAAATCGCGATATTCTTTCCTTGCTTTGCTCTTTTACCGCCTCCAGCCGCAAAAATGAGACATGTCACAAAATCATGACATCTGTCTCTTACTTTGTTCTTCTTTCGCTTCCAACCACAAAAATGAGACATGTCATGAAATTGCAATGTCCGTCTCCCGCTTTGCCCCTCCACCCCCCCCCCCCCCAAAAAAAAAAAGCGCCCCAACCCCCCCCCCCCCCCCCCCCCCTTCTCCCCCCCCCCCCCCCCCCCCCCAAAAACCACCAGTGAAATCATGACATCTTTATGTCTTTTCCTTCATTTCTTTTGGGCGGTCGTGAAAATGCGACATGTCACGAAATTGTGACATTCTTTCTTTGCTTTGCTCTTTCTCTTCTCTTTTGGCCATGAAAATGAGACATGTCGCGAAATCGCGACACTTTTTCTTTCTTGTTATTTCTCTTCTATTGCTCTTGGCCATGAAAATGCAACATGTCGCGATATCGTGACACTTTTTCCTCCTTGCTCTTTCTCTTTTCTCTTGGCCACGAAAATGCAACATGTCGCGATATCGTGACACTTTTTCCTCCTCGCTCTTTCTCTTTGCTTTGGACCGCGAAAATGCAACATGTCACGATATCGTGACACTTTTTCCTCCTCGCTCTTTCTCTTTGCTTTGGACCGTGAAAATCCAACATGTCACGATATCGTGACACTTTTTCCTCCTTGCTCTTTCTCTTCGCTTTGGACCGCAAAAATACATGTCACGATATCGCGACACTTTTTCCTCCTTGCTCTTTCTCTTCGCTTTGGATCACGAAAATGCAACATGTCGCGATATCACGACACTTTTTCCTCCTTGCTCTTTCTCTTTGCTTTGGACCGCGAAAATGCAACATGTCGCGATATCGTGACACTTTTTCCTCCTTGTGGTGTTTTGCTTTTTCTTTGATCTTTAGCATATGGGCCACTTCGGTCTTCTTAGAAAATATGCAAAAAGGTGCATCAATTGTTTTTCTCTAGTTAGTCACTTTTTGACTAACAGGTGCAAAAATGGGTTTGATCATACTAGGTGTAAAACTGGTTATGACCAAAATGAGTAGAATAATGAAAACTTTCAGTTTTGTCATATTTTTCTTTAAATTTACTCTACTAACTTATGTTTTATTTTTCTTTTGCAATCAAATTTTGAAGTTCTCCTCCCAGGAACTCATTGACTTATCAGTTCTGTGTTCTTTGATATCAATGGCTAAATTCCTCCACCACATATTTTTTATCCCTATAAGGTACCACATGGTGGTCTTAACATGTTCATCCGGTAGCTTCTATTATATGAGGATTTAAACTTGGGTCTCCTAGATAAAAATCCATAGACATACTACTAGGATATCCTCCACAAGACCTTTCTAAAGGTAAAGTATAGATTTCAAAAATCTTATCCTCATATCTATCTACTAAATGGTTTATTCCTTTTTCTTCATGCATGTTGAACTTATAAGTTTATTTAGGGCTTCCTTCCCCTATCTATTTATGCTTTGAATAAGCCTTTTATTCTATCGAATTTGTTATTCATGTGCACATTGGTGTGTTTTCTTTTATTATAATAAAAACATAAATTTTGAGATCTAACACATTATAATATAATCGAAGTTTATATATATATATATATATATATATATATATATATATTTTTTTTTTTTTTTTCTTTTATTTTTGTTGAAGGTGACCTGATCTTAGTAAAAAAAATAAGATTACATCATTCACAAAAAAATGGGTGGTACGAATGTCTATGCAAAACATCAACCCATGGCTAGAAAAAGGCTTGGGACAACTATAAAATAATTAACATATCAATAAAAAAGAAAGGATAGAATTAGGGTTATGCGTAAGAGGTCGGCATCAAAATGTATTTATAAAAATTTGGTGAATCAAATTTTGAAATCCAAGCGAACAGTGTCCAAACATATGTAGAAGGTTAGCTATTATTAGGGGTAATGTTCGAAATTTAAACATAAAATGGTCAAATTATTATAAAATTAGGGCGAATTGACCCCCAAAACTTTTTGGATAATGGGTTTTGGTCAAGGGTCCCAAATATTAGCCAATTCCAAATTTTGAAAATTCTAATTTTAGCCAATTTGGCGATAAATAGTCGATATGCATAACCCTGGGTATAAGGCTCATTAGTATTCAAGTCACCATATGAGTGGCACCAGTAGAGGGAGGGGGATCCTTATCCAAAGGAATTCCCTTAGCCTGTTAGCTTTTGAGGATATATGTAGTGGAGAGATCTAACACAGGTCCTAATGAAATACAGGAAATATGAAAGAAAGTGAAACAACAATATGACTAAAATATACTATAAATAGAAATGACAAAAATACAATGCAATATGGAGGAAATGGTCACTCCATTAATATGAGCTAAAGAGCTACATTGTACTCCATACAGGAGTACTACTACCAAGAGCTTGACATGAACTTGATACGAGCTTGATGTGAGCTTGATATGAGCTTGATATCTAATCTACCACTATGAGGCCCTTTATATAGGAAGATAGATTCCTTGGCCAACACTCTACCTAGTTGTACAAGGGGACACCTTGCACATTACAACTTGCACATTGCCACTTGTGCATTTATTACATTGCTTGAAGTAACTAGATAACTTCCCCCTAAAGTAATCTCCTATCCTAACTATGTACCTAAGGTGGTACATTTACATGACCCAAATGATGTAATATACTCTAACTCTAACACCCCTATGTATTACATTATTTGGGTATTGAAGATTTCAATCTTCAATATGGATCTTCTTCTTGAGAATAGTCTTCAGCTTGATGTGGTCGTTCTTTAGCTGCTTCAATCTTCATGTTATAGCTTCTTGTCCTTTCCAATCCTCTGTTCTTTGGCATCATATATCTTTGATGAACTAGTGATCTCATGATTTGGCATGTCTGAAGTGGATCATAATTGCTCCATATTTTCTCCTTTGGATTCCTGTATGACCTGTCTCTTTGACCTTCATAAGTATCAAACTTGAGCTCATTGTCAGTAGATGCTTCTGGAGTAAAATTTTGAAAATAGCAATCTATTTTGTGTAGTAATATTTCTTCGTGGCTTTTATAGTACTTGTATTTATAGTAGCAGAAGAAATATGAGTGATTTTTCCCTTCACAGTATTTGCATGGATGGAAATTCCAACAATTGATCTTTTCATGACCGTATTGATTGCAATAGGTGCACAATAGAGATGTTTTGGCTGCTTTGTAATCTATATTAGGGATATCATGTTTATCTATATCCTTGACTAGATCCTTAAACCATATGTGCACGATTGAAGCTATTTCATTTTTACTCCTTTTTATGATGTCTTCTTGATCTACCTTTTCTTCTCCCTTTTGAATGTGATCTTTTGAGTTTTCATAGTTATCATTAGTTTCATTAGAAGAATCTAATTTTTCGTAGCTAAGTGCTTCAGAACTTATTTCCCATATTATTGATTCTTCTTTTTCTTTTTCATTTTCCATTGTATTACCAATCATGATTTTAATCCATATTGGTATTTTTCTCATTCCACTTCTAAGTGTATTGCTTAATGTGTTGGTAGTCATCTTTATAGTTCCTTGGATTAGAGTATATGAGCCTGATGGAACTTTTATAGAGCTTAGGTTTTGTAGGCTTCCTTATATCTCCCTAGTTTGATTTAATTCTTGAATAATTATCTTGTAGATGTCCTTATGACTCCTAGATGGATTAAGTACTTGATAATATTTGATGAATGCTATTATTATCAAGTTTTGTAGAATGCCTTATGTCTCCCTAGTGATTTTGGAAATGCTATATGATAGATAAAGTGCTTTTGAGAATAATAGTTCAATTTTGAGTTGATTTTGTAAAGTTTTGTGAATAGAAAAAATCAACTTCTTTTACACCTTATTACTCCTATTGAACTTAAGCACTTTCTATTTTGATGAGGTTTTAATAGTTGGATTTCTTTTGTCCCTTTAATGTGTTTTGAGACAAGTATACCAATTAATTTCCAACTCTTAATATTCCTTAATAAACCTCTTTTTATAGCCTTTAATAATTTGATATTTATTGTTTCTAATTTCCAATTTCCTACTTTGATGTAGTATTCCTTATAACTCCCTAATGTGGAATATTAGAAAACAATTATTTGCAATAATAGAAATTCTAATTTTTCAAGTAGAAATCCTTATTTCTCCTATGTTTTAATATTGCAAATATTAGGCTATTTTAATAGGTATTTTCCCTTTAGATATTGCTTTCAAATATGGTTGATTTCTCTTAATGTTTCAACCTTATATTATACCTTATAACTCCCTATTAATGAAAGCAATTTTGATAAAGTAAAAACCTTACCTTTAGTGTTGTACTCCATATGTATTCGATGCAGGTTTCAGATGTATATGATAGTCCTCTTTAATGGCTTTTCCTTGAGCGCTATAGTGTACGTTGATTCACCTTTGAATTCAATGTTTGGATGGTGGAGCTTCAACCCTAGACTTTTGACCTTCCTTGAATACCTTGACTAGAGCTTTTAATGCTCTTCACCTCTCTCCCAGACTACAATTCAGGCTGCTGTGAATGTTGTAAATGCTATGACTACTGTGAATGCTCTGAATACTATCCTCCATGGTCTTTGACACCTTTTAATAGATGGAGGATCTTGGACTATGTGACAAGTGTCATGGTGGTTATCCTTGAGTGCTTGAGATGCTTATTTCCACTTGTAAAACTCTTCCAGGTAAAGGATGAGCATTACGATCTTGAATGAGCACTCATTCTTACCAACCTTCTTCCTTGTATATTTTCTTGGTCAAGCTTGTAATAGATGGGTACTCGTATGGGAAATGTTAGTGTTTCCTTATAGGTGACAAGTTTCACCTTTCCTTCATGCATGGGATTTCTACGTAACACCTCTCCAATGTATCTTTGCAATGCCCTTATTAACAATGCAACATGGCCAGATCTTCCTTTGTTCGATGGCACTTGATATGAGTTGGTTCCAGCTAGAATAGTAAGCAACACCTTGGGATCTTGGAGCAACATTTTTCCAATGCTTGTGTGGAGTTTTTGAGCTACTCCAATGGTGCTCCTTGGATGTACATCCTTCAACCTGTTATGACCTCCTTTTTGTAGATAATATTGCCCTTTAATATAATGCTTCTCCTTGCTTTGTTTGCTTGCAGGTTCAACTATCCAAAACATAGAAGATATGAGCCTTTTGAGTGGCTCTATTCCCTTGCGAGGAGAATGCTTTTGCATGACTACCTTGGAATATTTTTCTCCTTGTAAAGAGTGTGCCTTTTTGGCATAGAAGACCTATACTTTTTCCTACGTAATTCATATTAGAGTAGTGCAATACAAATGTAAATACTTTGTATATAAAATACCTTTTTGCACCTCCTTTTGCAATCTAATTTTTTTGGTCTTATGGCAGATTTTGAAATAGGTGATGGCAGATTTGATGTTGTCTCTTTTGCTAGACAACTCTCTCTTATTCTTGGTGACTTTGGTAATAAACCCAAGCTAATAACCACTTAGATAGAAGATATTTTTGTAGAAGTAATTTCTGCACCTTTTTTGTAAATAGCCTTTAGTGCACTTTGAATTTGAGACTCACCAAGTCTCGATTTGAAGCTTCTATTGCTGATTTTGATAGTGGATTTCTTCTCCACTCCTTGGAGGAATCTGATCTGATTTTGGTGGCTTCTTTGGGCCATGAGATGTTGTAGGTTCTGTGCACCAAATAGTGTCTCTAGACACTTTGATTAATCTGTTGGTTTTTGTGTCCTTGATATTTTAACAATCAACAAACACAAACTAACCTTTTTGAGAGTAATTAGTGTAGTGCAAATGATCTTAACAATACTACCAATTTAATGCACTAAAAATCTCACCTTATCACTCCAATAAACTCTCAAAATAATTTCAGATGCACTTAATAATCTCTGCAACTTTTAAGAGTAATTTGTAATGAACCCTTAATAAGTATTCTGTAAATTTTCACTACAATCAATATTGTAGGATATAGTCTTCTTGCTTTCTAGATAGAAAATAGGTAGATGATAATTTTATTTCTTTCAAAAATATCCAACTCCTATTAATGTGCAAATAATCCTTAAAAATAATTATTTCTTTTTGCACTTGAAGACTATAATGCAATCTATTCTTCTACAACTTTTAATCCAAATATGGTGCTTAATGGAATTTGATAATGAAACCTAATTTGAAGTTCAACTAATTGCACCCTAGTTGCTTACCTTTAATGGCTTATGTAGATCTTGGTGTTTTGATTCACCAAGTTGTTGCTTTGTAGTGGATGGATACACAACTTCTTTGTTGGCTATCCCGAACAACTTTCTACTTCACCAATCTGTAGCCTCAAACTTTCTATCTTGAGCCATGGATTTGGTGGTTTGATCCTTCCAGTGATATTCTGCTTTCTATTGTAGATTCAGAGAACTCCTTTATTTGAATTGTGCCTTCTTGCTGTGAGAGGTAATCTCTAAATCTCCTAGATTTGGTAGGCTTCTTCTATCTGAATCTTCCTTCAAGCTTCTTATCAAATTCTGACTTCAAATAGGATCTTCTTCTTCTCAATATTCTAATTTTCTTGAGGTCTTCACTAGATTCTTCTTCTAGGATTTGGCACTCCTTACCAAATTATTCTTCTCATATTTAGCACTCCTTACCAAATTCTTCTTCTCTTGGGCTTATTGTCGGATGGCGATAATTGTCCCAAGTCCTTCACTATCAAGAGCTTCTCCTTGGTAGTGGATTTCTCCAATGAGTTCTCCTAGGAACTCTTTTGATGATACTTCTATGAGCTTTACAACAAGGCTCTCCAAGCCTTCTTATTTTCTTCTCCTTAAGACCTCTCCAAGGTCTTCTATCTAGCAGCTTCTCTGGTCTTCCAACTGAGACCTTTTCTTCAACCTTCTACTTCTAGAAGTGTTGGTGATGAGATCTTATTTCTTAGATCTCTTGATTATACTACTTCTAAAGGAGATATTTAATCAATAAAGGAGATCACCAATCTCCTATTTCTTGGACTCTTCTCTAGAGTCTTCTTCAGGAACTCCTTTATAGAGTTTTTCTTCTGAATCAGGAACTTTTCTTTTAAATCAAGAAATTTCTTATAGAATTTTTTAGATATCTCTTCTTTAGAGTCTTCTTCTGAATCAGGAATTTATCTTCTGAATCAAGAAATTTTCTCTAAAATTTTCTTCAGAAACTCTTCTTTGGAGTTTTCTTCTGAGTTAAGAATTTATCTTATGAGTCAAGAATTCTTTTCTAAAGTTTTCTTTAGGAACTCTTCTTTGGAGTTTACTTCTAAATTAGGAATTCTTCTTTTAAATTAGGAATTCTTCTCTAAATTTTTCTTTAGAATTAAGGCTTCTATGGCCTTCTTCTTGATCAAGGCTTCTATGGTATTAATCTTGAATGGAGATCACCAATCTCCTATCTCCTCCTTGACTCAACTTTTGGAGTCTCTTCTTCCTTGAGTCTGCTATAAGGCTACTATGGCATTTTCTTTACTTCTGCACTTTACAGGATTGTAGCTCTTATAATGGGACCTTCTTTGAGGTCTTTGAAATATTTAGTCTTCTTCCTTGTTGCTGCAAGTGCTAGAATGATTCTAAGAAGATATTCTTCCTAACTCTCTTGTAGGAAGCTTCCCAAATTTTTCTTGAATCTCCTTTTCCTACAACAAGTTGTTAGAAACTGGAATTGAAGAATTTATAATTCTAGAGATAATAATATTCACTAGTTGATTTGTCAAACTAGTGGCTTGAATGTTGAGTCCTAGTCTTCATGAGTTTTTTTACAACTCTGTGGAAAGACTCTAGCCAAATATAATCTCAAGTTTTTTGCAACTGAGATTTATTTTAGTCCTCAATTTTCTAATCCTGTTGACTACTGTGGCTATTTCTATCAAATGATTCCTAATGGTAACTTTTGCATGCAATGACACTCAATGGTAGATCCAATTTTTAGAAGATGCAGGTCAACAGTAGTAATGGTGACTCTCCCTATTCCTCTTGACCTACTAGACTTCTCTTATTATGGATGTAGGTCCTCCTATCTTGATTAACCATGGCTCTAATACCACTATTAGCTTTTGAGGATATATGTAGTGGAGAGATCTAACACAAGTCCTAATGAAATATAGGAAATATGAAAGAAAGTGAAACAACAATATGACTAAAATATACTATAAATAGAAATGATCAAAAATACAATGCAATATGGAGGAAATGGTCACTCCATTAATATGAGCTAAAGAGCTACATTGTACTCCATACAGGAGTACTACTACCATGAGCTTGACATGAACTTGATATGAGCTTGATGCTTGCTTGATATGTAATCTACCACTATGAGGCCCTTTATATAGGAAGATAGATTCCTTGGCCAACACTCTACCTAGTTGTACAAGGGGACACCTTGCACATTACAACTTGCACATTGCCACTTGTGCATTTATTACATTACTTGAAGTAACTAGATAACTTCCCCCTAAAGTAATCTCCTATCCTAACTATGTACCTAAGGTGGTACATTTACATGACCCAAATGATGTAATATACTCTAACTCTAACATAGTCGATGGGGAAATTAGTGTCTATGATAACTAAATCCCACCCATATCCATTGCCTTGAAATGCTAATGTGTCTCAAGTAGTCTAAGGTAAAGTGGTAGCCCAACCTAATTATGAGCCTCGATGGTAATATTGTGGTATGAAGTAAAATATTTCCCTGGCACATTGGTCTTATAGGCAAGGGCTACAATTCCTATGGACTCAATCCCATTACTAGGAAGAATAATATCTTTGGTGAGGTGGGGAGGGAAAAATTGGTCCTACAGGCAAGGGTTACAAGCAATCATATTCCTATGGACTCAATCCCATTGCTAAGAAGAAGAATATCTTTGGTGAGGTGGGGAGGGAAAAACCCGAGCCATAATGTAGGGAGCATTTGCCTAATGATCCAACAGAGTTAGTAGATGTTGAACCTCAAGGGTAACCTTGTTCACCTGTGCTTGAATCTAAAGTAAAACATTGGAGCATATTAGAGCTTCTATATACATGCAATGGCAAAAAGGACAGTTGGAAATGTAAAGTTCCAAATGAAAAAGGCATTCTCCTATAGGAATTCCCTATAAAAGAAGACACCGAACTCCAAAACAACATCCCATAGAGTTTAAAATTTGTTATGCCAATATCTATTGGTTGCCAAGATTCTCCATTGCTCATTTAACATGGGGATCATGGGCAGATGTACTGAGATCCAATGATACCCTTTGCTCGACTTATAGTTACTGAAAGGAGTGTTGAGATACCATTTCTAGTCCTTCCACCAAGGACATAGGGTTTGAACCCCAATTTTATGAAGCATTTTAGGTATGACTATGGCTTGAATTTCTTGAAATATTTCTTTGTTGACCTTAGAGAGATAAAATTGCATTTTAACTTTTGCCCATAAAATCTAGTTTCTAGTCTACTTGGAAAAGAGGGTAAATCATCTATTGGAAAAATCAAATAGCATAGACCCTGAGTATTTTTGTCAATCGCTACTCTTGATACATGAGAATGAGATACTACCACATCGACTAATGACTAATGGAGATTCCAATACTGAAATGATTACCATTCTACAGAAACCAAGGTTAGAGAGTTTCCTAGGCCTTCCAAATACTCTTAGCAACAAAAGTTTCCTAAATTTAAATTGGTACCTTCATCACTAGAATGGATTGCAGACCAAGCCCCCTCTAGGATTTTCTCCCATGGGGACACCAGAGGCTATGTAGTGTTGAAGTAGGTGTTTCTAGGCTTCATTTTCATGCACAACATGAATGACCCATTTGGCACACAAGGTAGTGCCCTAGAAAAAAGTATCAAGGAGCCCTAACCATATTGAATCTCATGGAATATAATAATAATCCCACATAACTTTATGGAAATATTATTTTCTAGTGAATATTCCCATAGTAAATCTTGAAGAAATTTCTCCAATTTATGATAGGAAGCTTTTGAGGGCACCCAACAAGAAGAATAATAAACAAGCATTGCAGCAAGTATCTTGGAGCAAGATTGAAATTTTATTTCTAAATAAAGTGGCTTGGGAAGCCACTTTTGAAGTTTATTTTCTACCTTTTCCAGAACATACTACTAGAGTTCAATGGATGAAGCCTAAAATGAAAATGGGATGCCAATAAAGTGAAATATATCACCATGTTGGATCCACTTCCACCTATAACTATTGAGCTAGAGGGGTGTGGGTAGAAAATACTGCTTATAGCACCATGTTTATTTCCATTGAATGCTTCAATCATAGGCCAAACAAAAGATATCTAAGCAATGGAGGGTTTGTGCCACATTGTCCTCTTCCTCAAATAGAGTGAGAAAAGAGTCATTGAAAAATTTCCCATTGACCAATTATTGGGAGGTGTTAGAAAGCATGATCACTTTTACATGACATTTGTTAACAACATCAACAAGGTGATAGCCAAAGCCCTTAGCAGCTAGGACATACAAAGTTGGGTCAAAGGATAACCTTATCGAATAGATCTATATAAACCAAAAGAAGATGGTTGTTGGTTGTTGATAGTAATGTAGGCCAAAGCATCTATAAAAATCATTTCAATAGTATTTATAAATTTAGGACCAAAACCAAGGGCTTGTAGCATGGTTTATGAGTGTCGTTATTGTCATAATTTATTTTTATATTTGTCAAATTCAAGGTGGTGTCCAAGGTTGTCTACCATAGAAGACTTTGGCTAGTTACAATTCAAGCATGTATTTCAAAAGTATTTATTCGGTAAAACCAACATTTTTTGGATGGTTTTAAGGTCACACTAATCCTAATGTGCATAAATTGAAACTAAATTAAATTACAAAATTGAAAACTACTTCTAAGACATAAAATTGACAATTAACTACAATTGCAGGAAATTGAAAATGTAGAATTGAAACTTGTTGAAAATGGAATCTATATTATGCTTGCTAATTTGAAATGACTGAAATGGAAAGATGCTTTAATTGAAATCAACTAAATTTAATTCATGCCAATTTGAAACTTGCAAAAAGTTGTCAGAAAACTGCTATAGAAAGTTGTCAGGAATCTACTACAATAAACTGACAAAAAAAGTTGTTGAAATCAAAATGCAAAAAATAGGGGAAATGGAAACACATCATAGGGGTCATATGACTACAAAATTTGCACATAAATCACACTTTAAAACATTTAGAAATCATTATGCTAAAATAGGGGTTAGTTCTACTTAAACAATCTTGAGCAAGAATCTGACAAGAAAATGTTGCAGCAAGAAAATGTCAAAAAACCTACTAAATTAGCTCCTTCCTCCAGGCCTGAGAGTGGGCCCTTTCTCTCCAATCTAGAATAATGTAAACACACTCCTAATAACTAAAAAATAATCACTCACAACTCACAAAATTAACACATGAAAACTGCACTTTTATTCAGACTATCAATTCATATTACAACGGTCACAAGAGCACTTTCTAACTATTTCCTATTTGCTTTTGACTAAGTACTTACCTTATACTTGGACTAGCTCAACCAATGAGGTAGTATCCTATATATAATACTTTCTACATGAGTGTTTGCAAATACTAAATCAAACCTATGTGTTGTTTGTTCCTAATTTGCCTACTTTATTATAGGAGACCTAGTCTAAATTAAGACACAATCTGTTGTTGTATCTTATTTGCATCCTCCATTTGGTGCAAATAATTCAAGAATAGTGTAAGATAATTTGTTACACCTGTATTCACATCCATATATCTCATTCCTTGAAAATTGGGTGCAATTGTGTCTATTTCTATCAAAACAGTTTATTTCTGCACTTCATAACGTAGAACTGTAGGAGTGCACTGTTACTGCTAATTAATATTAAGTGGGAGAGCTTTAAAACATAAAATTAGTATTTTATTTTCCTTTCAAACATATTTCAACCATTCACACATGCCTCCTTTGACTTTGTATGGGACTTCCTTTACAATTGCACAAAACTTTTTTTTGTATGTTGTTTCTAGTCGTTCCTACATTTTTGGCTTTGTGTCTTGTTTCTCTCTTTTGGAACACGTGGGAATGTGTCTAAATGGATCAGGTGCATTCATTGGTCTTCATGGACATATTTCATCCACTTTTACTTGCTTTTCTTAACTGATTCCATGCTCTCCTTTAATATTCTAGCTGGCTGGAATTTGTATACTGCATAGAACTGGCAATGCCCTATTTTATAACAGAGACTATTTTAGCACCAAATCCACTTGTCAAATTGGTTTTAAGGTGGTATGAAACTTCAAATATTCTTTAGTTAGCCATAAACCATAACATATTTATTTTCTCTTATTTTTCTATGCTACTTTATTCACCAAAAACCATGAAAAAATAGTCATAAAAATGCTGAAAATAGTCAAAAATAGGGGTAAGTGTTCTACACATTAAATCATGCAAAAAAATAACAAATAATGCATTCTAATCACACATTTGGCATAAAATAATATCATATTTTGTTTTTATGGTAGTATTTTAGTGTTCAAAACATGACAAAAATGAGGTATTTTTGGGCCTCATCATCCCCCCAACTTGACCTGATGCATGCCCTCATGCATCCTAGAAAAATTTGAACCAGATGTTAAAACCTATTTTTTTTTTTTCATCATTGGATGGTGCAAGGGGTGCTATTTCTTGTGTTGTAGCAGTTTCTATAATTTTTGCAATTTTCTGTCATTTTTGTAATTTTCTACAGTTTGTTTCTTTTTTAACATAACTGTCAAAATTTTGATTTAGGTCTTCCTGAGGGGATTCACTTACTTGTATTGGTATTTCTTGTGCTTTAGGGACCTCACTCTCGGAAGTCATTTTCACTTTTTGTTATTCTAGAACTGTTTCTAGATATTTTGGAGCGGTTTTTGTATATTCCAAAGCTGCTTCAAAATGAGACTGTGTTTCTGCAGGATGTTTCAGAGTTGACCCAAAATGTTCTAGAGTTGCATCCAAAAGTGCTAAAATGGAATCCTTTACACAATTTTTTGTAGAATCTATTTTGGTCCCATATCTAGGGTATGTGAGCCTTCCATAACATCAACAATCCTCTCTCCATCCCTTTGTTCAGATGTTGTTTCTTGTTATGTATATTGTTGTGTTATTGCAACAACAATTAAAATAGAAATTTCAAGTGTCTTTTCTAGATTATCCTCCTCAGGTTTATGAGGCAGTTGTGGGGTATCAACTTGTATTTCTTCTTCTGGAACCTACCTTGCTAATTCAAGTAGAATTTCTACCACCTCCCTACCATAATCTGAAATTGTGGGTAGTGCCTCAAATGGTGCTAGTCTTCTTCTCAACTCCTCTATTTCTTGCAATAATTGATCAATGTATTCATATTTTTCTTTAATTTTTGCTTATATATTATCAAGTTTATTATTTTTATTGATATGAATGGTGAAAGAGATATTTTAATGGTTGCAGCTGTGTTCTATTAAATCCTTCTTAAACTGCTTCTTAGAGGAGTGAAGGTGGTTGTGTGTATATCTTAGACTCTATTTTATCTCCCTCAACCAACTCCTTTGCAATAGATTTAACTTTTATCCTGGTGGATCTTCTTAGATGTTGTATCCTTTTTTCTCCCTTAGCTTGTTCAGTTCTTGCAGATGTTTATTCTACATATTTTACTAAAAAGTCATAATCAAGTTCTTCTTCCTCTAATGAAACTGTTGCTTTAGCCAAGGACCTAATTATTGTAAAATTTGAGCATTATGATTATGCATATGTTTATGCCTGAGCAATAACCTCTTCACTAAAAGTGACTTTCTTGGATTTTGGCTATTTTGCAGGGTTGCCTTTAGTTTTTTTGCTTTCTTTGTGTCCTATTTTTGACAGCTGGCTAAAAACAGTGCACCAACAATTGTTGCTCTCTTGCTATCATTTTTTCAACTTTCTTATTTTTCTGGTAAGGCCACTACACTCAGGAACAAAATGTACTTCAACTATGCACCCATCGGAACTTCCTAGGATGGTCACCCTTCCTAGTTCTACTCTAGCTGGTCTTGCTATACTATTTTCAAAACTCAAACATATGGGCACAATAGAAAAACAGCAAACGCAGGGCACATGTTTTTTGTTCAAACACACTTCCCACACATTTTTAAATTTTTGTGCCCTACATATTTTTAAATTTGTGTGCATGTGATTTTTTTTATATCCCGCATGTGTGTGCCAACTGGATTTGAATTTTCATGTTGTCGCACAATTTTAAATTTTCAAACTTCGTTTTGAAGCTTTATTTCATTTTGGAGCTCTATATTATTTTCCTACATACAAACAACAGAACATTCAATTTTATTCTGGAGCTCTGTTTTATTTTGGAGCTTTGTGTTTTTTTGCATGTATATAGCCAAAAATGTATTTTCATTCTGGAGCTCTGTGTTTTTTTGCATATATACAGCCAGAACTATTTTTTATTGTTATTTTCTACTATAGGACCTAAATTTCTCATTCAACCAAGGGTAGAATATGGTGCTTCTTGACATTTTGGAGAGAATATCCATTTTTACTTTCCAGGTTTATAAATTATTTATGCCAAACATTTAATTATCATACATTACATGCTAAATGCCTACTATGACAAAATGCAAGAAACACATACCTGGTTGTCCTGAAAATTTATCATGCACTTTACAAATTGTTGCTTTTGATGATTGTTAGCTGGGTATCTGAAATAAAAAATAAAACACATGTGTAGTTGGTGAGATTTGTACAATGGTGGAACAATGGTGGATAGATAAAAAAGACAAACATGCCGAAAACTGGTTTTCATGTAAGCCTTAATTCAATAGCGCCTTCGAAAAGGTTTTCACTATTGAATTATTCTTTTTTCTTTTCATTTTTTTCATCTATTTTTTTTCTTCTTTTCATCCAACTTCTATTTTTTTTCTTTGTTTTTTTTCAGGTGCTTCAATGAGAGAGAATGTCTCTCATGAGGCTTTAATGAGAGAGAATGTCTCTCATTTTTATTTGGATAAGAACAATCCTTATTTTGCAAGAACACATCTATTTTTCTGCAAGAAAACAACAACAATGAAGCATCAACCTTTCTTTTCATATGAGCAATAAGAATCTTCTCATGTCATCATTTCCTCCTTATTGCTGAAAATGAAGTATTGACTTCATTTTTCTCCTTCTTGCTAAAATTGATGCATGTCCTCATACATCCTCATTTTGTGGGACATGCCTTATGCTACAATCTCTCTCTCTCTCTCTCTCTCTCTCTCTCTCTCTCTCTCTCTCTCTCTCTCTCTCTTTCTCTTTTCTCTTTTCTTTTTTTTCTCTTCTTTTTTTCTCTTTTTTTCATGATTCAAAGATATGATCATTTAGAATCTCTGTCAGAAGAGGAAGCCTCTTCTATCATATGCAAGTTTGACTGTGAGAAATATCGAGCAAATTCCACCTTTGTTAGTGGCTTATGATACCATCGTAAACGATGTTCATTCACCACTAATGTCCTCCTTGAATCATCAACCGAAGAAAGTTGAACAACTCCATTCTCAAACACTTTTGGTTCATCCTTGTTGCTCCTAATGTGATCATCATGCCACATTTTCCATTGTTTTTTAATGAACTCTGTTTGGTGAAGTACCTCCAACCAAAGTTCATCCAATGCATTCAACTACAAAATTCTCTTGTTTTGTACCTACAACAACTCAATGCCAACTTCTAAAGATGTATGAAGTGTTAGTAAAGCATTAGGATGTTGGATCAATGCATCAAACAATTTTACTTCCTGGTCATTAGTCAACCAACTACTGATATTCAAAGGTTGTTTTGGTTGTGTTTCAATTTATTTTGGACCAGGATGTATTGAATTGATTCTTTGAAAATTATGCATTAATGAATTAAGAGAGCAATGATGGAATATTTGTGTATCTTTATCAAAAATAATTCTTGAAGGAATTAAATTTGATAGATGGAAATGAAAATATGAAAGAAGATGATGATGCCATCCATGTGGTAAATGAAAGAAATTATCTTGTATTGGAATGGGTGACAAATGTTTAAGTTCTTGTTCTTCATTCCATAGTAATTGTTGGATAGTAATTGGTTCATATTTAAGCTCTAAATCATGCAATTTTTTGATTAGAACATTTTCATCAAACATAAACCTTTTGGATGAATCCAACTCTTCTACATTATCCTTTACAACTATGGAGGCCAAAATTGAAATGTCCTTTTCATTTTCCTTATATGTTTCAAGAAACCATGGGCTTCCTAGATAATCATACTTAGGTGGAGTAAGTTTTCCTGCAAGCAAGTCTACTAATTTTCCACCTACTTGTATGGTTTTAGGATATATTTTCTTCTTTTTTCTTGGTTTGTTAAAACACATTTCCTGAACAATCGTATTAATGATTGGTACATCTTTAATAGCTTGAAGTAAAGGGATTGTAACATTTAAATGTTTTAATTCCTTTACCAAATCTAATTTTGAAGATGTTATTTTTGATATCTCAAACTGTTCAAGATATGATACTTTCTTCATTAAATCATTTTGAGAGAGGTTTTCTTTTTCTTTTTAATGTTCTTTTTGTTGTTTCAATGTAGATGGGTTTTCATGTTTCTTTTCTTTAGGTCCCATTTCTACATTGATAAGTGGAATAGGTTCAAGAAGTGGTTTTCTTGAACACAATTGAGTGTTGTCACAATCACTAACATTTATTATGGTTGTTTTTTTTGATTCAGCCATAAAGATAGGGGTTGCCTATTTAACATTATTTGGATTGGCCACAGGTTGAACTAAAAGTGGAGGTTTTTTTGCTTGTTTTTGTTGTTCCCATTGTTGTCCCTGCATTTTTGGTTGCAACCATGGTGGATGTTGTTGATTTGATTGTTGATTCATCCATCTAGGTTGAGACCACTCTTGGGAATATGCCCATGGTGGTTGACTCCAATGTTGTTGAAGTGGACCTGAAGTAGACCATGGCATATACCAAGGATTATTTCCCCAATTTTTAGGAAATTGAGAAGAATTTTGATATGGAAATTTAAGAAAATTACCCCCTTGTATTTGTCCTATAAAATTGAATTCTTTCATAGGTTGAGATTATTTTTCAAAGACACTTTTGAGTCCTGGTAACAAATCACATTGATTTGTGGGGTGTCCTTTTTCACAAATGCTACATGTAGCAGATATAAATGTTTTATTCAAAGGATATTCATGAAGAGAGTGCTTCTTCTTACATCTTGAACAATAGATGGCTAAATATTTAGTGGATTCATTCTTTGTATTCATTTCATCTAATGTTGTGTTAAGATGGTCTAAAATATCAACTTTTAGATTAGCAAACTCTTTCATGAATTCTTTCAAAGCATTTGTGTTATTACCAGTTTTGTGTTTTCTATGCCTTGAATGGGAATAGTTTTTACAGAGTTCAATGATTTCCTAAAATTCAAGTGTATTTGCATCTCCTTTTCCCATAATATCCAATACATATCTTGATTCATCTTGTAGTCCTCTCAAGAATATGGCTTTGGTAAGTTCAGTTTCAACACTCCCACATCTCTTATGAACAAAAGAAAATCTATCTAGATAGTCTTCTAAAATTTCATCTTCCTCTTGTTTCATTCTAAGCAATTCATCATTTTGATTCTTGACTTGACAATATTCTTGGTATCTCTCCAAAAATATATTTTCCATCTCATCCCAGGTTCGAATTGAATCAGGTGCTAAGGTTATAAACCATCGTAGGGTTGATTATTTAAGAGTGGAAGGAAATAATTTGAGCTTTTGATTGTCATTAGTGTAATCATGAGCTTGACATACAATCTTAAACTCAAATAAAAATATATCAGGATCTTCAGATGTTACTCCCTTGAAAGTTGGTAACACAGAAGGTGAAATGAATTTCATGGGAGAGTTTTTATTAGGATCTAATTGAATGGGGTTTTGAAAAGTTTTGGTAGGTGTACTAGATGCACTAGGGTGGAGCACATTACTGGATCTTCCTGGATTCTCTTGTGAGCCCACCCTTATGGGTTCCCAACAACAATTATACATCCTATTAAATTGTCCTGATTGTATGGATTTGTCAAAAGAAGGTGGTGTTGAACTACTGATTTTTCCTCTTTGTAATGATTTCTCAAAGAATCCTACACTTCTTGAAGTAGATGATTGTGATTCTTTAAAAATTCCAACATTTTTGGGAATCCTAAATTCAGACAACTTTGGCATAGTTTCAACCTCTTGTCATGAAATTTTTCTTCTTGTGGTAGGCAAAGGGTTTTTAAGACATCGTCCTTTTGCATCCCTTAACCTATTCATACTTTCTATGCTTGTGTTTCTAACTTTCTGAATTGCAACTATCAGTTTCACAACTATGTTTCATGCAAGTTGCTCTATTTCAGGTTTTTACTCTAAAGTTCACAACTTAGCACAACCAACAATTGTTTGACTATTTTATCTCCTAACAACACCTATTGTAGACACTAAAATCACATCAATCTGATTAGATGACCAATACATGTTCTAATAGACACCCTATGACCCCCTTGGGCAATCCCTGAAGGTTAAATAGTGGTCCTAACCACTTTTGGGAGGTTTTACCCCACTTTTGGGAAGTTTTGGGCCATGTAAGCATGGCCATACCACCCTAGAATGGCCACAGTTCATGGCCATCCCACCTAGGGATGGCCACTAGTAGCCATCCCTAGGTGGAACAACCATGGCCTTGGACCCTCAAAAAGTCAAAGGAGGGACAAATGACACCCATAAACTATCATTTATCCCACCCATTCAAGCATGCCTATATGAGGACGCATAACTCTCATGCCAAGTTGCAAATTGGAGGCCTAAAGTAGATATTCCTCCCCCCTTCAACGCATGGCAAGATTTTGGAAAAATGGTAGCACCTGCCTCGCATGACCTCGCATGCCCATTTGACCATATGCCCTCTTGGGCTATAAAGTGGATCAATTCCATCCAATTTTAGGAGAGGAGTCTTTGTAATATTTTTCCATGAAGTGCTACCAAGATTTATCCCATCCTACTATGCATTTTTCCTTGAGATCTCCATCGAGTGAAGGAGGTTTTCAAGTGTTTCTAAAACGTGCAATCTTTTTACAAAACTGGCCCATTAAAGTTAACTAGGTCCCAAAACTTTATGACAATACCCCTAGAAGTAATTTAGACCCAATACCATAGGAACTGGTAGCAAAAACCACCAGATTTTGTGGCTATCCCACCCGAGGAAGACCCCCAAATTATGACACTATTAAATGGATCCCCTGGTATGGCCATACATTGGAGTATAATTTCTCTATTATTTTTGCATAGATAGATTCTAGATTATATTATATGCTCTCTATTAAAATTTGGTGCAATTTGGAGTTTTTTTGCTTCTGTTATCATGTTTTTTATGTTTTGCAGGCCTAAATGGCTCACCCCAGGATGGCCATAAATTTGAGCACAATTTCCTTATTATTTTAATTATATCATTTATAGAGCACATAATATGCATGAATCTAAGTTTTGGTAGCATTTGGATCAATGTTTAATAATCTATTGTGCTTTTCCTCTTTCCAAGCTCATTGATGCATGCACCTTCATCGTTTCATCTTAATCTGCACATGCTATTAATCAATTTTGGTTTCTTGTGTGTAGATTCAAGTGTCACAGCACATGAGGAAGGAGCATCAAGTTAGAATAGTTATATAACACATTATGGTAGCATCGAAAGCCCGCTCTTCAATTGTGAGTGCGAGGAAGACACTACAAGCATGTCTTGGATTTATGGAAGGATTTGATCCTTTGAGTATTGTAATGAGTGTATCAATTGAGAGTCCTCAAGGGGAAATTTTGTAACTGCATATTTTACATTTATATTAATATAAGGAGACCCACCCATTTCTTTCATATACTTGTCATTTTATTCTTGCTTAAAGTGTCACTTTCATAGTGCTTATATCAAGTAAAATAATATATGCATCTCATTTACCCTTGATAATTGCACCATTTTTATGCTCTACAGTGGTGATCACAGTGGGACCCCTGTCCCATTTGATTTGGCTAAGTTGTGACCCTATTTTTGCTTTTGAATGTTGTAGGTTTTGGTCATTCTGGCCTAAAATGGACCCTGATTTCCTAATTGGAACACCCATTAATGGCCACAACAGTAGTCCCATCTAGGGATGGCCCCCAAATTTACAGTCATCCGATCTTAGGATGGCCATAAAAAAAAGGGTCTGCTACTCAATTTTCCAGAAACAACAACATCCTAGGATTTCAAGGTAAGTACCTGGACCTTTACTTTGCATTTTTGCTATTCATAAAAGCTTAAATTTGGTTTTTATTCCTCCCTTTGTTTTCTTAAAAGGTAGATCTCACTTTTATTTAATCACAATAATAACAAAGAGAATAAAGACATAAAAAGAACTAAGTAGAATTGCATTTGGATGGTTTTCTTGCTTGTACCTAATAGTTAGGTTGTCATATAGGGCATACATTTTGTAGGTTCCATTATTCATACAATACTTCTAAAAGTGAAACATTATTTTATGCATTTAGTGAAGGTTCATTGAGTTCTCTCTTGTTTTACTTTCCTTAAGCATAAAAGGAACCACACACACCACGTTCCATTTAAACATTAGTGAGTTGGACTTCATCCCCAACCACTAATCGAGACCAATGATGGTGGGCTTCATCTCCATCCATTGGCTCACATGATTGATCGAACCTTGAAATCCTTTTAACATAAGAACATCATCCAACAACAGAAAAACACATGAGAAGAAGTCTCTTTGCAAAACAAAAAATCTAAACACACCAAACAACTTAGGGATTCACATCTAAAACTTAAAGGAGATAATCACATTGTTTGCTTGTGTGCTTCTTTGATTGTTTGAGTGTGTGTTTCTTTATTTTTTAGGTAATCAATGTAAGATCCTACCATATAGGACCAACCTAAAACAAAAATAAAATTAAAATTAAAATTAAAAAAAGTAAATTTCTACTTTTTTATTCTGCATCCAACGGATCAAAAATCATGTAAATTTGATCTATAATAAAAATTTTATGTTGGTTTTATGATTACTCTATTTTTTAGTGATTTTCAAGCCAAAAATAGGGAAAATTTGCACTCAAACAGTCATAAAAAGGCCCTAGACAACCCCAAAAATTGCCAAAATTGTTTTTTTTTGTCTTAGTTAACCCCTTGTGCACCTCTCACAAAAATTTTGAGTCCTAATTCTTTATTTCTCAAAATTTCTTAAAAAATCCTAAAATTGGGCATTTTTCCACGAGCCCAGGTTGGCCAAATATTCCAAAAATACAATTTTTGACTACGAAGTCTTTTTTTGGAGCCCTAGACCATTGTGATCAGCTCGTCGTGCTAATATTTCTGGTATATAACACCCATAACCTTTTTTGGAATTCAAAATTTTCTTTAGTGTGGGTTTCCTTCAGGGTCTACCTGGTCAACACATCATGACAACTATGCATAGTCAAGCTCAATCATGAGACAATGATGTGGAGAACTTAAGGAGAGGCCATGTGCATCGTCTTTGTAGGTATTTGGATATCCTCATTCCTACATGATGCCCTAAAAGTAATCGTGAGTTCAAAACCTCACTTAGAGAACCCAAGCACCAAGGTACTTCTACCAGGAGAACACCAATGGGTTATCCACATGATCAAGTAGATTATTCGGTTAGCCAACACCGATTCTAGGCTCAAACTAGACATAATTATCCTACCAATGGGCCTAGTAGGGAGGTCTACACTCCCTCTACATTGTGGTCTTCACCACCTAGAACTCTCATCCAACAAGTGTTAGCAATCTAGAGTAGGTATGTGTGAAGTTCACATGCACCATTAGCCAATATGACCATGAGCAAGTTTCTACAACAGTCCTCCAAACATCAAGAAAATTTCATGAGGATCTTGGATTCCATCGAGGTACAACCTCATGACTCTGATTCTTTCACCAACATTGTGGGATACATATAAATGCACAAGAATCCTATTATATCCTTTCAAAATCACAAGATCAAACACGTACCTCCCAATTCACCAAATCTTGCTTTGCACATCATCACAAGTATCAATAGTCTCCCTTATAAGCTAGTATTGTTGTACATAGGTTCCTAAATAAACATTACTACCATGATTGCACTAAAACATCTCAACCTTCCATCTTCGCACATTACAGCATCCATGTTCACCTTGTAAGCATTTAACGATGTTTTATCTCCTACAATTGGCACAATAGTCCTCCCCATATAATTGGGACAAAATATCGTATCTATATTATGCTACATTTTAGAGGTTTCATCCATAGGATCCTACTGTATTTCCCATGCACTTAAAAACTAAACCTAATGACCTTATCCAAAGTCAAAATTCAACCCTATGATTAGTCATGAAGCTACCTTCACCATCGCTAGTATCGTCCTCTATTTCTTCAAGTGATGAAGAGTCAAAAGAGCCAGATATAGAGGATCCCATAGCTATCATCAATACATCTGCAAAAAACCTTCCCACTCCTATTAACAAGGAGGAACCCACGGTTGATAGGGATGAATCAAATCATATCATGCTTGAGGACACAATCCAATTGACCCACCCAAAACTCGATGAGTGCATAGTTTCCAACGTTACATTCATGCCTATAATTGAGTTGATCAAGGATCTAAGTCATTCTCATGTCAAACCACTACCCATTGATAGCATTTTTATGCACCCCCTAAACATGGGAGTCAAGCAGATCACCTTGGAATGATAGAGAACTAAATTCCTTTGAATGATAGAGAACCAAATTCCTTTGAATCTATTTATGCCACTTGAAACTTCATACAACATTCCATTCATACCATAAGATATACCATCAATGGATTCAGTCACACCTACTCCATCTCACTCAAAACCTCAACCCCCTAATTTTCAAGACCAACCCAGTCATGTGAAATCTAATATTAAGTCAAACAAATCAAGGGCAAAATTAGCAACGTCACCCTAAGCGACAATATACGCCCATTGCTGAGTCCATGAATTCTCTATTTGAGCATATTTGTGTAGCAAAAGCAATTAATCTACCTAAAAGTCAACATGTCGATCCAAATGCACCAAATCCCAAAGGATATCATGAAGACCTATACTATAAGTACCATAGGCAAAATGGGCATGACGTGCAAATGTGCCATAGGCTCAAACACCTAGTACATATATGATCGATAGGAATTATCTTTAGGTCAATAATCCTATTGCAATAAATAATCAATAAATTGGCATATTTTAGGATTCGTTACCTATGGATGGGAGTCAATAAGAGAAACCTAAATAGGTTACTAAGATACACACAGCCTTGCAGGCTCAAAAAATGAGTCAACCACATTCACCTCATTTAAACAGTCAATGTTGTACCTAAACTCCATTATCCGAGCCCATGTCAACCATATTTCACAACCTGCAAGAAACAAAGACAATTGTCTTGTCAAACATACCCATGTTCAACTCGAATAGGCCCATATCTAAACGATATAGGGAAGATCATTCTTACCTCTATCACTAAATGAGAGGGCATGAAATTAGCGATTATCATATTTTTAGACACGTGGTCCAAGATCTTATTGATAAGAAATATTTATCCATGATTGGGGCACTCATTCTACCCTCTCAAGACATTGATATTACCCAAAATTCCTTGCCACAATAAGGGGGTCAATTTCTATCGCTCCTCCTAGCCAAGCCAATAACATTTCATCAATCATAGTATATGTTAGGGGTATCCATGGTGTCACACCTTCACCACTATTTACATCACAAGAAATGAAGAAAATTGGGGATTCTAAAGGTATCGCACCTTCCTCACTTTCTTTGATCACCATAAATGTTGGGGGTACATAAGGTATTGCACCTTCCTCCTAAAATCACAAAGTAATCAAAGTTATAAAAATCCCCAAAGGTATCCATAGACCCTTTGGTCATCCAAAAGCCCCAAAGGTATCCATAAACCCTTTGGTCATCCAAAAATCCCCAAACATACCCAAAACCCTTTGGTCACCCAAAAAACCCCAAATGTATCCATAAACCCTTTGGTCACCCAAAAAGCCCCAAAAATATCCATAAACCCTTTGGTCACCTAAAAGCCCCAAAGGTACCCATAAACCCTTTGGTCACCAAAAAAGCCCCAAAGGTATCCATAAACCCTTTGGTCACCCCAAAATCCCCAAAGGTATCCATAAATCCTTTGGTCACCTCAAAAAGCCCCAAAGGTATCCATAAACTCTTTGGTCACCCAAAAAGCCCCAAAGGTAACCATAAACCCTTTGGTCACCCAAAATCCCCAAAGGTATCCATAAACCCTTTGGTCACCCAAAGGCCCCAAAGGTATCCATAAACCCTTTGGTCACCCAAAAAGCCCCAAAGATATCCATAAACCCTTTGGTCACCCAAAAGCCCCAAAGGTATCCATAAACCCTTTGGTCACCCAAAAATCCCCAAAGGTATCCATAAACCCTTTGGTCACCCAAAAATCCCCAAAGGTATCCATAAACCCTTTGGTCATCCAAAAATCCCCAAAGGTGTCCATAAACCCTTTGGTCATCCAAAAAGCCCTAAATGTATCCATAAACCCTTTGGTCACCCAAAATCCCCAAAGGTATCCATAAACCCTTTGGTCACCCAAAAAGCCCCAAAGGTATCCATTAACCCTTTGGTCACCCCAAAAAACCCTAAAGGTATCCATAAACCCTTTGGTCATGCAAAATCCTCAAAGGTATCCACAAACCCTTTGGTCACCCAAAATCCCCAAAGGTATCCATAAACTCTTTGGTCACCCAAAAAGCCCCAAAGGTAACCATAAACCCTTTGATCACCCACAAATCCCCAAAGGTACCCATAAACCCTTTGGTCACCCAAAAAACCCCAAAGGTTCCCATCAACCCTTTGGTCACCCAAGAAGCCCAAAAGGTTCCCATAAACCCTTTGGTCACCCAAAAGGCCCCAAAGGTTTTGATTTTTGCATAAGGAAATATGAAACCTACAAAGTGGTCTAGGTTACCCTAAGTGAAAAGTTTACCTTGCTCATCCCCCTATGCGCATGGTTCAAATATGCTAAGAATTGACAAAAGGACAAGCTCCTACCTACCCAAATCCCTAAAATAAATAGTGGTTTTCACCACTCTCAAAAGTAAAAGAAAAAATAAAAATAACTAGTGGTTATCACCACTCCCAAAATCCCTTGCTCACCAAAATAAAAGTGAGCAACTCCCTTGAGCAATTCAAAAATAAAAGAAAAGAAGGGAGTACTGAACTTGAATCCCTAGAATTCTCAGCATTTGACAAACCATGAGGTGATCCTCATTACAAGTTAGGTAGCATCAATCCTACCTAGCAATGACAGTATCCTTATGCATGACGATATGTGTATCACATTAGCATTCTGCTTTTATACAGACCAATGTTTGCATGCAGATGAGCTAGATTTTGGTAGCCTGTACTACATAGTGGTCTAATATAACTATGTACAAAGCCCAGGATCATGATATTCATAGGGTGATATTCAATACAGATGGGTTGCATCAATCCTATTTGGAATTGGGGTAACTTTATGTGTTATCATAATAATGAACTCACCTACACACACAGGGATATTGAGTATCTTGGTCATCCTAGCAGATTCATAACTTGTCAAAAAGTATTGCATGGTTATTATATAATTTTTGTCTAGTTCACTAGAGTGTTGGAGTCTCATGAAAACATCAAGGACATTATATAACATCCTACCATTCATTTCATTACATACCATTTCATCATATGTTTGTCAGTTCCCATTTTCACAATCCATTACATAGTCTCAGGACAACATTCCAAACGAATCAATGAATTTTATACAGTCTATGGTGATAACATAATGTGTCAACTAGTATCCACATTTCATCATATAGAGCAACAAATCATCCATTTCATTAGGCATACACAAATATCCATATCATCAAAAACATCATATTACAATACATGCATCCATCAAAGCATCAGTAAAGCAAACATAAGCATTGCATACGTCCAATAAAGCAATCAAGAAACACATGATGACAATAAATATATATATATATATATATATATATATATATATATATATATATATATATATATATATATATATATATATATATATATATATGTATGTATGTATGTATGTATGTATGTATGTATGTATGTATGTATGTATGTATGTATGTATGTATGTGTGTGTGTATACACATACATATACATATATATATACATACATATATACATACATATATATATACATGTGTGTGTATGTATATATATATACACACATATATATACTTATATATACATATGTATATACATATGTATATATATATATCTATATATGTGTGTATATATATATATATATATATATATATATGTATATATATGTATATATGTATATGTATATATGTATATATATGTGTATATGTATGTATATATGTATATATATATGTATATGTATGGGGTAAAAAGATACATCATCATCCAAAACTACCCGTAGGCTACAATCAAGTGGGTCCTCAAACCTCACGCTCCCAAAATCAACAAAAAAATTAAACAAAAAAAAATCTCAAGTGTGCCTCATACCCAGTTATTTACCCTAAACACTTGGCGGTTGTAGCGACTTGTGCTCCATGCAATACGACAAGATGAGTACATTGCCCTAAGTCTACTTGAACCAAATTATTCATAGTCAAACTGAAATGTCTTCATTTTAATACACAAGAAGGCCATTGCAGTCAAACTGCTCCATGGGAATGAGGTATTCATTTCCCTTTTCTATGAAATCTCATCAAAAATAAAGAATTCAAAAACAATTGAAACACAAAAAAACCACCTCAAAAGCAGCAAAAAAAACCAAAAATGGCTTAAAAACCACCAAAAACAAGTCAAATCTGATAAAAATTCACTATGGATCAATATTGAACCAAATTTTTCATGGATGAATTGAAAATTCTCTACTTTTATCCCTAAGAATACCATTGTGGTCAGACTGCCCCACGAGAACAAGGTATCCAATTCCTTTCCTCCATGAAATATCAACAAAATCATCAAACTCCTCACAAAACAGATAAGTTTTACAATGGGTAAATCTGAAGGAAACCCAACCAAGTCATATGGGTCAAGTGACTCGTCGCTTTTATCACTAGTAATTCCCTCATCGACTCATCGCTTGAGGGGGTAATCATAATTAACACATTCATAATCAGTGTGGCGGTTAGTTAGTCATAAATAGGGTATTGTTTAACACCTCAAGATACTGTAGGCTTTTCGTTAGCCACACTGAAGCTTTCGCCAAGAAGAGTAGCAAGAAGGCAAAAGTGTCACGATATCGCGACATGGTGTGTTTTTGTGTGTGAAAGCCGAGAAGAGAACAAAGAGGCAGTAGTTTCACAATTTCATGATAGGTCGCTTTGGCACGAGCGGAGAAAGAACCCAGCCAAAATAAGATATGTGACAGTTAACTAAAGTTATACGATAGTTACAGGTGCAGTTGCAGAATAAAATCATGCAGCTAAAATAAGAAGAGTTAACCGAAGTCGATACGTCAATTACGAGTGCGATTACGAGATAAAATCATGCAACTAAAATAAGAAGAGTTAACTGAAGTCAGTATGTCAGTTACATGTGCAGTTACAGAGAAAAATCATGCAGCTAATAAAAGAACAGTCGAAGAAGGAGAAATCGAACAATCATAAAAATAGAATCGAAAATGCATGCATGCATAGAAAAGAATACGAACAGTCATGACTTAGAATACGAAAAGTCATGGTAGGGGTATATGTCTCAATTCATAACATGTAACGTGTTTGATGAAAAGCCTACCCTATATATTTACAAAAGGAGTTAGTCTTGATTAACACAAACTAACACTTCATAATCAATGTGGCAGTCAGTTAGTCATAATCATAATTAACTTGAATCCTTATGCATGAAGAAATTCCACACTTGATAATTAACACTTCCTCCTTGTTATTTAGTCTCACAATGACACTGAGAGGGGGGGTGAATCAGTGTGGCTCTTTAAAACTTAAAACTTCAACTCTTAAAGCCAAAACAATGAAAAATTAAAACCACATAAAGCAAATATAACAAGAGAGCATCACACAACACAAGATGTACCGAGGTTCACCAGTTTTGGCTACTCCTCAAAAATTGACTTTTTGGACTCCCATCCAAATCCAGCCTTTGCAAAATATCAATTTTACAATCAATTTACCAACACCCACTGGAAGGAGCACCAACCCCTGATTTATCTGCACCAACAGAAAGGAGCACCAACCCCTAATTTATCTGCACCAACAGAAAGGAGCACCAACCCCTAATTTATCTTCATCAATAGAAAGGAGCACCAACCCCTAATTTATCTGCACCAACAAAAAGGAGCACCAACCCCTGATTTATCTGCACCAACAGAAAGAAGCACCAACCCCTAATTTATCTGCACCAACATAAAGGAGCACCAACACCTAATTTATCTACACCAACAAAAAGGAGCACCAACCCCTAATTTATCTACACCAAAAGAAAGGAGCACCAACCCCCAATTTATCTGCACTAACAAAAAGGAGCACCAACCCCTGATTTACCAGCACCAACTGGAAGGAGCACCAACCCCTGATGCCAAGCACCAACTTGGACTTCTATTCTGAAACTAGATGATTGACATAAAAATGTCTCTGCTTATACAAGACCCTGACTGGTCTATTGCTAACCCAACCTCTCTCACTATTCACCAAAACATCACACACACTTAAGGCTCTACTTACTGCACTTTTATAGCCTTCTTATAGCCCTCTTGTTGTGCTTCTTACTGCATTCTTATGGCTCTCACGGATCTGCCTAACGCTCTCTTACGGCACTCTTCCAACCACCTTCTTGCAGCACTTTCTCTCTCTTTCAACAGCACTCTAATTCTCCATGCAGACCTCTTTTTATAACCATATTGTATCTTTGTAACTCCAGTTGTAACTCCTTTCATTTCTCATGCGCCACTTGTCAGTTGTAATGCCTTCTAACTATAACTCCTTTTGTATATATATAGGGTAGGCTTTTCATCAAACACGTTACATGTTACGAATTGACACATATACCCCTACCATGACTGTTCGTCTTCTCGGTCATGACTGTTCATATTCTTTTCTGTGCATGCATGCATTTTTTATTCTATTTTTATGACTGTTCGATTTCTCCTTCTTCGACTGTTCTTTTATTAGCTACATGATTTTTCTCTCCTGTAACTCATTCCGACTTTAGTTAACTCTTCTTATTTTAGCTGCATGATTTTCTTTGTAACTGCACCTGTAACTGACGTACTGACTTCAGTTAACTCTTCTTATTTTAGTTGCATGATTTTCTTCAGCAACTGCACCTGTAACTACCGTATAACTTCAGTTAACTGTCACATATCTTATTTCGGCTGGGTTCTCTTCTCCGCTCATGCCAAAGCGACCTGTCGTGAAATCGTGACACTTCTGCCTCTTTGTCCTCTTCTCGGCTTTCACCCACGAAAACACAACATGTCGTGATATCGTGACACTTTCGCCTCCTTGCTACTCTTCTTGGCTTCAACCCGTGAAAACACAACATGTCACGATATCGTGACACTTTCGCCTCCTTGCTACTCTTCTTGGCTTCAACCCATGAAAACACAACATGTCACGATATCGCGACACTTTCGCCTCCTTGCTACTCTTCTTGGCTTCAACCCGCGAAAACTCAACATGTCGTGATATCATGACACTTTCGCCTCCGTACTCTTCTTCTTTACTTTTGTCGCGATATCGCGACACTTCTGCCTTCTTACTTTCTCTCTCCTCCTTAAGTCACGAAAATGCGACATGTCGCGAAATCATGACACTTTCTCTCCTTTGCTCTTTCTCTTGCCTTCGGGTCGTGAAAACCCGACATGTCGCGATATCGCGACACTTTTTCTCCTTAACTCTTTCTCTTGCCTTCGGGTCACGAAAACCCGACATGTCGCGATATCATGACACTTTTTCTCCTAGACTCTCTCTCTTGCCTTTGGGTCATGAAAACCCGACATGTCGCGATATCGTGACACTTTTTCTCCTGGACTCTCTCTCTTGCCTTCGGGTCATGAAAACTCGACATGTCACGATATCGTGACACTTTTTCTTTCGGACTCTCTCTCCTGCAATATGTCGTGAAATCATGACACTTTTTCTTTTGGACTCTCTCTCCTGCAACATGTCATGAAATCGTGACACTTTTTCATCCGTACAACCTCTCTTGCAATATGTCGTAAAATCGTGACACTTTTTCGTCCGTACAATCTCTCTTGCAATATGTCATGAAATCGTGACACTTTTTCATCCGTACAACCTTCCTTGCAATATGTCACGAAATCGTGACACTTTTTCTACTTGCCTTTCTCTCTTCCAACATGTCGCGAAATCGTGACAGTTTTGCTTGCTTGCGCTTTCTCTCCGAACATGTCACGAAATCGTGACAGTTTTGCTTGCTTGCACTTTCTCTCCGAACATGTCATGAAATCATGACAGTTTTGCTTGCTTGTGCTTTCTCTCCGAACATGTCACGAAATCATGATAGTTTTGCTTGCTTGCGCTTTCTCTCCGAACATGTCACGAAATCGTGATAGTTTTGCTTGCTTGCGCTTTCTCTCCGAACATGTCGTGAAATCGTGATAGTTTTTCTTTCTTCTCAACATGTCGTGATATCGCGACAGTTTTTCTTTCTTGCCAACATGTCGCGATATCATGACAGTTTTTCTTTCTTGCTCAACATGTCGTGATATCGCGATAGTTTTTCTTTCTTGCTCAACATGTCGCGATATCATGACAGTTTTCTTCCTTGTGATTTTCTTTTGATTTTTAGTATATGGGCCACTTCTATCTTTTGGAAAACCATTGTACATACTCTGAGTAACCTCTTAACTCCTGATCCACTCTGCATCAATCGATCTGTCTGATTGTGTTGACAACAATGACAATATTGTTCCTGCACCTTGCTCAACAATCTCCCCCTTTGGAATTGTTGGCAACACACATGCAATTTCCTGTAATTCTTCTCCCCTTTGACAATAATACCAAAGGGCTGCTGCAGACTCCCCCTAAGTCCATGCACAACATTCTCAGGCACAAATTATGACAGTTAGCAAAAATTACAAATATGAGCAAAAAGATAATCAAATATATAAATGCTCCCCCCGAGAATGTGGTCCCGATAGCTATCGTCTTGGGAGCCCCCCCTATTTTTTCGGGGGGCCCCCCCCCCGGGGGGCCCCCCCCCCATTTTTTTTTTATAGAAACCCCCCCCCCCCCCCCCCCCCGGGGGGCCCCCCCCCCCCCCGACCTCACTCAGATCTATCTTCAACTATGTTGGCTATTGGATCTCTATCCATTGAGACTCTGTCCTCTGTACTCTATCAATAGGCTCACACAGAACCTGCTTAACAAGCTCACATAGAACTTGTCCAATGCTGAATAACAAGCTCACACAAAACTTGTCCGAATCTACTCTAATAAGCTCACCAAGAACTTGCCCAAATCTGCTCTAGAAATCTGTCCCAATACTATCCTCAAATATTTCCCAAAGGCCTTCTCAAAGGCTCAATCAATCATGCTCAAGTAGTACTCAAAATGAACTCAACAATGAATGGCAATCTCAAATCAAATCAACTCAACCAATCATCACAAGGGACAACTCTCTCTCACACAACCCTAGTCCAAGTATGTATCAACCAACTCAAACATTTCCAACAATGCTCAACCACAAATATCACATAACAATGATACTCATGTTCTTTTCTAACTCAAGTTCTTTCACAACCAATGGGCTTCAACCACTATGCTTATAACTCATTCCCTACCTTCATCAACTATTAACATCGGCAATCTCCACAATTTTCTTTAGCCTCTTGACTGCCACCTCCTCCATGACTAACGACTTTGCCTCGCATCCATTGTGCAGCTCAATGTCTCTGGTTTCTAATGGTTGCCATGAATGTTTTCATCGTCTGCATAGGTATTGATAGTGGACCGTTACATCTTAGCGTTGGAACCTCAATCTGCACGTAGTCATCAACACTCGGTATTCTGCTTCTTGCTAGGGCATATGTCAGGGCTACTCAATGTCTTAGGCGAACATTCTTCACGTGATTCCAAGAAGCATTTCTCCTCGCTGTGATCAAGGGATTCCTTGGGCAATATCTCGCATTTCTCAAATAGTGCAAGACTTTCTTAGGTGCATAGGCACCTTGTCCTCCTTGGCGCTTCACCACCTGGGCGCTATTCTCTCAATTTAATCACCACCCTTCATGGTACCGCCACAAACAACGACATGAACTGAACCACATTTTGGCAACTATACGACAACTCCCCGACTACTTTCCTTTCATCCTCAAATAACCACACAAATACATAGGAGCATTAAAATAAAACTTTAACATTGCTCCCCCTGAGGATGTGCTACCTGGAGCTGCTTAGTGCAATAGAGGAGTAATCTCCTTCAGTCCAAGGAGACACGATTTCCTCTCTTCTTTCTTTCTCCAATATTTCTTGAACTTAGGCTAAAGGTTTTCAACTGCATCCCTATTTTGAACCTTTTCGTGAACTTGAACATTTCTCTTGGGTGGTTGTCTCTTGTACATCCTTGATGGATGATTATTTTCCTTTCTTTGATGCACATGATTTCTTCCCTGTCTGTGTTGCATTCTTTGCGTCTGATGAAATCTACTGTCTTGCCTTAGATTAGATACAAAAGTTCTTGGACAAGACCTTGCTATGTGCCCATGACCATTACATTTAAAACATTGCACATGGTGTTCAACCGGAATAACGGATGTATTTCTACCAACATAACTCTTTGATCTATTATTCAATCCACAATAAATTGCCTTGTGACCATAATGGTTGCATCTAAAACAATAGCCATTAAAAGCATTATTATGAATAGAGTGAGAGTGATAGAACCTCTTTTGTTGTGGTTGCTTTGCTGTAGATCTCCTTTGAGATTTTCTTCCTTTTGAGGATTCAACTTCAAGCTTTTCTTGCTTTGATCCTTCAGTAGTGGACTTCTTCTTCTCTGCAGATTTAGAAGATGAAGGTTGTTCAACTTCATATCCAAGACCAAGCTTACACATGGGGCTTCTTTGTTGCCTTATCATTTTATCTAGCAACTCTGTGCTCTTCTCAAATTTGAGATTTGTATTGGCCTCTTCTAGTTGTTTCCTCAATAAAACAATCTCCTCTTCTTGTTTGCAACAAACAATCTCTTTCTCATTGATCTGTGACTTCAAGGCTTCTTCTATTTTCTTGGCTTTGTGAATTTGTAAGAAGAGATCTTCAATATTATCCTCATATTCTTCCAACTTCTTGGACAGTCTTTTGTTCTTTTTCCTTTCTATACCCAATTCTTCAAGTGCAGAGATCAACTCACCTTCTAGATCTACTTCAGCCTCAAGGTTTTCACCACATACTTCAGAGTTCACTTCTTCTTCCTTTTCTAGTTTTACTTCTTCAAATGCCATGAAAAGAGCTTCACCTGTTTCCTCTTCAGAATCCTCACTGCAGCTGTCTTCTGTTGAGTTGGCATTCCTGGAGATGAAACTTTTCTTCTTGAAGTTACCTTTTCTGAAATTCGTTTTCTTCTTCCAGTCACTTCTTTCTTGGTGCGATCCTTCATCATTTTTGTTCTTCTCATCAAGTGGACAATTAGTCGCAAAATGCCCAACGCCTCCACAGCTGAAACATTTAAATGGTAGCTTTCCTCTGTATTTTCCTTTTCCCAATTTTAGTTTTCGAACAAAGTTTGCTTCCATTTCATCTGATGTCTCTTCTTCCTCGGATTCTTGTTTTGCTTTTATATTTTTATGTGCTTTAAAAGCAGCTTCTCTGTCTGTGGGTTTAGTTTTTCCTATTCTCATCTCATATGCAGTCAAAGAACCATGCATCTCATCCATACTAAAAGTATTTAGATCTTTAGCTTCTTCTATTGCTGAAACTTTAGAATCAAATCTTTGGGGAAGAGATCTTAGTACCTTTTTCACGATGACAAGCATCTTCCATTTCCTCGTCGAGTCCTCTAATCGCATTAATGATTCCATTAACTCTCAGCATGTATGCCTCTATGTTCTCATCGTCATTCATCTTTAATGCTTCGAACTGAGCTCGATGTGTTTGTAACTTGGCCTCCTTGATCTTGTCGTCTCCTTCATGAATGCTCCTTAGTTTGTCCCATATGTCTTTTGCCATTTTACAACTCATAATCTTTATCAGTTCGTTGTCCACTAAACCGCACATGATAGCATTCTTTGCTTTAGAGTTATTCTCAAACAGTTTCTTACCGGCAGCATCGGTTGGAGGAGTGGTGGGTATTGTGTATCCACTATCTATTGAATCCCAAATGTCGTATCCCAAAGCACAAAGATATGTCTGCATCCTGAGTCTCCAAAATGTGTAATTAGTTTCGTCCAACAATGGTGCTTTGTTTGATGAGAATCCTTCACCACCTGCCATTGCGTACTAATCCAAGATCACCCTAGCTGGTTAAGCTTTGTTCAAGAACTTGGCTCTGATACCAATTGTTAGTCTCACAATGACACTGAGAGGGGGGGTGAATCAGTGTGGCTCTTTAAAACTTAAAACTTCAACTCTTAAAGCCAAAACAATGAAAACTTAAAACCACATAAAGCAAATATAACAAGAGAGCATCACACAACACAAGATGTACCGAGGTTCACCAATTTTGGCTACTCCTCAAAAATTGACTGTTTGGACTCCCATCCAAATCTAGCCTTTGCAAAATATCAATTTTACAATCAATTTACCAGCACCCACTAGAAGGAGCACCAACCCCTGATTTATCTGCACCAATAGAAAGGAGCACCAACCCCTAATTTATCTGCACCAACAGGAAAGGAGCACCAACCCCTAATTTATCTACACCAACAAAGAGGGCACCAACCCCTAATTTATCACACCAACAAAAGGAGCACCAACCCCATTTATCCGCACCAACAAAGAGGCACCAAAAAGGAGCAAACGATTAAACACCAACTGGAAGGAGCACCAACCCCTGATGCCAAGCACCAACTTGGACTTCGATTTTGAAACTAGATGATTGACATAAAAATGCCTTCGCTTATACAAGACCCTAACTGGTCTATTGCTAACCCAACCTCTCTCACTATTCACCAAAACATCACACACACTTAAGGCTCTGCTTACTGCACTTTTATAGCCTTCTTACAGCCCTCTTGCTATGCTTCTTACTGCATTCTTACGACTCTCACGGCTCTGCCTAATGCTCTCTTACGACACTCTTCCAACCACCTTCTTGCAACACTTTCTCTCTCTTTCAGCAGCACTCTAATTCTCCACGTAGACCTCCTTTTATAACCATATTGTATCTTTGTAACTCTAGTTGTAACTCCTTTCATTTCTCATGCGCCACTTGTCAGTTGTAACGCCTTCTAACTGTAACTCCTTTTGTATATATATAGGGTAGGCTTTTCGTCAAACACGTTACATGTTACGAATTGACACATATACCCCTACCATGACTATTCGTCTTCTCGATCATGACTGTTCGTATTATTTTCTGTGCATGCATGCATTTTCGATTCTATTTTTATGACTGTTTGATTTCTCCTTCTTCGACTGTTCTTTTATTAGCTGCATGATTTTTCTCTATAACACCAGTAACTGACGTACTGACTTCAGTTAACTCTTCTTATTTTAGCTGCATGATTTTCTCCCCACCATCGCGTCGACTTTAGTTAACTCTTCTTATTTTAGCTGCATGATTTTCTTCTACAACTGCACTTGTAACTGTCGTATAACTTCAGTTAACTGTCACATATCTTATTTTGGCTGGGTTCTCTTCTTCACTCGCGCCAAAGCGACCTATCGTGAAATCGTGACACTTCTGCCTCTTTGTCCTCTTCTCGGATTTTGCCCATGAAAACACACCATGTCACGATATCGAGACACTTTCGCCTCCTTGCTACTCTTCTTGGCTTCAACCCACGAAAACACAACATGTCGCGATATCGCGACACTTTCGCCTCCTTGCTACTCTTCTTGGCTTCAACCCGCAAAAACACCATGTCACGATATCGTGACACTTTCGCCTCCTTGCTACTCTTCTTGGCTTCAACCCATGAAAACTCAACATGTCACGATATCGCGACACTTTCACCTCCGTACTCTTCTTCTTTACTTTTGTCGCGATATCGTGACACTTTCGCCTTCTTACTTTCTCTCTCCTCCTTAAGTCGCGAAAATGCGACATGTCACGAAATCGTGACACTTTCTCTCCTTTGCTCTTCCTCTTGCCTTCGGGTCGTGAAAACCCGACATGTCGCGATATCGTGACACTTTTTCTCCTTGGCTCTCTCTCTTGCCTTCGGGTCGTGAAAACCCGACATGTCGCGATATCGCGACACTTTTTCTCCTTGGCTCTTTCTCTTGCCTTCGGGTCGTGAAAACCCGACATGTCGTGATATCGCGACACTTTTTCTCCTGGACTCTCTCTCTTGCCTTGGTCGTGAAAACCCGACATGTCGTGATATCGTGACACTTTTTCTCCTTTGTACTTTCTCTTGTCATATGTCACGAAATCGTGACACTTTTTCTTTTGGACTCTCTCTCCTTGCAATATGTCGTGAAATCGTGACACTTTTTCTTTCGGACTCTCTCTCCTGCAATATGTCACGAAATCGCGACACTTTTTCGTCCGTACAACCTTCCTTGCAATATGTCGCGAAATCGTGACACTTTTTCGTCCGTACAACCTTCCTTGCAATATGTCACGAAATCGTGACACTTTTTCTACTTGCCTTTCTCTCTTCCAACATGTCACGAAATCGTGACAGTTTTGCTTGCTTGCGCTTTCTCTCCAAACATGTCACGAAATCGTGACAGTTTTGCTTGCTTGCACTTTCTCTCCGAACATGTCATGAAATCGTGACAGTTTTGCTTGCTTGCGCTTTCTCTTCGAACATGTCGTGAAATCATGATAGTTTTGCTTGCTTGCGCTTTCTCTCCGAACATGTCGCGAAATCGTGACAGTTTTGCTTTCTTGCGCTTTCTCTCCGAACATGTCACGAAATCGCGACAATTTTTCTTTCTTCTCAACATGTCGCGATATCGCGACAGTTTTTCTTTCTTTCCAACATGTCGCGATATCGCGACAGTTTTTCTTTCTTTCTCAACATGTCGCGATATCGCGACAGTTTTTCTTTCTTGCTCAACATGTCGCGATATCGCGACAGTTTTCTTCCTTGTGATTTTCTTTTGATTTTTAGTATATGGGCCACTTCTATCTTTTGGAAAACCACTGTACATACTCTGAGGAACCTCTTAACTCCTGTCCACTACATCACTGAACTCCTGTCCACTGCATCAACCGATCTGTCTGACTGTGTTGACAACAATGACAATATTGTTCTTGCACCTTGCTCAACAAAAATCATCAAACTCCTCACAAAACAGATAAGTTTTACAATGGGTAAAGCTGAAGGAAACCCAACCAAGTCATATGGGTCAAGTGACTCGTCGCTTTTATCACTAGTAATTCCCTCATCGACTCATCGCTTGAGGGGGTAGTCATAATTAACAAATTCATAATCAAAATCAACAATCAAACACTCAATCATGCAAATTGTGTTCGTCCAACAAATCATTGACAAAGACAATCACACCCTTGCTTGGGGTAGAAAACAAGCAAAACTTTCAATCAAACAAATGCTTGGCATTATAGAATAATGAAGGAACACAAGCTTCACCGCTTCATGACTAAAAAATATCCAAGATCAAGTAAACCGAACAGGAAAGGTTATACTTGAATAAAGTTCCTTAGCTCGTAAGAATCAAGGATTCAAGAACACATTCTCTTTCCATGATTGGGGTATCCAAAGTTGGTTAGATTATTGAATAACCTTAATAATTTGATATTTTAGTCATATATTTTTACTCAGCATTGTGTTGCACATAATGCATCCCAAAAATAGATATCTATAGACACTAAAATCATGTCAATCCGATTAGATGACCAATACATGTTCTAATTGACACCCTATGACCCCCTTGGGTAACCCTCAAAGGTTAAATAGTGGTCCTAACCACTTTTGTGAGGTTCTACCCCACTTTTGGGAAGTTTTGGGCCATGTAGGCATGGTTGTCCCACCCTGGGACGGCCATAGTTCATGGTCGTTCCACCCAGGGACAACCACCAGTAGTCATCCTTGGGTGGTACGACCATGGCCTTGGACCCTAAAAAATTCAAAGGAGGGACAAATGACACCTAGAAACTGCCATTTATCCCACCCATTCAAGTATGCTAGTATGAGGGCGCATAAATCTCATGCCAAGTTGCAAATTAGAGGCCTAAAATGGATATTCCTTCCCCTCTAATGCATGGCAAGATTTTGGAAAAATGGCGGCACCTGCCTCGCATGGCCTCGCATGTCCATTTGACCATATGCCCTATTAGGCTGTAATGTGGATCAATCCCACCCAATTTCAGGAGAGAAATCTTTGCAATATTTTACCATGAAGTTTTGTCAAATCCCTAACCTACTGTATGTTTTCCCTTGAGATCTCCATCAAGTGAAGGAGGTTTTCAAGTGATTTTAAAACATACAATTTGTTTACAAAATCGACCCATTCGAGTGAACCAGGTCCTAAAATTTGATGACAATACCCCTAGAAGTAATCTAGACCCAATCCCAGAGGAATTGATGGAGAAAACCACCATATTTGGTGGTCGTCCAACCCTAGGATGGCCCCCAAATTATGACATTCTTAAATGGCTCACCTTGGGATGGCCACAAATTTGAGTACTATTTATCTACTATTTTTGCATAGATAGATTCTAGATTAGATTATATGCTCTCTATTAAAATTTGGTGCAAATTGGAGTTTTTTTGCTTATGTTATCATATTTTTTGTGTTTTGCAGGCCTGAATGGCTCACCCCAAGATGGCCACAAATATGAGCACAATTTCTTTACTATTTTTAATTAGATCATTTACAGAGCACATAGTATGCATGAATATAAGTATTGGTAGCATTTGGATCAATTTTAAATAATCTATTGCACTTTTCCTCTTCCAAGTTCATTGATGCATGCACCTTCATAGTTTCATATTAATATGCACATGCTATTAATCAATTTTAGTTTCTTGTGTGTATATCTAGGTATCACAGTGCATGAGGAAGGAACAGTAAGTTAGAACAGTGATATTACACATTACGACGACATTGGAAGCTTGTTCTTCAATTGTGAGTGCGAGGAAGACACTGCAAGCGCACCTTGGATTTATGAAAGGATTTTATCCTTTGAGTATTATAATGAGTGTATCAATTGAGAGCCCACAAGGGGATATTTTGTAACCACATATTTGAAATTTACATTAATATAAGGAGACCCTCCTATTTCTTTCATATACTTATCATTTTATGTTTGCTTAAATTATCGCTTTCGTAGTGCTTAGATCAAGCAGAACAATAGATGCATCTCATTTACCCTTGCTAGGTGTACCATTTTTTTTCTCTACATCTATGCTCTCGAAAAACGATTCCAAAAATTATGAGTATCATTATTGTCATCATTTAATTTTATATTTGTCAAATCCAAGGCAGTGTCCAAGGTTATCTGCGATAGAAGGCTTTGGCTAGTTACAATTTAGGCATTCAGTTCACAACCATTTATTTAGTGAAACCAATATTTTTTGGGTGGTTTTAAGGTCACACTAATCCTAATGTGCATAAATTAAAACTAATTAAATTACAAATTTGAAAATTTCTTCTAAGACATAAAATTGACAATTAACTACAGTTGCAGGAAATTGAAAATGCAAAATTGAAACTTGCTGAAAATGGAATCTATATTATGCTTGCTAATTTGAAATGACTAAAATAGAAATATTATTTAATTGAAATCAACTGAATTTAATTCATGCCAATTTGAAACTTGCAAAAAGTTATCAGAAAATTACTGCAAAAAGTTGTAAGGAATCTACTACAATAAATTGACAAAAAATGTTATTGAAATCAAAATGCAAAAAATAGGGGAAATGAAAACACATTACAGGGGTCAACTAACTAAAAAATTTTCACATAAATCACACTTTAAAACATTTAGAAATAATTATGCTAAAACAAGGGTTAATTCTACTTAAACAATCTTGAGCAAGAATCTGACAAGAAAATGTTGCAGCAAGAAAATATTAGAAAACCTGCTAAATTAGCTCCTTCCTCCAGGCCTGAGAGTGGGACCTTGACCTCCAATCATTAATAAGGTAAACACACTCCTAAGAACTAAAAACTAATCACTCACAACTCATAAAATTAACACATGAAAATTGCACTTTTATTCAGACTGTCAATTCATATTACAATGGTCACAAGAGCACTTTCTAACTATTTCCTATTTGCTTCTGACTAAGTACTTAACTTCTACTTGGACTAGCTCAACCAATGATGGAGCATCCTATATATAATACTTTCTACATGATTTTTTGCAAATACTAAATCAAACCTATATGTTGTTTGTTCCTAATTTGCCTACTTTGTTGTTAGAGACCTAGTCTAAATTAAGACATAATCTACTGCTATATCTTATCCACATCCTCAAGCTAGTGCAAATAAGTCAAAAATAGTGTAATAGATTTTTTTACGCCTGTCTTCAAATCCATATATCTCATATCTTACAAATTGGATGCAATTGTGTCTATTTTTGTCAAAACGGTTTGTTTATGCACTTCATAAAGCAGAACTGTAGGAGTGTACTGTTACCGCTAATTTAGATTAAGTGGGAGTGCTTTCAAACATGAAATTAGTCTTTTCTTATATTTTCAGACATATTCCAACCATTCACATGTGCCTCCTTTGACCTGGTATGTGACTTCCTTTAAAGTTGCACAAAACTAGTTTTTGTATGTTGTTTCCAACTGTTCCTACATTTTTTCCTTTGTGTCTTGTTGCTCTTGTTTGGAAAATGTGGTAATGTGTCTAAATGGATCATGGATATTCATTGGTATTCATGGATATATTTTATCTACTTTTACTTGCTTTTCTTGAATGATTTCATGCTCCCCTTTAATATGCTAGCTAGATGGAATTTGTATGCTACATAGAACTATCAATGCCCTGTTTTACAATAGAGACTGTTTTGGTGCCAAATCCACTTGACAAATTGGTTTTAAGGTGGGATGACACTTCAAATATGTTTGAGTTAGCCATAAACCATAACATGCTTATTTTCTCCTATTTTTCTATGCTACTTTATTCACCAAAAACCATGCAAAAATAGTCATAAAATGCTAAAAATAGTCAAAAATAGGGGTAAGTGTTCTACACATTAAATCATGCAAACAAATAACAAATAATACATTCTAATCACACATTTGGCATAAAATAATATCATATTTAGTTTTTATGGCAGTATTTTAGTGTTCAAAACATGACAAAAATGAGGTATTTTTAGACCTCATCAATGGCTAGAATAAAGGGTCACTCAATCCTATAATAGGCTTTGGCAAAACCAATCTTGAGAAACAAGTTTTTTTTTTTTATTTCCTTACCCATTACATTCCATCCCAAATAATTATGATATTGTCCAGGATGTATCTTCCCTTAATAAATCCTATCTGCTCTAGTCAAATGATGAGAGGCAAGATGTTATGAAATTTGAGAGTAAGGGCTTCAACAATAATATTCTAGGAGATATTGATAAGAGTAATTGACCTCCAATTATAAATATCCTTAGGGTCTCCATCCTTAGGAATGAGCTTGATACTATACCTATTGATCAATAGGTCCAAGGCATGCATCTTGAGAGTTTTCAAATAAACTTGATACAGGTTTGGACCCACTGTGTCCTAGAGTGCCTTATAGAATTTGTAGGAGAATCCATCAATTCTAGGAACTTTATCATTGCCCATGGAAAAGGTTACAACCTTAATCTCATCCTATTTCAAAATATTATCATAGAGAGCCTGTTGGGATGTCGAGAGGTAGCAAGAAATCACTTGCAAACACTATTGCAGAGAAATGTCCTCAATAAGGGAGGGATCTGACATAGTAAATACCTGCTATTAGTAATGAATGAAATCCTACACTATATATGGGAGGTCTAAAAGAACTCATTGTCCCTCTCGAATAGACTTGATAGTTTAGGCTAGTTTGCAACCCCTAATTCGAAGAAAAAATTCTTTGGACACTCGATCGCTCCAAGTGATCCAATGTAGTTTGGCTTTGAGTTTGTCACCCTGAGATACATAGGTGTCAGCCACCTATTGTTGATGCCTCAACTTGGCTACCTCTAAATAGAGAGAGGTAGAGCAAGGTTGGGATTCAAGGGCCACTCTAGCTTTCTTGAGTTTGAAAGAAGTGGTTGCATTGGACCATCAATAAAATAGGGCCACTTGATGACCATATGTGCATAGGAAACACATTGTACATTCAATTACAACCTTCTACCACTTTATCCAATTTTTTATAGAACAAAGAGATGGTTTTAAATTCTACACATGGTGAATGTGGGCCAGAGAGAGTTGGTGGGAAAGTAATGATGTATTAAAGTAAAGTAGTCATCAAACTATATGGCCATTCAATGCAAAACTATATGGGGAGTGGTTCGAGAGAACAACCTCAGCGAGAGGTTCCACTGGGAGACCTAACAGATACCAAAACTATGTTAGCGTACTTGTATTTTGTTAGTTGTTATTTATGTTTAGCAACTTGTTGCAGTTGTTGCAGCGGCATCCTGTTGAGATGCGCCCTCTTCGGGCTAATCCAGGAATGCAATGTATTATTTAAACGCCTGTTGAATAATACAATCTAGTTCGCTGGTTTTCTACATGGCATCAGAGCCAGACTGGTACGGGATTTTTTTGCAGTGAAAGGAAGCAGCGAGGAGGCTGGAGGCGGACGAGCAGAGGAAATTTTATTTTATTTTTTTTCGCGACGTGTTATTCCCTGTCGCGAGATAAAATAAAAAATAAAAAAAAAAAATTTGCGCAGCCCGACGCAGGACGTGGAACATCGCGCCCAGGCCAGACCGCGAAGACGCGAGCCCGAGGTCGACGCGCTGCATCACCGGTCCAGCCAGTGCGCGCGAGCCCGAGCTCGACGCGCGGCGTCACCGGACGCCCAGGGACGCAGACGTCCCGTCTGCGCGCAGGACGCAGAGCGTCTGCAGGGACGTAGACGTCCCGTCTGCAGGGATGTAGACGTCCCGTCTGCGCGCAGGACGCAGAGCGTCTGCAGGGACGCAGACGTCCCGGACGCCTGCCAACGTTCTGCCCCCCCGCTCCCCGAGGTGCCCCCCCCTCCCCCCAACCCACAGGCGACACTGAGCGGGAATTTTAAAATTCCCGCTCGCGCTCCCACGGGGGGAGTATAAACCCCCCCCCCCCGCGGCGGGTTGCGCGCTGAGGAGCGCAAGAAAAAGAAAAAAAAACCAGGTGAAAAAAAAACCTTCGCCCCCGTTGAGAGGCCGGTTCGCAGCACGGGAATTTTTTTTCTAAATTCACCGTGAGGAGGCGGTTTGCAGGACGGGAATTTTGTTTTAAATCCACCGTCGAGAGGCGATTTGCAGCGTTTTTAAAAAAAATACACCGTCGAGAGGCCGATCTGGGCGCGGAAGCAGCAACCGAGCGACCGGAGGCCGCTGCAGAGGAGGTGGAGGTAGCAGGCGTTGTAAAAGGAGGAGGCTCTTGATCTCTTTCGGATCAGCCCGCTGGCTCACGTGGTCGTGAGCCGTGCGGTAAGGCTCAGGGAGCCTGCAAGTCAGGGGTTCGAATCCCGCCGACTCCCCCTAAGGTATAAATTTTTTTTTGCAAAGTCATTTTTAATTATTATTTTTTAATTAAAATTTTTAATTTTAATTTTTTAATTATAGTTTTTTAACTTTATAAATTAAAATTTTAATTTTAATTTTTTTTTTTATAAGTTTTAAAACTATACAAATTAAAATTATTTATTTTAATTTTAAATTTATAATAATTATTAAAATGCTTTGTTAAAGAACGCCTTTTTACGGGGGGATATTTTTCAAAAATCAAAGGGGGATAGAGAGTAATTTTTCGAAAAATAGCAATTTGGCATTGTAAAAGGTGCATTTTCGGCTGTGACCGACACCTTGTGGGTTATTCTTGTGGGAAATTTTTTTTGTTGTATGTTGCATATTTCATTTTTGCACTATAACATTAAAAACTTAAAATCAAACACTCCCTGAGTCCCCGGAATATAAAACCCATCTGTGCAATTTTATTGCACTGCAGCGTTCGGTATTTGCGATACCTCTGGCCAGCACTTACAGGTAAAGTTGTCGTGATTTGGCTACTGTATCCGCAGCCTAATATAGTTGCTATAACGACGTCTGAGCTTGTTCTCTATAAATCGTCGGGGAGGAATAAGTACGCCATTTTTGCATTTTTTACTCCATCCACTACCCTTTATCGCACTTGTGTTTAGGCGTAAATCCTGACGAAGTATTCTTCATAGTGTTTAGGGGAAGTTACGCCCCACGCATGAGAAGAATCTTCTATGGTAGGTGCCATCAACAAGGCGATTCCATTTCAGTACCGCTTATGTTCCACGTATCGTATGATCTCTAAAATTCACCTATAGTCTCCCTCACGTAAGGGCGGGTGATTTTTTGTTGATCTTTCTAAATACCTATAGTTTCCCTCACGTAAGGGCGGGTATTTTGTACAATATATTGGCCTAGCAAAAGGTATATCGAAATGGGGACCAATTTGGTGATATAAGGAACCTTCACTATGGCCTCTGTTGCAAAGTTGATGACCGATCCGCATCGCTTATTGAAAGGTCCAAATTATACACCATGGAAACATAAGATGAAGGCAATTTTCCAAATGGAAGATTTGTGGGATATTGTTACTGGAGTAGCAACCAGGCCTTCACCAACATCAGGATCCACAGGTCCTTCAGCAGATCAGATTGCTTTTGACAAGAAAGACAGTAGAGCAAAGGTGCTCATTTTGTTTGTTGTTTCAGATGAAGTGCAACCTCATATAGCTGATAAAGAAAGTGGTAAAGAGGCATGGGATGCCCTTAGAACCATCTATGATGGGAAGAATGAATCCACCATTCTTCATCTTCAACAACAACTTCATAACCTGAGTTTGAGGCAGGGTGAAACAGCTTGAAATCTTTCCGTGCAGAGTGTCCGAGTTGAAAGAGAAATTGAGTTCTCTAGGAGATATTGTGGATGAAAAGCTTCTCATTTCACTTGTGATGAGAGCTTTACCTTCTTCATTTGACATGTTGATAACCTCCATCCAGGTGTCCCAACGATAAATTACCTACATCGAGTTGGTCAATCTGCTCCAACAACAGGAGGCACGCCAACTTCACAAGGATGATTCTTCCAATACAGCCCTATACACCAACGAGAAGGGTTCTAGGAAGAAAGGTAATGGGCAAAAAGGAGGCAACTTTCGGAAAGGAGGAAATTCTCAACAGGATACGAAAGGAAAAGGCAAACAACCTCAACGAGAAGAAGAGGTGGTGCAAGATCCGTGAGAAAGACAACCATGACACCAACAGGTGTTGGCATAAGAACAAGCGAAAGGCCAAAACAAACCACAAAATAAGAACAAGCAACCCCAGGTGAATTTTGTTGTTGAAGAATCCGACTCGATTTTGAATGGGCACACAAGGTGCTCATGACTACCACAGATTCCACACAGAGGGATCCTATTTGGTATGTCGATTCTGGAGCTAGTAAACATATGACTGGCGACAGATCGTGGTTTGAATCATTTGTGGCCAAAGAGGGCAAACCTGTCACAATTGCTAATGATAAAACCTACAAGGTTCAGGGAGAGGGTACAGTTTCAGTCACTCTTCCTGATGGCAAGTGTCAGATTGACAAAGTCCTCTATGTTTCGGGATTGGCTAACAATTTGTTGTCAGTGACACAAATCCTGGACAGAAATATGGTTGTCAACTTTCATGTTGAGAATGGAAAGAAGTGTTGTACAATTACCAGGAAGGGTAAGCAGATTGCAACAGCTTCATATAAGCATGGCTTATTTGCACTAGATGCTATCTCTACTCCACATGTTGCCATGACTTTCTCTACCAAGGAGGCAACTTCCCTATGGCACAAGAGATATGGGCATCTTAGTTCGGGCTACTTACTTGAGCTCAGCAAGTATGAGATGGTAAAGGGTCTTCCTTCCCTTTCGCCACATTGCTAGTGTGCTCGACCGCTAGCGGAAAGCAAGATAGAGTACCATTTGAGAAGAGCTCTACAAGAGCACGAAAACCTCTGGAGCTAATTCACACCGATCTATGCGGTCCTTTCACACCCAACAGGGTTGGAGGGAAGAGGTACTTTCAGTTATTCGTAGATGACTACTCACGAAAGATGTGGGTTTTCTTTCTCAAACTGAAATCTGAAGCTTTTGCATTCTTCCAGCAGTTCAAGAAATTCGTTGAGAAGGAGTCAGGGGCTTCTATCAAAACCCTCCGCTCAGATCGAGGGGGAGATTTTACCTCTAATGAATTTTTTGCATTCCTAGATAAGCATGGGATCAAGAGACAGTTAACAACTACCTATACTCCTCAGCAAAATGGAGTTGCTGAGAGAAGTAACCGTTCTATCATGGAAATGGTTCGTTGTATGCTCACAGGAGCTACTCTTGGGCAACAATATTGGGCAGAAGCTGTCACCACTACAGTGTATCTTTTGAATAGGGCACCCACAAAGGCCCTAAAAAGGAATGACTCCACGAGAAGCATGGAGTGGTCGAAAACCCTCCATATCTCATCTACGTATTTTCGGGTGTCAAGATTTCATGCACATACCGAAAGAGAAAAGGAAGAAGCTAGATGAGAAAACACTGAGATGTATTTTTCTTGGATATTCTGAGCACTCTAAAGAATATCGGTTGATAGATCCTTTGACCAAGAAAATTCATATCAGTAGAGATGTTGTCTTTGATGAAGCTTTCACATCACAGAGCACATCTACAGTACACCAGGATATTTTGGAACCTAAGGAAGAGGAGATTCCTTCGTCAACACAGACAGGAGGTAATTCTACATCTTCTTCACCACCATCGAAGCAGAATCCTAAATGGTGTACAAATACAATCAGAGATGCAAATTTATCCACTCCTCCCAATTTGAATTTGGATAGACCTCGTACATGCAGTATGGCTCAAAAGGAAAGAGAAGCCAGAGAAATTGGTGAGGTTGATGATCTTTGTCAATATTTTGAGGAACTTTCTGTGACTCCAATTAGAGAAGTTGAGGATATGGATATTGATGATGACAGGGCATTCATGTCTACCATAGATAGTCTTGAACCTGCATCAGTGCAAGATGCTCTCAGTGAGCCTCGATGGAATGCCGCTATGGATACAGAGTATGAGTCTTTGATGAAAAATAAAACTTGGAAGCTTGTTGATCTGCCGCATGGAAAGAAACCTATTGGCTGCAAATGGGTATACAAAGTCAAGTACAAGGCAGATGGAACAATTGATAAGCATAAGGCCCGACTTGTTGCAAAGGGCTATGCTCAAAAGGAAGGCATCGACTATGAAGAAACTTTTGCACCTACTGCTCGGATGACCACAATTCGGGTTATGTGTGCTATGGCAGCACAATATGGGTGGAAAGTTCACCAGATGGATGTCAAAAGTGCCTTTCTTAATGGTGATCTCCAAGAAGAAGTCTATATGACTCAGCCTGAAGGATTTGAAGTGAAATGCCAACAGTAGAAAGTTTGCAAATTGGTCAAATCCTTGTATGGTCTGAAACAAGCTCCTCGAGCTTGGTATATAAAAATGGACAATCACCTAATGCAGCATGGATTTAAGAGATGTTCATCAGATGCAAACCTCTATTTCAAGAAACAGGGTTCTGAGATAGTGTTGCTTGTACTCTATGTGGATGATCTGCTCATAACAGGGAGTTCAGAAGATATGATCTCTACTGTCAAAAGAAACTTGTGCAAATATTTTGAGATGACAGATCTCGGACTTCTCCATTACTGTCTTGGTCTGGAATTCAGCCAGAAGGAGCACACCATCAAAGTGTCTCAGAAAAAGTATGCCAAGACATTGTTGGAAAAATATTGCATGACTGACTGCAAGCCAATGGCAACTCCTATGGAGAATGGACTTCAGTTATCGCGATATGATGACTCACCTCAGGTAGATGGTACTCTCTATCGACAGCTAATTGGGAGTCTCATATATCTGACCAATACTAGGCCAGATCTCATTTTTGTCGTCAACTATCTTTCGAGGTTCATGCAGGAGCCTAAGACTACTCATTGGAAAGCGACAAAACATGTTCTTCACTATGTCCGTGGTACTATGGAATATGGCCTAGAATACAAGAGGAACAACAAATTCTTCTTGCAAGGATACACGGACTCCGACTATGCCGGATCATTTGATGATCGCAAGTCAACTTCTGGATACATTTTTCATCTGGGATCCGGTCCTGTCTCTTGGCATGACAAGAAGCAACAGGTGGTTGCTATTTCTTCAACAGAGGTAGAATATCGCGCCACACGTGAAGCTGTGTGCGAAGTTATATGGTTACGTCGCATTCTGACAAGTATGGGCCATCCATCAAAATCTCCAATACACTTGTTTTGCGATAATCAGGGTGTTCTGAACCTCGTCAAGAATCCAGTCCATCATGAAAAAACAAAGCACATTGACACACAATGTCATTTCATTCGAGAGGAAGTTCCAAAGCACCGAATTCAGCTTCAGAGACATTCCCACGGATGCTCCGATTGCGAGACATTTTCACTAAGGCACTTGGACGTGTCAAATTTGAATTGTTTCACGACTCACTTTGTATTGCAAAATAATGTAAGGGGATGTTAGTATAGCTATTAGTTATTACATTACCCAACTAATGTAATAAAGGGGGATGTTAGCGTACTTGTATTTTGTTAGTTGTTATTTATGTTTAGCAACTTGTTGCAGTTGTTGCAGCGGCATCCTGTTGAGATGCGCCCTCTTCGGGCTAATCCAAGAATGCAATGTATTATTTAAACGCCTGTTGAATAATACAATCTAGTTCGCTGGTTTTCTACAAACTAAATATAGATTGCTCTAATAACATCGTCTAAATGAGTTGTTTTAGGATTTTCTCTTTTTAAAATTACACTCATTTTTTTTATTATACTAGAGGAATCGGTAACTCGTTACAATTTTCTACGCCTCTTCGTGGGTTCGAATATCGCTCCTTGTCGCCACTATAACCTTCATTTTCATAGGGTAAACCTTTTACATAGCCAACTACGTTAATGCGACATGCCCCTCGATACTACAAGATCCAAGGAATTGGAACCCTGGTATCCATGCTCCTACAAAAGCATTTTGATCATTGAACCAAGCCCTTAGACCCTAAAATTACACTGATATTAAATGTAACTTTCTTCTTAATTCACGTATTTATACTTTAAAATGATCATTTTCACATCATATATATTTATAAAATATAAATTAAATTATATGGGTTGCCTTAATAAAATCGTGTGATCAAATTGTTTGAGGATTCTCTTTTTAAAATTACACTCATATTAAATGTAATTTTCTTGTTAATTCTAGTATTTATACTTTAAAATGATCATATTCACATCATGTATATTAATAAAAGATAAATTAAATTATAACAAAAAAATAATAATGAGTTTACACAGGTGGATCCCATTCCCCTCATATTGAGTAAGGTTTAAACCTTGGACCTTTCAAAGAGAGGCCAAAGCCTTTACCACTGCAATTAGCTTGTAGCTTCAATTATAATAAAAATTTGAATTGACTTAAAAAAAAAAAATTCATAATTTTTTTTTAATAGGAAACCCTCCATAAACCCTAGCCCTTTGGATAAAGATGAAGTCAACATACCTTGACTATCCCGGGCAGCCCACCAACAAGCACTTGACCGTTATCAATCGGTAAAATTTCAACCGGTAAAATTTTAAAATAAAGCACAAGTTTTGAAAGGTCCTCGAGGGTTTGAACTTGGGTCTCTAACTGAAAATCCAAAGACATACTACTAAGATATCCCTCATAGGACCTTTTTAAGTTAAAGTGCAGATTTCTAAAAGGTCTTAGTCCCTTGTGCATAGGATTAACCCAAAGACATATCATTATGATAACCTAATATGGATATTATTTCCCATTTTTATACTCTTCATATTATCTTTGTATTAGTTTTTTTTTTTGAAGCAAGGTTTTAAAAGGCTTGTTCTTTTCCTTTTACATGAATTTAGTCATATTGAACTATTTGGATTTGAACCTTGGTGTTGGCTACATCAAATATTTGGTCACATTGAACTATTTGAATTTGAACCTTGGTGTGGGCTGTTCCAACCATTGACCAAAAACCCATTAACATCTTTGTATTTTTTTTTTTTGGGGGGGGTAATATTAAGATATAGGGGTTTTGACCAGGAATCCCCCAATCTGATGCAACAACTCCACCAGGGAGACACACACTCACCCACCCCACGGTTTGGAACTTGGACCTCCCGAAGAAGAATCAAAGCCCAAACTGTTGCGCTGCACCCCAGATACCATTTTGTATTAGTTTAAAATTAAATAACTTTTATTTAATTCTTATAATATTTAATTAAATATATTTTATTAACAATTATATTCAAATAATCATTAATTTAATTTAATAAGTTATTTTGCCTTCTTCTTATAACCCCATACACGTATATAATATTTAAATTTAATTTTAGCTTATACTCTTACCATCAAGCTTTCATGAGTAGATGGATGGGAACTCTCTTAAAGATTAAAAAACAGTATTTTTGTTTACCTTATTAGGAAGGAAAATTATATATATATATATATATATATATATATATATATATATTCAAAATGGCCTTAAACATTTCTGAAACTTGATTGTCAAAGTTAATATCGACAACGAAACAAACAAAAACTCAAACTTATAACTCTAACAGTGTCAAATAAAGCTCATGGAATCTACAAATACATTCAAGGGCATAATGGGGTACAATTTCGTGTTTGTATTGTCGTTTCTTGAGCCAATTAAAACAGGATTTGTGGTTAGTATTTCCTTCTCTTCGTTCAGACATTTCAGCAGTTGGAACATGTGAAGTAGATCTTACACGATTTCTCTGCAGACACCATATGAGAACAGCGTAAGCAAAATCCGCTCAATAATAAGGCGAATCAGAAATGATGATGGACAGAATAAAACCAAAGTAAAATTAACAAACTACGTTGATTACAAGAGTGCTGTGGCACGTTCCACGAGAGTTTTCCATCCGCTGGTTTTCTGTCAAAACTTGGGGGGATGAGACACTTCTCTGGGCCTGCTTCTCGTTAAGGATGAAATCCAGAATCTTCTCCGCAGTCTCCGAAGTGTTATGGCTTTCCGACGCCAACTTCAACAGCTGGGCTTTGCTCAGACGGACTTTCACCCGAAGACCTCTTTCTCCTCCGCTGGGGAACGAAGAAGGATCATGAAAAGAATTCAGCTCAGAAATATCCGAGCTGCACCTACGTGCCACAAGCATAGCCTCCAGCCGTGACATGGCAGTCGTCTTCACCTCGGATCGAACCTTGCTAGAGACTCTGAGATCCTCCTTTTCAGGCATTTCAAGAAGGAAGTAAAGTTGCTTAGGCCTAAGATGCGTAGATTCGTCGAGAGGCTTGGCTCTTACGCCTTGATGACGAACAACATCAGAATGTAATATTACATGATTCGGACAATTTTGAACAACTTGCTTGACGCTCACAGGAGCTTTCAGCTCAATAACTTATCCGTCGAGCTTAGTGATTCTCACCCAACCAGACTCCTCAGATGAGTCTGAGTGGACTTCAGCTTTGGCGTATAGCCGGCCCCGTGCTGCACGGGTCATTGAACTAGTTCTCATTTCCACGGATGCAATGTTGACTACTACGATTTGCTGATCGGTGGAAGGGTAGTGAAGACCGATAGTCATCAAGTCGAACATACTCAATTAAATCTCGTGCTGGATACGGGCGTTTGAGGCCTTAATCGGGCAAATAAGTACAACTCTCCCTCGCGGTTCTTGACATTTTCGACTCTTACGAAATGGTATTCAATATTTCTATTGGTAATATTAATCAATAAAAAAGATCGGTCAATCAAAAAAATCCGGTAACTATTTGGGGAAAATTATTGATTTTCTGCTTCTAGATGGCAACTTGTCAACAATATAATGAGATAGATATCAGTCGTCTTTTCAAATTAGCTTCCTGTGTTTTTATTTTTATATTTTTCCTAGTTTAATTAGATTCTCTATAGAATCATCACCAAATTCACACTTAAATTCAATCCATGTTAGTCTTAGATTCAAATTCTTTAACCATTGAAACTATTAGAAGAATTCATACTCTAGGTTGAAAGTTGTAATTGTAAGCTTTTTAATTATGGGGAGGGGTATGAAGAGAAAAATAATGTTTGTTTGATACAACTAATAGGTTGGATCATTACCATTAAATTTTGAAAATTTTAATTTGGGCATTCTTTGATTTGTAATTAGAGATAAGATGTTTTGTGCTTCTCCACCATAACTAACACTTTGAGTTTTTGATGATTGTCCCACCAAAGTATTGTATTTTGTATTTAGGCCTCTTAAATGACTTTTAATATCATCAATTTTATCCAATTTTTATAATTTGAATAATGCTTAGAGGATTGTTGATTGAGAAGCTTTAATTTGTTTCACCTATTCATCCAACCACTTTAGCTCTTAAGTAGTTTTAGTACCACTAGCTATTTCCAAAAATTGCTTATCGAAGTTAGGTCTCAAAAAAATCAGCTTGAAAAGAGGATTGCAATGGGTTCTCTCTCAAAATAGTAATTTTTGACATTTTGTTTTCTATTTGTTGGTGAACTACTGACAACTAACTACTTTGACTATCAGATTAGATATTCTTTGCATTGTTAGACTAGATGTTCATTGCACTATCAAACCTAGATATTCTCTATACTATTAAATTGGATAATCATTGTGTATCTTTGGAGTGTGTAGGATACCTCCATTTGAGCTTTCTATTGCATTTTAGTGTGCTTCTCTAGCACATCTTGATTATGAATATAGTAACCTCTTCTACAATATGCTCAAATATAGCTTTATTTTTTAATGGAAAAGGACTAAAGCAATGTTTCAATAGGGACAACCTTAGTTATGATGTATCTAATTTTATAGGTTCTCTAATATATGATCTTATTCATGATTAGTGGTCAAGCCAATATTTTAGAGCTCTAACTATGGAGGGTTCCATCATACCCATAGTCACATTATTTATTTTTTAGGATACTTTGAGAGTAAATTCCTAAGGAAAACTGCTTACTGATGCATCATAATTTTATATGGTTGAAGGTTTCCTAGGCTTGTTTCATTTTATAACCTAATATTACCTTCCAATATACCTTACAGTACATGAAAGTCCAAATTTGTGGTGCATTCTATCTAAACTTTAGATGTTAGTGTGGTTTTACCAAACCTCCTTCACACACTACTTTACACGTAAATGTGCTTAGCCAAAAATGACATATCTATGAAATTTTAAAACCCTTGAAATAGAGTTTCTACCCTACACTAAAAAATAGAAAAAAATTGTTCTTTAGGAATATAATTTAATATAAAATGAACATAACGATATATCTATAGAATAAAAAATGGATGAAAGGACAAGAATTGCTATTGCTATACAAAACATGGTTATGAAAAAAGCTTTGATACTACTTTTTAGGAACCTTTATATAAAAATAATCACAATTAGAAATGCAAGAACTAAAAGAAATGCTTATGAATTGAAAATAACTACATGATCCCAAAAGATAACATGATGAAAATAATAATAAAATTATATTAATCAGGTAAAATAGATATCACAGACCATTTAGAGGGGACAACCTCATTTGAAATGGAGCTCCAATAAAAATAAGAAAAAAGTAAAATACCTTCTAGTCCAAACACATGTCCTTATATAGACTCTTATTTACCCAAACCCTATTGCTCAAGGGTTGAACCACATGAAAGAGAGGGTCTACGCCTCTAACTCCTACTTATAATAAAAGTAAAGGTTATATCATAATGGGCCCATGCACACTAGGTGCCCATGGTGCAAACATAACACTAACACTAGACAAGTATATAGTAATAGTTGTGTTAGGATAGGGTCCTAACACTAGGAAATTATAGCAATAACTCTCATTTAAGATTTTCCAACAAGGAGAAATTAAAGGAGGGTATAGAAGGTCAAAAGTCATGTCATTTTCTTTTCAACTTATTTTTTAGTGACATTTGATTTTTCTATTTCTTTTCAATCCAAAAATTTAAACTTTCCTATTTGATCAACCTTCAATCCTAATCAATAATAGTACAAGTGTCTTGTTAAAACCAATGTGTCTAGCTACTTTTGAGTACTATAGCTTCTAAATTAGGTTTTATTTAGGCATATTAAAAGGAAAATTATGTTTGTCTAGGTCATAAAGCAATTTTTGCTCTAGTATTTACTATATTTTATTTCACAATGTATTTATATTTGTTTTTCTTACTAGCCTTGTAAAGTAAGTTTAAGATAATGCTTTTTTTATTTCCAATTTTCTAGAACATTTTAAATCTAGTCTAGGGAGATATGAAAGGATAATAATAAATGTTATGTTGCATTTAGATATGAGTTTTTGGGGGTTATAGTCTTCCTAAGTATCCTTAAAAATTTACACAATTAAAGGATAATTGGGCGGAGAGGGTGGATGAGCTCAAGGCCAAGATAAAGTACAAGGTGGATAGAAAAATACTATTAATATAAACCATGCTTAAATTTGAATTGAAAATGGCTTTGTCCCATGATCAGTTGGCTTAATTTCAAATCTTAAGTACTACTAGGAAAGTAGTGCCATATTTTTTTAGTCTCCATATTTGATTTCACATGTATTATTACCTTGGATAAAGAAGAAGGATAGTTCACTTGGTTGATATGTTCCTTCAAAAAACTTATATTTGATCATCTATCATATTGTAAGCCTCGTTTATTAAATTTAACCATATTACCTAGTTGATCCAACCTTTTTACCCATCCATTTTCCCTATCCTCCCTTAATTATGCTAAAAAAAAGTAACATGCATACATTTATAAAATGTGAACACATTTTACAATTTTTGCATGTTTTTATAAGTCTAATTGACATCAAGTCATAAAACTAGTGTATTTTTTTTAGTGTATACATTATAAAATATGTGTGCATTTCAATAATCTTAGTGCAAGAATCAACAATTTGAATTACAAAATCCACGTACTTTTATAATGTGTTCATATTTTATATTTCTTCCTTTGATGCTCACTTTTTGGTCTTTTATCTTCTTCGACAAGATAGAAGTCATTCATATATCCATTATAAAGTCAAACTTCCTTTTATATGGTAGATATGAGTATCTCCTTATGGATGTAAACCATATTATGACTTTGCAAATGTTGGAAGCACCTTCTACATTTGTGTTTTATAAGGGAAGGATTACTTATATTTTTATTTTATAAATATTAGATACAAATAGTTTAATTCATTTTTACCATTTTGAGCTACTTGATATGGATTATAATAGGTATATATTTTCCATGTCTCAATTGTGTACTACCCTTTCCTCCACCTTTTGAATGATAAGATAAGCAATTCTTCTTCTTTTTTTCTCTTTGATTAATTATACATATGTTATATCAACAAGAAAATTTTTAAGTAATGAGAAAGACAAATTCGCTACCATTATGACTAGAATTACTTATTTAGTATCCCATTTATCGGTTGATTAAGAGATAATCACTAAGTGCATGATCCCTTTATACCTCTCAATATGAAGAGATTAATTTTTAAAACCATCTTAATATCATTAATAATAACTACACTAAACCTATATATATCCTAAATAATAATAATCCTTTAACAATCCTTAAATATATAAAATAATAAATTATTATAATTTATATTTCAATAGGCAATAAAATTAACAAATTTCCTATACATTAAATCGATGATTTTTTCCCTCAAACAATTATTAAGGTAAAGTTAAAGTAGTTTTTAAGGTCTATGAAGCAATATGAGACTACCCTCATAGAAGATGTTTACCTAATATATAATTATCCAAACATATTATGTTTATTGAAATATAATGTAAAAGTCTACCTCCCATAGGATTTGAACCTTGGACCTCTATTCATAGTTCCAATGTCTCTACCATTAAGCCCACTCAACAATGTGAAGAAATATAAGGTGGTTATATTATGAATTAGTTTGTTCAAAATAATATCTAACAATTCTAAATGGTTATCCCAATTGCATAAATATAATTGATCATAGCAATCAATGGGATCCAAAAAATTTAGTTCTCCACAAAGTTTAATATATATTTATTAAATAAGCAGTAACATAATTAGAATCTAAAACCATTTTATCAATAAAATTATCATTGAAAAATGTGACTATGAACTTTGATCGTATTTGCATGACTAGAAACTAAGAATTAAAATATTACTGACATATAGATCCCATTATATATACTATATTAAGTTTTGAATATCTTCATAGATTTTAGCAATGGAAATGAATGGTATAAGGAGACATTTTACCTTTTTATCTACCTTTATTTCTTTATTCAAAATATCTAACCTTAGTTTATGGGTTACTATTTTATTCATAAATTTACTACATTTCTAGGTTTTTAATCATTTCATGTTTAAATATAAAGTTATCTTCAAGAATTTGATACTTTAGATAATCCTTTATATATTATTAACTACTTTTTTATGTTTTAATAAACAAAATTACTATAAAATATTACAATGATTTATTATCATAGTGTATATCATGTTTTAGTTTTGCTATGGGTTTTTTAATCACCTAAGTTTCATCAAATTAGTATATTTCTTAGTAAAAATGTTCTTATGGAATATCTTAAGTCATTAATCCTTTCACCTTAAAGGAAAATATTCATATAAGTCAACTCTTACATCCGTAGTACATTAAAGCCTAGGGATGAAAAAATATTTAGTTAATAAAATATTCAATCATAATTTGAAATGAATCATGTCCATGCCAACTAAATAATTTATGAGACCAAGAGCTTAATATAATATGGGGTTTGTTGTGCAATCCTACTTTATTTTGGATTCAAATCTTTGACCTCCTATTCATAGTTTCAAAGTAAGAAAGATTGTTCAACAAAGTTAAAAAAATAAACATCCTTTTATCATCATTTAGAATATGATTTTTCTATTGTTGATTTTGATGAGAAGTTTCCCTATTTTTTCTATTCTCAATTCTTTAAAAAAATCTACTAGTGAGTTTATTTTTAGAATGTCCTCATATACAATTATATTGTCCTTGTAGGCTTCACATTTCGTAACAAATATTTGAACTTGGTCCTCTTAGGCATCTTCACATTATAGTGTCCTCCTCTTAGTCCTCTTATATCCAAATTTGAGCTTAGGTCTCCTAGATGAAAATCCAATGACATACTACTAGGATATCCCTTGCATGATTTTTTTTGTAAGGATAAAGTTCAAATTTGAAAAGGTCTTGGTCCCTTGTACATAGTTTCAACCAAAAACATACCATTATGATATCCTAACAAAGATATATTTTTTTTCATTCTTTATACTCTTTATATTATCTTTGTAGTAACTTTTAAATTAAGTAACTTTCATTTAATTCTTATATCATTAAATTAAATATATTTTATTAAATTATTATATTTAAATAAACATGAATTTATTTTAATAAAAAAAATAAATCCTTCTTAAAATTATATATATACTATTTAAGTTTAGCTTGATATTTTTTTATTGATTGAGGTTATTGTGAGAAACCCTAGACACTTTACGACCACACACATAGGGCTGAGTAACGGACAACCAAACCTTGATGTTTAAACCTTGGACCTCTAAAAGAAGAGCCAAACCCCAACCCATTACAATGTTTTACCTAAACTAAAAAATTTATTTGAGTAGTATAATAAAAAAAAATTAATTTGATATATATAATTTTTTAGTTAATACATAGAAAAGTTTGAATACAACCACACTATTTTAACTTAATATTCTTACTATCAAGCTTTTATGAGTAAAAGGATGACAAGTCTCCGAGAGATTAAAACAGCAATACTTTTGTTTACCTTTTTAGTAAGGAAAATTATAAAATGGCCTTAAAACATTTCTAAAACTTGATTTGTCAAAGTTAATATTGACAACGAACCCAAAAAAAACACAAACTTATAACTCTAACTATGAGAAATAAAGCTCATGAACTCTACAACAAATACATCATAGTGGGCAACAAGTCTCACTACAATTTCGTGTTTGTACTTTCGTTTCTTTGAGCCAATTAAAACAGGATTTGTGGTTGGTATCACTTGATTTTCCTTCTCATCGTTCAGACATTTCAGCGGTTGGAACATGTGAAGTAGATCTTACACGATTTCTCTGCACGCACCATATGAGAACAGCGTAAGCAAAATCCGCTCAATAATAGTGCGAATCAGAAATGATAATGGGCAGAATAAAACCAAAGTAAAATTAACAAACTATGTTGATTACAAGAGTGTTGTGGCTCGTTCCACGAGAGTTTTCCATCAGCTGGTTTTCTGTCAAAACTTGGGAGAAGGAGACACTTCTCTGGGCCTGCTTCTCGTTCAGGATGAAATCCAGAATCTTCTCCGCAGTCTCTGAAGTGTTATGGCTTTCCGACGCCAACTTCAACAGCTGGGCTTTGCTCAGACGGACTTTCACCCGAAGACCTCTTTCTCCTCCGTTGGGGAACGAAGAAGGATCATGAAATGAATTTAGCTCAGAAATATCCGAGCTGGACCTACGTGCCACAAGCATAGCCTCCAGCCGTGACATGGCAGTCGTCTTCAACTCGGATCGAACCTTGCTAGACACTCTGAGATCCTCCTTTTCAGGTATTTCAAGAAGAAAGTAAAGTTGCTTAGGCCTAAGTTGCGTAGATTCGTCGAGAGGCTTGGCTCTTACGCCTTGATGACGACCATCATCAGAATGTAATATTACATGATTCGGATAATTTCGGACAACTTGTTTGACGCTCACAGGAGCTTTCAGCTCAATAACTTCTCCGTCGAGCTTAGTGATTCTCACCCAACCAGACTCCTCAGATGAGGCAATCACATTTCCCATTGCAAATTCCAAAACTTGGAACACAAACAAGTAGATCAACAACGAAATGAGATTCTGAGAACGCTCTTATATTAATTACATTTGGCCGACCCGAGTCGAGGGAATTTATAAAGGTAAGAAGGAGAATAATTGTTTCGCGCTGGGTCTGAGTGGACTTCAGCTTTGGCGTGTAGCCGGCCCGTGCTACGCGGGTCAAGAACAGGTGAAGGCGGACTAGTTCTCATTTCCACGGATGCAATGTTGACTACTAAGAAATTTTATAGTATTGCAGGTGGAGATATTAATGTGCGGTGGAAATTTTATATTGAAAATAAATAGTTTGTATAAGAATAACATCTTATGAATTTATGAGAAAGCAAAAGGATCAACTACTTTTACACATGCTAAGACTTCGTGTTAATAGGATAAAGAATCCCACATAAATAAGATAAAAAACTGCACCTTAAAACTTACTTACTACAATATTGACAAAAAAAATATGACAAATATTAAAACTCTCACCCAACTCAAATCCTAAAACCAATGTTAATGTAGTGAAGACTAATATTCATAAAAGGGGAACATATTCAATTAATTCTGGTGATGGATACGGGCGGTTTGAGGCCTCAATCGGGCAAATAAGTACGACGCTCCCTTGCGGTTCTTGACTTTTTCGAGTCCTGGTATTCAATATTTCTATTGGTAATATTAATCAATAAAAAATATCGGTCAATCAAAAAAATCTGGTAACTATTTGGGGAAAATTATTGAATTTCTGCTTCTAGATGACAACTTGTCAACAATATAATTACGTAGATATCATCTCGTAGCTTACTTTCTTTTTTCTGTGTGTCTAATTAGAATCCCTATAGAATCAACAAAGTTTTTTTCGTAGAGTCCTAGAAAATGGTATTCAATATCTCCATTTGGTAATAATAATCAATAAAAACGTCTGTCAGTCAATACTCTGGTAACTATTTCGATAAACTAATTGTTTTTCTACCTCTAGATGGCAACTTGTCAACAGTATAATTAAAGAGAGATCATCTCGTAGCCGCCGTTCAGATTAGCTTCTTTCTTCTTTGTCAAATTAGCTGCTTCTTTCTGTGTGTTTTTGTCCTCAGGAAATTAAATTCTCTATCGAATCAAAAAAAAAAAATTTTGAGGTCAGGTCATTAGATTCTCCATGTAATCAACAAAGAAAGGGACTGGATATAAGAGTCACCGGCTCAATATCCAAAAATCCATCCGCATAATCGCAACCGTTCCGAACAGCGGTAGCGAAATTTGATGGGAATCGTGACTGTAAGTTAAAACACTTCGTGTAAAGTTAAGGTCAGAATAAGTTTTAAGAGTTAATATTTTATTATATTTTTAAAAGGAATGAACATGTGTTTGTTATTCAACAACACTTTAATCCTTATTATTCAAATTAATAATTTTGATATTAAAAAAAACTATAAAATATGTAAAAAAAAAAAAAAAATTGATGATGAACCTTTTTATATACAACATATCCGCAACATGTGAGGGGAGAGATTTGAACTTGGGCCTCTCGATAACTGGACTTGCTCTCCAACTCCTCTACATGAGCGGATAATTTACATATAGTAGAAGATAATTAATTTATATGTTTAATTTTGTTTGCAAGTTCAATTACTCTTAAAAGTCATTGTAGCAAATATTTTATGGTTTAATTTCATATAATTTAATTTATATGTTTAATTTGTTGTGTGAGCTATTTCATTAGATTAATAATTATTGTGTTATTTATCATGCCATTTAATTTTAAAAACTTTAATCTAATTGTATGGTGTAAATATATAGGTGACTTATTTTAAAAGATTTGATATATATTTTTTTTAATAAAAATAGATTGAAACGGTCTCACTTCTACTACATCATCACCGCAAAATTTTATTATTATTGGTGAATAGAGGTTTTGAAAGGATCTCATAACCTTTTACAAAAAGATGATGATTGAGAGAAGAGCTCCCAACCAATCTACAACAAAAGCAACAGATCCTCTACGGGCCATCAAAGATAAACTGCTAAAACTAAGAGGAGAAGCCCATGCAAGGGTAGGAAAGAAAGCCTCACAAGGCAAGAAGAGAAGTCCTCCTAGGACAACAAGAAATGTCACCCATGTTGAAACATATCTTCCATACATGGTACTCGATAATGTCTATGAATTCTATGCTGTAATAGGCCCTCCATACGTGGTAATTGTTGTCGCCTATGAGAGCCGCATTGTGGTGGATCGAAACTAGGTATCAGATGACACTTGTGAAATCTTCATTGATACACATATTCCCCATGCGCCTAGGAATAAGAATAGACATAGTTCAAAGAATTCTCTAAACACCAATGACCTCAAAGAGATGGATATGCACAGTAAACCCTTCCACAGGAATATGGAAACTTCGTGTTGCAGCAAATATGTGGATGATGATAATTTTGGTTAAGCTTCATAAAAGGAAAACAACATCCCTCCAACCCTTTGGGGAGAGATCACTTAAAAGACACATATAGGAAATTGCCATTGAGCAGTGCAGGAGGGATATTGTGTCCAGATGGTAAGGTTGGGCTTAGAGATGCCCAAATTAGCTAACTGATTAGCAACATGGTCACCTTCTCTATAGACATGTTGAATGGTAAAATTGGTGGATAAGCTCAAGAGGTTTTTGGCTTTGAAAATCAAGTTGGATATATTCCATGAAGCAAACTGATTCCCTACAAAGCTTTTAAATATGTTCATTATATCACCTTCAACCACTAAGTTAGGACAATTTAAGTGGGGTAGAAGAGATAGAACTTGAAAAAGAGCTTGTACTTCAGCAAAATGATTAGTTTGGACCCCAAGGTTTTTTGTAAAGGCTTGAATTATCTTATTTTCATGATTTATGAAAATACCTCCAACATTAGTAGGTCTAGGGTTACCCTTGGTCGCTCCATAAAAATTAAATTTTATCTAGCTTGGGGGTGAAGGAAACCTTTTAATGAGCAAACAATCCACCATAGAGTTTTGGGGAGAGATAGGACAAGAGGGAAGCTTTAGGAACATAACCAAACTGGCTTCATTCGAATATTGAGGGGATACAAAACCTTGGGTGACAAAGAGGTTCTTAGTGGTCACTTGGAGGATTCTTGAGAGTACAAACTGGAAATCATGGGTAGAGTTATTAAATGCTCTTGAGTTACGTTCTTTCCAAACTTTCCATAAAATGAGGGAGATAGAAAGTCTAAATTTTTTTTAAGTGAAATATCCTAAAGGGGTGGCCACTGCAAACACAAATCATTGAAGAGAAAGGATTGAGCCCAGGAAATCCCAATAGTGGAAAATAAGGATGAAAGAATATTGAGATAAAACTACAAGACAGGAGGATGTGTTGGGTGGATTCGTAAGCTTGATTGCACAGGTAGCAATAGTTAGGAATATGGAGTCTATGAATCTAGAGGTTAGGAATGGAAAGGATTTTATCTTAGACAAAAATCCAAAAAAAGAAACTAACTTTGGGTATGAGGTGTTTATTCCAGATAATCTTCAAAGCGAACCATGGATGACTTGGACTCTCGGTGAGGAAATAGGTATATTTAACAGTAAAAAATCATTCACACTAGGTGTCCAAAGGAGCTTGTCCTCTGCTAGAGACCTAAGTATGACACAAAGGTGCAACATGTTAGATAAAATAGAAGTATCTTTTCTTTGTTCCTTATTCAAATAACCAAGAGGAAAGTATTTCCAACAACTTTTATTGGTTTCAATAAAATTGCACACTTTTGAACCAAACATATTAGTAATAGGTTTTAAGAAGATTAGGTTAGTGCAATTATGAAGTGGACTATCACCCAATCATATGTCTTCCTAGAAGTTTATTTTTTAACCATTGCTAAGCTTCCATCGAATGCCTTTCCTGATGATCTCTCTTGACCTTATGATGGAATTCTAGACTATAGAACCCAATATGGGTGAGGGTTCATCTAATAAAATTTCTTGGTTCTAGAGTTACTTTGCATTGATAATGTCAACCCAAAGAGAGTTTTGTTTCTAAAGGATCCTCCACCCTTGTTTGGCTATAATAGTTGAATTCATGTTTCTGATTTTCCTGAGCCTAATGCCTCTATATTCTTTCCTAGAACAAACTTGTTCCCATACAACTAAATGAAATATTTGCTTATGTTTAGATCCCGACCATAGGATGTTTCTTTGGATTTGTTCTATTTGTTGCACACTTTAATCAAAATATGAAAAATGGAAAGAAAGAAAACAAGGATGCTTTAGAGGGTGGCTTTGACTAAGGTGACCTTTCCAACCTGATTGAGGAGTCCCCCTTTCCATCCGACCAATTTTTTATGGATTCTTTCAATGATTGGATTCCATAAATATTTTTTTGTAGGTCCATCAAAGAGAGGAAACCTAAGATAAATAGTTGGGAGGTTATAAACATCACAACCAAGAATATCATATATACAAGTCTGTTGGCTTATGGGGGTATTGATAAATAAAATTTTTCTTTAAGAGAAGTTGACCTTTTTACCAGTAGCTGACTCAAAAGAGAGCAAGATCGGCTTGATGGATTTATCTTGAGAAACAGAGGCAAGGGTGGTAAGGATGGTGTCATCGATGAATTACTGATGGAATATGGGATTAAGTAAGCAAGCTGGTTTAATATCTAGGTAGCCCAATTGCAAAATCACCATCATAGTCAGGATTTTGATTAAAAAACTCTCTCTTGCAAATAAATAAAAATTTCTCCATGGCTCCTTTTACTTAAAGCATGTTTGTAATATTGTGAAGATGTATCAAATAAGTTCTAGGAATACCTTAGTGATTTGCAAATAATAATTAACAAGGAGCTTGTGTTGGTATTATTTTATTGCTATACTAGTGATTATTCTTGAAACTTGAAGGAAAAGGAAAATTTTATTGGTCCTCATATGACCATGATGTAAATACCTTAATTCATTTTATCTTGAAGTATTTTAGTTAGATTTTATTTTCTTTTGGTTAAGAAGATTTTAAACAAGTTTTATCTTCCTTAAATCATGCTTTGAGCATGAAACAAAGATTAAAATCTATCTCTAAATGTGAACCTTAAATGATGATTGGATTCATTTTAGCTTGCTTTGTTAAACTTTAAGCATGAAAGAAAATAACATAAATGACTAACTCTAAAATGTAATAGCCTTTGATATGCTATATAAATTACCCCTCTTTAATGAAATTGTAATTTTCATAAAGAAAAGTAAATTTATTGCTTGAAAATGAAATGCAAAACCTGAAATTTGATTTACCTTCAAAATGTGAAATTATGTCAAATTTCGAAATTACAAAATTCCTTATAAAATAACAACTTTGAATAATTTTTGTAATTTCAAAATGGCTTCAAAATGGAATTGAAACTGTTTTAAATGAAGCGTTAAATATTATTCTTCGCACACGTGCATCTATTTTTGAAATTTTAATTTTTTTATTTTTATTTTAATTGCCGAAGTTTTAAAAAAAATGCAAAAGAGAATTATTAAAAAAATAAAAATAAAATCTGGAAAATCAACCAAAATGTTGAAAGACTAAAAATAAACTACTATCAATATGATGCTACCCTATCCTAAAAAAATTGGAGATGTGAGAGTTTCTGAATGTAACCTAGTTTATCCAAAGTTGCATTTACACGGTTCAAAATAAACTAGGTGCAATCTTCTAGGGAAAACAAAATAAATCTATATTTTCAAACATTCAACAATGCAACCTTTGAACAACATTAAACATTGTCTATAAGCCTAAAAAATGGAAGGGAAAGATAGACATTAGCTCCAACATTCAGAAATAAATCTCCTCCAATTTTGTTAACAAGGTGCAAATTTCTATAGCATTTTGCATTATAAAATAAAAAGATAATAGTCCTTTTTTTTCCATCAGACTTCTAGTCTTTGCTTGCAAAAATATCCAACCCTGGTTCTGTGGTTCTCATGGGTATTTAAAATTATCAATCTCCCTCTTGGTTTCGTTCATTTCTTTGCAACCCTTCGTTTCATTTACTCTTCACTTGGCCTGACTCTATAACATTTGTGGTAGTAAGCCTAATGGATGACTTCATAACTATTACTACCTTTTGGTAACATATTATATTTATTTAGAATCACATACTATGTATTAAACTGTCAAATTTATAACATTTTTATGCATGGTGGTATATTGCATTATTCTTTCATACTGCATTTATAACTATGCCTTAGCCATTTGGCTTTCTTGGATCTTTATCTCCATTTGGTAAACATATGCACATTCATTGCTCTTATCATCCTATGTGGGTCCACCTATTCTATGTGTACAATGTCCATCTCGTTCAACTGTTATTGATCCATCTAAGATATAATGCCACCATGACTCCTTTTTTACCATTCATAGGTGATCCACACATCCAAGTTGTAGCATGTTCGAATCATCATTGGGTCTATCTACCCTCGCGTAGGCTGCATCTACATTACACAAATTCAAAACATGACCAACCAACCTACTTACCCGATGTTTTACTTCATTTTTGGAACTATAAACAACATGTGATAGCTTCTTGTCTTATTTTCCACTTGCCACGAAATGATCCACTCAATATTCCCTTCAATGCTTGACAACATCAAATCGCTTAATTCGATCCTCACATCCACACTATGTACATGTCCCTTGCTTTATTTTGGTAACCTACAAATATTCCTATGTACATATGGATCATTCACGGGTTATTTTCCTCATCGTCAAAAAACATGTCGACACTATCATTTATATGTTCGACCAAGATCTGGAGCGAGAGCCATTATCAGCTGCCTCAGCTAGACCTAACGAGCATGGAAACCCACCATACAATACCAACATCACACCATAATATCTCGTAAATTTCTTGGTTAACTCCAATGATTCGACTAGATGTTCACCGCAATAGATGTTATCATCTGCTCTCTCGATTATCACAGTGATTATCTACACTACTGTGTAAGGTCCTACTACATTGCTAGTAGGTCTAATTATTTATGTTATACCATTCGTGACCAACCCATAAAACTTTTACTCGCCTTCATGATAGCTTTGGTATGCACTACGACAGTCCACCATGTTTTTATCGTGCTTGTAACTTACATCTAAACTTATCATAAGCTCCAAGCCTAGCAGTGCTATTCAAAGTAGGTTACCCATATCTTTGCCATGTCATCACCAAATAGTTAACCCACACTCAAGATCGTGTTCATGCTTGTTAGTGCTTACCGCTACTCCATAAACAACTTCATACTACATGTATGTTATGTGCACTGTTTATCATGTCTGTAGCCTCCATCACATTATTTGAACATTATGCCACTCCCATGGCTTCCAAATCATCACCAACAACTGCAACTGCACTTTCACCCAAACATGAGACATTTATCATAGTCCATAAAATACAGCCACTTTTAAAATCTCACAATGAAGGCCAAAAAATATATGAAGAGTGACCTCCATCGTGACTTGCAAAATCATAGCATTCACATCAATGGCTGCATCTCCATGTCATCTATAGGAGAGCGATCATGTTTGTTGCCCTCGTTGTCGTGGTCATTATCCACATTTGCAATCTTCGTTATGCACATCTAGGTATTCATGTTCCACTTGACTGTGTCTGGTCATATCAGTGGTCAGTCCATTTATTTATCAAAACTAGGGCTTTCGTCCATTAATGAATAAAATTTTCATGTATTTGGGGCATAGACAATGTTGTGCTACCATTATCATCTTTTGGGGTAGTGTAGTGAACAACTCATATAAAGCGATCTTTGTGAACCCTCGCTACTTAAATAGCTTCTAATATTACCATACCACAAGCTCACAAGCTCATGCAACTACGCCAATATGACTATGCAAAACAACCCAACTACCAATCTAATCTAGACTAGTTGATGTCGAATTTAATTTATTATCACCATTGTTACCATCCGCCTTCATCGACCAGCAATGAGTTATTCATCTTGTCACTCTTGTCATCATCATATTTACTTGATAGTCTTGTTCGAAAAACCTTCCTCACCCCTGGCTATCCGTCGGTCTCACCGTGCGTCTTTCCGTTGCCACACCACCTACGTATTCCATATCATTAGTTCTGCCTAAGTTCGTCATTACTAAAGGTAGTAAAGCCCCATCCTAGCTACGTACATGACATCCTCCATATCTGTAGTCTATCATTGGTCTATTGTGAGTCGAACTATGTCCATGTGTCACTTTACGGTAGGTGGGCTCCACCATTCAACGAATGTCTCCATGAACGAGATAATTTCTTCCTTGCTTCCAAAATTTGCCTGCTCTGTGCTGCATAGAATAAATTCGCATATTAGACGTAAAATAAAGTAACATCTACAAATGCTAATATTATAATATAAGGGCAATGGGTATGCCTTACATATGTTTTCTCGTTATATCATTATTCTTACTTTTATTTTATTTTGCTTTTATTATTACTTTTTATTATTTTATTTTATTTTTTTTTGTTTTTACTTATTTATTTATATATATAATTTATTTATTTAAAGGAATTTATATTTCTTATATATATTTGTATTTTTTTTTATTGAATCAATCAAATTTGTACGTTAGAACTATTGCAAATAAAAAACAACAAGAAGACCATATTGAAATGAGCATCTAAAACCCAAACAAAGACACTTAACCAAAACAACACACCAAACACTAAAAGGACACTGACCTTACCCAAACCTTGGAACATAGTAAAATTATCACTCTAGAAACACCAAAACTCCTCAAAAACCAAAATTTAAGGTGGGTCCCCAATTTTGGGGTAAGTTGTGCAATGGCCACAACAAATGATGACTCTACCGAGAAATGCTCTTGAGCATTTTGGGTGAAGAACCCAATTCTGAAAATAAATAAACTAAATATCAAGAATATACATCATCTAGTAACATCCAATGAATATAGGGGTAGACAGCTTCAACCGAAAACACACGAATCATTTACCCTAGCATAAAGTGTGTGAAAAGTGATTTTATTTTGCATGCTTGAAAATCATCTAGAATCCATCACCTGATTAGTATTTAGACTATAGAAATACTGCTCCTTAAAGTGAATTTCTTTAGACATAGCCCTACTGCTATTCAGGTTTCCATAGCCCTAGTAGAGTTTATTTACATTACCCCATGGTTTAATTGATATTTTGCAATGTCCTTTTTTTTTAACAAGCTTTGTCTAGACAGAGCCCTACTGCCAATCATGCGTCCATAGCCCCGGTAGATTTTATCTAGACATGGTGACTAATTTTAGCGTATTTTTCTTTGCTTTTTTTTTTTAAATGTCTTGCAAAAATTTATACACCACATGGGGTAGAGAATATTTGAAGTTAGGGATGGAGCATATTAGATTTTCGCCTTAATTTGCAAACCAAAATGACTTTATCCTTCAATATCTCAAAGCACACCCTTTAATGGTGGGCTTCACAAATAAGGGGAGCTCTTCTTTCTATCATTTCTTTGGATGGCTTCAGTTCTGAAGGTACCTAGTTTCTTCTTGCTTTATTTTTTCATCTCTTTAGTTCGGTCAGGGTATTTTAGTTCCCTAGCTCAAACTAATCTGTATTTTGTTTCCTCTATTGATTCTTGCCTTAATAGTCTTTTGGTCTAGAAAGGTCATTGTTTTGTTCTTTTTTTTCTTTTTTATTTTCTATTTATGTGTGTGCTTGTTTTTGTGTTGTTTTATTTTTGTGTTTTTTTTGTGTTGTTTTTTGTTGTTCTTGTGTTTTTTTTATTTTGTGTTTTTTATTGTTGTTCTTGTTTTTTTGATGTTCTTGTGCTTATGTTTCTATATGTTTGTGTTAATTGGTGTTTTTTGTTTTGGTGTGTGAGTTTCTTCTATATTTTTATTTTTCTCAAATGTCTGTTATTGGTTTTTTTATTTTTTTTAGGTTTTGGTTGTTTTTGTTTTTCTTGGTTGTGTATTTGTAGCATTTTATTGTTTTTTGTTTTGTTTGTGTTTTGTTATGTTGTTCTTGTCTTTTTTCTTTATGGTTCATGTTGTGTTTTTTTTATTATTATCTTATTGTGTGTGTTTGGTTGTGCTTTATATTTTTGACACACTCAAGGAGCATGTTTTCTTATTTTTTGTTTTTTTTAATCTTTTTGTGTGTTTGTGTTTGTGTATTCTTATTTTTTGTTGTTTCAGGTTTGCTTCTTGAGTATGTCAAAGGTGGTAGGCCAAGTGCGAGCCCTGGGCGATTTTGGCGAAAGAGATACCCCTACCTCCTTGGGTCTTACCCGAAAGTGGTATCCCTTCTAGGAATTTTTCCACACAAAAAAAAGCACACCCTTTAATATGATGTGTTTGTGTGAAGCTTTAGCAAAATGATTTAGTATTCCAAAATTCATTATATTAGTCCCAAAATCTAGGAGTGGTTACTAAACAATTTCATCCCCTTATCTTTGATCCACATGATAGGCAATTCACCCTTCATGAAAAAGGAACACAAAAAATGGTCAAGAGGCCATTAGTAGCGACCACGAACATCACCTCAAGCAGAGGGACCAAACTCAAAATGCAAAAATAATAAACCAAAACTTGTAAATAAAGCAACACCTAACCTAATGCAAAATAACAAAAAAGCAAAACAAAACCAAAAATTAAGGACAAAGCCCAAAAACAACAAAGCTAAAACAAAAACATGAAAACCAAAACTATATACAATAATATACACTATGTACAAGGTGATAACAAAATAGGCTATCACTTCCCTGTATCCTAAACACGATTAGCACATTTTGAAAGACCCATACTATGATATGCATGTCAAGCTTTATAAGAATCTAGTCAAAACAAGATTAAGCCATAAAATACAACAATCATTATTTTACCTCTCTCACCCCACCAATTTGATTCCATGATATTAGCAATTCCTTGTTGAAACTTAGATTCATTAAACTTGCAATCAAATACATGAAATTCAACTATCTCTTGTTCATTTAGTGAGGTGTAAATTTTGGAGCCCGATTAATCATTTTGACTTAAGTTTTTAATTTCACTGACGGATATGTGTACTTTCAAATAAGAAGCTATTTCTGAAAATTTTGAAGCCAAGTCATTAATTACATATTTAGGCCAATCATGCTTATGCAACAATTTGCAAGCATCTAGGATATCTATTAAATGAGGATCATCATAGGTTTTTATCCTAGATTCCATTGTTAATTATTGATGAACTTGATTCAACAATTCAAGCACATCAACCTCTCTTTCATTCAACAAAGCAATATCATTAGTGGTGTGAGTATAAATCAACTCTAGTTCTTAATTCACCTCCAATGATACTTCATCATAAATAACATTTGAATCCCATAGACAATTAGGTAAGTTTTCACCTGGATTTTGCATGGTTGAACATAAAATGTGAGATTCTACCTTTTGTGCACTTTCATTTACCAAAAATTGGTGAACCTTTGTGATTTCCTCTTTTTCCTCATGGTATTTATCTTCATTATCATCTTGTAGCCCTTAATTTTCATCCATTACCTGTTCATCAAAAATAACAAAATTAGGCACCCAATTAAACATATGTCCATCATTTTCAAACCATACATCTCGTCGATCAAGGGATGTTTCAAGTAACACATCTCCATGATCAATTACTTGAGTTGCTTTGGATAAAGCAATATTTTTATCCTTTGGTTCCTATTATTTTTTAACCATCCATGGTATTTATTCCTTAGAATATTCAAGATAATCATGTAAATTTATACCCAAATTTTCAGTTTTCCAGAATGAAAGGGGAGGTTTTACTTCTTCCTGATCCCAAACAATTGAATCATAAGGAACATTTACCATTTCTTCCTTTTCTATTTCAACAAGGTGTTCCACAAACTCATATTCAAAATAATCAAATTTAGGAACCTTGTCTGTTTCTGTATATGACATGCCATTCTTTGATTGTATAGGAATTACAAGCTCTTCACGTGAGGTAGAGGCTTCAATGTCCTGCATGTCAAGTGAAATAGAAATTTCATCACTAGGAGGGTGAGAAAACAATGATTCACCATACATACCCCAACCATTATAATAATCATCTTCTAAAATCAAAGTATGATATCCTATAAAGTCTTCTACATAATATTCAAATACATCTATTGATTCCTTTTTAAATTCATTTTCAACCACTTTCGATGGCTCTAGTGTTTCTGAAATTGAATCATCTTATTGCATAGACAATATAAGATCCATATATGAGACAAAAAATTTAGTTTTTTGCACATCAACATCAACGGGAATAAAAATCTATTTAGGAGTTGTGAAAGAATTAAGTGGTTTCTATTCTTAATCTATAATAGTATAATCCTTATATTTTTGAAACATGTGATGATATTCCATCCATTTTTTCATGTTACCTTAAAATTATTCCTCAGGTTACTCCTCTTCAATATCAAAAAATTCATCTTCTTCAGATTCATGCTCCTCAATTTCAAAAAAACTCATCTTCCTTAGATTCATCTTTTGGTTGGCCAAGGGTTTCTACAATGGGATCAGTTCTTATGTTCAACTTTCTATGATTATCCCAATCCATATTTGTAAATAACAACTCTAAACCCTTTATTTCTAGCTTGTCATTATTTGGAACATGTTGGCTTTCTTGGTCATATGCTTTAATCCTTTCATTCAAATCTATGGAAAGTCCTGACCTATCACATATTTCAATTCTAGGTACATCTAGGAATCATTTTTTTTTCAAAATACTCATGCATTTCTAAAAAAAGAATCAATATCTATGTTTTAATAGGCATGCGTACCATAATCCTTCTTGGTGAATATTGCATTTGAAACTTGCACCTCCTCTTGGATGATGTCTAAAGTGGTTGTAACATTTGGACAAACAATTTTATTCCATTGATTTCTTACATTAGACATCATTTTATTCAAAGGTGCTAGATTGGATGGTTGGTATTGTTTGAAATCTATAGCTCCTTAAGGACACTTCATCATGGGAGAAGGTTGTGCATCAACCTAACTCATGGGTGGAATTTTATTTGGAGCCTTAGATTTAAGTAATGATAATCAACCCACATCAATCCCTTTTGAAATCCACCATCATTCTACTTTCATTGCCTCACTATAGGCTCTGGGCAAGGGTGGATTCTTAAGAAGTCTCCTTAAGAATGTAGAAGTAAAGGGGTCTAAGGCTTCTAGGTATATTTGAACGACCTATTATTCTAACATGAGGTAATGTGTCCCTACTTCGGTATACAACCTATAGAACCTATCATTGAATTGTCTTTTGGATTCATTAGGCTATTTACAGATAGAGACAAATGAATTTAGAACCAAAACTAGGTCAACTAGTTTTCCAAAATAGTTGATAAATGTTGCTTCTAGTTGAGACCAAGAAGTGATGGAACTAAAAGGTAAGTGTATGTACCAATAAAATGCAACCTCATATAATGTGTATGAAAACAACCTACAAGGAACATCTCCATGCATAATTTACAAATAAATTAACATGTCCTTGTATCTCTAAATATGTTCCTCAACCAAGGCCACATCATGCTTAAACATGGGTAAACAATCTTCTACACCTTCAAGAATTTGATGAGTAGGCATGTTTAAATGGATATAATAATCACCTATCCAAGATGCAATTCCCCTTGGTTGGAATAACCAATGCCATTAGTGTACGTTAAATAACACAAATTTAATACCAATTATGTTAGTCAAATGAATATATCTTACAAAGAAGCATGAAATGACTAACAAATATCAAATGTTTCACATATAAATCATCATGTTAGCATCAACCAAAATATATGCATCAATTAAACCATGGCATCAAAGAACATTCTCCAATTTGCAAAAAGGTTAGCATTAATGCATCATCAATTCAAGGACTTTCCAATCAATGAATGTAACCAACAAAACCTCATTAGTCAAGACCAATGCCTTCAAGTAAACATGAACAATTTAGCATATAAATAGCAATAAAGTAAACCAATTTAGGCCCTCCTTCTAGCACCAATTTTGTTGAGTGGAAATTTTACCCAATTGCAAAATCACCATCATAGTTAAGGATTTTGATTAGAAAACCCTCTCTTGCAAAGAAATAGAAATTTCTCCAAGGTTCATTTTACTTAATGTGTTCTTGTAATATTGTGAAGATGTATCAAATAAGTGCTAGGGATACCTTAGTGATTTGCAATAACTTTTAACAAGGGGCCTATGTTGGTATTATTTTATTGCTATATTAGTGATTTTTCATGAAACTTGAAAGAAAAGGAAAATGTGATTGGTCCTCATATGACCAAGATGTAAATGCATTAATTCATTTTATCTTGAAGTATTTTAAGTAAATTTTATCTTATTTTGGTTAAGAATATTTTAAACAATTTTTATCTTCCTTAAATCCTACTTTGAGCATGAAACAAAGATTAAAATCTATCTCTAAATGTGAACCTTAAATGATGATTGGATTCATTTTAGCTTGCTTTGTTAAAATTTAAGCATGAAATAAAATAACATAAATGACTAACTCTAAAATGTAATAGCCTTTGATATGCTATATAAATTACCCCTCTTTAATAAAATTGTAATTTTCATAAAGAGAAGTCCATTTATTGCTTTAAAAATAATGGCCTTTGGAATGCCATATAAATTACCTCTCTTTAATGAAATTATAATTTTCATAAAGAGAAGTTAATTTATTGCTTGAAAATGAAATGCAAAGCCTAAAATTTGATTTACCTTCAAAATATGAAATTATGTCAAATTTTGAAATTACAAAATTCCTTATAAAATAATAACTTTGAATAGTTTTTATAAGTTTTTTTATTATTATTTTTATTGAGTAAATACTTCGTATACATATACATATCCGTCGTGGGGATTGAACCCGGGTCACATCACCGATAATACAAGTGGCATCCTTGCCGGTAGACCACATCACGTGGATATTTTTTATAATTTTTAAATGGCTTCAAAATAGAATCAAAACTGTTCTAAATGAAGTGTTAAAGCTTATTCTTCACACCCGTGCATCTATTTTTTTTTAAAAAAAATTGTCGAAGTTTAAAAAAATGCAAAAGAGAAGGGTTACAAAAATAAAAATAAAAATAAAATATGGAAAATGGACCAGAATGTTGAAACACTAAAAACAAACTACAATCAATATGATGCTACCCTATATTACAAAATCGGAGATGTGAAATTTTCTAAATGTAACCTAGTTTATCCGATGTTGCATTTGCTCAGTCTGAAATAAACTAGGTGTAATCTTCTAGGGAAAACAAAATAAATCCATATTTCTAGACATTCAACAATGCAACCTTTGAATAACATTAAACATTGTCTATAAGCCTAAAAAAATGGAAGGGAAAGATAGACATTAACTCCAACATTCAGAAATAAATCTCCTCCAATTTTGTTAACAAGGTGCAAATTTTTGTAGCATTTTGCATTAAAAAATAGAAAGATAACAATCCTTGTTTTACATCAGACTTCTAGCCTTGGAATACAAAAATGTTCAGCCCTGGTTCTGTGGTTTTCATGGGTATTTAAAATTTTCAATCTCCCTCTTTGTTTTGTTCATTTCTTTACAACCCTTCATTTCATTTACTCTTTTATTTGTGGTAGTAAGCCTAATGGATGACTTCATAACCGTTATTACCTTTTGGTAACGTCTTGTCTTTATTTAGAATCACATGCCATGTATTAAACTATCAACTTTATAATTTTTTTATGCATGGTGGCATATTGCATTATTCTTTCATAATGCATTTATAACTAAACCTTGACCATTTGGCCTTCTCAAACCTTTATCTCCATTTGGTAAACATACACACATTCACTACCCTTATCATACCACACGGGTCCACCTAGTTCGATGCACACAGCTTCTGTTCCATCCAGTTGTTATTGATCCATATTAGATATAATACCACCATGACCCATTTTTTACCATTCACGAGTGATTCGCATAGCCAAGTTATCGCATGTTCGAATCATACTCGGGTCTATCTGCCCTCGCATAGACTGCATCTGCATTACATAGATTCAAAATTTGACCAACCAACCTATTTCCTTGACATCGTTACTTTGTTTTTGGTACTGTAAACAACATGCGGTAGCTTCCTAGCTTCTTTTCCACTTGCCATGCGATGATCGACTCAAGATTCCCTTCAATGCTCGATAACATCAAACCTCTCAATTCAATCCTAATATCTACACTGCATACAAACCCCCTACTTTCTTTCGATAACCTGCAAATTATCATGTGCATATATGGATAATTCACGAGTTGTTTTCCTCCTTGTCAAAAAAATGTGCCAAAACTATCATTTACATGCTCGACCAAGAGTCGTAGCAAGAGCCATTATCGGATGCCCCAAATAGACCTGACGAGCATGGAAACTCATTGCAAAATACCAACATCACACCATAATATCTTGTAAATTTCTTGGTTAACTCCAATGCTTCGGCCGGATGTTCATCGTAATAGATGCTATCATCTACTTTCTCGATTGTTATAGTGATTATCTACACTATTGTATAAGGTCCTACAAAGTTGTTGGTATGTCTAATTATTTACGTTATACCATCCATGACCAACCCATAAAACTTTCACCTGCCTTCATGAGAGATTTGGTATGCACTACGATAGTCCACCATGCTTTGGTCGTGCTTGTAACTTACGTCCAAACTTGTTGTAAGCTCCAATCATAGCAGTCTCATTTATAGTTGGTTGCCCATATATTTACCACATCATCACCAAATAGTTTACCCACATTCAAGCTTGCATCCTCACCCGTTAGCACTTGTTGCTAATCCATACACAACTCCACACTACCTGTATGTTATGTGCAGTGTTTATCATGTTTGTAGCCTCCATCACATTATTCTAACATTATGTCGCTCCCATGGCTCCCAAATCATCATCGACAACTACAACTACATTTCTTTGACCCAAACATGAGACATTTACCATAGTCCATAAAAAAAATCCAATTTTGAAATCTTGGCCCAAAAAATATATGAAGCGTGAACTCCATCGTGGCTTACAAAATCATAGCATTCACATCAATGGCCAACATCTCCATGTGATCCATAGGAGAGTGATCATGTATGTTTCCCCCGTTGGTGTGGTCATTATCCACCTCTGCAATCTTCATTATGCACATCCAGGTATTTGTGTTCCACTTGACTATACCTGGTCATATCACTGATCAATCCATTCATTTATCAAAACTCGGGTTTTCTTCTATTAATGAATATAATTTTTGTGTATTTGGTGTGTAGGCGGTGTTGTGCTTCCATTATCATATTTTGGGATAGTGTAGTGGATGACTCATATTGGGCGATCTTTGTGAACCCCCGCTACGTAAATATCTTCTCATATTACCATACCACAAGCTCATGCAACTGTGCCAATACGACTATGTGAAATAACCCAACTACCAATCTAATCTAGACCCATCAGCGTCGAGTTTAATTCGTTATCACCATTGTTACCATATGCCTTCATCGTCTAGCAATGATTTTTTCATCCTATCACTCTTTTCATCATCAAATTTACTACTAAAAATAAATGTGATACACTATTCATCCACATTAGTATAATTCAACATCGCCATCCACGATATTCGATTGAACCATACACCATCTCCACCTCGTTATAGCTAGTTGTATCATCATAGAAGGTCCACTTGGTAGTCTTGATAAAAAATTATGCTCTACCCTAGCTATTCGTTTGCATCACCATGCATCTTTCCATTGCCACATCACCTACGTATTCCATGTCATTGGTTCTGCCTAAGTTTATCATTACTGAAGGAAGTAGAGCCCCATCCTAGCCATGTACATGACATCCTCTGTGCTGGCAGTCTATAATTATTCTATGGTGAGTTTGACTTTATCCATGTGTCATTTTACCACATGTGAGCTCCACCATTCAATGAACGTCTCCATGAATGAGACAATTTCTTCCTTGCTTCAAAAATTCACCTACTCTATGTTGCATACAATAAAATCGCATATTAGACGTTGTAACATAAAGTAAAATCTACAAATGCTAATATGATAATATAAGGACAATGGGGATGCCTTATATATGTTTTCTCTTTATATCATTATTCTTATTTTTGTTTTATTTTGCTTTTATTATTACTTTTTATTATTTTTTAATTATTCTTTTTTGTTTTTACTTATTTATTTTTAGATTTTTATATATAGATATGTATCGCTCCAAATTTTTCGCACCCCTACCTTCAGGCTATTGGATCCGCGCCCGAAAGGAGGATGGGAAAAGGATGGTGCGGTACCTCGGACGAGAGGACTTTGCGAAGGTCCCGCCTCTCAAGGGAGGTGCATTTTGGTGATTTTTCGACGGATGGTGGGTTCACCAGGAAACATTTGACGACAGTTTCCATGCCTAGGTTTTGGGAATGAGTTTTGATGAGTTCATTTTATTTTTAAACATTCATCCTAGGTTTGGCCGAATGATTCTAACTTAAACTACATGAAAATGCAATTTAAATGCATACAACGAAACGAAAGGAAAACAGAAACAGAGAATTTGCAGGAGGCCAATGAAGATTACCTGATCCGAAATTTGATGGAGTTTCTGAAGCTTGAAGCAGTCTGGATCGTCCGCAATTCAACAGAATCACCTTCAATTTGATAAAATCATCTGAACTGACAAGATCGTCTGAAATCTGATGAATTTGTCAGACGAATTCATCGGAGACCTGCAAAACGAGCAAACAGATGCGAAATACGAGAAATTCTATTTTGCAAACAGGGCAAACTATGTAAAATAGTAATATGAGTGTTGAACAATATACAAGAACAGAAATAAATGCAAATAACTGTGTTTAGATAGCAGAATATGATCTTAATCTGTAAACTTAGACAAAATGGGTGAACTCCAAATGCAATATAATATAAAAACTGAATAAACAATTTAATTTACAACATAAAATGACAAAGAAAAGAGACAGAAGAACAAACTCCGAGCATCGATTGCCTCGATGTGCGCTGCAATCGAAATCATCTCGCATCGATACGAGATCGTCCCGAATTTGACGAGATCGCTCGCGATCTTGACAGAGTTCGTCGGCTGCGATATGTACCGGCTCCGGCTGAAAACCAAGTGGTGTACCTACAATGAAATGACTATAGGACTAATGCAAAATATGAATTACGATGTTTTAGAGCATAAGGGTTCAATTTGCATAAAAATTCAGCCAGGGGTTGGGGAGGGAAAAGTCTTAGAGTTAAATAGGCATAGGATAGTTTTTGGGAGGTTGGAGATCATCCCAATTTGGGAGATCTCCAACGGGGGAAGGGTCCCAATGGCGCAGACACACTTTTGCCCGGATTGGAGACCCGTTGGAACAGATTCCAACTATGCAAATTTAGTTTTGCGACGAAATCGTCTGGACATTCAAATCGTCAAATCTGGGGCGATATCGTCTGATCGGAGACGATATCGTCAAACGGTCAAAACAACTGCTAAAAATGACGCGAAAAAGGAGGAAACGGGTTTCTCGACGGTTAACGGGCGGTTTGGGAGGTTAAATTTGAATTTAAAGTTATTTACTAAGGTGAATGTAATTATTCCAATTTTATTGCGCCAATGGTGCTACATTTTGCCCCCTCTTTAGCGAATTTTCCAAAGAAAATGTGTTAAAGATGAGTTCTTCTCGATCTACAAGAAAGCAAAAAATTATTCCCATTTTTAGGCGACGATTCTTGGTCGAATCGTACGACAGCTTACTATGGTCAGTTCCAATATTAATTTTAAGGACATTTTCTACCTCCATGTGTAGATCTCTTTCAAAATTAGGTGGGGCAGGTGAAACGCCCAACTCTTGTAACTCTTGTAAAGTTAATTTAGATAATTCATTCTGAGGGTCGGTGGCCTCAAGTTGAGCTATGGTTGGTATAGAACCATCAAAATAAAACCCGTTATACATCTCTTCAACAGAGACATCATGGAAGATATCTCCTTCCAACTCTTCATCGGGGTCAACAATCATTTCAGGGTATGCTATGGATAGCATGTTGCATGAAAATGACGGATTTTTAAGAGGTAAATCAACATGTCTATCCAAATAGTCTTGATAGCATATGAGATGATCATCATCCTCAAAAGGACAGGGTTGACTCTTACTAGGTAATAGGCCCACACCACATCGGGCGGGCCATGGTTCTACCTCGAAAGGTTCTTTCATGCCATTTTGGAAAGGTCCTAAGCCTTTCCCTTTATATCCCATTTTAAGCATCATGGGTTTAGCTTTAATATAATCGTTGGTAAAATAGCACCGAGCATATCCATCATGATGGGTTTTGATATTCTGAGGGATTCTTCCCTAGTCATATCCTTTGTACATGAAGGCGCAACTCCTGACTTGGTAAGTACTTCCCATAGGTTGTGGGAGGCCCAAAGTACGAGGAGATGGCGGCAATTGATTTAAAAGGTCCGAATCTTGCATGAAATCATTCATTTTTTTTGATATTAAGGTTGTAGATAAATCTGGTAAAAGATCATCAGAAAGGGCATAAGATGTAGAAGGGTTATTACCTATGTTTTGAGATGTGGAAGGTATGATAGATGTGTCCGAAGGTTTTGAATTTATGGGATTAGAACTTGAAGAATTGGTTGTAGTTTTAAGAGCTTTTTGATGTTCTACAGTGATTTGTTTAGCAGGTAGTTGATCTATATGGGAAGATGAAGTTAATGGAAGATGAATAGATGAAATTATGGGTTTATATTTCACAGTTTTAGATGAAGAAGAACTAGGATATGTGGATGACAGAGCAGGGCAAAATTGCACTCCAACTGGTTCTGCCAATGCACACATATCAAAAGGTCTAGGGTCACCATGAATAGTGACCAAGCTGATTTTTAAACTCAAACTTAACACATTGGTGTAAATTTGATGGTACTGCTCGCATGGCGTTAATCCAAGGGCGACCCAAAAGTATATTGTACGATGCTGGGCAATGTACAATGAACACAATTGTCTCAAGGGTTCTAGGACCAACTTGCAATGGGAGGGTAATGACTCCACACGTTTCTTGTGTTTCGTCATTAAAGGCTTTGATAATCATATCAGTCTTCTTCATTTCATCACTTCTAAAAGCAAATCGTTGGTAGAAGTCAAAGGTGCGAATGTTTAGAGATGAGCCATTATCAATCGGGACTCGTTTGACAGCTACATCCCCAATTAAAGTTGTAATATACAAGGGATTATCCTTGTGTAAACTGTGTTGTGGGATATCTTTATCCCGAAATTCAATACAATCAATCTCTCACGTGATGATAGTATTGGCCATAGCTTCGGGTTGGATGTTTTGAGGTACCATCATCTGGCTCAAAGTAAGCATCAATTCATCCCTATGGGTGGGGGAGGATCTTAATAAATCTAAAAGGGAGATTCTGGCGGTGGTATTATACAATTGCTCATTAATGCTGTAAGGGGGTTTAGTTTGAACAATAGGAGCATGACTTCCTTTATTAGGATTTCTCAGAACAAATGGAGTTGATCCATCGTTCTGGTTTGGTTCTTGTTGGGGATTTTGAGCTTGTTGTCGAGTGACGACTCCGATGGTACCTACAATGTTATAGTGATGACGTTGAAAGGGTCTCTGTTGAGAGTTTATGGCTTGTTCATAAGGAAGGACTTCATTAGAAGAAGTTCAAGTAGTGACTCTTCTGGGAAATGGTTCTTCTGGAACATTAGCATCTGTGATAGGTTGAATAGGATCTGATTCATTTTCAAAACTATTCGATTGAATGGTGTCTACTTCACTCTCACTATCTGACTCTATATTGCTAGAATCAGAAGTTTGGAAATTATGTAAGAGCCTGGTTGTAACCAGGGATAAGGTTGTGTTGAATGTGTGAGAGTCCTGAACAGGTAATTGCCCGCTAATGGTTCCTACATATCGGGTAGGAGGGGGAACATTGTGATGTTCAATTTTATTGGCTACCTCTTTACCATGTCTTGGTAAAGGGTGTTGAAATATGTCTAAAGTTTGATTGGCATTCTGATTTTGATTTTGGGGAGCAGTCTTTTGGGTATTATTAGGAGGGTTTTGTTTAGGTTGGAAGGCTTGCACTTCCATTTCATTATTGTCAATCAAATCTTGTATTTTATGTTTCAATCTCTTACAAGCGTTGGTAGAATGTCCAAGACCTCTATGAAAATCACAGTGCAAATCAGCTCTATATCCGGGTATGCTTGGGTCAGGTTCCCGGATAGCTGGCGGTTGGATTAAACCTCTTTCAAGAAGTTGAGGTAAAATAGTTGATAAAGGTTGGTTTAATCTAGTGAACTCTCGAGGAGGCTTATCAGGAGGTTTCAAGATGAATTTTTCTGTTGTTTTTGTTGCATTGACATTAGCAACATTTCTGCTGTCAGTGACTCCATCACCGACAACTTGTTTGTTTTTATATTGATTTCTAGATGTTTTCTCATCATCCTTCTTTCTAAGTTGGCCTCTCCTAATGAGGGCATCTTCTACCCTTCGAGCTAAGTCTATAGCTTGATCGAAGGTAGTCAAAGTAGTTGTTGATAGCTCATAAGAAAGTTGTTCTTGTAAATTGTTAATGAAAATGTCTAACATTTCCCTATAGGGTAGCACAAAGTGTAGTTTTCCTGTCAATTGTCTCCATCTTGCTAAGAAATCAGCAAAACATTCGTCTTTATCTTGTTTTAAATTGTATAGGTCTTTAATAGTTACATGCCTCTTGATGTAGGCACTAAATTGATGAACAAATGACTCAGCTGTTTCTTCAAAGTTTCTTAAGGAATGAGTGGGCAATTGATAATACCACTCTAACGCCATTCCACCTAAACTTTTGGGGAACATTTTTAGTAATAGCAAGTCATTATGTGATATGTCATGACATGCTATCCTAAACATGCGAAGATGTTCTATGGGATCTTCGGTTCCTTTATAGATAGGCAGGACGGGCATGGGAAAATGTTTAGGGTATGGTTGAGCTACCACTATGGGATCCAATGGTTGGCTACAAATCTCTCGATAATTATACGAGGGGCGGTAGGGATCTATCTGGTCCATACGTGAAGCCAATTGTTTCACCATAGCTTCCAAACTACTAGTTTGCCCCCCATATTGATTTGGTGGGGCATTGCCATAAGTGTTATGGGTGTAGGATGGAGGAACATGCAGATTAGATGCCATGTTACTATTGTGTAAAACATTGGTAGGAAAGATATTATGGAGGAGTTTTGAAGTTGGATTGTGTTGTATTGTAGATTGTTGAAAGTTTGTATTTGGCTTTGTTTTAGATTTTTGTCTATTTAAAGCATTTTGCTCAACTTGTTTGGAGGAAGGAAGTAGTGAAAGGAATTTTATTTTGTGCGGGAGTGATTTTAGGTTGAGTAACAGGTTGTTTAGGAGGTTGGGTGACCTGTTGTTTGGTCATGGCTTGGGCTATAGTGACCATATTCGCATTAGATGGTCCACCCTTATCACTTTCTTGATCAATGAAAGACAAAGGATTAGTTTGCATATCAATCGCCCGTTCTAAGACTGCTTGAGCATCACTAATTTCCCCTTTATCAATACGGACTGCCACATTAAGGATGTCGATATGTTGATTAAGAAATTTTTGAAAATGTTCTGCATTGTCAAAAGTGATGCCTCCATTTGGAGCTATTCTAGGGGACGAAGATTCTTTAACACTTCCTTCTTGTTCCTTATCTTCACCTAAGTCTTCATCTGATTGACCTAGAGTTTCACCTTCCGAATTTGTATCTCCAAGAAGGACATTTGGGTTTTCGAGTTGTATTTTGTAGCCAATCTTCTCCTTCTCCTAAAATTTCTTTACCATTCCTAAGTTTAGTCATGGTGCTAAGTTTTGATTTCAGCAAATATATATATATATATATATATATATATATATATATATATATATATATATATATATATATATATATATATATATATATATATATATATATATATATATATATATATATATGCAACAAATTAGAAGGTATATATTTATATATACCTAATGCAATATTGTAAATGAAATGTCTAAGTTTTTTACTATGTTTTTTTTTTTTTTTTGATTTTTAGTTTTTCTTTGAAACAATATAATAAAGACAGCAAATGAAACAAGAAATGCACACAATAATAATAAGGCTAAAAGTAGATGAACTAATCTTCTATGAATATCATTAATAGGTTCAAGCTGTTCAGGGGTCATGAAATGTTCTTCTTCAAATTGAAAGTTTTCTTTTAAGAATTTGATGAAAAGGGCTATGGTAATATTGTCTATCTCAGATGCCGGTTGGAAATAATAATTCTCACGACAATATTTACAATATAACATAGCTCTAGGAGTTTTGTTCCATCTTCTCCTAACTATAATATCATCTTCTAAGGAATCTATATGAACTAAAAATGGGCGCACTATAACGGTGCTTTCAAGATCTTCCCTGAAAGTTAAAACTTTTGCAGATACAAGAGCTATACTATAGGCTAACCACCTATGGCAAGCTCTCTGAAGTTCATGATAGAACACTAATTGATGAGGATCCAGGATTCTATTCAAGACTAGCCTCTTAATCTGTTTAAGTTGTGTGGACCTAGATGAAATGATACTAAGTCTCCTGATAAGCTCGTCCCACAAGGATTGATTTCTACTTGCTTCAGGGACACTAAGGACAGAATTAACTTCTATGGCCGCTAATTGGTTTACTACGTTTATAGTAACTGCTAACCTCTTTTTAGGAGCTACCATCTAAACATGATTTTGAACCTTAAATGTTTTAAAATGCATCTAATTTTTTTTTTTTTGTCTTGTTTGTTTTTGTTCAAAAGGTTATGATGCATTCACGTCGGGTTCACCAAAATGTATCGCTCCAAATTTTTCGCACCCCTACCTTCAGGCTATTGGATCCGCGCCCGAAAGGAGGATGGGAAAAGGATGGTGTTGTACCTCAGATGAGAGGACTTTGTGAAGGTCCCGCCTCTCAAGGGAGGTGCATTTTGGTGATTTTTCGACGGATGGTGGGTTCACCAGGAAACATTTGACGGCAGTTTCCATGCCTAGGTTTTGGGAATGAGTTTTGATGAGTTCATTTTATTTTTAAACATTCATCCTAGGTTTGGCCGAATGATTCTAACTTAAACTACATGAAAATGCAATTTAAATGCATACGACAAACAGAAAGGAAAACAAAAACAGAGAATTTGCAGGAGGCCAATGAAGATTACCTGATCCGGAAGTCTGATGGAGTTTCTGAAGCTTGAAGTAGTCTGGATCGTCCGCAATTCAACAGAATTGCCTTCAATTTGATAAAATCTTCTGAACTGACAAGATCGTCTGAAATCTAATGAATTCGTCAGACGAATTCATCAGAGACCTACAAAACAGCAAACAGATGCGAAATACGAGAAATTCTATTTTACAAACAGGGGCAAACTATGTAAAACAGTAATATGAGTGTTGAACAATATAAAAGAACAAAAATAAATGCAAATAACTGTGTTTAGATAGCAAAATATGATCTTAATCTGTAAACTTAGACAAAATGGGTGAACTCCAAATGCAATATAATATAAAAACTGAATAAACAATTTAATTTACAACATAAAATGACAGAGAAAAGAGACAGAAGAACAAACTCCAGACACGGATTGCCTCGATGTGCGCTGTAGTTGAAATCGTCTCGCATCAGTACGAGATCGTCCCGAATTTGACGAGATCACCTCCGATCTTGACAGGTTCGTCGGCTGCGATATGTACTGGCTCTGGCTGAAAACCAGTGGTGTACCTGCAATGAAATGACTATAGGACTAATGCAAAATATGAATTACAATGTTTTAGAGCATAAGGGTTCAATTTGCATAAAAATTCAGCCAGGGGTTGGGGAGGGAAAAGTCTTAGAGTTAAATAGGCATAGGATAGTTGTTGGGAGGTTGGAGATCATCCCAATTTGGGAGATATCCAACGGGGGAAGGGTCCCAACGGTGCAGACACGCTTCTGCCCGGATTGGAGACTCGTTGGAACGGATTCCAACTATGCAAATTTAGTTTTGCGACGAAATCGTTTGGACGTTCTAGTCTAGACGAAATCGTCAAATCTGGGGCGATATCGTCTGATCGAAGACGATATCGTCAAACGGTCAAAACAACTGCTAAAAATGGCACGAAAAATGAGGAAACGGGTTTCTCGACGGTTAACGGGCGGTTTGGGAGGTTAAATTTGAATTTAAAGTTATTTACTAAGGTGAATGTAATTATTCCAATTTTACTGCGCCAATTTTAGGGTGCTACAAGATACATATACATATATATAATTTATTTATTTAAAGGAAGTTATATTTTTTAAAATTTATTTATATATGTATATAGATATATATATTTTTTTATTTTTTTATTGCATCAGTCAACTTTGCACATTAGAACTATTACAAATCAAAAACAACAAGAAGACCACATTGTAATGAGCATCTAAAACTCAATCAAAGACACAATCAAAACAACACACTAAACAACACTTTCCTTATCCAAACCTTGGAACATAGCAAAATTATCACTCCATAAACACCAAAACTCCCCAAAAACCAAAATTTAAGGTGGGTTCCCAATTTTGGGGTAAGTTGTGCAATGGCCACAACAATACCTAATATTTTCCCTTTGGAACAAGAAGACCTTAAGGTTCTACCCAGAGCTTTAGCAACAAGTATGAAGAGAAAAGGAGATAAAGGATCTCCCTATCTTAGACATTTAAATCTCATAATGTATCCTATAACAGAGTCATTAACAAGAACTGGGAAATTGGTGTTTGTAATGCATTGTTTGATTAGGTTGATCCACTTAGAATGGAACCCAAACCTAGAGAGGATAGAAAAAAGAAACTTCCATGATACCCTATCGAAAGCCTTATTCATGTCTAATTTGAGGAAAAGACCAGCCTTGTTACTTTTGGACACTAAATGGATAAGTTCATGGATGGTGATGATGCTATCGGTGATGAGTCTCTATTGAACAAATCTACCTTGGTTGAGATCAACGATGTGTGGTAGATTTAGCTTCAATCTGGTCTCTATCACTTTGGTGAAGATTTTGTAAAAGATGTTACAAATATTGATTGGGAGAAAGTTAGTAAGGATTTTAGAATTACTAGTCTTGGGGATTAGGGCTAGGAAGGTGGAATTGATGTCCCTGGGAATGCTTTTGGTTCATTGTATTTTTTAAGTAGAAGAAATAATGTTAGGTCCCACAATGTCCCAATAGCATTGAAAAAACATAGGGGAAACCATTAGGACCTAGAGCTTTCCCACCTTACATGGAGAATTTCGTAGAATGAATTCCCATAGTATAAAAGGGTTTAATAAAAATATTATTACTCTCTTGGGTGACTAACCTGGTAATGTTGTACAAAAGAGTCTCTGCAACTTTCTAGTTATAATTTGAGCTTGGTCCAAGCAGATATTCAAAAAAACAACTACCTTAGCTCTAATGTCAAAATTATCTGAAATAACAACCCCATATACCTGAGTGAGTTCCTATATTTTACTAGAGCCTTTGTGTCTTATTGTAGTGGTATGGAAAAATTTAGTGTTGGAATCACCCTCCTTCAACCAAGTTATCCTAGATTTTTGCTTCCAAAACACTTCCTCATTTTAAAATATTTGTGGTATTCAGACAGGAGACTCTTTTCAATTTCTCAGAGACTAGGATTAAGGTCTACTTGCTAGGTAGAGAGCTCAATTATTATGATCTGGGATTGGATGTTCTACTTCGTAGAAAAAATATTGCCAAAATATCCTTGTTCCATTGCTTGACATTTGCTTTAACAAAACAAATTTTATTGCTCATCTGGGAGGCAAGGGACCCAAAACGTTTGCAGGATGATAAATATGCTATGAGTAACTTGATGTCAATATCCTGAAGCTACATCACCTCAAATATAAAAGGGGATTTGAAAGGAGAGTCTTGAGATGAGAAATCAAAGAGGAGGGGGTTGTGATCAAATCCAATTTTGGGAAGAGATTGAAGGACAAAATCTCCAAAGGGATATATGGCATTAAGGGATATTAGGACCTTATCAAGTCTAATCTAGATGATTTGATCACACTTTCTTCAGTTTCTCCAGGTGAATTTGGGGCCTCTTACATGGATATCCATGAGTCGATTACCATCCATAAAATATGCAAAGTCTTCATAAAAATTAGCTATGATTTTAAAACCTCCTTTCTAATCTATGGGAAATATAAGAGAATTAAAATCTCAAGCCAGCATCCATGCCTCATTGAAAAATACTTCTCTCTTTTGGTTTAGGATGTTCCAGAGCCAAAATATTTTGGAAGGGTAATTTGGTGCATAGATGTTTGAAAGAACCCATCTGCAGTGATGATCTTTGCTAAAAACATGATGTTCATGAAATTCTCTTCCATAGTTAGGAGTCTTCTTTCAATAATGTTTGGATCCCACAAGCATAGCAAGTCACAAAAATATTTGTTGGTAGGGCTTATGAGGAAACATAGTTTTTCCAAATATATTTAGAGATACAGGAAGCATTTTGAATGTCCAACTTGGAATATTGCAAAAGGAAAATGGTAGGCTTTAAATATTTCGTAATGGACTTAACCAAACATTATTTGCTACATTTATTGAGTCCTCTCACATTCCATGAGAGGATGATCATTTGGTACTTGTGGAAGAGGATAGCTTACCTCTTTCTTTTGAAGAGGGAAATTTAGATCTATTCTCATCTTCATGAGACCTTGATGGAAGGTTTTTATTTGAAGAGATATGAAGGATGAGTTGGCTGCCATTGGAAATCTCCTTAAAGCATTTTATTTTTCTGATGGCTTGTGTAGAAGGGAAACCTCTTTTCTTCTCAAAATCAACATCAACATGAAGATTTTTTTGGGTCCTGGTAAAGGGAGGGCTTCGAGGGAAGGAATTTTTTGAAATAATTTTGCTAGGGGAAGGGCCAAGGAGACCTTTAAGGGATTGAGGACTTTGAGGAATTAATTTATCTTCAATAATAAGAGGTTCATCTACAAACAAATAAGAAAAGAAATTAGAAATAGAAACAAGGGGGTATACCTAAAGGAAAAATAGAGATTAGATTGCTCCAAAGAAACTTGGAGATCTACAGCCTTAGAGGATGGTTTATTCAAAGGGTTAGAAACCTCAATATACTCAATGGTTAGTGCCTTGCCATAAGGTTTTTGGTATGGATGCCCTTGGTTCAGAGTTTCTCCAATAACATCTACACCAGCTATAATAGAATATTTGGAGTGCTTGTGGAACAGTTGCTACATATGGAACCCTTTGCCATAAGATTTCCTAGAGGGAGGTGCCTTAAGGACTTTTAATATTGGACATTGAGATTTGAGGTGGATTTTCTTGGATCATTCACCATAAAGTGGTATTACAACAAGTTGGATATGTAAGCATGTATCTTTTGGCCAGATTCAAAACTTGGTCTCCTCTTTAAAAGATAAGAAATCTAATTGGTTGAACTAGTGGCCTTGAATAAATTTTAAGTTAAAAACACAGGTTTCTATGAGGGATCCCAATCCCCTTGTAACGAGGTTTGAACTTGGGTCTTTGAATGAAAACCCAAAGATATACCACTGCAGTATCCCTCATAGGATTGAGTTTTGAATTAAAGACACGAGTTGTTATGAGGTATACTAGTCCTCTCATACTGAGGTTTGAACTTGGATCTCCAGAATGAAAATCCAAAGACATACCACTAGGAAATCCTTCATGGGTCAAAAAAATTAGGGTAAAGCATGGGTTTTGAGAGGGTCCCAAAATATTGTATCGGGGTTTGAACTTGTGTCTCCTAGATAAAAAATCAAAGACATACCACTACGACATCTCTCACAAGACAAATTTTGAGTTAAAAATACAAGTTTTATGAGGGGTCCTGGTCCCCTCATACCAAAGTTTGAACTTGGATTTTTCTATGAAAATCCAAAGACTTGCCACTACTAGGGTTATGCATAGTGGGGAATCATCATTAATTCGTGAATATTAGCATTTTTAAAATTGAAAATTGGCTTTATTGAGAGCTGATATGTCTGAATAGCTTTTGCTTTTTCTTTGTATCATGAATGTTTTGCTGAGTTAATAAATTTTTACCCTCTTTTAAAAAAAAAAAAATTGAAAATTGGCAAATTTGGGGACCCTATATTGGGGCCCATTTACCAAAAATTTTTGGGTCAAAACATTTTTAGTGATTGGCTCTCTGCACATTGATAATAATTTCAAAGATTTTATTTTAAATCGCCAACACTCTCATGTAAATCATGCATATTTTCACATTGAAATTGTAAAAAAAATTATTTATCCCACCAAATTCACCTCTTATACCACCAATATATATACTTAATGTGACAATGATACTTATTCATGTAAAACATTCAAACTCTTCGAAAAATGAGCTACAACAGTGAAAATCGTCCGACATAAAGATGACCTAAAATTGATCGATTGTGAATATTTATAGATAATTGATCGATTATAGAGACATGTCAATAATGAATAAATTACAAAGACCTTCAATAATGGATCACTTGCAAAAACCAACCGGTCATAGATTGGTTTTAGAAACTTAATTGATCATCAATCAAGTACAAAAACCAATCAATCAGGTGCATATTTCTGCCAATCTTCAACTGGGAATAGAATTCAATCTATCTAATTAAGGCCAAGTGCAGAAACAACTAATATTTGGTCAAGTGTAGAAAATAGTCGATTTCTAGTTAGATGTAGAAATCAACAAATCTTCAGTCAGGAGTAGAAACTGGTCGATCTATGATTGGGTTCAAAAACCAGTTGATCTCCAACCAGGTGCAAAAATAATTTGATCATTAATTGGGTATAGAAGGCTATTAAGAGTGATCAGTTGTAGAAACAATTGTTTATCAATAGAATAAATACAAAGGCAAAAAATATCTAAAAATTGGTATGTTGCAATTTATGCCATGGTACTGATGAATCCTCTCTTTATTCCTTTTAGAATATGAGTTCAATGAGTTGTAGTAGCAATATTTGTTATTTTTTGTAGATTCAAATCTCTAGGTCTATTTCTAAGTGATATAGATATCTTTTTTGCAAAACTCTATAAGTTTTTGTACTTGCATTCTATTCATAATCTGATTGTGTATGTTCATTTTATCTGTTAGCTGAATAAATGAAAATGTAAAAAAATCAATCCTTTATTTATTCCATTTAGACTATGAGTTAAAGGACTTTTTATTAATCCCATTTGCATATATTTGAGTCTATAATTGTATTTATAATCCATATATATTATTTTTGACCTAAATTAATCAAATTTCTCTACTTTCATTCTACTCATATTTTGATTCTTTATCTTCATTTACACTCTCGCCTGAATAAATACAAATGCAAAAAATTATGTATCATCAAAAAAGAGGGATGGATCAAAGGTAGAGAGATGTAAGCTCCAAAAATCATAATAATGAATAATTGCAAATTGGTATGTTGCAAGTCCAATATTCTAGTTAGACTTTGCGTTTGAGGCCTTGTAGTAGTAAGATCTAATATTTTCTCTATATTTGAATCACTAAGTGTATTTCTAAGCCATATAAGATTCTCTACTTAAGTTATATTCATCATCTGAATCTCTATCCTCATTTTATCTGTCACCTGAAGAAACACAAAAGAAACAAATTGTCTATCGTATGAAAAGAGGGGAGTGAGCAAAGATACAGAGTTTTGGTCTAAAAAATTAGGATAAAAATTGATTACAATTTGATATGTTTTGCAGATTCTTCCATGGTACATGGTGCTTATCAATCCTTTATTTGTTCCACTAAGACTATGAGTTTGAGTCCATTTAGTAGTAAAATTTGGTATTGTTCCACATTTGAATCTCTATTTATATTTTGTATCCATATATGTTCATTTTTTAAAATTGTAGAAATTCTTATACTTTGCTCCATATTTAAATATATATATATATATATATATATATATATATATATATATATATATATATATATAGTTTGTCCATTGAATAAATACAAGTGCAAAAAATTGTCTATCTCTAGAAAAGAGAGGATTGGAATACACTGAAAAAATAATGATAAAGCCTAACTCAAAATTGGTATGTATTTTTTACCAACCAATCCTCTGTTTATTCTATTTACAATATGATTTTGAGGTCTTATAGTAGTAAGATTTGTTCAACATTTTATTATTTTTCAAAAATAAAATATTGTTTTCTTTACAAGTAGAATGACACCTACTGGTGATGGAAATAAAGGAGTTCAATCTTCTGCTAAAAATAATATCCTAAAATATTTTAGCCATATATCGAAATCCAATGAGCCATTGACATTTACACAAATTTAAGTTACACTAAACAAATTGTGTGTTTCTCTAAATATTTTTTGTTTGTAAAAAAATGTTCTCCTACATCATAAAATAATAAAGAATATCATTGTATGCAGAAAACACTATTGGCCCTAATATACCTCCACTTGAAGATATTCCTCACTAAAACATGCCTCCATATGAAAATTTTCTTAGCAATGACATCCATTAAACACTCAAAGATATTCCTTAAAATTAAAAACCACTAGAAAAAGAAAACGATAATTCAAATACAATACAAAATTCTAGGGAATCTTCAACTCAAAAAACGAAACATAAAAAGTTAACAAGGTGGACTATTGGAAGGATATTTCATCTTTAATGGTCATCAATATATCCCTTTATAGAGCCAATCCAGCCAAAGAACAACAATCACATTGCAACAAAATATAGATGCATAATGTGTAGCTGTAAACTAGGTAAGATGGTGAAGGGCCACTCCACCCAACACTCACACAATACCCAATATCACAACAAATTTCCAAAAGAAACCCAACATCTAATATTACTTCAATGAAATGGAAATACATAATCAGAAATTACAATGTTACGACCACAAGGCCGATTTTATTACAAAGAAAATCTACTAGAAATCTGCAAGTTGGAGCCACGATCTGTAATACTGGACTGCCTCTAGTAAATCTTTGTTCCCCCTTTAATAACTTCCATGGAATATTCTGGAAAACGTAACTCCCATTTTTTCGTCATTCATTTTCCTACCCAGGAAGATATTCATTTGAAATTTTCATTTTCATTTTTCCTACATAGGAAGATATTCAATTGAAATTTTCATTTTCATTTTCCCACCCAGGAAGATATTCATTTGAAATTTAAATTTTGGTGGCACAACTTCCCGAAGCCATAACTTTTGACTCGGTTGTCCGATTGGCTATTATAATATATCATTGGAAAGCTTGCAAAGATATCTACAACTTTATGAAGATCATTTTATCAAATTTTCATCCTTTTTCAGGGCCTCTAAGGTCTTCAAATTTTATTTTTAAACTTTATTGGTGAGATTTCTCAGGATGAAAACTTTAATATCTCTCAAACCATTCAGGATATTGGGGTGATTCTTTTGCCATCGGATACATTTTTCAATTCCACTCCTTGGGGTAAATTTTCAAGTCCATACATGCTCGTTTAGGCTGACTTACTAAAAATAGCAGGTGATCATTTTTTCCTTTTTGGACTTCTGACTAACTTACACCTCTCAAGTGTCATCATGGACTCCAAAACAACTAAAGAAACCTACAACCGAAAGAGAAAATGTAAATTTTTGGTGATGCAAGATTGCCCTTACACCACTGGATGCTCCTGCATCATACACCTAGGGTAAATTGAGAAGTGACCTTCACTTCTCTAGTGTTGGAGGAAAACCAAGATGATCAACCTCTGCCTTAGACAACCATGATGAATCTTCAACAGGCCTTCCTTTCCACTTAACCAAATATTCTTCATACTGCATATTTCTTGTACTTCTACCCATACGACTATCCAAGATTTCTTCTATCTCTTCTTTCTCTGGAGTAGATGCTGGAATATTCCACCATTCTCCTATTGGTCCATCCTCATTGTCTCCTTCATGATACTCTGTCAAATTAAAAATTTTGAACATAGGTGATATGTTAATTCCACTTGGTAATTCCACCTCATATGCATTTCTTGAATCATGTTTCTTTATGATCCTGCATGGTCCAAACTTCTTCATTTTCAACTTGTTATATGTTCTAATAGGAAATATTTCTTTTCTTAGGTGAACCATAACTTCATCTCCAACCTGGAATTCCTTAAACCTCTACTTCTGGTCTACCTTTACCTTGTACTAAGTATTCATCTTATTAATATGCTTCCTTACCTCTTCATGCAAGTTCTTCAGGTGCTCTGCAAAGTCCTCAACATCGGTACTATTCCTTCCTCCTTTGTCCATCTTCCTCAACTCAAAAGCATTCCTTGGGTTGCTCCCATATACAATCTAGAATGGGGATTTACCAGTACTCCTATTGATAGAATTATTGTAAGCAAATTTTTCCTATGGTAAAATAAAATCTCATCCCTTGGGCTTATCTCCTACTAAGCATCTCAACAGGTTGCCCAAAATCCTATTCACCACCTCTGTTTGTCCATTAGTCTGTGGATGGTGTGCAAAACTGAACTTCAAATCTATCTTCAACTTCTTCCATAAGGTCCTCCAGAAATAACCAACAAATTTGGTATCTCTATCTGAAACTATACTCTTTGGTAGACCATGTAGTCATACCACCTCTCTAAAAAACAACTCTATAATGTGAACTGCATCATTAGTTTTTTGGCAGGGAATAAAATGTGCCATCTTAGAAAACCTGTCAACCACCACAAATATTGAGTCATGTCCTCTCTGTGTCCTTGGTAAGCCAAGAACAAAATCCATGCTAATATATTCCCATGGTTTCTCTAGTACAGGTAATGGTTGATATAGCTTGGTGTTTTATATTACACCTTTGGCCATCTAGCATACTCTATAAATTTGTACAAATTTCTTCACATATTTCTATAACTGTGGCCAATAATAGTTCTCACTAACAAGGGCAATGGTCTTATCTCGACCAAAGTTTCCAGCCAACCCTCCACTATGCTTCTCCTTGATTAGGTTCTCTCTCATAGAACTCCTTGGAATGCACAATTGGTTTCCTCTAAACAACATTCCATCTTGGATTAATAAATCCAACCATTTCATTCTATCCAAAGTAATAGATTCCAAGCATTGGTTAGCCCATTTCATGCTCGGTGCATTGGTTAGCCCAAATGGCATGACTAACCGCTCGTAAAATCTCTCTTTAGTCTTGAAAGTTTTCTTCCACTTACCTCCTTCTCTGATATGGATCTAATGATACCCACTCTTCAGGTCAATATTTGTGAAGTACTTGGCTCCACTCAAACAATCCATAAGATTATCCATCCTTGGAAATGGAAATTTGTATTTGATTGTAATATTGTTAATGGCTCGAGAGTCTGTACACATTCTCCATTCTCCATATTTCTTTGGTGCTAGTACTATAGGTACTACACATGGACTCAAACTCTCTTGAATCAATCATTTCTTCAATAGCTCTTGAACTTGTTTGTTCAACTCCTCATTCTCTGTAGGAGTCATTCTATGGGTTACCTTATTTGATAAACTGACTCCTGGTATCAAATCCATCTAGTGACTAATCTTCCTCACTGGTGGAAAACCTTCAGGTACATTATCTGATACAATATCTTGGAATTATCCCAACAGATCTGAGGCTTCTACTGGTATATCTTCACATTTTTATTCATTAACTCTAGGAATCAATGCATAGCACATATGCTCGTGCTTCATACCATCCAAAAATTTTCTACCATCAACTAAATAAATTCTTGCACTACTACATACATTTTCTTCCACCTCCTTTAGGGGATTCAACTTGTGGTGAACTCCATCCTTTTTTAGGGAATAAGTGTTGGCATGTCCATCATGTACTGCACACCGATCAAATTACCATGGCCTCCCCAATAGCATATGGTAAGCATCCATAGGCATGATGTCACACAATACCTCATCATGGTAATTCCCAATATTGAACTTCACTAAACATTGCTCATTGACCAAAGCTCTATGGTCCTTCTGCAACCATGCAATCCGATATGGATGCGGATGTCTCCTTCTCTTCAACTATAATTTGTTAACCATCCCCTCTGAAACTAGATTATTAGTGCTACCATTATCAATGATAACATTACAAAATTTACCTTCACATTTGCACCTTGTGTGAAATAAAATCTTCCTCTAAACTGGATCTTTCTCCTCATTTAGCAAGGCTCTCCTTGTGATAAGAACTTCTCCTCTTTCTGCCTCTTCAGAATGCTTAGATTCAACACCTTCATCTACATAAGCAACTCGTGCATTACCTTCAGGTCTCTTATTTGTCCTTCCTTGATGTTGTGGACACTCGTATGCTTGATATCCTTCTTCTCCACATTGGAAAAAGGTTCCATGAAATCCTCCTCTTCTAGGTCCTCGTCCAAACCTTCCTCTTCCTCTTTGGTCACCATTATTTTGCTCACGAGGGTAGTAGGCATTATCCCCTTTCTGGTTTAACTGCTGCTAACTTCTCCATTCTTTTTTTGGTATTCATTTCGTTCTCCATATGGTCTTTCACCATTCCTTCCACCATGACCACTTTCTCCCTGTTTGCTTTCAAATCTTCTATTTAGATTCTCTTCTACCTTCATGGCAAACTGATAAGCATCTTCTATGGTAGTCATTCTGACCAAACTTAGCTCCTCTTGAATACTTGGATTCAATCCATTTATATAACAAACTACCTTCTCCTTGTTGGCCTTAGAATGGCATGTTATAATCATGACCTTGTAGAACTCTTCTATATACTCTTTGATAGACTTACCTACCTGCCTCAAACCTTGCATTTTCTTTAGCAAATCTAACTTGTAATCAATTGGAATGAACTATCTCTTTAAATTTTCCACCATCCGATCCCATATTTTTATTCTTTCTTTTCCTCTTCTATTTCTATCTAGTTGTACTTCCTTCCACAAGATATTAGCATGACCCTTTAGCTTGGTCTTTACAAATTTGACCCTCTCAGGATCTTCCACCTCCTCATACTCAAAGTACTCCATATCATTGATCCAATCGATCAACTCTTTTGGGTTAAGATTCTTAAAAAATGTAGAAACATCAATCTTCGACCTTTTTCCAATCTTGGAGATGGCCTTAAATAATCTGACTTGCTCAGGATCTACTGCATCCTATTCTTATTTGAACTAGGCTTCTTCTTCAGCTTCGTCTTCACTTTCATCTTCTCTTCTTGGCTCAAACCCTCTACACAACTCCTCTTGTAGTGCTTGAACTTGTCTCTATAGGGCTCTAAAATCCTCTTTTGGTACCACAGTATTTCTCCCACCACCACGGTTTCTTCGTGGAGGCATTTTGATCACTTTTATCACAACCCACAACCACAAGTCCTGGTGCAAACTACCTCATGTTTGGTGATCTATTTACACACTCAAGAACTACCACTCTAATACCACTTGGTGAAGGGCTACTCCACCCAACACTCACACAATACCCAATATCACAACAAATTTCTAAAAGAAACCCAACATCTAATATTACTTCAATGAAATGGAAATACAAAATCAAAAATTACAATGTTATGACCACAAGGCCGATTTTATTACAAAGAAAATCTACTGGAAATCTGCAAGTTGGAGCCACAATTTGTAATATTGGACTACCTCCGGTAAATCTTTGTTCCCCCTTTAATAACTTCCATGGAATATTCTGGAAAACGTAACTCCCATTTTTTCATCGTTCATTTTCCCACCTAAGAAGATATTCATTTGAAATTTTCATTTTCATTTTTCCCGCCCAGGAAGATATTCAATTGAAATTTGAATTTTCATTTTCTTGCCCAGGAAGATATTCATTTGAAATTTGAATTTTGGTGGCACAACTTCCCGGAGCCATAACTTTTGACTCGGTTGTCCAATTGGCTATTATAATATATCGTTGGAAAGCTTGTGAAGAGATCTACAAAGGTGAAATGATCTAAAGATCATTTCATCAAATTTTTATCCTTTTTCGAGGCCTCTAAGGTCTTAAAATTTTATTTTTAAAATTTATTGGTGAGATTTCTCGAGATGAAAAATTTAATATCTCTCAAACCGTTTAGGATATTGGGGTGATTCTTTTGCCATCGAATATATTTTTCAATTCTTCTCCTTGGGGTAAATTTTCAAGTCCATACATGCTCATTTAGGATGACTTACTAAAAATAGTAGGTGACCATTTTTCATCTTTTTGGACTTCTGACTGACTTACACCTCTCAAGTGTCATCATGGACTCCAAAACAACTAAAGAAACCTACAACCGAAAGAGAAAATGCAAATTTTTGGTGATGCAAGATTGCCCTTACACCACTAGATGCTCCTACATCATAAGGATCATAAAATGCAACTAAAGTTAGATACAATAAAAAAACATTGTGGGAAATTTTATTCAATGGTTAAAAAAAGTGATGAAATAGTTAAGAAAATAATTAGGTGGAAGGATGCATCAGAATGCATGCATGTTAAATATGCACAAGAATATGAACAAAAAAAGAAGGTACAAAAATATTTTGTTGAGAAAGGTGGAATGATTCAAGCCCAATTTCAAAAAATTCATAAGATGACTTTAGCTTCAAAACATTTGTAGTTTATTGTTGTATTATTGGCAGTCTTGCCACACTAGAACTTTTTTGTAAAAACATTCCAAGTATAAAATATAAATTGTGCATTTTTGCTGATCTCTTCAATTTTTGGGTGTTTTCACTGGATTTTTTTGGTATTTTCTTTGGTACAAATCTCTCTTGCAATGCCTCTTTCAATCCTTTCACCATCAAATATTTTCGCTGGCAAGGGTCAAACTTCATATGACTTCACTGGTAAAAGAAGTTTTTACTAGCAAAAATAAGAAAAGATGTCTTTTCAAGCAAAAATAAGAAAAGATGTCTTTTGCCACATTAAATTTTTGTCTAAGTGTGCAAGCATTTTCACCAGTGAAATCACTTTCTGGCAGTTTTTCCAGCAAAAATAAGAAAATATGTCTTTTGCCACATTAAATTTTTGTCTAAGTGTGCAAGCATTTTCACCAGCGAAATCACTTTCTGGCAGTTTTTCCAGCAAAATCACTTTCCAGCAATTTCTCCAGCGAAATTTCATCTTCACCCCCGATGCCAGCAAAATTTCATTTTTAGGCAAAATTGCTAGCCAAATTCACTTTTGAGAAAAATTATCAGTGAACATCCTAGATTTCTAGCGAAATGCATTTTCACTCCAGTTTCTAGCGAAATACATTTTCTAGCACGTTCCAAGCGTAAGTCCAAGTGAAAGCCTTTTTCGAGAAAAAGTGGGTGAAGATACCAGTAAAAATCCATTTTTAAGTAGCAATCACAGCAAAACTACATTTCCAGGTAAACTCACAGTAAAAACTCATTCCCGATAAAGTCATGGTGAAGAAGCATTTTTGGGTGAAATTGCCAGCAAAATTCCTTTAAATCTCCTTGTCAGTCCACAACATGGCCCAATTCTATTTTCGTCCATATTTTCAATGAAATTTATTTTCGCCCCAACACCTTAGTGAAATTCATCTTTGTTATTTCCCCCCCAAGAAAAATTATTTTTATAGCACTTTCAGTGTAGATCATTTTTGGAAAAGTTCAAGGACTGTAAATTTAATTCTTGGTGCAAAGAAGTTGATATTTATAAAATTATTACTGAAATGTTACCAAAATTAAATGTTGTGCTCCTGACTCTGGTGTGATACTACTATTTTTTAGGTGCCACCATGAAGATGAATTTTGTTGATGATTCTAGCCAGGTCCCATTATGCTATATCCAAAAATTGCTCATTGCTTCCCAAGGAACCACCATGTTGGTTTGTTGTTGCTGCCAAGGAGGGAATTTTGACCGACCAATCTATAATTTCCTATTATTTTTATTTTATGACCATTTAGTTATAGAGGTGCAACCCTCTATAAATACTAAGAAATTTGATGTAAAGGGAGGAGGGACATTCTACTAAAAAACTCATAAATTTTAAATTTATGCATCAATTGAAATACTTTGGACTCTGGTTCTTTGATCAGTTGTGTATGTGATTAATTTCTACCTATCATTTATATTATATTTATGCCTTTGCTAGATCCATTGAATTCTGCATTTGAACTTAATTCTGATGAAGAAGTAAATGTTAAAATGTCAATTGGAAGTTATATTTGCGATTTGTGATTGGTTCTTGTGTTTTTCTTTCTATTAAATGTTGGTTAGAACTTGACTTGGTTATTTAGCTATTAGTTCATCCCCACTCTATTTTTCTGGCTTACAGCCATATTTTCCATCTCTTTATGTTAATTTCTCTCCCTAAACTTTATACTAATTTTTAGATTAGTAATGGAACCAACCCTCTTTGAATATTGGTCTGAATGACATCTCTTTCCTTTGACCGTTTAATGTTGGTCAGGTCTAGGACGCATATTTTTACACTTAGGCAGATTCATAACCAACAGTTTTTGGCATGCCTGATGAGACCCTAAAAGTTCCACTTTAAATAGTATTAAGGTTTGATGTTCATATTTTACTGTTTGATTAGAACATCTGGGAACTCATTTTTACCTATAAGCTTCCAAACGTGAAGTTTTTGGAAGCTTTACTTCATGATCACAATATTGAAGGCAATAAATTCATAAAATCATGTTGAGTTTTTTGATCTTGACATCCAACTTTTATAGAGCATCCTAGATTAGTCACTCTGACTATCCCATCAATCATAATGTCTTCACACGTAGCTGGTGTGTTTTTCATTCCTTCAAGTCCCTCTAGTACTACAACTAGCTTTCCTCCTCGAGCAAATTCTCTAGTCTAAATTTCCCAATATCCATCGCCATCATGACAATTTCTAGTATGGAATAATTTTGGAGCTTTAAATCTGCAAGCTCAAAACCCAATCTTCCCAACAATATGAAAGGTTTTGCCTGCTTATGATGGTACGGGAAAAATAACTTATGAGCATGTTCAAGATGTGGATTATTTGGTGACTATTCATAGCATCATAGATGAATATGTCATGGTCAGATTGTTCGTGCTCTCTCAAAGGGAAGATGCTTTATTGGTACCGATCTTTACCACCTACCACTATTACCACATGGGACTAGTTTGTTGAGTTAATGATAAAAGGCTTCAATGAACAAGCATATCATTTTTCTCTGTTGCATCAATTTACTAACATTCAGAGGCATCCATAGGAGGAAATCATTGACTTCAATATTAGGTTCGCTCGAACTTGGTAGAGAGTCCCTGATGGTCTTCGATTGACTCTTGAACAAGCTTCATTTTATTATCTCTAAGCCTTTAATTCTAATATGGTCATCTGTTAGTCCAACGTTGATACATTTCTAGGCTTGCACTCTGTTGCATAAAAAGCTTAAGCTGATTTAATTGCTATTGGTAAGCTCTCACCAAATATGACGATGCCTATATTTCCTGATCTCCCATAGCATTTATATTCCAATGCATCTTCTCAATATTTACCAATGCCTCCCATGTATTTGATCCCTTCATAGAATCCAAGTTCATCTCAAACCCTGACAGTTTCTATCCCTCATCTACCTGCTCCTTTTATTCCATAGTTGCCCGCTCTAATTCTATTTTTTAGCATTGCCATCTCCGCTAGTACCACTTCCATTACCAACTCCTCCAACACCCACAAATCCTGATCCTCAAGAGAAGTTATTGTAGGAGATGCAATCAATGAACTCGAAAATGAGAGCAATGACAAATGAGATCATAACCATTAAAAAAAAGGTAAGTTGAAAGATATTTCTATGCTAGGAGATTTCAACCTCTACCAATCACCAAAGAGCAAGCAACTTCGACTAGAAAGATGCCTAAAAGGAATCCAATCATGTTAACAAATGAATAAGTTGGCCCATTAGACAAAATGTACTAGTGTTCTACCTGTAATGATTTGCATGGTGAAGAAACTTGCATGGTTCATCTGAACTATGTGCAAAAATTGGTAAAAAGCTCCTTCAAAGGTCATATCAGCATGATTATAGAAGATGATCATAATTTTATGGTCCCTACAAGTTTCAGTTCTCATGAAAACGGTAAAAAAACTAATCATAGTGGATCCAGTTGAGATGGAGCCACTGAAGGTACCTACTAAATCGAAGGTAAGGAATAAAAAGAGATAAGCACAATCGAAGGCACATAGCTTGACATCTAAGTTAAAGGAATATATTATTTTAAAATATATCTTGCCTGCACAAGCGAAAGAAATAATCTCTCAAGCAAAGGCGTCAACTTCACAAGCACAAGCTAAGATGAAGGAACGGGTAAAATAATACCTTAAATACCCATCTTTGACCAAGCATCAAAGGGTGGAAGCCACGTAGTAATATCAGAGTAAGTATGAGGTTATTGATGAAAGAATAGAATGTAGTTCATCTATGTACAACATTGTTGAATAACTAAAGAAAATTTCTCCCAAGATTAGTCTCTATGATGCATTGCAATTGCCTTGACAGGTTGATTTGTTGCAAGAATCTTTGAATTCTGTTAAATATATAAAAAAATCCCATTTAAACTGTGTTAGCTCAGACGCTTACAACTTTGGCTACTGAAAAGAATAGACCACCACCATATTATTTGTATCTTAGGATGAAGGGGTGGATTATGCATAATTGTATGATTGACTCTGGTGTTGTGACAACTATCATGTCGAAAGTGGTTTGTGAAGTTATGGGTTTGGAGTAGCCCAAGAGTTTTGTAGTTGGATGGAACCCTTGTGAGAACGGTGGGTGTCATCAAAGATATCCCCATTTTCCTGCATAAAATACCTCAGATCATTGTGATCCAAGAGGTGGTTATAGTTGATATAGAGCCATATTTCAGTATGTGCCTCTCAAGAGAATTTACTACCAAATTGGGAGGTTATCTCTCCTTGGATTACTCTCACCTAGAAGTTCCTTTCAAAGGAAAAAGAATCCAAATTTACAATGAGAAGCCTTCCATATTTCATGTAGAAAGGATCAAAGAAGAAGAAAAGTCCATGGATTCTGTCAATATGGTGACTGAAGAACTAGAAGAATTGAATTTAATGGAAGAAGCTATTGATGAGCTTCGTATAGAAGATGAATTTTCAATGAATGAATTTAATTCAATGATTGAAACTAATATTGGTTGTTACACCATTACTAAGCCCAAAAGGCTGAAGCAAAGGTGTATGATGATCACGATCCTATTCTAGATGAGTTGTGAAAGCTCTACTTTGATGGTGCAAGATGCAAAAATGGTGCCAAAGTAGGAATTGTCCTCATCTCCTCTTATGGCATACATAATACATATTTGTACGAATAATATTGTTGAATATGAAGCATTGTGCTTAGGCTTGAAGAAAGAAGAGAAACTTGGGATCAAACAACTATGGATTTTTTGATATTTTGAGCTGATTGTCAATCAAGTAACCAATAAGTGTGTCTCCAAGTAGCACTATCTGAAGGTATATAACAACAAGATTTCAAGCAATTTTGTGGGAATAAAATAAACATGCAGATATTTTGGTATACCGTGGTGCCAACTTTTCTCTAGTTGAGCACATGGTGAAGAAACCAAAGACCATGAGGTTTGTTTATAGACCTTCAGTTCCTAATAAAAATATTTATTGGAAAGTATTCGAGAGTGATGAGAAGATCATGAACTTCCTGATAAAATAATCTAGTAGTGTGGAAGGAAGAACACTTGATTAAGAAGAAACTGAGGGACTGATCTAGTTAAGAAATAACCATATCTTGAAAGGATTGATTTTGCTCGAAAGTCTCTTTGATCCGAATGATAGAGCTAAGAAACATAATATCAAAGTAAATGAGAAGGAGTACATCAAGTTGTAGTTAGAACCTAAAAAGTCAATCAAGGTTGGAATTGATTGTACTCCAGAAGAAATTGAGCAGATCAAGGAGTTATACCATGAATTTACAAACATTATCATCTGGAGTTATCAGGACCTCAATGGTTACAAAAATAATATGATCCAGTATACTATTGAACTATAGGAAAGAGTGAAACCCTTCAAGAAAAAACAAAGGCCGATCAATCCCAAAATAAATTTTCCAATGAAAGCTAAACTATTGAAAATTTTGGAAGCTAAAATTATTTACCCAATCAAGCATTCTACCTAGGTAGCTAATTTGGTCCATGTGCAAAAAAAAATGGAGATATTTGCCTGTGTGTTGATTTCCAAAATTTAAATCAAGCTTCTCTAAAGGATCATTATTCTTTTCCACAAATTGATCAGATTTTTCACATAGTTGCAGGAGCTCAAAGATTTTCTCTATTAGATGGATTCTTTGGCTACAATCAGATATGGGTCAAAGATGAAGGCCAATACAAAAGGACATTCACCACAAAATGGGGTACATTTTCTTATCAGTGAATGCCTTTTGGTCTCTCGAATGTTGGAGAAACATTTTAGAGAGATATGGATGTGGCTTTCAGTGTTATTAAATTGATACATTGTTATTTATTTGGATGATATGACTTTTTTATCTCATAACAGGGAGGAGCACAGCTTACATTTAAGATAAGTGTTTTAAAAATACCAAGAATTTAGAATATCCATTAACTCGAAGAAGTCTATCTTCGCAATAAAGGAGGGAAAGCTCCTGGACCATGTAATATCAAAAAAAAATTAGTTGTTGATCCGGCCAAAGCTGAGGCTCTTTTGAAGCTTCTATTGCCAGCCAAAAATAAGGGTTTGCAATAATTTTTTGGTCAGATTAACTTTGTTCAAAAGTTTATTGTAGATTTTGCCCAAGTTGTGAAACCAATGACTGAACTCTTGAAGAAAGATGCTGATTTCAAATGGACTGAGCAAAGTAAGCAATAATTCAGGGAAATCAAGAAGAGGATTGCTCAGGCTCTCATTCTGGTAAACCTTGACTATTCAAAGGATTTTATCCTTTATGTTTTTTGTGAACAAGAAAGTTATGTGACTGTCCTTACACATAAGGGAGACGATGGAAACGAGCAACCAATTACATTTTTGAGTCAAGTGATTCAACATCATGATGAAAAGTATAATTTCATTGAGAAGCAAGTGTATGTAGTAATGAAGTCTCTAAAGAAGTTTCGGAATTTCATTTCACAAAGTAAAACAATTACTTATGTTTTTCATCCGTATGTCCAAAGGTTCATTATATAGGGTGATCTTCGATATAAGAGAGTTGGTTGGGTTTCTAAAATCCAAGAATATGATATTGAAATTTGACCAACCAAGTTGGTTTATGGCCAAGCACTGTGTCAAGATCTTGTGAAGAGCACTGCTCTCGAATCAATGGTTTACCAATATGAAGATCCAATAAGTGAAAGTAACCTTGCTAATCATTCTTCAGTTGACAGTTATTGGATAGAGGACCTTGTTGAATACTTCAATTTAGGAAGGTGTCCTTCATATCTCAATGCTTCACAAAGAAGAATATTTAGACTATAGACCCTCACGTATGTCATGTTTCCAAGTGGGTTATTTCATAAGATCATTGATGGAGTGCTTCTTAGATGTGTTAGAGAATTAGCAAAGTAGAAAATCCTGGAAGAGTTTCATTCTATATTGTCAGGAGTTCACTATGCGAGAAGACCCATGGCATTAAAAATTATCAAAGTAGGTTATTTTTGGACCACCCTCTTTTCAGATGCATTCAAGGTCAGTTGAAGTTGTGAAAAATACCAAAGGTATGTCAATAGGAGCAGAAATATACCTTTGCCTCTACACCTGATCTAAATAGAAGCATCATTTCAACAATAGGGTGTAGATTTTACTAAGGTCGTTGATCCTAATTCATTTGCTGAACATAAATACATTATGACTACAACTGATTATTTCATCCAATGGGCTGAAGTAGTCCTAACCAAGAAGGTAGACCAGGAGGTAGTCATCACTTTCCTTAAAGTATTGATCACTTTCTTTGGCATACTAGATGCAATTATAATAGATAAAAAAACTCCATTCATCGGTGCCAAAATTAGTGAGTTTACGGGTAAGTATGGTATTTATTTGAAAACTTCATCAAATTACTATCCGTAATAAAATGGCTTAGCTAAATCTACGAACAAGAATCTGCTTAGGATTTTGAAGAGGACTCTTGGTGACAATAAGCGAAGTTGGCATTTATTCTTGAACCAAGCTTTATGGGTTGATCACATCTCAATTAAAAAGTCTATCAAGACATCCCCCTATTCCTTGGTGTATGGTAAGGAAGCAGTCTTACCCATTCACATTGAGTTGTCGACTCTTCAATATTTGCAATTGCTTGATGATGAAGATGATGAATTTGATCCCATGAGCGTAAGGTTGGCTCAGCTATTACGGTTGGAATATGAAAGGGAGAAAGCATATAATGCTTTCATGGAGCATGCTCAAATGACAAAAAAATGGTTTAGCAGGAAGAATTCAGAGAAGGCATTTAAGGTTGGATATCTTGTGTTAAAGTGGAATGAGAACAAAGCAAAGCCAGGAAAACATCATAAGTTTGAGGTATTTTAGGAGGATTCATTTCAGATTTCCAGTGTGAATCAATTTAATTAATATTATTTTTAGGATATGGATATCATGTGTTGTCGATTCCAGTGAATGGTCTTCATTTGAAGGTCTACTATCAGTAAAAAATTTGGGATCAAGAGTGTAAATATGTACATAGTTTTCTAATATTTTTTTTGTTTGAAAATGGCCAAGTGCCCCAATAAAAATAAAAAAATGGGTATTTTCACTGGAAAGATTTAATTGAACCCCAAGAAGGTGTTTTCGCTCCAAAATATATTTTTGTTGGTGAAAATCATTTTCGCCAGTGAAAATGGTTTTTGAGCTTTATTGCCATGTTTCAGGTTGAAATAATCAAAAGAAAGCAAAATACCATCAATTGCATTAAAAAGTAGGTTATTTTTGGCAACTTTTTCAGAGACATAATTATCAGTCACACTTTTGCTTTTTCAGTAGTAAACTTTTGGTGGCAAATAAAGGAAAATTTAAAAATTCTAAGCAAACATTTTCACCAACGAAAACACAAGAATATTTTTTCGGCACTTCAGTTTGGCGAAGGTGCTTTTCAGTGAAAATATCAATTGCATGTTTTTTTTTCCCAACCCAGACAATGAAACACATTTTATTGGTGCATTAAAAGCAAAAATATCTTTTGCCTTGCTCTTCAATAAAAACTACCGATATGAAGTACTTTCAAAAGCAAAAAATGTCTGTATGATTTGTTTTTCGATGACATGACTCCTAGTTGGATTTATATATATATATATATATATATATATATAGATATATATTCAAAAGGAAAAAATATTCTAGATGCATTTTTTCCCAGTTGATGTTTTAAAGAAAAACAAAAAAAAAAAGTTCACCTGAAAACGCATTTTTGTTGCATGATTTGCTTTCAACAGTGAAACTCCAGTTATGTGCACAAGTTGAGAGTAATTTTTCCATAAAAATTGTCCAAAGGTATTTTTGGCACCTAAAATCATTGAGAAAAGTAACTTCACCCGAAAATCACTCTAGTCACGCATGCCAAGATAAGAAATACGATGATCATATTTCCAAGGCCAACTGTTGACAACCAGATTGTGCACCTCAAAATTGAAAAAGTAGTTGGGCATGACGTTCGAAGAAGATTTGCTATGAACCGTTAAAAATTATGAAAAAGCATGTCAAGAGAGGTAACCCAAGAGTACGTTCACCCAAATTTGGCATGTGTATCACATGCATAAAATTTGGTTGTTGAAGTTAAGCATTATAAAATAGGTAAACCCGTAAAGCTTGCAAACGAAGAATTCATTAGATTATTCTCTCATGTGTGTTGCAGAACTATCATTTAGCTTTATCGAATTGCTACCTAATTGCAGAACTATCAGAATATCGAAGTAAAGTTGTTGAAGGGAAAAAATGGGGAAGAAAGCCACAGAAACGAAGACGCAAAAAAAAACTGAGACAAGCAAAAAAGCTAAGAAAACTAGGAGGAAGGAAGATGAGGTATTTGAACCATATTACGATGCGTTGGAGAAAATTGGTGATTGTGCTATTTCAAATAAGGGTGTGGAGGAGTTACGCCAATATGTAGAATTTACTGTAAAACAAGGATTAACACCTGAAATCCCACGAACTATAGCATACCATGCACACATTTTTAAGTTCCTATGTACATCAATTCATGCCTGTCTATAATTTATTTTGGCAATTTCAACATTTTATCACCCTACTATGAGAGTCATTCAAAATGTGAATTGAGATAGGTTGTTCAACATTTCAGCCAATGTAGTTAAAGAAGCATTTGCTTGCAGTTCCAGACCTACTTCAGATGCAATATTCAAAATGCTCAATATCAGGGAGCATGAGGAAATATACCATTCAACTTTACCATTGCGCCAGTTTATGGAGAGTCAATTGATAAAGACTCCATAGTTTGGAGAGCTACCAATTTTTCCAAAGCCTCTGATAGATTTCAAGAATCTAGTCTTGTTTTCCATGTTGGCTTGGGTTATCAATCTCCCTACTGACTCCATGGTGCATAAATGGCAAGCGATAATTACAATGTATTTCACATGTAGAGTTTTATACCCCAATGATGGTGAAGGTGAGCACTAATCCAATTTTCTTTGACTGGGTGGATTACGTGGCTTGAAGAATGCACACATAGTTGGAGAAGGTGTAAATTGGAGAGGAGGTGGTGTTGAGACACTGTTCATTCATAGTGTGGTATTTATTTTTCCATATGCATCGATTTTTTTATTTATAATTGTGGAACAGACTGATGATGCAGGCATAAAACTGCCTATTTATCTATGGACTCAAAGTTTGTCAAGAGGGGAGTCCTATTATAATTTCAACTACATATTTCTAGGTCTCATCCTCAAGCTTATTTTTGGTATATGTGAGAGTGTTGAGGGTGATGAAGGAGGATATTATCACAAAGGATAAAGGTGATATCTTCATGTTGACACAAGGCATCATGGTATGGATTTTAATTTTAATGGCAAGTCGTTCCTCCTTTCATACTTCACTACGGAACGTATTTTTGCATTGGAAGTCATCTGGTAGAGAGACTTCCTAATGACACATATGGGTCAAGCAGGGAAAAGTGGGCTACATGTGACATGCCATTTCACTTTAGTGACATTGGAGTGAACCAAGCGGGGAAAAATAAACTAATTGCTGAAACCCTCTACGACCTTGGTTTGGTCAAATTTCCCTAGTGATGGAAATATGACCCTTTGGACCATTTCGTGAAGTTTCTTAAAATGAAGAGTTTTCATTACTACCCCAGGATAGATATCATGCAACAAAATAACAATCCAAAATGGTGCAATATCGATTGGTACATTGAGAAGATGATGTCACTCCCTCCATGGAATGACTTCTATGAGATGGAAATTGAATATAATATCGAATTCCACGAGCACCAGATTCTTCCTTCAAAACTATTTAGCAAAATGAAGAGTTAGTTACCTGATTGGTCTAAGGAGAAAATCACCAACTGGTGGATTATGAGGGCCCACCAAGGAAATATCGGGTTTGCTTATGGCCCGGTGATGGATGAGATGAAGGATAATGGGAAGACTATTTGTCTTCAAGGAATTTGTTGAGTGGTATTTTCACCCAATTGTGAAAGTACACTCTCCCTTAGGATTTGGGTTCCAAATCCCCTCTTGCAAAGAAGTTAAACAAACAACTTCTCCAAGGTCTCCCCTATATTAGCATTTGCATATGTGTAATGGTAATCTCAAATAAAGATATTCAATTTAAATGCTTGGAACACCTTAGTGATTGCAAGTAACTGTAAACAAGGGGCAATGTTGGTTTATTTTACCATGAAATTTTAGTGATTGTTCATTAAACCAGAATAAACAAATGTGAATCAGCCCAAGAATGAAAATTTCCATTTTCGGATTTTTTAAAGATCTGCAATAAAACAAGCAACTTCGGTGAATTTTTTTAAAATACTAAACAACTCCGAAAATGAAATTTCAAATTGCGTATTTGAAGTATGAAGTATAACCTACGCAATGGTTACATTATTTTTTTGTATTTTGAAGCCTTTTTTTTATATTTATTTTAATGTCTAAATATTAAAATAAAGTTAAAATTTCTTGAAGTAAAATGCAAAAAAAATGAAAATGCATTCAGTATGATGCTATCCTATTTCGACAAAACCGAAGATATGAGGTTTTCATGCATGCAACCTAACCTATTGGACCTGCAAAACAAGCACAATCCGGATAAGCTAAGTGTTGGCTCCTAAGGATTTGAATGAGGTTTTCAGATTTAAGCATTCGCATGCAACAACCAAGAAAATACTCGCATCAACTACATTTACAAGCCTAAAATCTGAAAAGGGAAAATAGACATTTAATCTTGCATGCAGAAAATGACTCCTTCTTTCTTGCCCATAAAATGCAAATTTTTGAACAATTCTGCATTAAAAATATGTCCTGTTACAATAGCAGAATCTCCGGTTTTTCTCAAAACCAGCAAAAGGGGAAGAAAAACACTCCACAATAGGCCCAGAACGGCTAATCACCCTCAACTCTGCAACCCTGCTCACAGCGATTTCTGACCCCATGTGGAAACAATCCACCCCATACCTGTCTTCGCTTGTGCCTTTAAACTTTCTGCTACGGCTCTCTACTTTGCCTTGTGACGCTTCGTTTCATCTTCCAGATCGATTCGTTTCGTCTCCCGCTCCTTCATTATTCTGGCTTTCTGCTTGGTCATGAAACGTTCGGTCTTCTCTGCTAACTATAACTGTCGATCTGAAGCATTATCATAACCCTTATGCCTTTGTGCCATGTGTTCAGCGCTTCCCTGCATACTCTGTAACGGCCAGCCATGAATCACGACAAAAATAGCATGTCGCGATATCGTGACGTTCTTCTGTCAGCAGCTTAACTCTTCTTCATGCATCACGAAAATGATACATGTCGCGATATCGTGACATTTTTCTGCTATCGGGCCATGCAGGTGCAACCTATCACGAAATCACAATGCTTTTCTCTATCACTGGGCTTTGTTGCACTTAGCCGCAAAAACGCGACATGTCACGAAATCGTGACGCTTTTCCCTTTCAGGCTGTCTCGCTGCAACCTGTCGTGAAATCGTGACATTTTTCTCTTTCGGGTCTCGAGGATGCCGCCTGTCGTGAAATCGTGATGCCTTTTCATTTTGTTGTGTTTTGTTGTTCTTGGCCATGAAAACGTGACATGTCATGAAATCATGACATTTTCTCATTTTGTACTGTCTCGCTCTTTTCTGTCACGAAATCGTGACACTTTTTCATTTGGCATGTCTTGCTGCTTTATGTCACGAAATCGTGACAATTTTTCGTTTCGTACCACTTGGCTAATCCAGGTCGCGAAACTCTGACATGTCACGAAATCGTGACATTTTTCATCTTTGCCCTTCATCTCGTCTTCAGGTCGTGAAATGGCGACATGTCGCGATATCGTGACAACTTTTCATTCCTGGCTGTCTTACTGCTTTCTGTCATGAAATCGCGACACCTTTTCATTCCTTTCACTTTGGCAGTTTTTTGTCGTGAAATCGTGACGCTTTTCGTTTGGAGCTGTCTTGCGGCTTTCTGTCATGAAATCGTGACACTTTTCTATTCCGTACCATCTCGCTGCTTGGAGCCACGAAAATGCGACATGTCGCGATATCGCGACAACTTTTGCATTGACTCTTCTCTTGCTGCCTTCGACCGCGATTTCATGACATGTCGCGATATCGCGACAATTTCTCTTCATGAGGCATTATGCTGCTCCTTAGCTGCGAAAACGCGACATGTCATGAAATCATGACATTTTTATCCTTTTCATTTTCTCCACAAAACGTGACCTATCATGAAATCGCGACACCTTCCAGTTCCACATCACGAAATCGCGACACCTTCCAGTTTCACTGTAGCAACACGTCACGAAATCGTGACACTTTTCATTTTTGAGCAGCGATAGCACAATACGTCGTGAAATCGTGACAACTTTCATTTCTGAGCAGCGACGGAGCGACATGTCACGAAATCGTGACACCTTTCCATTTCGTACAACTTCGCTTGTCTGAGCCGCAAAAACGTGACATGTCGCGATATCGCGACAACTTTTCATTTTTGGCCGCGATGGAGCAACATGTCGCGATATCGCGACACTTTTTCATTTTCGCCACGATGGAGCAACATGTCGCGATATCGCGACACTTTTTCATTTTTGTGCAATTTTGCTTTTTCCTTGATTTTTAGCATCTGGGTCACCGAGGTCTTCTTTGAAAGCATGCAAAAAAGGTGGGTCCCCAATTTTGGGGTGTGTTGTGGATCAGCCACAACAAATGGCGACTCTGCTGTCAAATGCTCCTGAGCATTTTGGTGAGAACCCAACCTGGAAGTATACAAACTCGTAAACAGGCATTAGCACATAAGAAATATAAACAAATGCCAAAAGATCAGAAATACATGAATCATCAGAATCATTAAGTATCAGCTCGGTGTGTGCAATGTGTTTTCATTCCCTATCGTTTGAACTTGATCAACATTCCATTGTCAGTTTTACTTATGATTTGTATGCAAGGCTATGAATGATTTGTGCAGGATTTGATGCATGATGAAGATGCTAGAGATGTAACAACCTGCTTTATAAATGCTCAAACCTTCTTATATCATGGACAAACATATTAAAGATGTCAAACCCTCTTAGGACCAAATATATGTCTATTAAATTAATTCCTTAGATCCCAAAGTTGGTTATGTGTCACTACCATCTTGAACCCATGTGCAAGTGTACGTGAAATCAGAACTTTGGGGAATAGGATTCCCAACCTAAGCGAGATGGGAATTTAACCCTATCCTTACTATTCTGATTTGGAGTTCATTACCTCATCTTGAACAAAATGATTTAACCTGTTATGGATGAAATGGTCAGGCTAGTCTATCCATATGAGCAATCAGTGGTCTTGCTTTTAGGCAAGACATGTTGCCACGCATGAGCATACTTAACCCCATAATCCATGACTTGGCTTTCATTCATTCTTTTCTCTCTCTTTTTCTTTGGACCTTTGGGATGACTACCCATCCTTGCTAGGGACATGTAGTACGATCCCTCCAATCCAATATTAAGATGAAATGGAAAATATTATCTTTTATCTCTTGGACCTTGGGGATGACTACCCATCCTTTGCAGAGGACACGTAGTACAATCCTTCCAATCCAAGATTGAGATGAAATGGAAAAAATTAGTTTTACTTTTATTGCTTGGACCTTTGGGATGACTACCCATCCTTTGCTAGAGGACATGTAGTACGATCCTTCCAATCCAAGCCTTATGATGAAACGGGAAAAATGGAAGCTTTGGGGAATCGGATTCTCAACCTAAGCGAGATGAGAATTAAGTCCTATCCTTACTACTCCATGTAGGTCAAACCAGAGCTTTGGGGAGTTGGATCCTCAACCTAAGTTCGATGAGGATTTAACCCTATCCTTACTACTCTGGTTTTAGGCTTTAAGCTTTATGGGAGTGGTAAAAACCACTGTTTTAAGGATTATGTTGCATGATAGGACAAACATGAAATATTCTTTTCACCTCACCTTTTCATCCAAGTATGGTTTTGACCATTTTGCTCAAGATTCTTTTTAATGTGCATGGAATGTGCTTGGTTCAAGATAGTTTGGGCAGCAGTTCCCAACCTTAGGATCCTTTTAATATATGTTATGTAATAATCCTAAGAGGATTCAACACCTTCTCAATAATTGCCCATGGAATGAAAATGTAACTCGAGATGACATGTATATGCAATGTGGAATATGACATGAGATATGAATGCACTACTTCTTTTGGAATATATCATCTATTTTACCATAATGTGCAAAACTGACAACTTCATGCATCACAAGATTCAAACGATATTATTTAAATGTTTGTGTTACTTGTGGAGCTTTCTACAACACAATTCCAATGTTTCATATTCTCCTGATTTTAGGCATAAGTTGACATCTCAAATTTTCTTCTTTTTTTTTATTTTTTTTTTTATCAAAACAAACTAAACATGTCAAATGAAATCAACCACACAACTTAAATCCTAATCCAAATAGCAATCCCAAAATGAAACTTGAAAACACAAACCCAAACCAAAACCAAAATCTATATACAATATAGTACAAGATGATGCCAAGCTTGGACTATTACTTTCCTGGATCCCAAACATGATTAGAACATTTCAAAAGACATATGTCACAATACACATGCCAAATGTTGTAGGAATCCAACAACAATAAGATCAAACCAAGCAATGCAACAAATTTCAACTTGCCATGCTCACCATACCAATTTGATTTAGTTCTATTAGCAACATCATAGGTGAGATTCAAATCAAATTGATTAGACAATGGTTGGTATTCAATTTTATTTTGTCTATTCTTTAAAGTGCAAGTTTCATCATTCCATTCATGATTTAGAAGTAGGCTTTCCTTTTCAAATGTGAGATATTGCAAACAAGAGCCTATTTCTAAAAGTCTTGAATTCAAATTATTTTTCGAGATTTTAAAGCAATCAAAATCAATCAAAACTTGACAAACATCACCAAGATTTGACATTTCATCATCAATGACATTAGCATCCAAAGGGACATCATGTAACCCATCACTTAAAATTTTTGTAGCTATCACCAAAGGTAAAGATTTCACCTTGTCACCCATACTCAACCCATCATGATTAGAATTTATCACAACTTGATGAGTGTTAGTAGCTTTTTCTTTTTCTTCATTGTCTTCTTCATCATCCAACACCTGTTCAAAAACACCAAAGTTAGGCACCCAATCAAACATGCGTCCATATTTTTCAAAACAAGAGCCTAATTTTTCAAGATATGTGTCACGTGACACCTTTCCACGATCAATGGCTTGAGTTGCCTCAAAATCCATATTTTCATTAGGATCATCAATAGTATTAAACCCATACCACCTAGGTTTTGTAATTTCATCATTTTGAGATGGCATAGACATTGTAGAAACAATAGGTGGATCAAGATTTTCTATTTCTTGCCCCTCAAGGGGAACAAAAACAATTGATTCTCCTTCTTCATCCATGGTAGTAGAATCATTATCCTTCTCCAACCTTTGATGAGATTCCAACCCTTCTTCCAAAACATTCTCAGATTGTACAGGACTTGTAATATCCTCATATGAAAGGGCAATTGTATTATCCTGCATATCAATAGGCACACAAAATTTCATTAGCAGTTTTGGAGTGAGCATACTCTTCCCAAGAATCATAATGATCATCTTTCAAAATCAAATTGTGATGCTCAACTATTTCTTCATCATCTTTTAATTCATCAACATGTTTCTCATCAAATTTATCTTCACCTTCCTTAGATGGTTCAATTACTTCCAAAATTGGGTTATTGCTTGTATTCAAATTGATAAGGCTATCATAATCCACATGTGTAACCCATGATTCACGTTTAACATGATTTGGAAGGTGTGAATTTTCTAGGCCATTACTTTCAACAATGTCATCCAATGTGTCATCCGAAACAGATTCATCCTCATAGAATTCATCTTTTGGTGAGTCAAGGGTTTCCAATCTGTCACATGTTTCAATACTAGTTGGATCTAGTACTCCTCCCTTGCCTAAAATCATATTCTTATGAAAATCATTAAAATTGATTTTAGAAACATCTTTTGAATCAAGATGAGTATTTTGAAGTTGATTCATACTTAAGAAAGATGGTTGATCTTGCATAGTAGGTTGAGGATTTTGAAATTGATTGAAGCTTGGGAATGATTGTTGATTCTGAAATTGATTCACACTTGAACTTGGTTGAGGTGGATAAATCATTGGGTGGGTAAAGGAGGTATTAAATGATTGAAGATTACATGATCCAAAACCCACACCATAATTTTGACAACTCAATTGTTGCTCAATTGCCATTGCTTGAGTATAGGCTTGTGACAAAGATGTGATTTGAGGCATCCCTCGCAAATATGTGGAAATGAGTGGGTCAAGAGCATTTACATATATTTGGAGAGCCATTTCTTCTTGAAGAGCATAAAATGTCACTAATTGAGCATATAATCCAAAGAACCTTTCAGAAAATGACTTCACATTTTCACTTGGTCCTTTTTTAATAGTGAAAAACTGCTGATACATGCGGATTGGGTCAACTTGCTCTTTGTTGAATTGATTAAGAAATGTTGCCTCTAGCTGAGCCCAAGAAGTGATAGACCCTAAGGGCAGACTTGTAAACCAATCATATGCCACTTTGTCCAAGGTGTAAGGGAACATTTTACAAACCACATCATCATACCAAATTGTTAAGTGATTCACAACAAATTTGAATGCTTGAATGTGTTCTCCTGCAGATATTTGTCCCGTTAGACAAAAATCGAGGAAGACATCTCTCAAAACCAACGGGAAAATAATGTTGAACTCCTGGTATGTTCAATGGGCTACCTGTCATCCACGGTGAAAACATAGCCATTAGTGAATCTTAAAGAATATAACTTTAATACCCAAAAAAAAAATTCTTCTTTTTTTATTTATTTATTACTTTTTTTTTTTTTAAATCAAATCAAATCACATTATTCCTGTATGAACAATCAAAGCGTTAGGAAAGTGCATAGCAATTCATGTCCTCCTTTTGACAGTACAAGGTTGTATTGTTAAAAGAGGGCTAAAGATAATAACCAATAGGGCATGAAATATTCAAAATTTAAATCCCTATAGCATTTAAATCAATCTGAAATAAACCTATTCAAGCCCTCCTTCTAGCGCCAAAATGTTGAGTGGTATTTTCACCCAATTGTGAAAGTACACTCTCCCTTAGGATTTGGGTTCCAAATCCCCTCTTGCAAAGAAGTTAAACAAACAACTTCTCCAAGGTCTCCCCTATATTAGCATTTGCATATGTGTAATGGTAATCTCAAATAAAGATATTCAATTTAAATGCTTGGAACACCTTAGTGATTGCAAGTAACTGTAAACAAGGGGCAATGTTGGTTTATTTTACCATGAAATTTTAGTGATTGTTCATTAAACCAGAATAAACAAATGTGAATCGGCCCAGCAATGAAAATTTCCATTTTCGGATTTTTTAAAGATCTGCAATAAAACAACAACTTCGGTGAATTTTTTAAAATACTAAACAACTCCGAAAATGAAATTTCAAATTGCGTATTTGAAGTATGAAGTATAACCTACGCAATGGTTACATTATTTTTTTGTATTTTGAAGCCTTTTTTTTATATTTATTTTAATGTCTAAATATTAAAATAAAGTTAAAATTTCTTGAAGTAAAATGCAGAAAAAATGAAAATGCATTCAGTATGATGCTATCCTATTCCGACAAAACCGAAGATATGAGGTTTTCATGCATGCAACCTAACCTATTGGACCTACAAAACAAGCACAATCCGGATAAGCTAAGTGTTGGCTCCTAAGGATTTGAATGAGGTTTTCAGATTTAAGCATTCGCATGCAGAAACCAAGAAAATACTTGCATCAACTACATTTACAAGCCTAAAATCTGAAAAGGGAAAATAGACATTTAATCTTGCATGCAGAAAATGACTCCTTCTTTCTTGCCCATAAAATGCAAATTTCTGAACAATTCTGCATTAAAAATATGTCCTGTTACAATAGCAAAATCTCTGGTTTTTCTCAAAACCAGCAAAAGGGGAAGAAAAACACTCCACAGTAGGCCCAGAACGGCTAATCACCCTCAACTCTCAACCCCGCTCCCAGCGTTTCGACCCCGTAGTTTCCGACCCCCATACCTGTCTTCGCTTGTGCCTTTAAAATTTCTGCTACGGCTCTCTACTTTGCCTTGTGACGCTTTGTTTCATCTTCCAGATCGATTCGTTTCGTCTCCCGCTCCTTCATTATTCTGGCTTTCTGCTTGGTCGTGAAACGTTCGGTCTTCTCTGCTAACTGTAACTGTCGATCTGAAGCATTATCATAACCCTTATGCCTTTGTGCCACGTGTTCAGTGCTTCCCTGCATACTCTGTAACGGCCAGCCATGAATCACGACAAAAATAGCATGTCGCGATATCGCGACGTTCTTCTGTCAGCAGCTTAACTCTTCTTCATGCATCGCGAAAATGATACATGTCACGATATCGCGACATTTTTTTGCTATCGGGCCATGCAGGTGCAACCTGTCATGAAATCACGACGCTTTTCTCTATCGCTGGGCTTTGTTGCACTTAGCCGCGAAAACGCGACATGTCGTAAAATCACGACGCTTTTCCCTTTCAGGCTGTCTCGCTGCAACCTGTCATAAAATCGTGACGTTTTTCTCTTTCGGGTCTCGAGGATGCCGCATGTCACGAAATCGCGACGCCTTTTCATTTTGCTGTGTTTTGTTGTTCCTGGCCGCAAAAATGCGACATGTCACAAAATCGCGACATTTTCTCATTCTTGTATCGCTCTTGTTTAGCCCCTGTCAGAATAGCTACACCTGTCGTGAAATCGTGACACTTTTTCATTTGGCATGTCTTGCTGCTTTATGTCGCGAAATCGCGACAATTTTTCGTTTCGTACCACTTGGCTAATCCAGGTCGCGAAACTCTGACATGTCGCGAAATCGCGACATTTTTCATCTTTGCCCTTCATCTCATCTTCAGGTCGCGAAATGGCGACATGTCGCGATATCGCGACAACTTTTCATTCCTGGCTGTCTTACTGCTTTCTGTCACGAAATCGCGACACCTTTTCATTCCTTTCACTTTGGCAATTTTCTGTCGTGAAATCGCGACGCTTTTTGTTTGGAGTTGTCTTGCGGCTTTCTGTTGTGAAATCGTGACACTTTTCTATTCCGTACCATCTCGCTACTTGGAGCCGTGAAAATGCGACATGTCGTGATATCGTGACAACTTTTGCATTGACTCTTCTCTTGCTGCCTTCAACCGTGATTTCATGACGTGTCGCGATATCGTGACAATTTCTCTTCATGAGGCATTCTGCTGCTCCTTAGCCGCAAAAACGTGACATGTCACGAAATCGTGACATTTTTTATCCTTCGTTGCATTTTGCTTGTCTGAGCCATGAAAACGCGACCTGTCACGAAATCGCGACACCTTCCAGTTTCACAGCAGCAACACGTCACGAAATCGTGACACCTTCTAGTTTCACTGCAGCAACACGTCGCAAAATCGTGACACTTTTTATTTCCGAGCAGCGACAGCGCAATACATCGTGAAATCGTGACAACTTTCATTTCTGAGCAGCGACGGAGTGACATGTCGTGAAATCGTGACACCTTTCCATTCCGTACAACTTCGCTTGTCTGAGCCATGAAAACGCGACATGTCGCGATATCGCGACAACTTTTCATTTTCGGTCGCGACGGAGCAACATGTCGCGATATCGCGACACTTTTTTATTTTCGGCCACGATGGAGCAACATGTCGTGATATCACAACACTTTTTCATTTTCGGCCACGATGGAGCAACATGTCGCGATATCGCGACACTTTTTCATTTTTGTGCAATTTTGCTTTTTTCTTGATTTTTAGCATCTGGGTCACTGAGGTCTTCTTTGAAAGCATGCAAAAAAGGTGGGTCCCCAATTTTGGGGTGTGTTGTGGATCAGCCACAATAGAATTCAATCTCCACCATCCAATATGGTGAGTTCCCATCGCATGGAGAAGCTACTAAAGAAGGGTGCTCATGGATTTATAGCTTAAATAAATTCCATGGAAGCTCAATCCTTGGACAATCGAGAAATTATCTCAAAGGATATTCAACCTATTATGGATAATTATGAAGAAGTCTTCAGTGAACCAAAAGGTCCACCTCCTAAATGATCACATGACCATGCTATACATCATGTTCTTAGTAGTCTTCCTCCTAATTTTCATCCTTATCACTATCCTCAACCTCAAAAGGTAAAAATAGAGAAGATAGTACAAGAAATGTTAGAACATAGCATAATTCATCCTAGCATTAGTCCTTACTCATCACCCATGGTAATGTTCCGTCGTAAGGATGACTCTTGGTGCATGTGTCTAGATTTTTTGTCCTCTCAATAAAATCACTATCAAATATAAGTTCCCTATTCCTATCATTGATGACTTATTGGATGAATTACACGGTGCTAGTTACTTCACTAAATTGGATCTTCATTTTGGCTTTCACCAAATCAGAGTTAGGGAAGAGGACATACCTAAAACCGCTTTTTGAACTCATGAAGGCCATTATGAATTCCTAGTCATGCCTTTCGGTCTTACTAATGCTCCATCAACATTTCAAAGCCTTATGAACCATGTTTTTAGGTCATATCTTCGTAATTTCATTCTAGATTTCTTTTATGATATCCTAATTTACAACAAATCATGGAAATATCATCTAACCTACATTGACAAGGTTCTTCATTTACTACATAGGGAAAACATTTTTGTTAAAATATCCAAATGTGCCTTTAGGGTCCAAGAAGTCGAATACATAGGTCATATTGTGTCTCATGAAGGATTCAGAGTAGACCCTAAAAAAATCAAAGCTATTCAAGATTGGCCTCTACCTAAATCCCTCAAAAAGCTTAGGGGATTCTTAGGTCTTACAGGTTATTACCAAAAATTCATATGCAATTATGGAAAAATTGCAACTCCTCTCACATCACTTACCAAAAAGGATGCTTTTAAATAGAATGAAACAACCTATTAGTCATTCCAAGAACTTAAATATGTTATGTGCTCCACTCCAATATTGGCTACTCCATATATTAGTAAACCCTTCGTCATAGAGTGTGACGCTTCGAGTATAGTAATTGGTGTAGTTTTAATGCAAGATGGTCACCCCTTGGCTTTTGAAAGCAAGCAACTGTCAAGAAAAAATTTGGGGTGATACACATATTAGAAAGAAATGTTGGCTATTTTACATACCATCAAAAAATTTAGGCATATTTACTTAGTAGTCACTTCATCATAAAAACTGACCATAGTAGTCTTAAGCACTTTCTAGAAAAATGTTTCTCTTATCCTAAACAAAACAAGTGGATTCCCAAACTATTGGGTTATGATTTCATCATTGAGTATAAGAAGGGTAAAAAAAATATGGTAGTTGATGCATTATCACATAAATATGAATATGAAGTCTCCATTCATGTCATTTTTGGTCCTTGTTCTCAATGGGTTTCTCAACTTCAAGAAGAATGGTTGGTTGATAAAAAAATTGCTTAGATTATTCAAGATTTGAATAAGATATCATAAAAACATCTTTATTTTTCTTATAGGGATGGAGTGCTATGCAAGAAAGATCACATTTTCATTCCACAGGGTTCCACTATTAAGACCATGATCCTTGAAGAATCGCATTCATCTCCATCAACAGGGCACTCAAGCTTCTTAAAAATATATCAGAGGGTGAAACAATATTTTTATTGGGAAGGATTAAAATCAGATGTCAAGATATTTTTGGCCGAATGTAAAGTATGCCAACACAATAAAGGTGAAATAGTCAAATATCTAGGACTTTTGCAACCCTTACCAATTTTGTATTGCCAGTGGGAACACAAATCAATGGATTTCATTAAAGGTATGCCCAAGTCAGATGGTAAAATAATAATTTTTGTAGTTGTGGATCGTCTCTCCAAGTACATCCACTTCAGTGCTCTACAACACCCATATTCAGCAAGCAAGGTGGCCAAGGTATTTATTGACTCCATTTTCAAGTTACATGGCATACCCAAAACTATTGTAAGTTACCACAATCCCATCTTTACTTGCCATTTGTGGAGAGAATTATTCCATCTCAGTGGTACCAAATTAAATATGTCCTCTACATACCATTCCCAAACTAATGGTCAAACTGAAATTGTTAACAAATGTATGGGTACCTATCTCTATTGCTTTGCTCAAGATAAGCAATATTAATGGAATCAATGGCTTTCATTAGCAAAACGATGGTATAACAATTCTTTCCATTCTTCCCTCAAGATGTGTCCATTTGAAGCATTATATGGGTTAAAACCACCAGTAATCTCAATTATGTTCCAGGATCTTCCAAAGTAGCTCAAATTAATGATTGGTTCCAAAATTGTCAGTCAATGCTCAATATTCTTAAAGAAAACTTGATCCAGGCTCAAAATCCTATGAAGTAGCAACAAGACTTACATCGTTCAGAACAAAAATTCAATATAGGCGATATGGTTTTCTTGTGATTGCAACCTTATAAGCATTTGTTCTTACAGATCAATACCAGTCAAAATTTGACCCCTTGATTCTATGAGCCCTACAAGGTATTTCGTCACTTAGGTGAAGTAACATATCAAGTGGAGCTTCCACCTTCCTCCCATATACATCCAGTTTTTCATGTTTCCTGTCTCAAAAAAGTGATTGACCAAAAAGTGCACTTCTAGACATAGCTCTCAGTACTAGATGAATAGGGATGTATAACTCTTCAACCAGAAGCAATATTTCAAACTATATCATGTCATCTTCGATCTCATCAAGTTAAATAATTTCTAATCAAATGATAGGATCTACTAGTAGAAGATGCTACATGGGAACATAAAGTATTTTCAAGTTATTTCCAGCTTTGAGGATAAATATTTTCGAGGGGAGCCATGTTACAACTCCAATATAGCTAGTCAGCTATATTTCCAACTAATAATTGATTAGTTGATTTATTATTATTTATGGAGGTAGGTTACTTTATATTTGATCAAAAATAATTATACAGTATTTCATCTACGTATTCACAAGGACTTAGCTCTCCTTAAGTGGCAAAGGACTTAGCCCTCCTCAAGTGGTAAGAGTTATTTGATTTAATTCATTCAATCTGTGTTGCAATTGTTTTTCAAGTAGTTTCACTACAATCATCATATTGTCTTATGTTAGATAATTCTAATAAGTTTACTTTCTTCTTCACACCAAAGGAGAAGTGTTCTAGGAAAGCATTCGCTAACTATTCAAAGTTAGTGATACTATGCCTTGGGAGTTGGTTATACCACTCAAGGGTAGTTCTCGAAAGGGTAATTATAAAATTTTGTAATAACAAGGTATCATCATTTGTAGTTGGAAGCATAGGTTCATAAATCTTGTCATGTGTTCTTGTGCGTCTTCATATCCTTTAAACCTATCCAGTTTAGGTATTTCAAACTATTTAGGATAAGTTGGACTTGGGACTAATGGGAAAAAGGGTTGGTTGTATATTTTTCTCAAAGTAGGCTTCTGAAAAGTTGTATATTGTTTCTTAAGGGATTTGATCCGCTTAGTGAGCACTTTATATGCTTGAGAAGAAATGATCTCCTCCTCTCAAAGATATATTCGAGGAGCAAGTGGAGGTAGGTTCCTATGAGAGCAATTTGGATGATTGTAGTCATCGACCAAGTCCATAGAAGATGGTTCAAGATACTATTTCTCCTGATCATTTCATTCTAATTCTTCATATTGATCATCCTCAAGCATATTTGGTGCTTGATGCTATTGTTTCTTAGAAGCATATTGTGAAGTTCAGTGAAGGTGATTATATATTTACCTAGTATGAAACTTAGGGTGCAATGTAGCACATTTTTCATTATGTTGTGTTGGTCAAATATCTGCCTAATCAATAAACACCGTGTTTATGCACCCTAGATACAACCAACATTGAAATATCAGAGGAAATAGATGTCCTCCGTGCCAATATCCAAAGAGGGTTGGTTCCCGAACTAATTCTAAAACTGGTAAAAGACTAAGGATGTAGGAAAGAAATTGGAAATAACGGAAAGAGATGGGAAGTATGGCCATGGGCCAAAGTGCAAAATTGGTGTTAGACTAACTAGCAAGAAAAAAACCCAAGCAAGAAATAACACCTAACAGAAGGAAGAGCAGCAGAATTTACTTGCGATCTTGCACTAATAACGTCCAAAATGTTACTCCAACATTCCCTCTCTCAATAGCAATACTTAAATCCAAGTATAGAATTTAAAATTAATAGCCAAAAGAGAAAGGTGGATGTAAGATAGAAGTGCAACACAAAGAAATATATCATACACAAAATCACTCACAAATTCAGAAGCTTGAATGCCTTGTATTAATACAGAGAGCTTGGAGAGACCTCTCGCAAAATGTCTAACTCCCTTTTACAATGAAATTTACCTAGTATTTAAAGAGGTTTTTGCCTCTTTCATTTAATACACATGAGGGAAGAATGTCTGAGAATCAAAGACAAAATCAATAAAATCCTCCTTGAATTCTTGGAAAATACATTTGCCAGGGGAACAAATTCCTGAAAATTCAAACTTCGGACGGAGGTGTGCCTGTTAGGAGAAAATATTAAATTCTTCGGATTGCCTCTAATACATTGGAAATCATGAAGGATCATTTCCCTTCTCCTTCCTCTTCGTGATCCACAAAATGGAGTAACTGAGAGCGCCCTTCGTTTAATTCTAAATTCAACATCTTGACTAAAGTTCCATTCTTTTGATTTATCTTTGCCCCTTCAGACGCGCGCGATCTTGATACAAACAGGTTCACCCAATTCAAGGGTGAATGGCTCGTTCACCCCTAAGGGAATACGAACATGATTTTCTACCATCGCTATGTGGTTTACCCATAGGAGAGGTGAATGGTGTGTTCACACCTTGACTAGGGTGAACATAATTTGATTCGAGTGTGTGACCACTCTTGGTGATGCCAAGGCACGTTTATCCCTAAAAAGGGTGAACGGTTCATTCGCCCCTAAGGGAGGGCGAACGTGATTTGTCATCTTTTAATTTTTTTTTTGTTTTGCTTTCAAAACTGATTCACCCTTAGAAAGGGCATAAGGGACATTCACCCCTAAGGAAGGGCGAACGTCAATGCACAAGATTTTCTGGTGATTTCACTTCAAATTTTTTGTGAAACTCATTCTCTCCATTGTTTTGGACTCCGAAGGACATCTCCCCATTAATCATTAAATGCATTGGATTTAATAAAATTGTTTCAACTTATTACAACTTATCCAAAAATAAAAGAGAAATATATTATTGCTTTATACAAAATTTCCAATGAATACAAAATGGCCAACATTTCTTGGCGACTCATGGGGCATCCAACTCACATGGATGCAAGCGATCCCAGACCTTTATCCATTGGATGTAGAGTTCTTTTTTCCATCTGTTGCTGCCTTCTTCATTGTGGAAGCTTTCTTCTTGGACGCCTGTTGTGTGCGTTCTGCTTCTTCCTGTTCTGTCGTAGCTGCAACACGAAGTACTTTTGCACGTTCTGTCGCTTCTACCACCTTTGTCGCTGCTTCATGATCCATCACTGCTTGCTCTTCTTGCTCTATGATAACCTCTAAAAGGGCCTCATAGGTGCAAACAGCCTCATGCCAAGCTTTAGTATTAAATAAGCAGGGAACACTGAGAGTTTCATAAACGAAACGAAGATTTTACACATCCATCAAGTTGATGTGCTTCGAACGTTGGGCTAATTCATAAAGATACAACTCCAAACGTGTATATTTTTCAATCAAAGGAAACACTTATACTTTAGTAATGATATCATTCAAGGCGTTAATGTTCGCAGTATCTCCAATAAATGCACTCCAAAGCTCTTGTAATTGCTCCATCGGAAGAGGTTCGCCCCATTCATCCAGGAAGGTAGTGAAACCTAGCCGGTCAATAGTCTTAAAATGAGACATCAAAATAGTATGCTCTCGCTCAATAGTATTGAGGACAGCCCACCCTTCATTTACAAATTCTATGCACTAAAATAGCTCCTCAGGGTTATGCGCACTCGGGACCAGGTATAATCCATCTCACTAAGAGGGTGAATATTCAGAGATGTACTCAACAATGTTTGTATCTTCACAACCATCTCCATATGAGGCGATAGCAACTCCTCCACTGAATCAATCATTTTTTTCCCAAGTTGGATTTGTATACTTACTTCCCAAAAGTACTGCAACACCTTGACGGCTTGTACGGCCAACTTGGTAGAATTTTGGGCAGAGCGAAGGTGAATATCTCTGACACTGTTGCACAAAAATCTTGCAACAAGTGCGTATTTGGCTTCTATATTTTTCTTGAGTTCTTCGAGCTACTGCTGATGATTATGCATTTCAATTCTAGTGGCATCACGCTCCTTCAGGTGCACCTGGACTTGATTGCACAAGTATTCATTTTTGGTGGTCGTCTTTTATTCTGTCACCCTGCTCTTGGCCAAGGCACTTTCAAGCTCCAACACCTTATTTTGCACTTCAAAATATTTCTCTTTATAATGCTCCCTATGCAAATACAACGAACTCATATCAACTTTCATACTACCCATTTTTTCAATGGGATTAATACATATCAGATCTTCAGTGATAGTCTCAGAAACATAGTCTTCAAGCTACAATTCGCCTTGACGTTTATGAACCAGTGAAGTGAATGTTGTCATATGAGCCTCCTTGGCAATTGGATCAAAAACGACCTTCTTTATTGGATGTACCAGCGCCAAAGCCTCCTTTCATCGCATACTCTTCAACCATTGGGAAGAGATCATATGCTCCTTATTTAAGTTTTTAATGTCTAATTGCTTGCAGGCTATCTGTATATCTGGGATAGTCTACAACTCCAAAAATGGTGTAAATGGAACAAAAACTTTTGGGTGACTAGGCCCAATGGACATGGATGACACAAATTGCAATGAAGGAATGGACACGGGAATGGTGGAAGGAAGATAAAGGGCAGAGGAAGTGGAAGATGCAGGTGTGGCTGTAGTTATACTAATTTTATATGGAACTTGGATGCTAACAACCGTAATAACAAAGGAAGTGACCACTAAGGGAAGGGAACATAAAAAAGGATTTGCTCCCGATTCATACGAACTAAAATAAATGAAATACGAAGGGGCGAGAATGAAAGGAGGAGCAACAACGATTTAAAAAATAGAAGAAGTCAAAGCAAAATAAGAAACTATAAAAAATTAAATGGAAGGGCTACCAAAAGGTGGAGAGATAGAAAGTTTAGGGAACAAAAATGTAACATATGAGACCAAAGAAGAAATTGTTGTGTGCTCGATGAGAGAGAGAGAAGAGGGAAAATATGATGTACCTTGGGGCATGGGTGCCACTTTTTCTGTATATGATGGAGGTTGTGCAACTACATCCTCTTCTTGATTTACCTTCAGTTTACCAACACTTAGGGTCGTCCCCTCATCCAAAATCCCAACATGAGAATCTCTAGAAATCTTCTCTTCCTCTTCCTACTGCACCATTGGAAATATTTGTGCTATAGAAGTAGGAATTTCAACATTGGGTGAAGGCATTGCTATCGAAAAAGAGGTGACTGTAGAACTTGGTGCAACAAAAATCGTAGTACCCAAAAACATGGGTGTTGTCATAGTGGAAGTAGTAGCTGCACTAGTGCGAGGCCATTTAGCTACTTTAGGAAATGGAGGTGCCATCGGTCGTTTCTATTGTTTAAGCGTGGGAACCTCCTCCTGAGGGTGTTTCATCCTTTGCGATCTCCTTTTGAATACATATTGTTTTTGTTCTTCTTCTTCTTACTATTCTTCTTTGGCGTCATCCTCAACTGTAGGATTTTCCTCCTCAGGTTCGCTCTCGCCACTTTCAGACTACTAAAAACTTTATGGTAAAACAATGGAAAAAGTTACTGGCTGATAAGATTTCACAAACTTATCATAAAATTCAAAAAATTGGGTATCAATATTCATCCTATAATCATTATACGACTTCCTCTTATGAATGCGCATCATCCACCAATTCATAATTTTCTCCTCCATCCAATCAGGATTCCGCTTCTTGGATAGTTGTGAACAAACCTGGAGGAGGAATATGCATTGCATTATTTTTTGGATTATACTTCACTTCCTGCTCGTAGTAATCATGCCATGGAGGTAGGGAGGACATCTTCTCTATATGCTAGTTCATGTCTGGCCCATCAAAATTGTTTCATCGCCTCTAAATATTCGAGCATGAGCAATAATGAAAGGATTTCGCCTTAATAAACTCAAAACTTTTTGAGTGGGTCATAACGCCAACACTGTGGTAACTCAATTAAACCTAGGTCTTGAAGCACCACCGTCAGTAGATGATTTTTCCCAACCTGATTCACTTCTATACTCTTGAACGTGAAGGGCATAGTACAAGTTGTCTTCTTTCCTCTTCCAGAGCCGTATATATCATTGATATAATCCATCAGGTGCACCACTTCCATTGTAAAAACATGCACAATAGCAAAATAAGGCAACAAAAATGGTTTACCTGTATATCCAAAAATTTGAACTACCATGCCCTAAGTGAGCAAAAATATATTTCCCTCTTGCTTCGAAACAACTGCATCTCTCAATTTGGGAGGCACTCGGTCACAACTGCCACAAAGCAATTCAATGATGGGGCCCAAAAACTAGCTATTAAAGTTGTAGATGGACTCTTTCTTTGTTAACACTTGTGTCCACTTATAAACCGGTAGAGGCTCATTCTTTTCATCCATCTACGTAACAATGATAAAATAAAAACGTCGTTGCATCTAAAAAAATAAGAACCATACTAGCAGTGACTTATACCAGAATGATCTAGATTTCCCTTCCTGCAATCTCTATAGCTGTGAATTGATTCTCCATGAAATAAATTCAGCCCAATAAAAATAAATTGGATTTTTGCCCTACCTCATAGCAGCGGGTGAATAAAACTCCACCTTAGAAATACATTCAGCCATAGATGCCTACCATTTATACATCGTTTCATCTGAGGGCAACCCAAAAATCTAGGAAAGCATGGAATAGAGGTCCTGGCACTTGAATTCTAGAAGAAGTTTAGGCAAACTCGGTAGTTGCCCCATCTATGGGTATTTGACAAGATGAGTTTCCATGAATTGTCTCATTGTAACTATGGAGACATACCTATCCTCTTGCTTGTCCGTATGGATCTTTTTTGTTTACTGCATAATTCGGCATGCCTACCCCATAGGTGAAATCTTCTTGGATCTCATCCAATGTAATTGTGAATATAATCTCTTGTCTGGTATTTCGAATGGCCCTAGTAGAGGAGTCATAAAATTATTTGGTTAACTAAATAAGCTTGGGGCATGGATGCACAAGCGAACAAAGATACCATGAAAGCTACAAATTGTGAGGCATCGTGAGCCAAATATTATAGGAAACTCCTTGACTTACTGTAGCTTCGACCTCTTCCCTCAACTAGTCGACTCCTTTATGCGTAATCAAAAAATCACCAATCTCAGCCATATTATCTTCATAAGGATCCAGGCCAACATAATCATTTTGTCGAGCTTTATTGGCCCTTGAACTTATTTCTCTTTTCTTAGAAGGCTTCGCTTCTATGACCTTCTGTGCCTCTACTGATTTTTTATCACGTCTGCCCATTTTGCCAAACAAAAGCAATGACTTTTCTGCAATTCCATACTCCGAAATCTCAAAAATTCTTTTACACTTCAAAGCACAGGATACAGAGAAGCAAAAGACTATAAAATTAGATCAAAAAAATAAAATTATCCTTTACCTTCCAGGATTTATAGAGTCACTACCAACTGCTGCAGTAATTATAGAATTAAATGCAGGCGCGCCTTCAGGGAGAAATATTCTTTGAAAACTGTTCAAATGTCCTTTCCAATGCGTGAAAATCTTTTTTTTTGGTTCATCGTCTGATCCTCCTAAAAAAATGTGACCTCTGCACTATGCAATCTTATAGAAAAATGTGCCCTAGCGCTAGAATCCTGTTAGGGAAACCAACCCATCCATTACTCATTCGATCATTAATTTCGACTGCTACCTTGGAAAAATCAATTCGAATGCTTCCCACATTCGGAAATCATTACTCGAATTTATTACCCACTACTTCTGATTATCACCACGTACTCCTTGGGAATATCTTATTCATAAAAAACCCTCTCACACGCTTATAAATTCATGGGTGCATGTATTTTAAAATCTCGTAGCACGCCTCCTGAAAAAATGGTTTTTTTCTCTAAAAAAGGAAAAACAAACTTTTTTTTTCTTTTTCTTTTTTTTTAGATGATGTCATCCAAGTGTGTTCGCCCCAAAGATAGGCGAACATGAAATTCACCTCTTTCAATAGGCACATGCGAAACTCTATCACTGTTTTACCCATATTTGAGTTTCTTTTCTCCTCTTTTTTTTTTCTTTTGGGCGAATGATGTCTTAACCATCATTTTTTTTTTAGAACATAATTATGCCTATGCAGAATTGTTTAAAATGCATGAAAATATTTACATATATACAGGATGTTACCTTTGATTTGAAATCTTAAGAAACATAAGCCTTCATAAGAAGGCCATTCATTGGGATAGGGAGCTCATACACTTCTATGTCATAAAGTTGACCATAATAATCATCTTGCAACAACATAAACTAACTTGAATTGAACCATAAAACATTTGTTAAATGTTAGATAGTCAAGAAGTTAGTAAGTTAGAGTTCATTTTAAGGTTTTGCTATAGCCTAATGAATTGCCAATTCATCTCACCCAAGGTCAACCAAGCTATCGAAAAGGGTACGGGTATGAGGACCCAAAAAGGACTTGCTACCGATAGAGCGGATTCTTTTGGATTCAATAGGTGTTTAGCAAATATAAACTATGTTGCAAGATTAAGTAAATTTTAATCAAATACTAAAGTTGTGGTTAGTAAGTTGATTCATTTTTAACCTTCTTGATTAATATGAAAATTAGTAAATTGCAAGTTAGTTGGTTAGTAGATTGTTTAGTAGCAAGTTAGTAAGTTAGTAGTTAGATTAGTTGAGATGCAAAATAGGTAAAACACAAATACTTTCTCTCTCTCTCTCACTTTCATTCTCTTTTACTTTCATTATGAGAGATACAAGTTACATTAATTTACATTATGCTTCAAGCAAATGCTTGAGAGAGATTAGAAGAAATTAATAAAAATAAGGGGAAGAGAGTGAAAAAGTTGATCCGAAATTGCCTTGTATACTCCAAAACATACTTGGATAACCTTGCAAAACAAGCAAACTCACAAACAACCATTGTTAATGTGAGAAAAAAAATGACTATAAGGTCTAAATTATTTGACAATTTGACTAAAAATTTGCCAAAAATTGCATAAAAGGATTCTAGTTGCATTATACAATAATAAAAAATGCATTTCAATTTATGCAAAAAAAATGACTATTAGGTCTTAAAATAAAATAAATGACTGTTTTTTATTAAAAAATAGAATAATAAATGACTATTTTTTTATTAAATGACTATTTTTTTATTAAAAAACAGAATAAAAAATGATTGTTTTTTATTAAATGACTATTTTTTTATTAAAAAATAGAATAATAAAAAAATGATTGTTTTTAATTAAATGACTATTTTTTTAAAATAGAATAATAATATTTTTTTAAATTAAATGACTATTTTTTTTATTAAAAAATAGAATAATAAAAAAATTCAGACTATACAACAAAATGGGTGGGGGGCCATTTGGCCCCCAAATAAAAAAAATTGCCTCAGATTTATTTTTCACCAAAATAGGGCAAATAATATATGGAAATAGGGTTTTTGGGCCTTCCGGACGCAACCATGGGGTCCGTTTGGCTCCAAAACCCTTCTAGCAAAAGCTCAATGCCAAAAATTTATAGATTTAAAATGAAAACACCATTTGCAAAAGATCTAACAACTAGATCAAAAAACACAATAAATCTATAAACCCTAATGGCAGATTTGCAAAATAAGTTTGCCCAAATATCAAATGCATAAAATACCCAAATATCAAATGCATTAAAAAATATATATACCTTAATGGGTTTTTCACCTCAAAGGATTGAAGACACTTGATGGAGATCCCAACCGCTCTGATACCAAATGTGAGACAAGCAAAGTCTCCCCAAGATCGAAGAATGCTCCACAAGATCAATCACACACAAAAGAGGAAAACCCACAACACCAATATTAAGTGGTAAAACCCTACTTCAAATGAAGAAGGGAAACATCCACTATGAAGCTCACTATATTACTCAATGATTCAACAATACAAGAATGCTTCAATGTTATGCAACAATATGCATCAACATGATATGACAAGATGTAGTAGACAACACCCCTATTTAAAGAGAAGCTTTTCTACTACAACCCTAAAATTACCCTAATATTATCACAATATTATCTTGAGATGTGTGACAAGTGGCATCTATCAAATATTAAAAAGTGATTGGTTACTTTTTAATATTTTCTAGAAAAAGGGAAATAACTTTTTTCCACAAATTAAATATTCCTAGCACCCTTATTTTATTTATTAATTGGGTGGGAATATTTTTACATAAAATAGAATTATTTTCTAATTCAAATATTATTCTTTAGACTTTATATTTTAGTCTAAGAATAATTTACACAATGTTGCATTACATATTCCAACACTCCCCCTTAATGCAATATTGGGGAAAGGAATTATGAAACAAAGAAACATTCTCCCCTAAAGATACAAACGGGGATGAGAATCAAATGAGTAATATAGTTACAATGAGCTTCTATGACCAAGAATGGTCTACAATAAGGCACCAATACAAAATGGGCCAAAATGAGACTGCAAGCCCCCAACGGAGTAGCTTCAGATACAAGCAGCTTACAAAGCCATCCATCAACCACAAGTGGTTGCAAATGACAAGAAGAAAACATCACAAGGGTGTCTTCAGTAAGCCTGCAAAACCCCAAACGGAAGTACCTACAAGCTACAAGCAGCTCAACATAAGATCAGTTAGATACATCATCATAAATATATTCACCACAACATATATGAATATCCAAAGATGATAACAAAACTGATCTAACAAATAGTGAACTATAAGTCATCACAAAAATATGCCAAGCCATACTTATAGTCACGTGCTATATAGTTGATCAAAAAATATCATGTACAAAGTTGCATAAAGCAAACAAGGAGTACCATGATAATGCAAACTCTAAAGTACCATGTACAAAAGTAGCACAAGGCTAACAAAAAAGTACCATGTACAAGAGTTGCATAAGGTATATGAAAATAATAAAGTGTGCACACCGGTTGCATAAAGCCAACCATAAAATATCATGTACAAAAGTAGCATAAATGCTAACAAGAAAGTACCATGATAAACCAATTGCATAATGCCAACTACATAAAAACATGTACAAAGTTGCACAAGGCAACAAGAAAGTACCATGTAAAAGAGTCGCATAAAGCAATTGCATCATATACCATAATTGCACAATGCCATCTACAAAGTAACATGTACAAAAGTTGCACAAGGCAAACAAGAAAGTACCATGTTCAAAAGAGATGCAAAAAGCAATTATACCACCAAATATCAACTCATATATATAGCACAAAACACCTCATAAGGATGAATTTGTCATCACACAAGTGTAACTACACTTCATTCCCCCTTGAGGACAACTTCACCAAACCAAGTGAGTCCCTCAGATTACAAAACTGCTCCTTGGGAAGAGGTTTGGTGAACAAATCAGCAGAATTAGAAGATGATGGGCAATACTCCAACTGAATAGTCCCATCCAATACCTTCTCTCTGATAAAGTGGGCTTGGATTTCAACATGCTTTGTCCTTTGATGCATTACAAGATTTTTAGCCAAGGCAATAGCTGATTGATTATCGGAGAGCAAACATGAAGGACCAAATTGCTCAAAGCCAATTTCCTTCATGAGGGTACGAAGCCAAACCGCTTCCTGTGCAGCTATTGTCATAGCCTTATACTCCGCTTCCATTGTAGAAAGAGCAATTGTATCTTGCTTCTTGGAAGACCAAGAGATAGCTGCAGACCCAATACTAAAAACATATGTTGTGGTAGACTTTCTATCTATTCTATCCCCTCCAAAATTAGAATCAACATAGCCAAAAAGAGCAAAGGAAGGAAGCCTAGAATACTTGAGTGCCAAATATCTAGTACCTAAAAGGTACTTCAGAATCTTCTTGGTAGCTTGTAAGTGCTCAATATAAGGTTTTTGCATGAACCTAGCCATCATACCAACTACAAAAGCAATATCTGGCCTTGTGATGGTAACATAAAGAAGACTACCAATGAGTTGCCTATACAATGTAGCATCAACCAACTGAGATTATGTACTTACTTCCAACTTAACCCCTATAGAAATAGGAATGGAAGTAGGATTGCCATCCTCCAAATCAAACCTCTTAAGAAGATCTTCAATATACTTGGATTGAATCAAAAAGGTACAATCCTCATGCTGATAAACTTGCATGCCAAGATAGTAGTGTAGAAGACCAAGGTCAGTCATTTCATACTCGTAACTTTAATTTGGAGATGAAATAAAAAATGGCCTCATTCTCATTTCCAGTCATAACAAGGTCATCAACAAATAGAGCAATTAAAATGACCAAGTTATCCTTCCTAAGCACATAGAGATCTGTATTTGAATAGCATTTATCAAAACCAAGAGACAAGAAGTAACCTGAAATCTTCATGTACCATGCTCTAGGTGCTTGCTTTAGACCGTACAAGGTTTTCTTTAGTTTACACACAAGTGTTTCCTTACCTTGTACAACAAATCCTTGTGGTTGACTCATGTAGATATCCACATCCAAATCACCATTTAGAAAGGCACTTTTCACATCAAGCTAAAAATCTGCCAACCTTGAGCAGCAACAATAGCAATGAGAAGTCGAATGGTGGGCATTTTGGCAACTGGTGCAAAGGTTTCATCATAGTCAATGCCATATTTTTGAGCATAACCCTTAGCAACCAATCTAGCCTTATACTTTTCTATCTCTCCATTAGAATTGTACTTGATTCTATAGACCCACTTGTTCCCAATAACATTTCTCTTATTAGGATAAGGCACTAGATCCCAAGTTTTATTCTTTAGAAGAGAATCCATCTCAACCTTCATGGCATCAACCCAACAAGAGTGTTGTGAAGCTTCTTGGTAAGAAGTAGGCTCATGATCATTCTCTATCTTAGCTAGAAGAGACATGTTAAGGGTCATACTTCTAGTTATCCTTTGGCTAACTGAATTCTGCTCTTTAGGACCCCTAGAATGATCCAACCACTTGGTCCTTTTGACACAAGGCCCACCCTTTTCTAACTCAAGAAGGTCTTCATTGAATTTGACATCTCTTGAAACAAATACAATGCGTGAAGAAGGTGAGTATAACCTGTAGCCCCTATGTTCTGCATCATAGCCAACAAAGATGCATTTTTGAGACTTTTTGTCCAATTTCTTCCTCTTTTCTGAAGGAATATATGAAAATGCATCACATCCAAACACTCTTAAGTGTGACAAATTTGGCTTCTTACCATTCCAAACCTCATAAGGAGTCTTCCCCTCAACTGATTTTGAAGGACACCTGTTAAGAATGTAGATTGTTGTACTTGTTGCTTCACCCCAAAGAAATTAAGGTAAGTGGTCACCAAGCATGCATCTTACCATCTCCATGATTGTCCTATTTTTCCTCTCTGCAACACCATTTTGTTGAGGAGTGTATGGACAAGTAAACTGCCTTTTGATCCCATGAGAAGAACAAAACTCATTGAAATCATTGCTATTGTACTCCCCTCCATTGTCACTTCTAATCATTTTGATCTTTGCTCCCTTTTGATTTTCTACCAAAGCTTTGAACTCCTTGAATGTCTCAAAACAATCTGATTTATTCTTAAGTAGATACCCAAAGATCATTCTTGAATAATCATCTATAAAGGTGAGAATATAGGATGCACCACCAAGTGATCTAACATGTAATGGACCCATAATATCTGTATGAATGAGTTGAAGAATTTGTGTGGCCCTTGTTGACTTGTCCTTTGCAAACTTTTGTTTGCTCATCTTGCCTAAGATGCATGTTTCACACAAACCATGAATAGGTGAAATGTTAGGCAAGCCTTCAACCAAATTTTTGGACTTCATCATTTGAATATTTTGATAGTTTGTATGGCCTAACCTTAAGTGCCAAAGCTTGCTACTAGGAGAAACATTAGTTGCTAAACACACTTTAGGAGGAGCATCACCTAACACATAAATATTATTCTTCACATAACCTGTAATGATTGGTAGCATGCCTTTCCTAATGCTCCATGAAGTTGCATTGAACTCAATAGTGTGACCACTTCTAGCAACTTGCAAAACTGAAATTAAATTTCTCCTAAGGTTAGGCACATATAGGACATTATCAAGTAATTTCCCTTCAATTACAACATTGCCAACACCTTCTACTTGAAGTCTAGTATTATCACCAATGACAACTGAATCTGAAGAGTGCTTATGAAAGTCCACAAACTTATCCTTTTCAAAACACATATGGTTAGTGCATCCAGAATCTAACACCCATTCATTAGAAGTAGATGAGTCAATGGAGTAGAGGGCACAAACAAAGGCATTTTTATTAGAATTTTGCTTTACATTGTTGTTCTTTTTCTTTCCCTTGCCAAACCATTTCTTAGGTCCTTGTCCCTTAGCCTTTTCTTGCTCTTCCTTTTCTGCAATCTTCTTCTTCTTGAAACAATTTTGTTCCTTGTGGCCTTTCTTGCCACAAAAGTTGCAAGTGAAATCAACTCTAGGCTTGTTGGGTTGGAAATTTTGATTTTTCCTTCCCTTGTATTTCTTCTTGAAGGAAGCCTTAGTGGCACTCAAGGCAACATTCTTCTCCTTGACAACTTGACCATTCACTTTGTCTCTATTAAGAGACTCTTCATGTTGAATCAATAATTGTGAAAGAGTGTTGAGAGGAATGCCATCCTCTTCTTGCTCTAGCCTAGTCTCAATAATGGTGATAAAATTCTTGAACTTGCTTGACAAGTTCCTCAAAATGATAAAGCTTAAGAGCTTCTCACTTATCCAATCACAATTACAAGCCAATAGTTGAGTTCTCATGTCTTTCATATTTGAGAGGAAGATCAAGGCACTTTCTTCTTCACCTTGCATAGTGCTAAGAATTTTGGACAATAAAGTGAATTTCCTTGATGTGTTGGACCCTAGATGGACTTGTTTTAGCAAATCCCATGCATCTTTAGCATGCTCACAATGGCTTATAGTGAGCAATATCTCATCACTCACACTATTGATAATCATGGAAAGTGCAAGGTGACTCTTGTTGTTGTATGTCTCAAGTGCCCTTGCTTGGGTTGGGATTGCTTCATCTCCATTCACAATGGGCCATAACTTTCTTGCTTGAAATTCAGCCCTCATCCTTGGTTCCCATATTCCAAAATTTGATCCATCAAGGATGTGCTTAGGTGTGAAGGAGATTCCATGATCAACCATTCTAGAAAGTGAACATAATCAAAACATAAGATGCATTGACAAAGGAAATAAATGATGCAATAAGAAAGTAGATAAACATACTTGCATATATAAAAAAACATAACTTTCAAGTAATCTACTTTTCAATCATCAAAGATAATCATCATGAAAGATAAACATCATGAAAGATAATCAAATCATCATGAAAGATAATCAACATCATCATGAACTACTATAACCATATTGCAATAAACAACTATAACCATATTGCAATTGAATAAAGGAAATAAACCAAGATCAACTTGCAATAGATTAACTTGCAATAAGAAGGTAACTAACCATAACAATCATCTTGCAACAAAATAAACTAACTTGAATTGAACCATAAAACATTTGTTAAATGTTAGATAGTCAATAAGTTAGTAAGTTAGTGTTCATTTTAAGGTTTTGCTATAGCCTAATGAATTGCCAATTCATCTCACCCAAGGTCAACCAAGCTACCCAAAAGGGTACGGGTACGAGGACCCAAAAAGGACTTGCTACCGATAGAGCGGATTCTTTTGGATTCAATAGGTGTTTAGCAAATATAAACTGTGTTGCAAGATTAAGTAAATTTTAATCAAATACTAAAGTTGTGGTTAGTAAGTTGATTCATTTTTAACCTTCTTGATTAATATGAAAATTAGTAAATTGCAAGTTAGTTGGTTAGTAGATTGTTTAGTAGCAAGTTAGTAAGTTAGTAGTTAGATTAGTTGAGATGCAAAATAGGCAAAACACAAATACACTCTCTCTCTTCTCTCTCTCTCACTTTCATTCTCTTTTACTTTCATTATGAGAGATACAAGTTACATTAATTTACATTATGCTTCAAGCAAATGCTTGAGAGAGATTAGAAGAAATTAATAAAAATAGGGGGAAGAGAGTGAAAAAGTTGATCCGAAATTGCCTTGTATACTCCAAAACATACTTGGATAACCTTGCAAAACAAGCAAACTCACAAACAACCATTGTTAATGTGAGAAAAAAATGACTATAAGGTCTAAATTATTTGACAATTTGACTAAAAATTTGCCAAAAATTGCATAAAAGGATTCTAGTTGCATTATACAATAATAAAAAATGCATTTCAATTTATGCAAAAAAATGACTATTAGGTCTTAAAATAAAATAAATGACTATTTTTTATTAAAAAACAGAATAATAAATGACTTTTTTTTATTAAATGACTTTTTTTTATTAAATGACTATTTTTTATTAAAAAATAATAAAAAATGACTTTTTTTTATTAAAAAATAGAATAATAAAAAAATGACTTTTTTTTATTAAATGACTATTTTTTATTAAAAAATAGAATAATAAAAAAATTCAGACTGTACAACAAAATGGGTGGGGGCCATTTGGCCCCCAAATAAAAAAAATTGCCTCAAATTTATTTTTCACCAAAATAGGGCAAATAATATATGGAAATAGGGTTTTTGGGCCTTTCGGACGCAACCATGGGGTCCATTTGGCTCCAAAACCCTTCCAACAAAAGCTCAATGCCAAAAATTTATAGATTTAAAATGAAAACACCATTTGCAAAAGATCTAACAACTAGATAAAAAACACAATAAATCTATAAACCCTAATGGCAGATTTGCAAAATAAGTTTACCCAAATATCAAATGCATGCATTAAAACAAAAAAATATATACCTTAATGGGTTTTTCACCTCAAAGGATTGAAGACACTTGATGGAGATCCCAACCGCTCTGATACCAAATGTGAGACAAGCAAAGTCTCCCCAAGATCGAAGAATGCTCCACAAGATCAATCACACACAAAAGAGGAAAACCCACAACACCAATATTAAGTGGTAAAACCCTACTTCAAATGAAGAAGGGAAACATCCACTATGAAGCTCACTATATTACTCAATGATTCAACAATACAAGAATGCTTCAATGTTATGCAACAATATGCATCAACATGATATGACAAGATGTAGTAGACAACACCCCTATTTAAAGAGAAGCTTTTCTACTACAACCCTAAAATTGCCCTAATATTATCACAATATTATCTTGAGATGTGTGACAAATCTTATCACAATATTATCTTGAGATGTGTGACAAGTGGCATCTATCAAATATTAAAAAGTGATTGGTTACTTTTTAATATTTGCTAGAAAAGGGGAAATAACTTTTTCCCACAAATTAAATATTCCTAGCACCCTTATTTTATTTATTAATTGGGTGGGAATATTTTTACATAAAATAGAATTATTTTCTAATTCAAATATTATTCTTTAGACTTTATATTTTAGTCTAAGAATAATTTACACAATGTTGCATTACATATTCCAACAAATCTCGTCGAGAAAAAATGCTTGTGAGCATATTTGAGTAAGTTCTAGAGGGGACTTAAGGACAGAGTTGAGAAAGATTTTATGAAAGCTTAAGAACATATTTGTGTGAGCTTTTGTAGAAGCTTACAATCATATTGGACAGAGTTGAGGAAGCTTTTGTGAAAGCTTAAGGACAAATTTGTGTGAGCTTTTGTGGAAGCTTACAATCAGATTGGACAAAGTTAAGATAAGTCTTGGTGAAGACTTGTTGAGCAGATTGGGCAAGTTCTTGAGAGGACTTGTTATACAGATTTGAGGTAAGTCTTTGAGAAGACTTGTGAGTAGAGTTGATTGATTAATTTGTTCAAACCTTAAGTTAAGGTTTGGGATAGATCTAGCAGAGTTGATTTGTGATTGGATCAAGCTTTGTGTTAAGGCTTGAGGACAGATTTGAGACAGAGATTGAGCAAATTTGTGTTAGATCGAAGGATTGTGTTTAGTGCAGATTTGAGACAGATATTGAATAGATTTGTGTTAGACCGAAGGACTATGTTTAGTGCAGATTTGAGATAGAGATTGAGCATATTTGTGCTAGATCGAAGTACTATGTTTAGTGCATATTTGAGATAGAGTTGAGAGCAAGCTTTGGAGGTGACATAGCAGAGGATAGTAGTCTCTAGTGGATAGAGATCCATTAGCTAGGGCAGAGAGGACAGAGGTCTTCAGTGGAGAGAGATCCACAAGCCAGTGTAGTGGAGGCAGTAGTATTCTAGAGTATCACCAACCAAAGTAGAGGATAAGGAGTTCTCTTGTGGATAGAGATCCACGAACCAGTTGAGGAAATTGGTGTCTCATGTGGATAGGTATCTACGAACTTAATTAGGGGACCGATGTCTCCTTTGGACAGAGGTCCATAAACATTGTAATAGGGAAAGGATTCCCAAGAGATTTGTTGAGAAAATTTTAGCAAAAGATTTTCTCCGTGGAATAGCCTACATTGGGTGAACCACGTTAAATTGGTGTCTCTATTGTGTGTGGTAATTTAAGCATTGCTTTGATTATTGTTGTTGATATTGCCATCGATATATTGCATAATATTGTTTAGGAAAGAAAAGTAAAAAATGATCTTATACTATTCACCCCCTCTTAGTATAAGTTTGTGTTCTTCAACATTATGCTTTGTCTTCATGAGGTTATAAGAAATTAGCAAATGCTTAGGCATTCCATTAGTGACATTATCCTTTTGATTTGTTAAGTGCATGATGGTTCTAGGATGGCCCTTCTAGGTCCTTGCTTGACAAGCTTACCGACCTCTCTGGGAAATTTGTCCTATTTAATCGAATTGAGCATTTGTGAATGCAGAGGAGTGAAACATTTACCCCCTGTGGGGTGTCTTACTCGCTTAGAACGTCTAAACTTATGGTATTTAGATGTGGAGTATTTACTAGAAGGATTTGGACAACTGGTTAATCTTCAAAAGCTAAATATTTCGAATGTGAACCGGAGAAGCTAACTGATGAACTACTAATGGCACTTAAAATTTCATGCATTTTATTTCCACACTTTACTTTTCTAAATTTTCTTTTCTACAATTTACTTTTTAATGCAAGTTAGTTTATATTACTACACAAATATTTCTAGAAAAATAGTATGAAGCTGACCTAAATTTGAAGGTTGGAAAAATCAATTGACAATGCCCTCTAACTTTGTTGAAACTCAAATTGAAGGTACAAATTCTCAATTAAAAGTTAGAGCATTTCCTCATTCAACTATAAACTAATATTTTAATTTTCAACTAAAGACATGTTATCACCCTTCCTCTTGCATAACACTACCCTCATGGACCTCCTCCATGTTTAAAGCACATAAGCACATAGAACTAGATAGATTCCTACTATTTTTTTTCTAAAATTAGTACCTTCGCAAACTGGTTAACCCCGAGGTTTGAACCTAGGTGTCTTGTTGATAAATACCTGACCAAACAAGCACTTACCAATCCACTAAACCTTTAAGAGCCATCTAACTGAATTTCAGCTCTATTAATGTCGGTGAGTGTTTTCATCTCAGATCTAGCAAGTCGGCATTCTCTTTCCACTTTCTGTCCAATTAGGAGATGCTCAAGTACATACACCTCACAAAAGACTACTATTAGAATAAACAATATAAAGTCTCAATCCTAGGAAAGAAAGATTCTTTAAAAGAGTGATGCCCCCCAAAACGAGTTCAAATAATGGCGTGCATCAGGTTGGGATCGTGAATCAGAGAAGAGAAACAAAACCAAACAAAATAGCTAATTTACCATATTCCTTCACATTCAAATATTAAACAAGTATAAGCATCTGCTTCTAACCATGAAACGTACCATCTTGTAACGAATCCCATAACGCCATGCGAGTTTGAACTGTGTGTGCATGCATGACGCATCGCGCCAGTTAAAAACAATCAACACCAAAGAATTTTCTATTCGTTCCCAACTAACAAGACCAGAATTCCCACTGCACGGATTTGACAGACTAAGAAGATTGGGAATCGCAGTGCAGAAATTTGACAAACATATATATATATATATATATATATATATATTATGGGCCTGGCCTACCTAACGATTCCGTGTGACCAATGGGCGAAAACAAATATTTTCTAACTTGGGAATTGCAATTCATGGTCTGTCGGGGCCCAACGTTTTTTTCAATTCATCATTCCCCGTACTTCGTATAAAGCAATTCCGGCATTGTCAGCCCACGACTCTTCATGTCTGCCACTCCTTTCACCTGTTCCGCAGTCCCACGAATATACCATGGCCACTAGAATCTCGATTACAGGGCTGTAAGCTCTTGTACTACACGCAAAAAGCGTGTGTTTTTTCTTGTGTTTCACGATGGATTTAATCAAATCTCTCCCACGCTGCTTCAAATATTTTTATCTCACGAAGAAGATCATCGTTCGAGCCCCCCTGCATCTTCATTGGGCTTGCAGTATTACAATATGGCGTCACGTAAATCATCCACCTCAAATGGATATCGCTTCAATAATAACAGGACACAGCAAAAAAAAAGTAAAGCCTGCCTCGCAATTCACTGACAACAGGGCCCAGGAAAAGATCGCCTAGAAAGTCTCCTACACCTTCTATCGCCTTCCAAACAATTTTATACTTTTCAAGCCCGAAGAGGCGACGGGAATAACAGGTCGCTATCGCTAGCGATTGACGCGCCATTAACTGTTTGTAATGATAACAGGCTTTATGCAAAATGTCCACTTGAGTTCGACTGAAAACTATGTGGTGATTTAATATATAACATTATCGCCTTCCAAACAATTTTATACTTTTCAAGCCCGAAGAGGCGACGGGAATAACAGGTCGCTATCGCTAGCGATTGACGCATATGGTTTGCCATTAACTGTTTGTAATGATAACAGGCTTTATGCAAAATGTCCACTTGAGTTCGACTGAAAACTATGTGGTGATTTAATATATAACATTATCGCCTTCCAAACAATTTTATACTTTTCAAGCCCGAAGAGGCGACGGGAATAACAGGTCGCTATCGCTAGCGATTGACGCATATGGTTTGCCATTAACTGTTTGTAATGATAACAGGCTTTATGCAAAATGTCCACTTGAGTTCGACTGAAAACTATGTGGTGATTTAATATATAACATTATCGTAGTTTTTTTTTTTTTTTTTAATTGGTTGGTAATTATAAAAAGAGTGTTGGTTTAAACTATAGGGATTGTTTTTATCAAACTTATTCCATTTTGTTATTATTGACTTTACGTGAAGGGACCACCAGTCCCTTACAATTCATACTCAGAGGATTCATACTGTCATAGTCCGTTTTGCTCATACTCAAAGGATTCAGATCAGACTACTACCTTTGCAAACAGGGTACCATCATTGTCAGTCTGGCTCATACTCAGAGGATTCAGATCAGACTACTACCTTTGCAAAAAAGCTACCATCATGGTCGGTCTGGCTCATACTCCCAGGATTCATATCAGACTACTACCTTTGCAAACAAGGTACCATCATCTAGCTCATACTCAGAGGATTCGGATCAGAGTACTACCTTTGCAAACAGGCTACCGTCATAGTCGGTCTAGCTCATACTCAGAGGATTTTGATCAAACTACTACCTTTGCAAACAAGCTACAGTCATGGTCGATCTAGCTCATACTCAGAGGATTTAGCTCATACTCAGAGGATTTAGATCGGACTACTACCTTTGCAAACAACCTACGTCATGGTCGGTCTGGCTCATACTCAGGATTTAGATCAGACTACTACCTTTGCAAATAGGCTACCACCAAAATTTAAATCTGAGTATCTTCTTAATAAGTGCCTAACCAGACAAACACTTACCAATCCACTAACCCTAATACACTTCTTAAATTTGAATATTATTAAGGTGGACCAACACTTACCAATCCACTAACCCTGGACCAACACTTACCAATCCACTAACCTCGAACACATCCTAAGTTTTAATTTATTAAGGTAGACCAGTCAAAACCAATGAGGTTCTATATGTCCCGTCTGTCAAATCTGGGGCGAATATCGAAACTTGCGGAGCAAGCCGGAGCTGTACAGGATCTGAAAGATTAAAGCACGCAATTGCGCAATTTTGGCGATTGAATGAACAACACACTGTGTCAAATGATGCTCAAATATCTGCAGAAAACGAGTCGGGAGGAGTGTAACGAATCATGATGATTAAACGCAGACAGTCAGGAAACAAGGAAAATCGAGAGATATGAGAATGATGGACAAGTTGATTGATTGAAATTTGAAATCAGCAAAGCATATTACAAAAAAAAAATTGGGATGCAGGACTTTGTCTGGTTCAGGGTTACATCAGAAGTCAGAGGCAATGTGGGATCTATATGATTCTGGTGTTGGATCTGGACATAATCATGTCTTCTTCTTATTCTTCTTCTCCTATCCTGTGGTGACGTAAACTCCAATTACACGCAAATAATCAAATCCTTGTCTGCCTCATCGTACAAGAGCACGATCGTTTTAAATGCTGGCGGTGGACCACCTTGCTTCCCTCTTCAGAGTGGAGGACGTTTCGCCATTGTTTAGTCAAAAACAAAATCATGAACTTTCACTGTTTAGGCAACGGCTCTTTACAGGAAGGAGGTGCCCACTATCCACAATTAGATGTACTTTCATTTCGTTATATATTTATTACATGACAGCGATGAATGGCAGCCGAGTATTTGGTTTTGATGTACCACACTTTGAGAGGGAAATCTTCGAAAGGACTTTCTTTCTCCACAAGCGTTGAAAAGTAGTCATGATTGTTAGGAGAACTACACAAAATCATGGGCCTTAAAGTCGGTAGAGAACTAAACATCACGAAGTACAGGAACGGGCCATCAGAGTTTTTCTTTTGAAACTAGACTCTATGTAAAAATGACCCCACAGGGAAGGAAACGGAATTCTATGTATGCCAAAGTCATGACGTTTCTCCAACTTTGCCCGACGCAGTCTTTCCGACAGATAACGAGGCAAATATATATAAAATCCTTCTTGGTCAAGTAATGAGTGAGATGTTTGTACTAAAGGGGTAAAGGATTAGACTGCTTTCTCTTGATTTTGTGGAAATACTCGTGTGTACACTTAACATTTATAAAGATTTAGCCAATTAACGGAGTAAGGTGCAAATAATAGTTTTCGGATTTTCAAAGAGATGGTACATGGGAGGCAATGTAAGAAAGGAGACTGAGCGGCAGAATGAAGATATAATAGTAGAAAGATTATTTGAAAGTATAAGTAGGTTGGTAGTAGTTGAGTGTTTGTCAATGGAAGATATAATAGTAGAAAGATTATTTGAAAGTATAAGTAGGTTGGTAGTAGTTGAGTGTTTGTCAATGGGTTGTTTTGGTTTGATTTCTTGATTACTGGTGGGCTGTCTTAGTAATGGTAGGCTATCTCAATTTGATTCCTTTTAGGGTTTGGATACGTTGACTTTATCTTTACTCTAAGACCTAAGGTTTATAGAGGTTTTTCTACCCAACTTAAAAAATAATAATTTAAAAAAATCATGGAATGAAGGTGTTTGGAGTGGTGGTGTGGATTGTCAGAGGAAAGATGAATGTTTAAGGAGGGAGAAGAGATGGCACATGCGATGCAATGTAAGAAAGGATACTGAGAGGCAGAATGAAGATATAATAATAGAAAGATTATTTGGAAGTATAGGTGGGTTGGTAGTAGTTGAGTGTTTGTCAATGGGTTGTTTTGGATTGATTTCTTGAATAGTTGGGGTTATTGTTGGGTTGTCTTAGTAATGGTGGGCTATCCCACTTTGATTCCTTTTACGGTTTGGTTACCTTGACTTTATCTTTACTCTAAGAATTAAGGTTTATAGAGGTTTCCCTACCCAACTTTAAAAAGAATAATTAAAAAAATCATGGAATGAAGGTGTTTGGAGTGGTGGTGTGGATTGTCAAAGGAAAGATGAATGTTTAAGGATGGAGAAGTATAAGTTAGAAAATAAGGCATACACGTTGAGAAATTTAGATGTTATAAAGGAAAAGGCATTATTAATTTTAATTTTAAAAGTAAATAAGAATATTAAATTTAACTTATATTTAAAGAGGGGTGTTGATGTTGCTCTCTTTTATGTACAAGGATAGTTTTGATGGAGAAACCTTACAAGAACATGTAGTTGTTCATTCAACATATTGTACAACCACCTCTTTGGGTGAGTGGATTGCAAATTCAAAAAAAATTAGACACATGACAAAGCACAAACATCTCCTATAAGATTACAACAAATTACATTCAAGGGAGCATGCTATTATTGTAGATGATTCTTCACTAGTTATAGGATATGGAGAAATCAGTATTGGATCTTATTTTTTAGATGAGGTACTTCATGTTACTAATGATGGTCCTTACCCTTTTTTTATTTATTGCATTACTAATATAAGGTAGAATTTTGGTCTAATCATTGGGTAATTAAAGCTATAGACAATGGGTTTAAAACTATTGCTTCATGCTATTGTGATGAGTCTAGTCAATGTATAAGTTGGGAGAAAGGCCAACCTCTTATGCTTTCTCTTTTAGAAAGAGAAATTTCGTTGCTATGGCTACACATGCAAACAATGAAAGTTATAAGTGGCATCATAGGCTTAGGTATCGCAACTATGGATCATTGAGATACATGAATCACTATTAGATGACTATTGGACTTCCATACATTTTCTCTCCTAGTGGTGCATGTGAGGGATGTATTCTAGAAAAACATCATAGGGAGATGTTTTCAAAAGGGATTACAATATGGGCCTCTTATCCCTTAGAGATCATACACATTGACATTTGTAGATCTATGGGTACACCATCTCTTTTAAGAAACAGGTACTTTCTCCTTTTCATTGATGGTTTTTTTAAGTATGTGTTGTATACTATTCACACTAAAGATGAGGTATTTGAGAAAATTCAATTTCTTCAAAAATCTTGTTGAGAAATAGTTGGACAAAAAATTAAATGTCTAAGGATAAATAGAGAAGGTAAGTATATTAGTCATGCCTTTCATGATTTTCTATCTTATGGGATTGCATATCATAGGATTATTCACTATACCCGTAAGTAGAATGGTGTGGCTAGAGGTCCATACTCCATTGGCTTGTTGTTTGACTAAGTCCATGTATGGATTGAAGTAGGCACCCAATGCATGGTATGAGAAGATCCATTTATTTTTCTCAGTTATGGGTTTCGATGATGTGACACTAAGAATGATGTGTACACCAAAACTTGGGATGAGAAAACATTGGTGATTGTTTTGTATGTTGATGATCTTCTCATCATTGAAAACTCTCCTACTTTGATCTAGGATATGAAGTCATGGCTTCGTTCCACCTTTGAGATGATAGGTTTGGGACTTCTACATTATCTTTTGAGGATTCAAATTGAATAGATAGATTTTGTAATCACCATTTGATAGCCTAAGTATGCTTTGGATCTTCTTCAATGATTTAGGATGGAGGATTGCAAGTCCATTAAGATTTATTTCACTTTAGAACTAAAGCTTAGGGAATATTATACCACTCCTTCAGTGGGTGTTATGTTGTATTGGTCTCTTGTAGGAGGTCTTATCTATCTTACTCATACTAGACTTGATATAGATTTTGTTATCAGTTATTGTCCAAGTACATGTACATACATGTACACACCCAAAGAAATTTAATAGACAATAACTATGAGGATTATTTGATAGATTCAAGGAACTTATCATATGGGTATTCACTATTCTCTTTAATATTCTTTAATTTTGATATGATTCTCATATGTTGATTAGGCTGATGATTTGGATGAGCGATGGTCCACCATAGATTTTGTGTTCTATCTAGGATCTTTTGGTTCAAAATCTTCCTATGGTTGGTTATTGCGCCCAAGACATGGCCAACATTGAATGAACGGTTAGACTGTAAGGTTTGACTTGTTCAATCTCCAAAGAAGGTTGGTTCCTTTGAGAAGTTCTAACTAGCTTGAAAGTAATGAAGGAGATAAAAAGAGTACTTGAAAGAGATAGAAATATAGTCGAGGCTATAACTTGATATGGTGCAGATTAAGAAACAGTAAGAAACAAATAAAACCATGAAATAGAGCAATTACCACGACCTCTTAATAGACCAACCAGTTATTTAGCATACACGGAATATGGTTAATCAATATTTAGCTTCACCGGTTAGCAATTATAGGACTAAGAAATATACATAAACAAGAATCCAAAAATTAGAATTGATATCACGCACATTTACTTAGCTAAATCAGAATCATCCATCCATTCATACATACTTGTTTTGCAAGATATTTGAACCAGAGGTTAAACAAAGATATTTATTGCATTTGCTCTTTCTAAAAGTTAAATTCATACAACTTGTAAACACCTAAGATTCGGCCCTTTGAAAAGAGGTTGGTACTCTTATTTATAATCCCTTGATGGTTCAATTATCAAAATACAAAAAATAGATTATTTAAAAGTTGTTGCAACAAGATGACAGGTGGCCAATCTATTACAAGTATTGTGTAGTGTCATTGGTTCAAATATAAAATAGAGAACTGAATCTCTAACTGCAAGATGATTTATCCATATGCACCGATGGGTAGTGGAGGTGATCCTAAACTCTGATTCGTATGTCCTTCCTCTGGTGTGCTTATATTCGTTGATCTTGCAACGACCATAGTGAACTAAAAATGTCATCATCCTTGTTGTAGCTAGTAACAACTATGCAATGGAATTACGACTTGTCATGGATATATGATGTTTTCCTATGTTTGAGCCCCCTCGATCTTCATCGCCAATGAAAAATTGACCTATCATGGAATTGTGACACTTTTTGACACTTCGGCCATTTGGTGCTCCTCACCAACGAAAACCTATCATGTCGTGAAATTGTGATACTTTTTAGCTCTCAACCCTTTTGTTGCTCCTCACCAGCAAAAACCTATCATGTCACGGAATCTCAATACTTTTTGACTCTCGACCCTTTTGTTTCTCCTCGCTAGTGAAAACTTGTCATGTCGTAAAATCAAGAAACTTTTTGGATCTCGGCCCTTTTGTTGCCCCTCTCTAATGGAAACCTGTCATGTCGTGAAATCATGATTTTTCAGCTCTCAGTACTCTTGTTGCTCCTCACTAGCAAGAACCTGTCATGTCGTGAAATTGTGACACATTTTAGTTCTCAACCCTTTTATTGCTCCTTGCCATTGGAAACCTGTCATGTCACAGAATTGCAACACTTTTTGACTCTCGATCCTTTTGTTGCTTCTTGCCAGCGAAAACCTCTCATGTCACACAATCGCAATACTTTTCAACTCTCAATACTTTTTTTTCTCCTTGCCAACGAAAACCTATCATGTCGCGAAATCACGACACTTTTCAGCTCTCGACCCTTTTGTTGCTCCTCGTCAACAAAAACCTGTCATGTCACAAAATTGTGATATTTTTCAGCTCTCAACCCTTTTGTTATTCCTACCCAATAGAATCAAGTCATGTCATAGAATCACAACACTTTTCAATACTTCAAAATTTTTAGGAGTTCATCATCACCTTATTTCTCCTGATGTAGTCATTTTGACCTACATTATTGGTGCCTCCCGAGGTATTTTGCTAGCAAAATTTTAGAACCTAGAGCCTTTATCCATTGGGTGAGCAGAGTCCCTTAGAAAAATAAAAGGATAAATCAAGGGTGATGTATAGATATAAAAATTTTAGATCTAAAAAGGATGGATGAGATAGCAAAAGGGATGAACATTGGACTTCTCATTCGATCCTTTGATTACCATGGGACTTCTCTCCTTCTGCATCTTCATCCTCCTCTACTTCTGTGTCTCCTCTGACTTCTTCTTTTGTTTCCCCTTTGATCTATATTTTTGTCTTCCTTCAATCTCATCATTTTCCTAGAATCTGCTCTCAGCTCTTTGGTCTTGTAGCCTCGTCGTGATGTCATTGTAAGATTTGCAAGCTTACTCCCAGGTTTCTCTATTGGGATCTGATGTCTCTATGAACTGGTGATGGATATATTCTAATTTAGAGATATTGTCACAAGAGAGGGTTTTAGATCTCAATATCAACTCATATAGGTAATATTTGATCTGAGTAAGATCTTGTATGAGCTTGAAAACCTATTTTAGATGCACAGGTTTTGGTCATACATTTATGCTAGACTCATCTTTCATGATCACTTTCAATGTTGTTTTGATTTCTTCTTATCCTAAGAGGTTAGAATCCTCATCCCAAAATCCAAAGAACCCACACTTCTTAGCCAGACTCAAATATTTTAGTATTCCTTTGATCTCAGCTTTGAGATCTTGGATGAGTTCCCAAACATGGTTCATGAGCCTCTTTCTTTTAAAGATGGATTTGGCTGCAATCTTGGCGTTCGATCACTCTTGGTTGGGGGTAGCCATTTACCCATATATATTTTTGGCCAGAACTTGAATATTCATGGCTATAGATAATCTGGGTCATAAGAAGCGTTCAAATTATTTGAATTCATCTTCTGCCATCTCTAATACCCTTTTTACTTCCTTCATATAGAGTATTACAAGTCGTGCTTTGAGGCTTATCTCCACGATATCTTCAAACATATTTCTTCTCGCATATTTATCTCCATCCTTTGAGAAACCCATGGCTTTGGTTCTTTCATCATGAAGTTGCTATTGAAGATCTTTGAGTTGGTTGGTCAGGGTCTAATTTTTCTTGTGGGTATATTTTGCCTCTTATTTGTATTTGACCATCTCCTGGAACCTATCCTGCCATTACTTGGCTTCGTTCTTCAATGCCTTTTCAACACTATTTTTTCACTAAATGTTGTTTTAATCTCTTTGATTGTTTTCTTAGCTCATTTACACTTTTCTTTGAAGTAGTCCCCATGGACATATATGATCTCCAGATGAGCTCTTGCATATCCAAATTCATCTTGCATTGGAAGTTGAGTGATGTCTTCTACCATCATTTTGACTTGGTAATATTTGATAGTCAATTCTTCCATTGGCTTATCCACCAGAGGTGTGATCTTCATTTTAGTCCTTTGCATGGTGCTTGGATCTAGTGCCATAATTATTGTGTAGCGGGCAATATTTTTGGAATATCGAGCACATTTTTCATTCCACTAGTCATAGGCTCTTTTATTGGTCTTCTTGAACTTCTTGATTTTTGCCACATTAGGATGATCATTGGTTGAAGAAGTAAGGATAGACTATAGTAAAGGGGAATGACCAGTGGGGAAGAATGGTATTATTACAAGTGTGGAATCTATACTTGTGTGTGATGCAACAAACATTTCCATGGAAGGTACAATGGTGACCTAGATTGGTGTCGTGGATGGGATTGATGGAGCAACAATCATTTTTGTTGGGGGTGATGAAATATGGATTGTTTCAGTTGAAACTGATGGAGGTAATTGAGATGATGGTGGTGAAGGTGGATGCTGTGGAGGTGAAGATGCCTGCCCCTGGGGAGGGGGTTGTTCACTTTGTTCACCAAAAATGGAAGGAAGTTTCTTTGGGGGATTAGCAGAAGGAAAAAGAGGAGAGGAAGAAATTACCATACCTAATACACCCTCCTAGGGCTATAGCATTTCGTCGATGGTTGGTGGTCGTTCAAATATCTCCTTCTGCTCGGGGACACTTACGTCCGAATGTTGAGGGGATTGCCTTACATATTCTTGCTCAGGGATGTTTACTTCTTTCATAACTTATTACTTTTTCATTATTTATTCTTCCTCTTTAGATGCCTTTTCTGTTCTTCTCTTGGATCTTCTAATTAGAGGGAGTTCATTAGAGTTCATATCTGATTCTAAATGTTGGACTGACACCTGTGTTACCCTATTCAAAAGAGGAGTTTCTTCACTTGGTTTTACAAATGTCAAGGCAACTGATCTTGAACTCCTACTTTTGGTGGTTATTACCTCCAAGGCTAGAATTTTTAATCTTGGTTGCACTTAGATGGGTTTGGTGATCCCTTGGCCATGTCTTCTGAGACCTTCTCCTTCATAACCCATCATTTGCATTATGCCAGGTTCCTTTATATATTTTTCCATTTGTTCTTGTGTGTAGACTGTTGTTTTTCCCCTTTTAGAAGAAGAGGAAGGTGTTGTAACTGGGGAGATCTATAGCGAAACTTGGGAAATTTTTTTCCTCCTTTCTATGCTTGTTTTCCTGGAAGTCTCCTCTATGGTGGTTCCTTATTTTTGAGTACTGTGAAAACTCATGGTAATATTGTTTCCAAAGGTTTCTGCCCAGGTCATGAAGTGCCCATCGTATTTGAGGGAGAATTCATCATGATTTTTGATACTGTATCTCAAGGTGGTCATATTAGTTTTACCTTTCATGACCCACCAAGCATGTATCTTGGATTTCGTCCAACTCTTACTCTTATACATTCTTCGAATAGTATTTTCTTCCAGGACATGGTCTTGATTATTCTTGGGATCATAATCCACAATCTATTTGTATAAATCATGCTAGGGGGCAATGACTGCATCTGATCTATGTGCCATTATAGTTCTTCATCTTTGAGGTTGTTCCTTTGCTACTCTATGTTCTCCTTGGTTGTCTTCTAGAAATTTTTTCTTTTACCACTATTAAGGATTTCTAGTATTTCTATAAATTTATCAATGGGGTCATACCTCCATCGTTGTGGTAACTCTACTAGCCCTAAGTCCCTCAAAAATTGAGCAATTTTTTCATGGTACCAATTTTTTGAGGGTTATCCCCTCAAATTTGAATAGGAGGAGGCAAGTCCCTATCCTGCCTATTCGCTTATACCAAATTTATCATTTGTGTACATGATATATCTACAATATTTGAGCATGAACATATAATTCATAATATAATTAGGGAGCAAGTAGTGAATTCGTATAATCAGATGACCACTCCTTGTGTCAATATGAACCAGTTCCCCTCTTTTGCAGGTGGGTTTTATAGAACATTTCTTATCATTAGGGGTAATCTACTTGTTTCTCTGTCTATGAGCTTCAAAGTCAGTCCCAAGAACTCTCTATTGAAGTTATTATAGGTTTCGACAGTGGTAAGTACAAAGGTCCACTCATATACTGGTAACTTTCTTCCCTTCTCGTCTTTGCCCACAACTGACATAAAAATACATTTTTTTTGCCATGAAATAAAAGAAAATACATGCTACGTGGGAGCAATATCGAAAGAAAATTTGGATTCCATTTTTCATATTGGTCAACTATTCATGAATTTGATGGTCTATGAAGGCTGACTAATCAAATAAAATGAGCCTGGTGCTCTGGTCCATAACAAAGGTATCATAAAAATTGGGGCTACAGATACACTGAATGGTGGCAATTTTCCAACCATAGACCTGTTCGATCGAAGGCATCACCGCTATGACTGCTAGCATTGAATATAGTTTTATATTTTTAAACTAGATGAGGGGATGAGGGTTTTAGGTAAATTCCTTCATGATGGTGCTTTCTTCAATTGTAACTCTAAGAAATACCTCATGGCTTTGTTCAGGATGTAATACCTAGCCTGGTCTTCCAGGTGGAAGTACTTGGGTTTGAAAGTGGGGGTATATCCTGCAAAAAATGTAGCCATGAAAGCTTCTAGGCTAAGGGCAAAGAGGCATCTACATGTTTTACTTTGGATATTTTTTTGCTTTAGGTTATAATATTTGGTGATTGTGCATACCAATTCAGGACAAGGATGCATTGGGTTGCAAACATAAAAGGAGAGCAGGGAATGAAAAGTGAAAGTCAAGGGACTAGATGGAGTAATACTTGTTCTAGCTCTTTCCTCAATGTTTGTCCTCAACCTCATCACTTCTTTGGTTGTGAATATTGTATCCAAAATCCTTGCATCTCTGTTGTGAAACATGATGTTCTTGTCATCTTCATCGTACACTACGACTTTGACGATGGAGGATAAAGCTGCCATTGTAGTAATTTTACCTATATGGTATGGTTGCCAACAAGAATTTATCTGAGAGCACTTGGCAAAGGAAAATTTTGGCAAGAGAGAGGAATTCTATAGAAAATTTTGAAAGAAATGAAATCTGTTAGGGTTTCTTGATCATATATAGTGTCTGTGTAGGAATTAGGGCAACATGTAGTAACTCCAATAGTTAGTCACTCATGTCATTGAATTAAAATGGACAACATGCCTGATCTAACTCATGCACTATATTTTATGAGTGAATAATGATCAACATTTCATTTATAGAATCACGCTTCCCCTTGTTCCTTGAAATACAAAACTTGTTTTCTCGCTTATTGCGCAACTACGGTCTTTGGGCATGTTCGGACCATTTGGACTACTTAAAATATGGGTTGTCATGAAACTGTGTCTGTTCATTTCTTTTGGAGTTTCCTTTTGACTACCACTATGGTTTTGAGACATATCATGGAATCATGATGTCTTTCCTCTTATTTTATCAGAACCTTAAGATATGTCACATAACTGTGATATTCTTACAAAAAAAACTTAAAAGTTACATATAATACATAAAATACAATAGGTGGGGGAATTTTTTAATGAAAATACAGTTTCATATGGAAACCATTGATAGGGATATGTTGGATTATTCCCTGTTCATCTTGAAGTTGAAAAACATTATGTTTTTTTTCTATGGTTATGTCATATGGACCTTCCCAAAAGGAGTCAAAATTATGGTGATTTCTCAAATTGGCTTTATTTCCACTCCACCTTAAGACTATGTCTTCAACCTTAAATTTCCTAAAGATGGTATTCTTGTCAAACCATTATTTGGTTTCCCCCAAATACTTTAGGTACTGTATATAAGTCTGCTCCCTTTTTTCTTCTAATTGCAACATTTGCATTAGTTTATTTCCCATTGGATCACTTTCTTTTGTTTGGTTTTGATCAAGAAATATTAAATCTAGTATCTCCATGTGTATGGGGAGGATATATTCTTTTCCATAAACTAGAGCGTAAGGAGATTTATTTATGGTGGTTCTATCGATCCATAGTTCTTGATGTATTAGGGAATGCCAACTCTTCTTGTTATCCTTCAAGGTTCTCTTCAAAATCCTTATTAAATTCTTGTTAGTTGACTCTGTCAAACCATTTCCTTGTGGGTAATAGTTAGAATAAGTATTTAGGTAGTGCAGAGTAGAAAAAATTATACACCTAAATAATTACGAAATCAAATTGAAAAATGCAAATCATGTAACCATAAAATGATAAAGAAATATAGAAAATTCTATCTTTCTCATTAATATTGTAATATTCCTTCATAATGCAGTTAAAAATATATTCTTCTTAGAGATTATACCAATCTAATATAAATTACAATATGGAACAATAAGTAGGTGTAACCTACAAAGTCTTTACGCTCTCAAAAATAATTATAGGAGGGTTTCTTTGCGACCTCCGCATGGTGAGATAAATATTTAAAGATCTTTATGTTGAAGAGCTCTTGATAAGATTTGAAACCTACACATAAGAACACTTACAAGACATTAATAGCAAATGAGAAACCTCTCATGATGAGTTCCATTTCCATGATAAGCAATTGAAAGCAAGATGCTAAAAATGATAAAAAATGTATGAAAGCTGAGTAAAACTATGCGAGAACAAAAATAAATTGCTGCTAAAGCTACCGTAACTAGAAAACATAAAAAAAAATCATTGAGAGGCAATCATGGGATAAAATGGTTAGGTTTGTTGGCTATCACAAGGTCCAACGGTAGCACCTACAAGCCACTTCGGGGTGAAGTGGTTGCTAAACAGAAGACTATTTCTTTGTGATTGATGCAATAAATTTCCTGGGTTGGTCTGTTGAATTGATGGTTCAAGGATCGCGCACTTGAAGCACGATTGAATTGCAGGAAATAGCATGATATAAGGTCGTTTGATGGCAAAATATGGTTGAATTTGATCTTTAAGCTCCAATGTACTCCATTGATTCAATTGCAATCTTCATGGCTATATTTGGGTAGAATTTCATTGCTTATGAGAGTATGTTCTCTCTATTACACAAACTGACAACACTTCGTTGCATTATAATTTGGGATATTTTCATGAAGGCTTAATCTCTTATTGTAGATTTTTAAAATGGAAATATTGGCTTGCAAGAGAAGCCAAGAACCAAGAATCGATTAGGCTCTAGGAAGACCAAATGTCACCTATAGAACCTTCTTGAGCTTAACCGTTGAAGCTCAACTACCCTGTAACTTTTATGGCTCAGGATCTCAAGTTTGTTACAGGCACAACTATCCCAGGGTGGAGCGGTCATGACTATTGGTGAAGAACACAAGCTTATACCGAGAGGGGGGTGAACAATATAAGACCACTTTTTACTTTTCTTTCCCAATCAATATTATGCAATGTATAGATAGCAATATCAACAACAGTAATCAAAGCAATGCACAAATCACCACACACAATAGAGACACCAAATTTACGTGGTTCACCCAATGTGGGCTACTCCATGGAGAAAATATTTCACTAAAATTTTCTCAATCAATCTCTTGGGAATCCTTTCCCTATTACAATGTTTATGGATCTCTATCCAAAGGAGACACCAATCCCCTAATCAAGTTCATGGATCTCTATCCACAGGAGAACTCCTTTCTCCTTAGCTCTGACTGGTGATCTTCTAGAAGAACTGTTACCCCCACTACTCTGGCTAATGGATCTCTATCCACTGAAGACTCCTATCCTCACTACCCTGGCTAATGGATCTCTATCCACTAGAGACTATCATCCTCTATACTCTATCACCTTCAAAGCTCTATCTCAAATCTGCACTAAACATAGTCCTTCGGTCTAGCACAAATCTATCCTCAATATCTGTCCTCTGATCTGCACTAAACACAATCCTTCGGTCTAGCACAAATCTATCCTCAATATCTGTCCTCTGATCTGCACTAAACACAGTCCTTTGGTCTAGCACAAATCTATCCTCAATATCTATCCTCAAGCCTTAACACAAAGCTTGACTCAATCTCAAATCAACTCTATTGGATCTGCCCCAAACCTTAACTCAAGGTTTGAACAAATCAATCAATCAACTCTGCACTCAAGTCTTCTCAAAGACTTGTCTCAAATATGCCTTGTAAGCTTCCACAAAAGCTCACACCAATCTATCCACAAGTCCTCTCTAGAACTTGTCCAATATGCTCAATAAGTCCTCACTAGAACTTATCCAAATCTGCTCTCAATCTGTATTGTAAGCTTTCACAAAAGCTCACACAAATCTATCCACAAGTCTTCTCAAAGACTTACCTCAAATCTGCTCAACAAGTCCTCACTAGAACTTGTCCAATCTCATAGAAACATAAAGAGAATTGTTAGAGACTCAATATGCTCTACATTCATCACAATGCTCAATCACTTTCAATCACTCTCTTAGAAACATATAGAGAATTGTTAGAGACTCAATATGCTTCACATTCACCTCAATACTCAATCACTTTCAATCACTCTCTTAGAAACATATAGAGAATTGTTAGAGACTCAATATGCTTCACATTCACCTCAATACTCAATCACTTTCAATCACTCTCTTAGAAACATATAGAGAATTATTAGAGACTCAATATGCTTCACACTCACAAGACTCTCAATCACTTTCTCAACTCAATTCAGAATATAGAATAATTTATTTCATAGAACTTGAACAATCACTTCAACACATTCACTTGACTAGGCTCAAACAACTCTACTCAACCAATCACTCAATGAAATAACCCTTGCTCACAAACCCTAGTCCAATCACATGAACAATCACTCAATGTTCCCAACAATGCTTATCAATCAATTCTCACATAACAATGATACTCATGTTCTTTCCAAACCCTAGTTCAAGTTCTTCACTCAACTTAATCACTTCAACAACAATGCTTATAAAACAAGGTTTTATCAACAACTCTTTTTATTCTAGAAAACCTTGAAGCATTAAATCAAAACACTCTCAACAATGCTAACCAAACAATCCTTTTCACTCCAACTTTTCATACACAACTTTCAACAATCACTCACTAGGAAGAATATGCCCATACCTTTTGTTGGATGTAAAAGTGCCTTTGGAAAAACCTGTCTTAATCACAATTTCCTTCTTTCCAATTCCAATGGTTAAACACAACAATATCACTTCAATACTTTCTCAAAAATATTCCCTTAGACACAAAATAATCACAACTCAATTTATGCCTTATTGCTCCCTTTTAAAAATAACACTCATCATAACATACATAAAGATAATTTCTTTGATACACCTTATAAACTCCAACTTAAAATAATATCCAACACCATAAAATATCAACCAAACACCTTACAATCCTTTCAAAACATTTGAGCAAATAACATTAAAAATTTAATTTTGCAAAACCCTTATAACTCCCTTTGCAACCTTAGAACCAATAAAAAATATGCAAAAATTAATTTTTAAATGCCCAAACTATATTCCCGAAATTTTTGGTGACCAATATTAAAGCATACCTCTTTCTTCCCCAAAAAGGGGATTCGACGAGATTCGATCCACCGTCTCCTCTAGCCTAAGCGCCTTAGCGCTTGGGAGCCCACCGCGTGGGCTACTAATGCCCACGTGAAGGAAGGAAGAGTCCCTTCCTCTTATGCCTCCGTCGTCGTTTGACTTTCCACAAATTTTGCACGCTTTTTCTTCCTTGGATGCAACGCAAATTATAAGGCTCACAATTTATTTCGAAGGCATGGTAAGGTTTGGTAAAGTGGGAGTTCCCCCTTATATACACATTTTTAAACTTCTCCTCACGTCGGCGCTTTGTCATTCAAAATCGAATTTCGAATTTTAATTTTAATAACCCACCTTAGGGTTATTTAACCTTAGCTTAAATTAATTTATAATTAATAATTAAATTAATTAATAATTAATTTAAATAACTTTATAAGTTAAGTAAATTAACTAATAAATTAATTTATAATTAATTTTAAACTTCCTTTGTATAATATTATAAAATAATATTATAATATTATTCACTTGGGCTTCTTTTTGCACTTTGGACCAAATCTGACTTCCTGGAACCGGGTCTTGAAACTGAAACCGAATTATCCTTTTGCATTTATTGGAGAACCGAAAACTGATGCTGCCGACTGAAACTGCCACTAACTGGTGCTGAAAGCTTGACATCAATGACCACTCACTCTTGACATCAATGACAACTTATCACTCAAAATGTCCAACAATCTCCCCCTTTGTCATTGATGGCAACCCAAATTATTTTTACCAAAACTTGACCTTTTTCCTATTCTGCTCCCCTTGGGAAACTGCTCCCCTTGACTCAATGCTCTCTCCTTAAACCAAATCTCTCCCCCTTACTCAAATCTCTCCCCTTTGACATCAATGGCAAAGGGTCACCTTTGGGGCTCGGGGCTAAGAATGAATCTCTTAGCTTAGCCCCTCCCCCACCTCCTCTTGAGGTGGTTAATTCTGGGGTGGGAGTATTTCTACTCCCAACAAGCATTGGTCTTTACCTTTATCCTCTTTTCTTCTCATCTGATCCTTTTGACTATTCATGTTCTTGTTCCTGTCCATGTCCACATTCCTATTCCTATTTATATCCATATCCATATTCATGTTCTTGTTCATGTTCATATTCCTATTCTTGTTCATGCTTGATTCTGGAATGTCTGCTCTACACCATTTTGTTGTATGTCCATCATTATTGCACTTATAACACTTAATGTTATTATTCCTTGGAGGTGCAAATGTCTTAGGATTTCTCCTAGTGAAGCCATATCCTTTTCTATCATGAACCCTGCAATCCATTGCCTTGTGACCAAACTGATTACATGAGTAGCAATACCCATGGAAAAGCTACCTGTTTCTAAAATTCCCATTTTCTTGTCTTTCATGTGTCCTGCATTGTGAAGCCATGTGTCCAAACCTGTGACATGAGAAACACCTTCCATTAAAATTTCCTTGTCTTGACCTCATTGGTCTCTTAGTCTCTCTTAACCTATTATGATTGTTGTTCCATCTGTTTCTTCTTTGTGCATTGTTCCTTTCCTTGTTGAACTTTCTGTTGTCCAACTCATCCTTAGATGTCTCACTTTCTCTTACATTATCTTCTTCTGAAGTTTCTTCTTCTTTAGAACTTGAGGTTGACTCTTCTTCTTGTTTCTTTTGAGCCTGTTCAAAACCAAGACCTATTTTATTTGTTGACCTTCTTTGTACCTTGATCATCTTATCCACAATTTTTGAGCTCTTTCCAAACTTGTGTAGCTTATCCTTGGATTTTTCTAAATCTTCCCTTAGTAGAGCTACTTCTTGTTCTAACCTTTCACATTCTAAGACCTTTGCTTCTAACTTATCCTTGAACTTCTTTGTCTTAGCCATTGACTTGTTTAGATCCTCTATAAGCTTTTCTCTCTCTTCATCACATTCTTGAAACTGAAACTCAAGTTTAGAGTTTTGCTTTCTTACCTTCTTTATTGTGTCAAGAGCATAAATAAGTTCTGCCTTAAGATCAAATCCTTCTTTTTCTTATTCTTCCTCTATTTGTTTGCCTTTGTCTACATATTCATTTTCTTTTGACTTATCTTCTATAGGATCACCTTCTTCTTCTTCTAGTGCCATTAGAATATTTTCTTCTGGTCCTTCAAGTGCATCCTCATATTCATCATCACTGAAACTATAACCATTCCTTGTACAACTATCTTCAATATGTCCAAAGTTACCACATCTAAAACACTTGAGAATTATTGGTGACCTTTTCTTGACTTCTTCTTTTTCTTCAATCATAAATAGGACTTCATCTCTATCATTATCTAAAAAACTAGCATCACTATCACTTGAGTACTTACTTGCCTTGTCTGCATAGTAGCTCCTCTTTTGTCTTTGAAAGAACTTCTTCCCTTGTCTACTTTTTCCATCCTTACCTTTCTTTTGGTACCTATATTTTTTGATTCCCTATTCCTGTGATCCTATTTTTCTTCATCATTGTTATTTTTAGCTTCTTGAAAATCAGTTGCATAGTGACCATACTTTCCACAATTGAAACATCTAACAGATTTTGCATCTTTGAATCTTCTTGAATCCTTATTCCTTCTACCATAATTTGCTTCTTCATCACTAGATGACTCATTGCTCGATTCTGACTTCTTACCCTTTGTCTTCTTAATTGCTTTGAAGGTTGCTTCCTTTTGGGGATTAGGTTCTTTTGTTCTTAACTCAAAATTTGTAAGAATACCAAGAAACATATCTCTTGTCAAAGAATCACCATCCTTTGCTTCTTCTATAGCTGAAATATTTCACCCAATATGGGCTACTCCACGGAGAAAATATTTCACTAAAATTTTCTCAATCAATCTCTTGGGAATCCTTTCCCTATTACAATGTTTATGGATATATATCCAAAGGAGACACCAATCCCCTAATCAAGTTCATGGATCTCTATCCATAGGAGAACTCCTTTCTCCTTAGCTCTGACTAGTGATCTTCTAGAAGAACTACTACCCCCATTGATTTGGCTAATGGATCTCTATCCACTAAAGACTCCTATCCTCACTACCTTGGCTAATGGATCTCTATCCACTAGAGACTATCGTCCTCTATACTTTGTCACCTTTAAATCTTTGTCTCAAATCTACACTAAATACAATCCTTCGGTCTAGCACAAATCTGTACTCAATCTCTGTCCTCTGATCTGCACTAAAAATAGTCCTTCAATCTAGCACAAATCTATCCTTAATCTCTGTCCTTTGATCTACACTAAACATAGTCCTTCGGTCTAACACAAATATATCCTCAATATCTATCCTTAAGCCTTAACACAAAGCTTGAATCAATCTCAAATCAACTCTGATGGATTTGCCCCAAACCTTAACTCAAGGTTTGACCCAATCAATCAATAAACTCTGCACTCAAGTCTTCTCAAAGACTTATCTCAAATTTGCCTTGTAAGCTTGCACAAAATCTCACACCAATCTATCCACAAGTCCTCTATAGAACTTGTCTAATATTCTCAATAAGTCCTCACTAGAACTTATGCTCTCAATATGCATTGTAAGCTTTCACAAAATATCACACAAATCTATCCACGAGTCTTCTCAAAGACTTACCTCAAATATGCTCAACAAGTCCTCACTAGAACTTGTCCAATATCATAGAAACATAAAGATAATTGCTAGAGAATCAATATGTTCTACATTCATCACAATGCTTAATAACTTTCAATCACTCTCTTAGAAACATACAGAGAATTTTTAGAGACTCAATATGCTTCACACTCACAAGACTCTCAATAACTTTCTCAACTCAATTTGGAATATAGAATAATTTGTTTCATAGAACTTGAAAAATCACTTCAACACATTCACTTGATTAGGCTCAAAAAACTCTACTCAACCAATCATTCAATGAAATAACCCTTGCTCACAAACCCTAGTCCAATAACATGAAAAATCACTTAATATTCTCAACAATGCTTATCAATCAATTCTCACATAACAATGATACTCATGTTCTTTTCAAACCCTAGTTCAAGTTCTCCACTCAACTTAATCACTGCAACAACAATGCTTATAAAACAAGGTTTTATCAACAACTCTTTTTATTCTAGAAAACCTTGAAGAATTAAATTAAAACACTCTCAACAATGCTAACCAAACAATCCTCTTCACTCCAAATTTTCATACACAACTTTCAACAATCACTCACTAGGAAGAAAATTACCATTCCTTTTTTTGGATGTAGAAGTGCCTTTGGAAAAACCTGTCTTAATCACAACTTCCTTCTTTCCAATTCCAATGGTTAAACACAACAATATCACTTCAATACTTTCTCAAAAATATTCCCTTAGACACAAAATAATCACAACTCAATTTATGCCTTATTGCTCCCTTTTAAAAATAACACTCATCATAACATACATAAAGATAATTTCTTTGACACACCTTATAAACTCCAACTTAAAATAATATCAAACACCATAAAATTTCAACCAAACACCTTACAATCCTTTCATAATATTTGAGCAAATAACATTAAAAATTTAATTTTTCAAAACCCTTATAACTCCCTTTGCAACCTTAGAACCAATAAAAAATATGCAAAACTTAATTTTTAAATGCCCAAACTATATTCCTGAAAATTTTGGTGACCAATATTAAAGCATACCTCTTTCTTCCCCAAAATGGGGATTCAGATAGATTTGATCCATCGTCTCCTCTAGCCTAAGCGCATTAGCGCTTGGGAGCCCACCACATGGGCTACTAATGCCCACGTGAAGGAAGGAAGAGTCCCTTCCTCTTATGCCTCCACCGTCGTTTGAATTTCCACAAATTTCATACACTTTTTCTTCCTTGGACGCAACACAAATTATAAGGCTCGCAATTTATTTCGAAGGCATGGTAAGGTTTGGTAAAGTGGGAGTTTCCCCTTATATACACATTTTTAAACTTCTCACATCGGCACTTTGTCAATCGAAATAGAATTTCAAATTTTAATTTTAATAACCCACCTTAGGGTTATTTAACCTTAGCTTAAATTAATTAATAATTAATTTAAATAACTTTATAAGTTAAGTAAATTAACTAATAAATTAATTTAAAATTAATTTTAAACTTCCTTTGTATAATATTATAAAAGAATATTATTGAAGAACATGTGCTTATATTGAGAGGGGGGTGAATAGTATACAATAAAACTTTTTGCATTTTAATCCAAATAATAGCATCAACAATATTAAAGCAGTAAACATCACACAAAGCATCACACACATGAGAGACATGATTTTACGTGGTTCACCCAATGTGGGCTACTCCACGGAGAAAATATTTCTTATAAATTTTTCTCAAATAAAATCTCTTGGGAATCCTTCCCTACAATGTTTATGAACCTCTATCCAAAGGAGACACCAATCCCCTAAATCAAATTCATGGATCTCTACCCATAGGAGAACTCCTTCTCCTCTGCTCTGGCTGGTGATCCTCTTGAAGACTACTGCCTCCACTGCACTGGCTTGTGGATCTCTCTCCACTGAAGACTCTTGTCCCCACTCAGAAGACCTATCCTCACTTCCCTGGCTAATGGATATCTATCCACTAGAGACTACTGTCCTCTCTGCTCTATCACCTCCAAAGCTCTATCTCAAATCTGTACTAAACATAGTCCTTTGGTCTAGCACAATTCTGCTCAATCTCTATCTCTGATCTGGCACAAACCTATCCTCAAATAAGCACCAAACTCTATTCTCAAATATGCTCAACAAGTCCACATAGAACTTGCTCAAATCTGCTCAACAAGTCCACACATAACTTGCTCAAATCTTCTCAACAAGTTCACATAGAACTTGCTCAAATCTGCTCAACAAGTCCACATAGAACTTGTCCAATCTCATAGAAACATAAAGAGAATTGTTAGAGACTCAATATGTTCTATACTAATCACAATGCTCAATTACTTTCTCAACTCAAATCAGAATATAGAATAGTTTATTTTATGGAACTTGAACAATCACTTCACACATCCACTTGACTAGGCTCAACCAACTCTACTCAACCAATCACTCAATGAAACACCCCTTTCTCACAAACCCTAGTCCAAGCATGTAAACACCAACTCAAAATGTTTCCAACAATGCTCAACAACAAATCTCACATAACAATGATACTCATGTTCTTTTCAAACTCTAGTTCAAGTTCTTTGCTCAACAACTCACTTCAACAACAATGCTTATAAAACAAGGTTTTAACAACAACTCTTTATTCCAGAAAACCTTAAAGCATTAACTCAACTCATTCAATAGGAAACCCTAATCAAGTCCTTTTCACTCCAAACTTATTTTCCAGAAAACCAACCAATCAATTTAACTATGGAAGAATGTGCTCATACATTTTTCTTGATGATGAAGGAATCTCATAAATCTGCCACAACCATAAACACTCTTTTGCCAAGCTCAAAGAAATTATTAGATAATAATCTTCCTCAAAATACAATGTAAATATCAAGACAAATATACACCTTATCACTCCACCTTTAAGAAATCATTCATCAACATTTACAAAAATTAATATACCACTTACACCTTATGATCTCCCCAACTAAAATAATATTCAATGCACTCTTCTTTAAAAATAACTCAATGCTTAGAAGTTCCCTCTATCCTCTTGAAACTTAAAACAATTTGATGTGACACAACCACTTTATTAAAATAAACTAACACCTTATTCCTCCAACTTATCAAAATTTAATTTCCAACTAACAATCCTTTAAGCAACCCTTTTAACTCCAAACTTTAGGCAACTCACAAAATATTAAACAAAAATTATTACCTTGCCTTGGATGGGATTCGAACTCACAACGTAGCCTCAACCAGCACCCTAGCCATGGCTCCAACCACCATGTGAGCTAGGCGCTCGCTTGGGGACTAACGAGCACCATGTGCTCCAAAAGTCTTCCCACTTGCCTAGCACAACAAAAATGTGTGCCTTCCTTTGGCGCTTTCAATTACCAATGCAACCACCAAAATGTTGTCGTCGAGTTTCGAACGCAGGTCTCCTAGCGCCCAACACTTTAACTACCATCCTCTTGCCACTAGGCCACGCTGCCCAGTTGGTGCTTGGTCTTGTTCGCTGCTTCTCTTTAAACCCTATTCGCTGGTGCTAATCACAAAAATCACTTTCTCTTTTTTGCACGAGTATCAACACAATTGCACGCTTTATTTTTCTGAGCAAAAGGATAAATTAAAATGCCTCTTAGGCATTGGTATATATATCGATTTCCCTCCTTCATGCATGATGTCGGTGCTCGAATTTCCTTCAACTAATTTAGACGTCGATGCTCGAATTTCCTTTGGAGCTTATTAATTTATAAAATATTTAAATTCATTTGAATTTAAATTTTATAAATTAATTCTTTAAAACCCTTTGGTTTTATTAAGACCATCTTCCATTGTACACCTTGGTATAAATAATATTAATTAATAAAATTTAAATTCACTTTGAATTTAAATATTTTATTAAATAAATATTAAACCTTCCTTTAGCTTTGCAATAGTCTTCCTTGGGTTTTTATGAAAAACCTTTTAACTTATGCTTCCACATAATATTAAAAATATTATGGAGCCCTTTTGCCTTTAACCTCTGCTTTATTCCTCTTGACCTTTGACATCATCAGTGGCTTATTTTTGGAGATCAATAACAACTCTTGACAACTTTGTTTCTTGACAATTTCCTTGACATTAATGATGACTTCATTTCTTGACATCAATGACAACTTGACTTAATGACTCAAAATGTCCAACAATCTCCCCCTTTGTCATTTATGGCAACCCAAATTATTTTTACTAAAAACTTGGCTTTTTCTTTGTTCTGCTCCCCCTGGGATATTGCTCCCCCTGGCTCAATGCTCTCTCAAATACCAAATCTCTCCCCCTTACTCAAATCTCTCCCCCTTTGACATCAATGGCAAAGGGTCACCTTTGGGGCTCGGGGCTAAGAATGAGCCTCTTAGCTTAGCCCCTCCCCCACCTCCTATTGAGGTGGTTAATTCTGGGGTGGGAGTCTCACTCCTAGTCTTCCTCGAAGATACTCAAAGGTTTCCTTTGAAAGTGGCTTGGTGAAAATATCTGCTATTTGTTCCTTTGTAGAAATATATTCCAGCTTGACCTGTTTATTTGTCACCTGTTCTCTCAGAAAGTGGTACTTAATCAGAATGTGCTTTGTCCTGGAGTGCATCACTATTTTTTTGAGATACTTATAGCACTTGTATTATCACATAGTATGGGAATAGGATGGTCATGCTTTATCTTGAAGTCTTCTAGAGTTCTCTTCATCCATAACACCTATGTACAACTGGCTACTGCTGCAATGTATTCTGCTTCTATTGTAGATAAAGATACTAAAACCTGCTTCTTGCTTAGCCAAGAGACCAAACAATCTCCAAGAAAGAATGCTCCTCCACTTGTGCTTTTTCTATCATCAATGTTGTCGGCCCAATATGCATCTGTATAAGCTGTCAGTGTAAAACTATCACTTTTGGGATACCAAAGCCCAAAATCCATAGTCCCTTTTAGATACCTAAAAATTATTTTTACTATTGCCACATGTGTTTCCTTAGGTGCTGCCTGAAACCTTGCCACTAATCCCACTGACTGTACAATGTCTGGTCTTGTAGTTGTAACATACAATAAAATGCCAATCATAGATCTGTATAATCTCTGATCTACCTCTGGAGATTCATCATCCTTACTCAACTTGCATCCTGTGACCATGGGGGTACTTACCGGTTTACAATCTTCTAACCTGAATTTCTTTAACATTTCTTTTATATACTTGGCTTGTGAGAGAAACACCCCTCTTTCTGATTGTGAAATCTGAAGTCCAAGAAAGAAGGACAATTCACCAAGCATAGACATCTCAAATTCATTTTGCATGTTCTTAGCAAATTCTTTACACATCTTATCATTGTTTCCCCCAAAAATTATGTCATCAACATAAACAACCACTATTAGTAGATCACTCTCTTCATTTTTGATATATAAATTACTGTCTGCTATTCCTTTTTTGAATCCCTGTTCCTGAAGATACTTATCCAATCTTGAGTACCATGCTCTAGGAGCCTGCTTTAAACCATACAGTGCCTTTTTCAATCTGCATACATAATCTGGTTTATCTGTTAGCATGAATCCCTTTGGTTGTTCAATATAAACTTCTTCTTCTAGAACACCATTCAAAAATGTTGACTTGACATCCATCTGATATACCTTGAAGTTCTTGAAACTTGAGAAAGCTAAAAATATCCTTATAGCTTCAAGTCATGCAACTGGAGCAAATGTCTCATCAAATTCAATTCCTTCTACTTGTGCATAACCTTTGCATACTAACCTTGCTTTATTTTTGACCACTTGTCCATCTTCATTTAATTTATTTCTGAATACCCATTTTGTGTCGATCACATTTTTGTCCTTTGGTCGTGGAACAAGTTCCCAAGTTTTGCTTTTCTCTATATGATCTAATTCTTCATCCATTGCCTTAATCCAAAATTTATCCTCACTTGCTTGAGTGAAGTATTTTGGTTCAATCTTAGAAAGCAAGGAAAATATTTTTGTTGAGATGTTTTTTTTTTCCTCTTCTTTTTTCTCTTTTCTAGATTCCCAATGATATGATCTTTTGGATGATGTTTCTGTACATACCTAGATGGATTTTTGGGAAGAAGTTTTTGTGTTTTTTCTTCTTTTTTTTACCCGACCCCACACAAAATCTTCTTTACATACATCAATCTATCTCTATAAATCAATTTTTTGTATTTGTTCTCTTCAATCTATCTTCTCATCAATTGTTACATTCATACTTTCCACCATAGTTGTATTTTTTTTGAGATTAGGAATGTAGGCTGTGGGGGAAAACAAAAAAAAAATCTCTCATCACACATCTTGGATCAAACTTGCCTAAGTTTTGATCTTCCCTTCTTATGTAACATTTTCCTTCCAAAAATATTGAAGTGTTTTATTAGGGTGGGGTCTTCCTTCCCACATATATAGTATTGGGGTGTTTATGCTTATTTACCTCATTTGAGCCTAGTTATTATGTATACATATTAAAATATTCTCTCCAAAACAACATCTCGATAATCTATTTAACATAGCCCTAGCCATATTTTCAACAGTCCTATTTTTCCTTTCAACTACCCCATTTTGTTGAGGAGTTCTTTCTACTGAGTACTCTCTCTTGATCCCATGTTGTTCAAAAAACTCTACAAATTCATTTGAAGTAAATTCTCCTCCTCTATCAGATCTCAGACACTTAATCCTTTTGCCAGTTTCATTTTCAATCAATTCCTTAAATGCTTTGAATTTTTCAAAGGCCTCTGAATTTTCTTTTAGGAAGGCTACCCAAACCATTCTAGAATAATCATCTATAAATAGTATAAAGTAGCTATCACCCTGAATACTTTGTGTTCTGGTAGGACCACATAGATCAGTATGTATTAGGCTCAATGGCTCAGATGACATATATCCTTTTGACTTAAAGGTTGTCCTAGTTTGCTTTCCATGTTGACAGGGTGCACAGATTGTGTTTTGAGGTCTCCTTATTTTGGGTAAATCTCTGACCACCTATTTATTGCTTATGTTGACTATGTTGTCAAAATTCAAGTGATCCAATATTCTATGCCATAGCCAAATCTCATCTTCTTGTGATAGAAAACACTTTTCCCCTTTGATCTCATTGAGCATGTATAAGTTGTTTGGGGTTCTTCTTGCATTGGCAATGATTTTTCTAGTTTTTGATTTTCTTATCTCACATCTATCTGGATGGAAAGTAACCATGTACCCTTGATCACAAAGTTGACTTATACTCAGAAGGTTGTGTTTTAACCCTTTAACATACAATACATTTTCTATTTTTGTTTTCCCATTATCTAAACTTAGAGTTCCTCTTCCACCAATCCTTGCTGATCCATTATCACCGAAACTAACTGATCCTCTATTTGTTTCTTTTAGTACAATGAATTTGTCTTTGTCTCCTATCATGTGACTAGAGAAACCACTATCAAGATACCATTGTTCTTCTTTATCCTGAGCATGAAGGGTTGTTTGAACTAACATTGATCTAGCCTTAACATTTTTCCTTTCATCTTTCCTAGTTGTTGAAATTGCTTTTCTAGACTCAGGAAACATCATTTTACACCATCTAGCCTTGTGCCCAAAATTATTGCATTTGTAACATATAATATCATCATCCATGAGAGGTGCAAAGGAATTGAAATTTCTATTGACATTGTTTCTTGCATGATGAATACAATGTACAACTCTATGACCATATTTATTACAAGAAAAGCAATGACCATGGAAGAAATTATGTAACCTGTTTGGATGTCTTGGAGTTTGTGGTGAAGTAATATTCCTCTTGTGATTAACTCTCATCCAGGGTTCTCCTTTGCTTTCTTCCTTTCTTATATCCTTTGCTTGCTTATCCTTGTTTGAAGTTTCTACTTTTTGAAGAATTGATTCCTCTTTCTGTTTCTCATATTCTACATCTTGTAGTGCCTTGGTCCTTTTGACTTCATTCCTTAGGTGGAAAATTTTTGCTTCCAATATTTCACATTCTGTTTCCCTAGATCTCAATAGATCTATCATGTCCTGCTCAATTTTCTTTCCTTCTTCCACCCTAATCTTGAGTTCTGTGAGATTTTGTACAAGTTCCATCCTTGCTTCTTCATCTTCTTGAACTTGTTCCTTCAGGCATGAATTCTTCTCTCTAAGTCTTTCCAAATTTTTGAGAGCAAAAAGAATTCCTCTTTTATGTCAAACATAGTCTCTTCTTCATTTTCTGAAGTCATGTGTGCTACTGATGGATCCTCCTCCAAGATGTTAGTCTTTTCATGGAGGGACCTGCTCTGATACCAATTGAAGAACATGTGCTTATACTGAGAGGGGGTGAACAGTATACAATAAAACTTTTTGCATTTTAATCCAAATAACAACATCAACAATATTAAAGTAGTAAACATCACACAAAGCATCACACACATGAGAGACATGATTTTACGTGGTTCACCCAATGCGGGCTACTCCACGGAGAAAATATTTCTTATAAATTTTTCTCAAATAAAATCTCTTGGGAATCCTTCCCTACAATGTTTATGAACCTCTGTCCAAAGGAGACACCAATCCCCTAAATCAAATTCATGGATCTCTACCCATAGGAGAACTCCTTCTCCTCTGCTCTAGCTGGTGATCCTCTTGAAGACTACTGCCTCCACTACACTGGCTTGTGGATCTCTCTCCACTGAAGACTCTTGTCCCCACTTAGAAGACCTATCCTCACTACCCTAGCTAATGGATCTCTATCCACTAGAGACTACTATCCTCTCTACTCTGTCACCTCCAAAGCTCTGTCTCAAATCTATACTAAACATAGTCCTTCGGTCTAGCACAATTCTGCTCAATCTCTATCTCTGATCTGGCACAAACCTATCCTCAAATCTGCACCAAACTTTGTTCTCAAATCTGCTCAACAAGTCCACATAAAACTTGCTTAAATCTACTCAACAAGTCCACACATAACTTGCTCAAATATGCTCAACAAGTCCACATAGAACTTGCTTAAATCTTCTCAACAAGTCCACACAGAACTTGCTCAAATATGCTCAACAAGTCCACACAGAACTTGTCCAATATCATAGAAACATAAAGAGAATTGTTAGAGACTCAATATGTTCTATACTAATCACAATGCTCAATTACTTTCTCAACTCAAATCAGAATATAGAATAGTTTGTTTTATGGAACTTGAACAATCACTTCACACATCCACTTGACTAGGCTCAACCAACTCTACTCAACCAATCACTCAATGAAACACCCCTTTCTCACAAACCCTAGTCCAAGCATGTAAACACCAACTCAAAATATTTCCAACAATGCTCAACAACAAATCTCACATAACAATGATACTCATGTTCTTTTCAAACTCTAGTTCAAGTTCTTTGCTCAACAACTCACTTCAACAACAATGCTTATAAAACAAGGTTTTAACAACAACTCTTTATTCCAGAAAACCTTAAAGCATTAACTCAACTCATTCAATAGGAAACCCTAATCAAGTCCTTTTCACTCCAAACTTATTTTCCAGAAAACCAACCAATCAATTTAACTATGGAAGAATGTGCTCATACCTTTTTCTTGATGATGAAGGAATCTCATAAATCTGCCACAACCATAAACACTCTTTTGCCAAGCTCAAAGAAATTATTAGATAATAATCTTCCTCAAAATACAATGTAAATATCAAGACAAATATACACCTTATCACTCCACCTTTAAGAAATCATTCATCAACATTTACAAAAATTAATATACCACTTACACCTTATGATCTCCCCAACTAAAATAATATTCAATGCACTCTTCTTTAAAAATAACTCAATGCTTAGAAGTTCCCTCTATCCTCTTGAAACTTAAAACAATTTGATGTGACACAACCACTTTATTAAAATAAACTAACACCTTATTCCTCCAACTTATCAAAATTTAATTTCCAACTAACAATCCTTTAAGCAACCCTTTTAACTCCAAACTTTAGGCAACTCACAAAATATTAAACAAAAAATTATTACCTTGCCTTGGATGGGATTCAAACTCACAGCGCAGCCTCAACCAGCGCCCTAGCCATGGCTCCAACCATCATGCGAGCTAGGCGCTCACTTGGGGACTAACGAGCACCACGTGCTCCAAAAGTCTTCCCACTTGCCTAGCACAACAAAAATGTGTGCCTTCCTTTGGCGCTTTCAATTACCAATGCAACCACCAAAATGTTGCCACCGAGTTTCGAACGTAGGTCTCCTAGCGCCCAATACTTTAACTGCCATCCTCTTGCCACTAGGCCATGCTGCCCAGTTGGTGCTTGGTCTTGTTCGTTGCTTCTCTTTAAACCCTATTCACTGGTGCTAATCACAAAAATCACTTTCTCTTTTTTGCACGAGTATCAACACAATTGCATGCTTTATTTTTTTGAGCAAAAGGATAAATTAAAATACCTCTTAGGCATTGGTATATATATTGATTTCCCTCCTTCATGCATGACGTCGACGCTCGAATTTCCTTCAACGAATTTAGACGTCGACGCTCAAATTTCCTTTGGAGCTTATTAATTTATAAAATATTTAAATTCATTTGAATTTAAATTTTATAAATTAATTCTTTAAAACCCTTTGGTTTTATTAAGACCATCTTCCATTGTACACCTTGGTATAAATAATATTAATTAATAAAATTTAAATTCACTTTGAATTTAAATATTTTATTAAATAAATATTAAACCTTCCTTTAGCTTTGCAATAGTCTTCCTTGGGTTTTTATGAAAAACCTTTTAACTTATGCTTCCACATAATATTAAAAATATTATGGAGCCCTTTTGCCTTTAACCTCTGCTTTATTCCTCTTGACCTTTGACATCATCAATGGCTTATTTTTGGAGATCAATAACAACTCTTGACAACTTTGTTTCTTGACAATTTCCTTGACATTAATGATGACTTCATTTCTTGACATCAATGACAACTTGACTTAATGACTCAAAATGTCCAACAATTATAATATTATTCACTTGGTCTTCTTTTTGCACTTTGGACCAAATCTGAATTCCTGGAATCAGGTCTTGAAACTGAAACCAAATTATCCGTTTGCATTTATTGGAGAACAAAAAATTGATGTTGTCGACTGAAACTGCCACTGACTGGTGTTGAAAGCTTGACATCAATGACCACTCACTCTTGACATCAATGACAACTTATCACTAAAAATTTCCAATAGCTGGTCGTCACAGGGTCTAGCAACCGCTGGAGGCCGCTCCTGGGTATAATTGTCTAAGATGCAAAAGGATAGGTTACCCCTGTTTGAGTGGTAAGAACCACTATTAAGCCTTGGTAAGGTCCAAGGTGGGTCATATGGCCTAAAAATGTGTCCATATAGGTAGCCTCCTTAACATGACATGATTTAGGTGTCTAAATATGCCCCTTTTTGGGATGCATTGTATGAAAGCACAACACTGAGCAAAAATATACAACCTAATGTTAAATTAAATGTTGATTGATATTCATTGATTTGGTCAACTTTAGATGCACCAATCACAAAAGAGCATGCATATTTGAATCATTACCTCCAACACTTTGGTGGACTTAATTTGTGTAAAACTTTGAGGAATCTGAAGGCATTTGGGTAGTTTTGTGTTACTACATGGTCCGTTAGTTAATATTGATAAAGGTTTAGTTTAACATTTTTGTTTTTTGCCCCAACAAATTGGGAATCTTTTGATAACTATTAGAAATAATTCTTGGATAAATGTATTTTGCATGATTGAGTGTTTAATTATTAATTTTGATTATGAATTCTATGATTATGACTACCCCCTCAAGCGACGAGTCAATGAGGAAATGGCAAGTGATGAAAGTGATGAGTTGCTTGACCAAGATGACTTGCTTGAGTATTGCAAGACGATAACAAATGTAAAAGGGAAAGTCCTATTATAGCTATGATTTCAACCATTTTAGTAATTGTACATCTCTATCTCATGGAGCAGTCTAGCCACATGGATTTCTTAGGGAATTAAGATGATAGCAATTCAATTAAATATTAGAGTAAATCACTATGCTTGATGATTTGATGAATTTTCATGGAAGAATGAATGTATGCCTCGTTCCCTTGGAGTAGTCTGATTGCATGGCTGATGAGGCCTGGAAATGCCTCAATCATAACATGTTTTGAACACTAAAAATGCCTATAAACTCTTATGTTTTATCTGATATATTAGTTAAGTTGATTCAATATGCTGTATATTAACCATTTTGCATGATCAATGTATTTGAAATATTATATGCTGATTTTACTGCTTTTTGCATAGTTTTGTGTTCTTTTTGCTATGATTTGCTAAAATGGGATATGCTTAGAATAATAGCAGCATTTCACTAATCATGTTTTGATTTGTCTCAAGCATTTATTTCACCTAAATCGGCAGCAGTGCAAGCAAACTATTCGTTGTGCGGCAAAAGCTGGTCTTTCCCATGTAAATTCCAGCCAGTTGTCCATAAATAGCAAGGCATGGAATTCACATGAGGAAAGGGATGAAGACCATTGGAATTTGATCTTAGGAGATAACCCACCGAAGAGATGCAGAAGAAATCACTGGAAAAGCATACATTTGTTCATTCCGAAGTATCTTCGGAATGAACAGATATCTTCGGAATGAGAGAACACAGCGTCTTCGGAATGAGCGGATCTTCGAAATGAAGAATGCAGTATCTTCGAAATGAGCGGATCTTCGGAATGAAGAATGCAGTATCTTCGAAATGAGTGATCTTCAGAATGAGAATGTAGTATCTTCGAAATGAGCGATCTTCGGAATGAGAATTGCATTGTCTTCGGAATGAAGCCACTTATCTTCGAAATGAAAATAGAGTGTGCTTTTTGACTTGTTGACCGATTTTTGAAGCCGAAAAAAGGGAAATAAAGGTTGGAAAAAGTAAAGGAAAAGATCTTCCATCTGTCTTTGCCGTCATTGCCGACCAAAGCCATCATTAAGGGAAAGATCAAGTTTTAATCTTCTTCTAGGATAAAACCAGAATTTGTTGCAGCATTGTAGGATTAGATCTTTTGAGATATTCTTTGTTTGTAATCAGACCTTAGGACATCTATAAATATTGCTCCCATTCAGGTTGAGCCTAGTAGGTAGATAGAGGTAGAAGTAGAAGCAACAGGAAGTAGAAAGTAAGGAAGAAGCAGAAAATAGATAGAAATTGACTGTTATAGTCTTGTAATGATTTTTCAATAGAATTATTGTAATCATGTCTTTTAATCAATAAAGTGCACCAGTTCTATTTCATATTGCTTGTAAATGAGTGTGATTAAGATTTAGAGAAAGAGAGAGACTTACACCTTCTTATGGACAAGGAGGCTGGCCACTTCCGGACCTAGGAGGAGGACTAACAAGCGAGGTTTTATTCTGATTTTGTTGCAGTGAGAATGAGTTGTAGAACTTGTTATTTCAATTGCTTGTAAACAGTTGACAATATTTGTAGTCTTAGTTTATTTATGCTTAGATTAATCTTGTGCTTAATGTTTTAGTTGTAATCTTACTTTCAGCAAAGCTTCCACTTTATTTTAGATTGTTATTTCTAGAATTTACTATTTTTTAGCAATTTCTTGCATTTTATGTTTTGCTGTCAAATCCTGCATAGAAGATTGACAACCTTCTGTTACAGAACCTTGACAGTTTTCATTTCCATGTTAGAATTAGACTTTCATTACTGCAAAAGTAATTAGATTTCCTTTCTGCAATTAGGATCAGACTTTCAATTCTACAACTGTTATTTTTGCAATATAATTAGGTCTCATTCTGCAATTGTAATTAGGACTTCATTTCTGTAGTTAATGATTAGTTTCCAATTCTGCAACTTAGATTAAGATTTAATTCATGCAATTTAGAGATAGGAATGTCCTAAAACCCCCACACAACCGGTTCCACCAATAAGACTTGTTGCTCTAGATTGACCTAAGTTATAGCTGTTTCACTTCTTCTTTCATAGATAGCCTTGTACACTGCCCTGGATTGATAGATTCATTGAGAATTAATGATGGTATAACGACTACGCATCATTTTGGTGCCATTGTCGGGGAATAGTGTTGTCAGAAGAAAACAAATAGTCCAATAGCTGTAATCAGACTAAGCTATGAAAATTCAGGTTAAAATCTGAATACAACAGTTGAGGAAGATAACAACTATTGACTTAATTTATGTCATTTAGGAGTAAACATGAATGAATAAGTCTAGGGATGAAAAAGGTAGAACTACCCCAAAGGATCCCTGGCTTGTTCCATTAAGGAGATCTTCACGCCTAAGGGGTGAATCACCTGTGTTTGAATTACCAGAAATATTGATAGAAAAATCACCAGTCTCACCATCACTAGAACATTCTGAGATAGGAAAATCACCAATTTTATCATCATCAGAATATCCTAAGAAAGACAATTCATCAGACTCATCATCAAGAGAGAGGCTTGGAACTCTTGAGAGAACAATTTGGGAAGCTTTAACTTCTCCCAACAAACAGGAAACTATGGCGGAAGGAGGCAATATAGATGGCCAACATGGCTATGTTCATAATGAAGGAGATGATCAGGATATACTCCAACCTTCCAGAACATTTGAATATCCTATTCGTCTGAATCCAACACAAAACTCTCCCATGAAGACCATTTCACCTTCAGTACTTCCAACCTTTCGAGGTGTTGTATCTGAAGATCCTGATCAATTTTTGTTTGAATTCAAGGTAGTGTGTCAGACCTATGATTATATAAATGACAATAAGAAACTTAAGGTTTTTCCCTCAACTCTCAAGGATTCAGCATTGCGCTGGTTCATGAGCTTAGAGCCTAATTCCATAAGAACCTGGGATCAAATGGAGACTGTCTTTTTAGACAAATATCAGGAATATTGTCGTGTAAGGAATAGAAAAGATGAGTTATTCAGAATCAAGCAGGAAGATGATGAGACATTGGAAGATTATCTTGATAGGTTCTCCTTTGTTCAAAGGAGATGTGGACTTGTAGAACCAGAATTATGTAAAACCATATTTTTGAGAGGATTGCAAGATGAATCCAGAGAAGTTCTGGATTTGATGGGAAAAGGGGATGTAACCACTCTCGATAATGAGGAAATTATGGATCTCTGCAGGAATTACTCTCGCACTAAGCAGAGAAGAAGAAAAAGTCGCACAAATGGCATCGATGTAAAGGACCTGATAGAGGAACTTGCAAATTTCAAAAGTGATATTCTAGTGCACTTAAACACTACTTTGGGGGAAATGTCTGCAAAAGCAAAAAACATAGAACCTTTGGCAATTTATTGCCCAAGATGTAGAAATAAACATGCTTTGCAGGAATGTCCTTTGAATAAAACATCTATCTCAGCCATTTGTAGTATCTGTTCAAAAAGGCATTCAAGTGATCAATGCCACCTGCTACCACAACTCAAAGCTGTGTTAGAAAACCAGGTCGAGGAACTCAACTATATTGAACCAAAACAAGGGGAAATTTCTCTCAATATCAAAATCCCCCTCATTTTCCTACAAATTGGGGGCATAATCCTAGTACTATGCCTTGGGGACAATCAGAACCACCCCAACGTCCTTGGAATTATCCTCAATGGACAAATTCCCAAGAATGGCCACAAGCAAATTGGAGTAACCTAGCCTGGAATCAGAATCAAAACAACCCCTCATGGAATCAAAACAACCCATCTTGGAATCAAAACAATCCAGCTTGGAATCAAAATCAGACTAATCCACATTGGATGCAAAACCAACCACAGTGGAATCAGCAATACCAGTCCTATCCAAGGCAACAAAGGAATCAAGGTCAAACTCAGCATTTGTTGCCTGCACCTAATCAAAATTTTCAAGAAAAACAACAGCAAACACAGCAAGTGAAACAACCTCAATTGCCAGCTCAGCCAGTCACTAATCCAAACAGCATGAGACAGACACCTCCTGTCTATGTGGCTGAAGCTGAAGAAAATGTTGAAATTAATGTTCTTGATTGTAGTAACATCCAACTTCGTTCAGGGAAAGTTGTACCTGAACCAGTTTCAATTGAAATCAAAGAAAATGAAGAGCAAGAATCATCAGAACCAGAGAGAATCCAACCAACAATGGAGACAGAAGAAAAATTGGAACCAGAGAGAATCCAACCAACAATAGAGAAAGAGACACAAGCAGAACAATTACCAAGGATAATTCCATATCCTGAAAGACTTAATGCAATACCAAAAAATTCTGAGTCAGAATTGGTCAAAGAACTCAAAAAGTTGACTATATCATTGCCCTTATTGCAAGCCATTAAGGAAATACCAGAGATTAATAGTACTGTCCAAAATTTGTGCATTAAAAGAGCAGGAAGAAAGAAGAAAGCATTTCCCAAGACTGTGCAGGTTGAAGGAAAGATAGCTGATCTCTTATCTGGAAAACTACTACCTCCAAAGTATAGTGACCCAGGAAGTCCAGTTATCACAGTTACCATAGGTTCAGTACCAATATCAAATGTTTTAGTGGATCTAGGAGCTGCAATAAATGTCATGACCAAGGATACAATGGAACAATTACAGCTCAAACATCTCAGCCCCACATTTACGGGTTTTAGAAATGGGTGATAGGTCGGTTGCAAAACCTGAAGGAATCATTGAAGATGTCCCTATAGAAGTTTCTTCTTGGGAATTCCCTGTAGATTTTTTGGTTTTACTGGCCAAGAAATTCAGCACATGGATATCCCATTATTTTGGGAAGACCTTGGCTTGCAAGCTGCAGCGACCTTCATAGGCTCGAGATCTGGAAATATGACTATTTCAAATGGTATTGATCTGAAACAGATTTCTTTATATCCTCCTGCCAAAACCATCTAGCAAATTTTTAGGTCGGTTATGGTTTTCGACTCGGAGGAAGAACCGAGAAGAGGTCATTTCTACACTAGCTACCTTAGTAGTAAGAGAACACATAGAAGACCTCGGTGACACAGAAAATTTAGAAAATGAAACAATCCTGATGAATGTTCTGCATGAACAAGGTTTAGAAGGGGAAGCAACAAATATCCAACAGTTGATAAGGAATGAGGAGAATCAAAAATCTAAAGATGAACCATCTGTACTATCATAGGGAAACTCTGTTTCACTACCACATGGATGGCACCATCATCCGATTTTTCCTTCTCACTTGTTCCATACAAGATATGCTTCCCTCAAGCGGCAATAAAATAGAAGCTGCTTCTTTTCTCCCATCTCAGCAATGTCCTCTTAATCCCTTAATCACCGGGTATGAAGGAGTGAATTCGGTCCTTCTAAATACAAAACAAATAGAAGTCCGGCCAGGAAAATTTTTGAACATCTACGACCAGCTTACTAGGGAAGAGGAAGAAAAACTGATAGTTGTCTTGTAGAAGCATGTTCATGCTTTTGCTTGGAACTACAAAGATATGTCGGGGAGTTCATCCTGATATATGTACCCACAGAATCTATCCTGAAGAAGTCAAGCCAGTTAGACAACCTCAAAGAAGATTGAATCCTGCCTTAAGAGATATTGTGAAAGAAGAAATTGAAAAACTCCTGGAAGTAGGATTCATTTACCCAATTTTTGATAGCCAATGGGTTTCTCCATTGGTAATAGTTCCTAAGAAAAATGGAAAAATGAGAGTATGTGTAGACTATAGAGAGTTGAATAAGGTGACATACAAAGACCATTTTCCATTACCTTTCATAGATCGGGTGTTAGATACTCTTGTTGGAAAAAGATACTTTTGTTTTCTTGATGGATTTAGTGGATATAATCAAATTCAGATTGCACCTGAAGATCAAGAGAAGACAACTTTTACATGTCCATGGGGAACATTTGCCTATAGGGTTTTACCTTTTGGTTTGTGTAATGCCCCGACAACTTTTCAGTGAGCAGTCCTAGCAATTTTTGCTGATCCGACCACCAAAAGTGTTGAAATATACATGGATTATTTCACAGTATGTGGACAAACTTTTGATTTTACATTGGAAAATCTTGACAAAGTCTTAACTCGTTGTGAAACATACCACTTATCCTTGAATCCAAAATAAATGCTTCATGATGATGAAGGAAGGGATAGTTCTTGGTCATCACATCTCTCCTGAAGGGATCCAAGTTGATCCAAAGAAGGTGGAAATTATCAAGAATCTCCTTCCTCCTAAAACTCAGACTAATGTCGGAAGCTTCCTAGGACACATTGGTTTTTACCGTAGGTTTATTCCCAACTTTAGTACAATAGCCAGTCCTATGTTTGCCCTATTGACTAAAGATTTTGAATTCTCCTGGACTGCAAAGTGTCAGGAAGCATTTGAAGCTCTGAAAGAGAAATTGATAACTCCACCTATGCTCAGAGGACCTAATTGGACATTACCATTTCACATACAGACTGATGCCTCCAATACAGCAATTGGAGCAGCATTAGGACAAATTGATAATGGTGAACATTATACCATCTACAACATTAGCAAGAACTTGACAGGAGCCGAGAAAAATTATACAACAACTGAGAAGGAATTCCTAGCGGTAATTTATGCCATCAACAAATTCAGGCATTATATCACAGGTTATCAAATATTTATTCACACGGATCATACAACCATTAAGTATTTGATGAATAAACCTATGGTAAGTGCAAGAATTATTCGTTGGTTGTTGTTGCTGCAAGAATTTGATATCACTATAATCAACAAACCGAGGAAAAGCTAATGTTGTGGCAGATTTCTTGTCCGGGTTGCGAGAACACGAGATGAAGGGAATTAGTTGATGACACTTTTCCTGATGAAAAACTATTTGCTATATCAGTCCAATCACCTTGGTTTGCAGATATAGCCAATTATTTGGTCACGGGGAAAGTTCCTCCACATTTCACTTCAAAACAGAAAAAACAATTGATCAAACAGAGTTCTTCTTTTGAATGGATTAAGGGTATGCTTTTTAAGTGCAGTCCTGACCATGTGTTACGTAGGTGCATCCGAAAGGATGAAGTGTATGATATCCTTAGAGCTTGTCATGATGAACCCTCGGGTGGACACTATTCTATAAAAAGCACAGTTAGGAAAATCTTAGGGACAGGATATTATTGGCCATCTCTTCACAAGGATGTGAAAAAGTACATCGAGCATTGTGATGCATGCCAAAGAATGGGGAAACCCACTCATACAAATGAGATGCCACTGCAGCCTCAAATGGTTTTAGAACCATTTGAGAGGTGGGGACTTGATTTTGTAGGACCTATTGATCCACCTTCTCAAGGAAAGGTGCATATTCTAGTATGCAGCGATTACACGACAAAGTGGGTAGAGGTGCGTGCTTTCAAACATGCTCGTGAAGAGAAGGTCGCTGATTTCTTGTATACTCAGATTTTTTAGAGATTTGGAGCTCCACGGTCTATCACCACAGACCAAGGACCCCAATTTGCATCCAAAGTCATAAAAGCATTTACAGAATTGTATGAAATCAAACATAGGAAATCATCACCTTACCACCCACAAGCAAATGGCCAGAGTTGAAGTAACAAACGAGGGAACTAGAACGCATCTTGACAAAAATAGTAGCTTTTCATAGGAGAAATTGGCTAGATAAATTACCAGAAGCGAGTTTGGGCCTACAATACTACTTGGAAGTCCACTATTGGATTCACACCTTATGAACTAGTCTTTGGTAAAAAGCCTCTCTTACCTATTGAATTTGAGCTACTAACATTGCGCACAACACTGGAAATTGGAATTGAATTGTCGCAGGCACGGACAGACAGGATTCTACAGCTGAATGCATTGGATGAACTTAGATTGGATGCTCTGCACCAAATTGAGGTAATTCAGGAGCGAGAGGAAGCTGTGGCATGACAGTCACATTCAGCAGAGGAAACTTCAACAAGGAGATTGGGCTTTACTGTTTGATTCTCAATACGAAGACTTCCCTAGGAAACTGAGAACTAGATGGTTGGGACCTTACTGGATTGAGGAGGTATTTGACAATGGAGCAGCTCGTCTATCCCCTATTGATGGGTCACGAAGAAAGTTGGTAGTGAATGGACATCGCCTCAGGGTGTACCATACACCTCTGACTAAAGAAGAATTCTTGCAGCAACTTGATAGTTTGGATACACAGCAGGTGGAAGAGATTCCCTCTTCCACTTCAAAACAATCAACATGATCAGTGGATTTCAAGAAAAAGCAGAAAATACAAAAAAATAAAAAAAATAGAAAACAAAAAGATGAATAAATTCAGAGTATGAATTCCTTCATGGGCATGGTTTCAGGGGAAATCATGAAATTCCTTCATGGGCATAGTCAGGATCAAGAAAAAAAAAAAAAAAAAAAAGAAAAATGAATAACTCAGCAGTGAAAACCTTTTCTTAAGGCACTACTGAGTTGGTGTGCATGAAAACCAGTTTTATGGCATGCATAACCTTGAGAAATTTCTGAACCATCATTGTACAAATTCACCAAGTGCACTTGTTTTGAAATGTTGCAGAAAATCTCAGTGAGAATATCAACAAAGGCAGTCATTCTTCAAAAACTAGCATTAACTATTTTTATCAGGTATATATTTCTTACATTTCTTCATTATAAAATGATTGGTATATAGTATGTGACAATTAACCATTAGCATAAAAGGTATTCATAAGAGTTGGCATACTTAAGACATGTTTTGAAAATGAAAATATTGATTTCTGCCTAATCTTCGAAACAAGAATGCCAAAAACAGTGCCTATTGTATTATCTTCGGATTGAAATTGTCTTTAGAATGACAGCAAAATGAATGTTGCACTTTGTCTTTAGAAAGAAACTTTGTCTTCGGAATGACAATTTGTCTTCAGAATGAAACTTGGTCTTCGGAATGACGACTTGCTGCATCATCTTCGGAATGAAGATCTATCTTCGAAATGAGGATCTATCTTCGAAATGAAGATCTATCTTCGGAATGAGGATCTGTCTTCGGAATGAGGATCTGTCTTCGGAATGAGGATTGATCTTTGGAATGAGGATTAATCTTTAGAATGAAAATTTTGCAAAGAGGATTTGTCTTCGGAATGAAGTCATAATCTTTGGAATGAGGATTTGTCTTCGGAATGAAGACTCGTCTTCAAAATGAGGTCATAATCTTCGGAATGAAATTTTGTCTGCGCAATAAGTTATAATCTTCGAAAAGAGCATTTCCACGTGGCATCCAAGAAGACAAGGTACGACAAAATCAAACTCTTTTTTGCATGCGATGAAGGAACACGTGTCAGTCAGCACATGGTTTGTTTTTGCACCCATTGGAAATACGGAGGACGTGACCAACCATATGCCACCAATTTTTAATGCCAATAAACATGCACGTGAGAATCTGCAAAACTAATGAGGTGGATCTGACGGCAAGGACATCCATGCAATCATCAACGAACAGGTGTACAGTGCAAAAGTAGAAATGTGTGCCACCTTTCTTTTCGAAGACGTGTTTGCGAAGTACAGTGCACAGGTTACGGTTCATTCCGAAGAAGAAGACGAGAAACAGGGCAACGAAGGTTTCAAACTAAAACTCTGCAAATCTGCAACATAAAATAGCCAGAGATCTAGCAGAAGAACAACAGCCGTAGTGTATGTTTTTTAAACAGAAAATATGGGGCGAAAGATCAGAACAGAACCTACAGATACCACTTACCTCCGAGAAAATCTGGCAGTCGTGCAGATTTTTGAAGATGGAGGGTTTATGCCATTTCTGGATAAATTTAATGGGTCTTCTGAAGATTTGGCTGGCATGTTCGCCCATACATTTAGAAACAACCGAGCACATGTTAATGGCATGACTATTGAGGTAAGCCCTAAAATTTTAAGTCAGATTACTTAGCTGCCATTAGAAGGGATTTCAATTTCTAGATCTGGCAAGAACACATTGGCAAATGTAGTTAATCAGTTTGTAGAAGAAAATGATAGAGAACAGAGTATTTAACCCATAACAACACATGCAAAGGGTTAAAAAGGGCCAGCCTGCAGGAACCCTGGGATGAAGTAGCCACACAGGTAATTAAATTCCTAACCTGTGAAGGGCGGTATGTGTTGTTGTCAGGGCATCATCTACGAATTTTGAACCATCTCAGACATGGTGGGCAACAACCAGAAGTTAGGGTAAATCTTCCCCTATATCTGTATCAAGAATTAAAGAACATGGCAAAGAGATATCAGGAGGGTAAAGGAAGCCTTCGCCATCATGGTCTCATCAAACTAGTTTGCCAACACCATTTTAGAGGAAACCCTAGGAGTTTTGATAGGTTTTACTCTACCCTAAATGATGTCATTTTTGGGGATGAAAGTGAGGAAGAAGAAGAACCAAATGTTGTTGATGTTGCTACAGAAGAGGAAATAGCTACTACAAAAAATGTTGCAGAAGATGCTACAGAAGAAACTGCAGAAGGTGCCCCTGAAGCTATTATAGAACTACACCCCACAGCAGCAGCAGAAAACCTTGCTCCTGAACCCTCAACTTCACGAGCCAAGAAACAAAAGAGAAGAGGATCTGGAACTAGCAGTAGAGCAGAAAAACAAAAGAAGGTTCATTTTTTTGAAGCTGCAACTGATTTGTTAGAACAGAGAAGTGAAGCACTTAACCAAATAGAGGCAGAAACAACAAGGGAAACAGAGGCATCTGAAACTGACCCCATGACCCCTGTTGTCACCAGAAAATAGAGCAAAAAGAAGAAGTTTGCATCTGGAACTAGGAGGTCTACAAGAATCCATTTGAAAGAAACAGCAGAACAGGTTATGGAGGAAGAAGATAGACCAAGCAGCCCAGATGTCACAGAGATACAACCAGCATCTAAAAACTTTCCAGAATTCCCTAAATAGATAGCTGAGGAGAAAGCGAGAGGATGGTTTGGAGGAGGCTATAGTTCAACAGGCTACAGATATGGTAGATACCCTTATAGACAGTCTCATAGAGCCTCTGAACAAGAACAAATTGTTGTAGAAGAAGAGGAAATATTGGTTGAGCGACCAAGCTAGGGATTTGTCTGCATCGGCTTAAGAGAAACAGAAGTGGAAGACATCACGAGGGTGAGGGCAGCAAGGAGTGTTGTCAAAACACAGACCAGATGGATTTTAGAGAAAGAAAGCATCATTGAGATGCAAGAAAGAAAAATTGTAGAGCTTCAGCAGGAAGTGGCAGAATTGAGAAAACTGTTGTCACAATCTAAAAAATAGCCAGCTATATCCAATGATGAAGACAATTTGGCTCAATTGCTTTTGGGTCTATCAAGGGCAGATGACTCTATTGAGGTAGACATAGGAATTCATCCTGAAATAGCACTCCTTCATTCGAAGAAGTGCTGTTCATTCTAAAGCGACACCATCTTATTCAGAAGCATTGCCTTCTTGTTAGAAGATGCTTCAAAAATGATAAAGAGCATAGCGAAGGATGTTGAAGATGAGCCACCAACACAGGAACAGTCCCAGCAGCAAGAAAATGTTCAAGTAAGTACTCCTATTGAGGTCCCTGCATTTCAACTTGTTACACTTTCAGTAGAAACAACAGATAAGGGGGTACAAGTAGAAATACTATCTGATGACAACCCCATAGAAATAGCAAATAAGGGGGTGCAAGTAGAGTTATTGATAGATGAACAGCCAGTGGAAGTGGCAGAAAAAGGAGTTCAAGTAGATCTGCTGCCTAGGATCCCCCCTGTAGTAAGACCACCTAATATTGTGTCTCTAGAGAAGTACAATGCAGACATAGCTAGCTGGATGATTAGATATGAGCGGCTTGCCACTAAAACTAAAAAGTTCAAATTGGAAGCAAAACAGCTAGAAGCCAAGGACACAAAAATATAGGCATTGAAAGAAAAGGTGTCGAATTATGCCAAATTGCTAAATTTTTAGTCCAATTTAGATGACCAGCCAGATTTTACAGCCTTATTTTGAAGGAAAAATACCTCAGATGGCAGGTCATGAGGATTACTTCAAACCTCCCATATAAATTGGACACTATTGCAGATTTTTTGGAGGCATATTTTGATAGTCCTTTTGAGCAGAAAAATCTCCTGTGTGAACTATTTTTACACAGTTTCTTCATTCGAGAGGAATTTGACTCTCATCCTCAAATCTACATTGGAGATGTTCAGTTGAGAGCATTTATGTCTACTTTGCAGAATCAGCTTTACTGGGATCAAGAGAAAAAGTAGAATAAAGTGATTGAAACAAGGGCTGAGTTGTTAGTCAGAGCAATCCAGCCAAATCACCTAGTTATCACCAGGCAACACTTCTCAATGATGAACAGGGATGATATAAAGAGAATGTACTTGAACAATTTAAGGGATTGTGTGGCCAGATTTAACAATTTTTGTGATCACAATTTCTTCCCAGCATTATCAGTATGCAGAGACAGATGGGCTGAACTTTCCATGTCTTTGAGGAAAAGAGAACCTATCTCCCCCATCAACTTAGAATGGTCCAGAAGAAGAGCAAGAAGGTGTAATCCAGGTGATTCGAGATCATGCAACATAACTGGATAGGTCTCAGGTTCAGGCCTCCGACCATCATTACTCCAGTTCCATTCTACTTTGAGGAAGATGCCCAACCTGATGAACAATTTGAAGATTGGCTCAGAAACATTCAGGAAAATAGGGGGTATTACATAGGCAAGAAATTATTCTACGGGTCATGGAATCTAAACATGGACATATGTGATTCCATATCCCAACAGAATGCATGAGGGCATGCATTAATATAAGTTGGGGGGAAAATGATGAGGCCTGGAAATGCCTCAATCATAACATGTTTTGAACACTAAAAATGCCTATAAACTCTTATGTTTTATCTGATATGTTAGTTAAGTTGATTCAATATGTTGTATATTAACCATTTTGCATGATCAATGTATTTGAAATATTATATGCTGATTTTACAGCTTTTTGCATAGTTTTGTGTTCTTTTTGCTATGATTTGCTAAAATGGGATATGCTTAGAATAATAGCAGCATTTCACTAATCATGTTTTGATTTGTCTCAAGCATTTATTTCACCTAAATCTAGCAACGGTGCAAGCAAACTGTTGCTGTGCGGCAAAAACTGGTCTTTCCCATGTAAATTCCAGCCAGTTGTCCATAAATAGCAAGGCATGGAATTCACATGAGGAAAGGGATGAAGACCATTGGAATTTGATCTTAAGAGATAACCCACCTGAGAGATGCAGAAGAAATCACTGGAAAAGCATACATTTGTTCATTCCGAAGTATCTTCGAAATGAACAGATATCTTCGGAATGAGAGAACACAACGTCTTCGGAATGAGCGGATCTTCGAAATGAAGAATGTAGTATCTTCGAAATGAGCGGATCTTCGGAATGAAGAATGCAGTATCTTCGGAATGAGTGATCTTCGAAATGAGAATGCAGTATCTTCGAAATGAGCGATCTTCGGAATGAGAATTGCATTGTCTTCGAAATGAAGCCACTTATCTTCGAAATGAAAATAGAGTGTGCTTTTTGACTTGTTGACCGATTTTTGAAGCCAAAAAAGGAAATAAAGGTTGGAAAAAGTAAAGGAAAAGATCTTCCATCTGTCTTTGCCGTCATTGCCGACCAAAGCCATCATTAAGGGAAAGATCAAGTTTTAATCTTCTTCTAGGATAAAACCAGAATTTGTTGCAGCATTGTAGGATTAGATCTTTTGAGATATTCTTTGTTTGTAATCAGACCTTAGGACATCTATAAATATTGCTCCCATTCAGGTTGAGCCTAGTAATAGATAGAGGTAATAGTAAGTAGAAGCAGCAGGAAGTAGAAAGTAAGGAAGAAGCAGAAAATAGATAGAAATTGACTGTTACAGTCCTGTAACAGTTTTTCAGTAGAATTATTGTAATCATGTCTTTTAATCAATAAAGTGCACCAGTTCTATTTCATATTGCTTGTAAATGAGTGTGATTAAGATTTAGAAAGAGAGAGAGACTTATACCTTCTTCTGGACAAGGAGGCTGGCCACTTCCAGACCTAGGAGGAGGACTAACAGCAGGTTTTATTCTGATTTTGCTGTAGTAGAATGAGTTGTAGAACTTGTTATTTCAATTGCTTGTAAACAGTTGACAATATTTGCAGTCTTAGTTTATTTATGCTTAGATTAATCTTGTGCTTAATGTTTTAGTTGCAATCTTACTTTCAACAAAGCTTCCACTTTATTTCAGATTGTTATTTCCAGAATTTACTATTTTTTAGCAATTTCTTGCATTTTATGTTTTGCTGTCAAATCCTGCACAGAAGATTGACAACCTTCTATTACAGAACCTTGACAGTTTTCATTTCCATGTTAGAATTAGACTTTCATTACTGCAAAAGTAATTAGATTTCCTTTCTGCAATTAGGATCAGACTTTCAATTCTGCAACTGTTATTTCTGCAATATAATTAGGTCTCATTCTGCAATTGTAATTAGGACTTCATTTCTGTAGTTAATGATTAGTTTCCAATTCTGCAACTTAGATTAAGGTTTAATTCATGCAATTTAGAGATAGGAATGTCCTAAAACCCCCCACACAACCGGTTCCACCAATAAGACTTGTTGCTCTAGATTGACCTAAGTTATAGTTGTTTCACTTCTTCTTCGTAGATAGCCTTGTACACTGCCCTGGATTGATAGATTCATTGAGAATTAATGATGGTATAACGACTACGCATCAATGGCCATCTTGGGGATTGAAGTGAAAACATTTTGATTCATCGATGAATGATTTTGTGGTTCAAGTGGCCTTATGGTAATTTAATCATCTTACTGGATTGCATGGATATCAAGTCACTGCAACTACCAAGTGTATATGGTAAATTACTAGGTACGAGGCGCATTTGAGATTTTTTTAATTGATTTTCCATTTAATTTATGTTACATGATATGAAACATGTAATGTGTATGTAATGCATTAATTTGATGTGGATGATCTAATGCAATTTGTACATGTACACTTTAATCATTTAAAATATAATAAATGAATCTAATTTGTGTTTAACAGACTAATGGCAGACACCAAAAAATGTATAAAAATCATGAATTAAAATGTTAACCCTTATCATAAGAGTTATACATTTGTACATGCATATGTGAGATAAAATATGTGAAATGTAGGGGTTTTCCCTATAATATTTTTGTAACCACCAAAAAGGCTCACACTCGAGGTATCCTATTGCAATAATTGATAAAAGTATAATGTGCATACAAGAACAAGAAATTGACAACAAATGAATCAAGAAGAAATACGCTTTATTCCATTATATTCAAAGTCAAAATAAAATTACAGGTACATCCCTCTTAGGGATAATCACTTTGATACAATATTACAATAGGAGTGTGTAATTTTTTCCCTCTCAAGGGTAGGTGTGATTTCCAAGTGCCTTTTAGGGTGACACAAACTGCTCTAGGGTGTCGATGACCCTCTTCTTCGCATTGAGGAAGGAATTATATGCTTTGTATCTTTCAATACTTGTTACCTACGATAAAGAAACAATAAGAAGCAATTAGTAACAAAGGAGGCCTCTTTGGATGAGGCTTTGAAAGGAATCTTGCATAAAGAATAGCATGAAATCAAGAAATCATGTAAAACTATCAATCTATGCAAGAAATGAGGAAATTGTAATATAGCATGTAAAGAAGCATGAATCTAGGTAAGAAACATCCTAATTAACCATTAGAAAACTTGAATTACATGAAAATAATCTAGATTAAAAAATGCAAGAAAAGGTGAAGCAAATCTACCTCTAATTCCTAAATTAATCGGTCAAATGTCTGCTAAAATGTAGATCTATGCTAGATTAAGCTAATTGCATGACTAAAAATGGAAAACTACTGCTAAAATAGAGGAAGGAGAGCATCAAACCCTAGCCATAGGTCTGAGGTGTAGTTGTCACTATTAACCATAGCTCATAGCCATGGTTAATATGAAAGTGTCCTTTCTCTTGCAACCAAGGCTAGAAACTCTCAAATCCTCCAAGGAATTGATGGTCAAGGGTCACCTGTGTTTTATGGAATAGATTGGTGGTTGAATTCAATGGAATTAGTAATGGAGGTGTTTCAATTATCAAGCTTGTTCCTCAAGCTCTTGATATCTCCATTGTTGCATGTAAAATTTTCATTGATAAATTGGACAACACTTTGTTACTCCTCAAGGGGATATGAAATTGCTCTCCAATATGATAGGGTTCCACTATGTGCAATTGAGCTCTTCTTTAGGATATTTGCTCTCTAAAATTGGGGTCTTAAGTAGACTCCCAAAATCCTTACTCTAGCTTCATGGAGAATCCAAGAACAAGTTTTTGCATTTGAGAAGAAGCTTTTGGATGCTTCCCATACCAAACCGCTTTGAAAACCATTGCAATTTGGTTGTTGCAACTGATTTGACTTGGCTCTGGTCACCCGAGTTTGTTACAGTGCTAACCGTAGGTGTCAGCTACAATTAGCATACAAGATTTTTCTTACCGCAGGTGTCAACTACGATCCCCAATTGGTAGATTTGGGGCCATGGTTGTCAGTTGCGGTCAACACTTCTAACCGTGGGTGTCATTCGTGGCTAGCACTAACTAGGCAAAGATGCCCCATTGAGTGGTAAAAACCATTGCTATACCTTGGATTTGTCCAAATATCTTCCATATGATCTTCTAGAATATCCCATATGTGTAGTCGCCATCGACATGATATGTTTTAGGTGTCCATAGATGCCCCTTTTGCGATGCATTGTGAGATAAAATAACGCATGAGAAAAAATAGACCTAAAATGATGCCAAATTTTGCATGATGATCATTAGTCTGATCAACATTAGCTGCCCCAATCATAAAAAGAGCATGCATCATTGAATCATTACCTTCGATGAGTTGAAAAAATTGATTCTGGAAAGCTTAAGTCAAAATCCTAGCCTTGGCGATAATTAGGAGACAAGCTTAAGTCAAATCCTAGCCTTGATGGCAATAGGAGATAATATTAAGTCAAATCCTAGCCTTAATGGCAATTAGGAGATAAGCTTAAGTCAAATCCTAGACTTGATGGCAATTAGGATACAAGCTTAAGCCCAATCCTACATTAGGATACTAGCTACCCAGTTTGATTGAATTTGATCTTGATATTTTGATTATTTTCCCCAAGCAAGGAGGGTGCATTATTGTCTTTGAAAATAATTCTTGAACGAATGCACTTAACAATGATTAAGCATTTAATTGTTGATTTTTATTATGAATTTTATTATTATGACTACCCCCTCAAGCGACGAGTTGATGAGGGTAATGACAATTAAATGAAATGACGAGGTCGCTTGACCACTATGTGTAGCACCCTAAAATTGGCATAGTTAAACCATCAGTATTGAATTTTAACCTTGAAACCATCCGTTAACCGCTTACCTCATTTTTTGTGCCATTTTTAGAGGTTGTTGTGACCTTTGGATGATAGCATCATCGATCTGACGATATCGTCCCAAATAAGATGAATTCATATGGAATAGAATGTCCAGACAATTTCATCCCAAAACCAATTTTTTGCAATTAGCTTTTGTTCCAAAGACCTCTCCAACTTGGGCAGAAGTGTTTCTACATGGTTGGAGATTCCCACATTGGGGATCTCCTAGATTGGGATGATCCTCAACCTCCTAACCTCCCCCTAATCCTATATAAACTAGGATTTTCCCAATTTCATCCCCTTGACTCCCTACCTGGCTGCCTGGCTGATTATTTCCCTGCAATTTTAGTTTTTGCTATGATCTCCCATCATTTGCACTTGTGTTTTCAAGTTTTGTTGTAGGATTTCACTATGTTTCAACCGAAGGTAGCTCGGATCGTCGTAGGTGATTCAACTACAATTTTAGATGATCCTGTCAAGATTGGCAATGATCTTGTACGATTACAGATGATCTTGTCTACAATTCATATTGGGGCAATCAGAGCCCTGAGTTTGCATTCTCTATCTCATTTTCCTTATTTATTGGTGCATTAGATTGATTTACTTCTATTTTGCATCTTGGAGTTCACCTTATTTAGCATAATTGCATGATAAAATTAAAAATAAGTTTTCAAAACAATGCATCTCATTTAATTTGATATCTAGATTTATCATTCAAACATCTATACTCTTATTTCTATCATTTTGCATCATTCTTGCAATTGTATTTTTGGTTTTTGGTTTATGTTTTCTTAATTATAGTTTTCTGACAAATTTGCTTGATGAATTCATCAGGTCACTGATGATCTTGGGTGATCTTGGATGATCTCCTATGATTTGGGATGATTATGTACAATTACAGACAATCCTGTCATATCCGGGATGATCTGGACTCCTACAAGCTTCAGAATCTTCATCAGACATCAAAAATTAGGTATACTCTTCTCCATTTTATATATTCTCTATATTCAATCGCATTAGGATTCATTTATGTTTGATGTCTTCATATAAATCAGAATCCTCATATAGAATAGCTTACCTTCATTTTTGCCAACATAGGAATCTAAATGATTGAACATAAAACAAACAAATCAAACCCATTCTCAACCTAGGCGTGGAAACTGCCACTCAAAGTTTCCTGGTGAACCCCACCATCCGTCAAAAATTCACCTTTATACCCCTCCCATGAGAGGCACAACCTTCAAAGGGACTCTCTGTTCGAGGTATTGTTCCATCCTTTTCTCACCCCCATTTCGGGTACGGATCCTTTAGCCTGAAGGTAAGGGTGAAAAAAGTTTGGGCGATATATTTTTGTGAACCTGACGTGAAACTAAAAACACCTTTTGAAAATAATCCAAAAAAAAAACACATTACTAAGAACATCTAGAATCATTAGAAAAATGTTAAATTTGCATATCATACTTAGATGGTAGATTATAGTAGAAGACAATTTGTATCCATAAATTTTGAAAATCAATTAATGGCCATAGAGATTACTTCTGTGCTCAGAGTACCTCAAACATATAGATCCCAACCTTTATGGAACGAAATTGATAGGAGATTGGGTATTATTGAATCTAGATCTGCATAACTTAGGCAAATTAAGAGGTTTGTCCTAGATAGAATCCTGGATCCTGATTAGGTGACTTTGTATCATGAACTTCAGAGAGCTTGCCATAGGTGGTTAACCGATAAAAGAGCACTTGTGTCTTCTGAATTATACACCTTTGAGGAGTACCTTGAGAACGTAGTTGTAGTACAAAAATTTCTATCTCGTGTATAGGATCAAGAATTTGTTCTTATGGATAGAAAGAGATGGAATAGAGTTCCTAGAGCTATGTTGTATCGAGAGTATTGCCATGAACTTTATTTTTACATGTCGAGTCTGAAATAGATCATATTACCATAGCACACTTTGTCAAGTTCTTGAAAAACAACTTCCAATTTGAAGAGAAGCATTTCATGACTCCTTATTAACTTGACCCTATCAATGATATCCATAAACTATTCATAGAAAGCTAAGTGATTCTTTCTACTATTGTTTCTTACAACTAGCAAGCTGTTTATTTTTATTCTCACAAAATAATAGTATAATAAAATGACACAAAAAAAAAAACAAAAAAAAAATTCCTTTTAAAGTATTATAGTAGGTATATAGTTAAAATATATACCTCTCAACCCTATCGCATATATATATATATATATATATATATATATATATATATATATATATATATATATATATATATATATATATATATATATATATATATGCTAAAACCTAATTTTAGCACAATGCCTAGACTTAGGAATGAAAAACAAACCGAAGAAGATGAAGATTGGTAAGGAAGACCATTAATTGACCAAAATGTCCCTCCTGAGGACCAAGTTCAGGAAGAAGAAACCCTAGACCAGCAAGAAGAAGAGCTTTCTGTAGGAAATGAACAAGAAAAAACTATTAGAGAGGAAGGATCCTTATCCCCTAAAATATCTTCGGGAGGATCTATCACTTTTGAGAACATGGAACAATTCTGGAAGTTCATTAACACTAATATTGGTGTTTTTAATAGGGCAGACCATATGGACAAGGATCAAATTAGTGACACTCAAGCAACTCTAGAAGAAGTATTTCAAACACACACTAATCCCTTGTCCTTTATTGAAAAAGAGAGTGATCAAGCTGCACCATCCAATTTGGATATAGTAGCTGTGATCCAAAGCATGCAACAACAACAGGTTACCCAAAAACCTAAAGTACCTGTTAACAAGCCTAGGGTCATTCCCGCACAAAAGAAACCATCATTTATTGCTCTATTTCACCAAGCTCTTGATCAACATACCTCAAATCAACAAAAACCCAAAACAAAATCGAACACCAATTACCAACAATCTAAGGTACAACATAATACTATTACAAATCCCCTTCATAATACTCTTCTTACCAACACTTTGCATAATAGCAATATAACATCTAATCCTTATGTCACACCATCATACACTCATGGATCCCATACCTATGTGCCACTGAACCAATATGGTGGAAAAACTAGCAATCTTGAAGTCGTGGTGAAATAGTTAGTTTCTCGCATGGACCAGATAGATCCCTATCGTCCCTCGTACAATTATCGAGAGATGTGTAGTTAGCATTTAGATCCTATAGTCGTAGCACAATCGTATCCTAAACATTTTCCTATGCTTGTTCTTCCCATATATAAAGGAACCAAAGATCCCATAGAGCATCTTCGTATGTTTAGGATAGCATGTCATGATATATCACATGATGACTTTTTATTACTAAAAATATTCTCGAAAAGCTTGGGAGGAATGGCATTAGAGTGGAATTATAAATTACCCACTAATTCTTTGAAGAATTTCGAAGAAACTGCCGAGTCTTTTGTTCATCAATTTAGTGCCTACATCGAAATATATGTGACCATTAAAGATTTGTATAACTTAAAATAGGGCAAAGATGAATGCTTTGCTAATTTCCTAGCTAGGTGGAGACATTTGATAGGAAAATTGCACTTTGTGTTACCTTATAGGGAGATTTTGGACATCTTTATTAATAATTTGCAAGAACAACTATCTTACGAATTATCAACTGCTACCTTGACCACCTTTGATCAGGCTATAGACTTAGCCCGAAGAGTAGAAGATGCTCTCATTAGGAGAGGCCAACTTAAAAAGAGAGACGATGATAAAACATCCAAAAATAAATATAAGAATAAACAAGTTGTGGGTGATGGAGTCACCGATAGCAGAAATACTGCTAATGTTAATGCTGCAAAGACAATAGAGAAATTTGTACTGAAATCTCTTGATATACCTCCTAGAGAATTTACTAGGTTAAATCAACCTTTCTCAACTATTCTATCGTAATTATGAGAACAAGGTTTGATTCAATTACCAAATATTCGAGAACCTGATCCAACTATACCCGGATACAAAGCAGATTTACACTGTCATAGAGGACCTGGACACACTACCAACTCTTATAAAATATTAAAACATAAAATATAGGACTTCATTGATAACAATGAGATGGAGGTGCAAGCCTTTCAACCTATGCAAAATCTTCATAATAATGTTCAAAAGAACACCCCACAAAACCAAAATCAGAATGCCAATCAGTAATTTGACATCTTTCAACATCCCTTACCAAAACATGGTAATGAGGTGGCTAATCAAGTTGAACATCATAATGTCCCTCCTCCTGCCCAATATGTAGGAACTATTAGTGGGAATTTACCTATTCATGATCTGGAAATCTTTGAAACAAATTTATCCGTGGTTACAACCAGACCTGTATATAATATTCAGATACCTAATCTTAGTGATACAGAATACGAGACTGAGAGTGATATGGAAATCACATCAAATCAATCAAATAGTTCTAAATATGAATCGGATCCTATTCACCCTATCACAAGTTATATGGTTCCAGAGGAGCCATTTCCAACAAGAGTCACTACTAGACCATCGTATCACTAATTACTTTCTAATGAGTTAGCTATAAACGCTAGAACAAGACCCATTCATCATCCGCAAAATAATATTATGGGTACCATCAGAGCTATTACTAGAAAACAGGCTCAAAATTCTCAACAAGATCAAATTCAGAATGGTGGATCAGCTCCATTTGTTTTGAAGGTTCCTAATAAAGGGAATCATTCCCTCCTTATAATATTAATGAACAATTATCAAATATTACAACTAGAATTTCTCTCTTGGACCTTTTAAGATATTCTCCTACACATACAAATGAATTAATGCTCACATTAAGCCAGATGATGGTACCACAAGACATTCAACCTGAAGCCATGGTCGATACTATAATAACTCGTGAAGTTGATTGTATTGACTTTCGGGATAGAGACATACCACAACATAGTTTACATAAAGATAACCCCTTGTATATTACCACCTTAATTGGAGATGTAGCAGTCAAACGAGTTTTGATTGATAATGGTTCATCTTTAAATATCTACACTTTTGACTTCTACCAAATATTTGGGTTTAGAAGTGATGAAATGAAAAGAACTGATATGATCATAAAAGCTTTCAATGATGAAACACAAGAAACATGTGGAGTTATTACCATTCCATTACAGGTTGGTCCAAGAACCTTGGATACGACTGTGTTTATTGTAAATTGCCCTTCATCATATAATATACTCTTGGGTCATCCTTAGATCAACGCGATGCAAGCTGTTCCCTCAACTTTACATCAATGTGTTAATTTTGAATTTAAGAATTAGTTGGTTACCATTCATGGTGATCCAAGACCCTTTGATATGTGTGCTTTGGTAGAACCTATTGGAGTTCAATTTTTCCCTGCTCTGTCATCCACACATCCTAATTCTCATTATCCATATAAACATGTGAAACTCACACCCACAATGTCATCTACTTCTTCTCCATCAGTTGCACCTCCACATATAGCTCAACCATATTCTGAACAAACCACATTAGGACCTAAGAAAGATCCTAATCCCACAACCAATGTCTCTTGTTCTACTCCTATAACTTCCATACCTGTAATAGACCCATCTATCAACACCTCTACACCATCTACATCCACCAAATTCATATTTTCCACATCGAAAGATGTAGGGAATGTTCCTTCTACCTCTTATGCTCTTACTGACGAGCTCTCACCCGATCTATCTAAAATTCTTATAACAGAAGAAACGAATGCTTCTATGCAAGATTCCCTTATTTTAAATAATTTGCCACCATCTCCTCGTACCTTGGGCCTCCCACAACCTATGGGAAGTATTTACCAAGTTGGGAGTTGTGCCTTTATTTATAAGGGATATGATTGGGGTAGAATACCCAGAAACATCAAAACTCATTATGATGGATATGCTCGATGTTATTTTACTAATGAGTATATTAATTCCAAACCTATAATGCTTAAATTGGGATATAAAGGTAAAGGTTTGGGACATTTATAGAATGGTATGAAATAACCTTTTGAGGTAGAAGCATGGCCCGCCCGATGTAGTGTGGGCCTATTTTCTAGTAAGGGTCAGCCATTCCCATTTGAGGATGATGACCATCTTATATGTTACCAAAATTATTTAGATGAACACGATGCTTTGTGTTTAACGAATAATACATTCACATGTAATATGCTATCTATAGCTTATCCTAATATGATCGCTGAATCCCACGACGATTTGGAGGGAGATATCTTTCACAATGTCTCCGTTGAGGAATTATTACATAATGGATTTTATTTTGATGGCTCTATACCTAGTATAGCCCATCTTGAGGCCACGACTCCTCAAGAAAAATTATCGAACATAACCTTGGAAGAACTAAAATAATTGGGCGTTTCACCCACCCCACCTAATTTTGAGAGATATTTACACATGGAAGTAGAAAATATCATAAAAATTAACATTGGAACCGACGATAACCCTCACATAATCAACATTGGATAAGAATTGAGTAAAAAAAATAGGATAAATACATTGCATTTCTTAAAGAATGTGAAGATTTCTTTGCTTGGACAAGATATGCCAAGTTTAGACCCTTTTGTAGTTATGCATCACCTAGTAGTGCACCTGGATGCTAAACCTGTTAAGCAGAAGCTTAGAAAAATGCATCCTAAAGAGGCCTTACTAGTCAAAGGGGAGTTAGAAAAACTCTTGAACGTTATTTTTATACAAGCCATTGATTATGCTTGAATGGATCTCGAATGTAGTTCCGATGAACTAAGAAATAAGCTACTAAGATTAGGGTTTGTACAGACTTTAGAGATATTAATGTTGCATGCCCTAAAGATGATTTTCCCCTTCCCAATATGGATCAGATCATTGATTTTACTGTTGGGAGTGGAATTATATCCTTGATGGATTTTTTGGTTATAATCAGATCAGGATAGCTCCTAAAGATCAGGCTAAAACAACCTTTATTACCCCTTGGGGGACTTTTTGTTGGAAAGTGATGCCATTTGATTTGAAGACTGCAGGTGCAACCTATCAACGAGCCATGACTTATATCTTTCATGATATGATGTATGATATACTACATGATTATGTAGATGACATTATAGCTCGTTCTATTAAAGAAGATGACCATTTAGATGACTTGAGAAAAGTATTTGATCGGTTAAGGGAATATCTTATCCGATTGAATCCAACCAAATGTATATTTAGAGTTAAGTCAGGTAAATTATTGGGGGTTATAGTTTCTTTACGTGGCATCAAAATTAACCCTCTCAAGATTACGACTATCACTGATATGCCCACACCTACAAATATATCTAAATTACGGAGTCCTATCTGTCGCTTCATCGATAAGCTGGCGGATAAAACTAGACCCTTTCTTAAGCTTCTTAAGAAAGATTTATCCTTCCATTGGGACGACGAATGTAAGGAAGCATTTGAACTCCTCAAAAAATATCTTCTTAAGCCACCTATACTTTCACCACCTAAACCTGATCGCCCATTTATATAGTATATTTTTGCTTCAAATTTTGCTTTAGGAGATATGTTAGCTCAACTTGATGATGAGAAAAGATAGCGCGCTAATTATTACATTAGTAGAACATTAATTAGTTATGAAACCCGCTATACAAAATTAGAGAAGTTATGTCTAGCAGTCGTATTTTCTACACAGAAACTATGCCATTATATGCTCAGTCAAAAAACATACGTTATTGCTAAATCTGATCCCTTGCGGTATCTCATGAGTCGACCTTATTTATCTGGTCGCACAACGAAGTGGGTTCTTGATCTAAGAAATTTTGAACTCATGTTTATAGGATAGAAATTGTTAAGGGTCAAATCATAGTAGATCAATTAGCTGCTACACCCTTAGAGTCCACCCATCCCCTCGTCATTGAGTTTCCTGATGAATGCCTTAACCTAGAGGCAGATCATTCAAAGCAATAGTCCCTATAATTTGATAGAGCCTGATGCATGAGTGGGATTGGTGCAGGTATTATTTTGATATCTCCATAGAAACATCTCATACCTATATCCTTTAAATTAATTTTTTTTGTACTAATAACACTGTTGAATATGAGGCTCTAATCCTTGGATTACGAGCTGCCCTGACACTGAAATTAAAAATCTATTAGTTTTTAGTGATTCTAAACTTGTTATAAATGAAATTAACGATGTTTATCAGACCAGAGATGATAAATTGTGCCCATATAAAGAATATGTATTACAATTAATATCTTTATTTGATCAAGTTACCTTGGAAGTTATTCCTAGAACTAGCAATCGTTCGACTGACGCTATGGCTGCAGTTGCATATCTTTTACCCTTGGAGTTAGATGACAAATATGCTACCATCATTATTCGTCAAATCTAGAAACCTGCTTCAACTAAATCATGCTTGGAACCTTTGGACATGTTTCTAATCAATGAAACTATTCCTAAACTTTGGTACACTGACATCCTCAATTTTCTTCAAAATGGGACCTTCCCTGAAGGTTTTAATAGAAACCAACACCGGTTATTACGTAGATGAGCAAGTCGCTTCGTCATAATTGGCAATACATTATATAGGAGATCTTTTGAAGGTATCCTATTGAGATGTTTGAATCTAGAAGAGTCTAGATCAGCTTTGAGTGAAGCCCACGATGGATCTTGTGGGGGACACTTTAGTGGTAGCGCCATTGCTAAGAAGCTCCTTAGGATAGGATATTTTTGGCCTACCATGGAGAATGATGCACATGATTACGTGCACCATTGTGACAAGTGCCAGAAACATGCTGGCCTTGTGCATGCACCTACACAAGAACTGCGGTCTATTTCATCTCCTTGGCCCTTTTCAAAATGGGGCTTAGACATCATCAAAAAAATTAATCTTGTGTCATCTGATGGACACAAATTCATCATAACCACCATCGAGTATTTTACGAAGTGGGTTGAAGCTATGCCCTTAGCTTCTTGCACTGGAATGCAAGTTTCCAAGTTTATCTTAATAAAATTATTTGTAGGTTCAGAATTCCTGCAAATATCATCTCGGATAATGGAACTTGTTTCAAAAACAAAGATGTAAAGAAACTATGTCAAAAATATAAAATTCAACATCGTTGGTCCACTCCCTATTATCCTCAAGGTAATGGCCAAGCAGAAGCATCTAATAAAACTTTAATTAAAATCCTCAAGAGACTGGTCAATAAATCTGGTGGTGATTGGCACATTCAATTATATCCTGCTTTGTGGGCTTATCGAACTAGCATTTGTACTCCCACAGGCACTTCACCTTTTGTTTTGGTTTATGACACTAAAGCTGTTTTTCCCTTTGAACTAGAAGTTCCTTCTTTGGATGTGTTACTTCAAGATACTGAAGTAGGAGATGAATATTGTGCTGGTAGATTTAGTTAGCTGGAACTCCTAGATGAGAAGCACATTAATGCTTTGGAGCATCTTTGTGCCTACCAAAACAAGCTCAAATGAGCATATCTCAAGAAAGTTCATAATCGATCCTTTGAGATCGGTGACCTCGTCTTAAAATAAATTAAAAAAAATACTAATGCAACTAAAGGCCTTAAAGGCAAATTCGAGCCTAACTGGTTTGGGCCATATATTATCACTTCTAAATTTGGATCGGGAGCATACAGATTAGCTACCTTAGATGGTAAATATCTTAAAGAACCTATGAACATTATGCATCTTAAGCACTATTATGCATAAATATGGTAATTTCGTCACTGTATATATTATACATATTGTCTTATATTAGTAATTCATACAAAAATTTCAAAAACAGTAATATTATGTATTATCTCAATTCATAAATTAAAATCAAAATATAAAAAAATCAAAATCACCAAAATCCTCAAAAACATCTTCTATTTTGCACCTATCAATTCTTGAAGTATTGCAGTTATATTTTCAGTTATTTTGGATAAAAGCATTTATTTGGAATCCCTCACTTTCACACTCACATGAACAAATATCTTGATCTTATTTGGTATGATTATTAATCTCTCTTATATCGAAGTCCATAGTTGAATTAAATGAAGTTTTGAGCATAGAGAATTGATCTTGTTATTTAATTGAACCAAGTACACTTTTTCACATTAAAATGATTTCATTGCAAATTCTAAATGATGCTACACAGTAGAAGTGGTCTCTTGAGAAAAAATTTTCCCCTGCTATCCTATCATGCACATGGTCTAGAATATTTCAGAATTGACAAAAGGACAAGCTCACCCCTGCCTAGAATAAAAATACCTTGTTCTACAGCCAATCCGAGCAAGTATCCCTAGTATAGGAAGAAAAATAAAAAGAAAAAGAAAATCAAGAAAAATCATGAGAAAAAGAGAAATTATTCAAAAGCATTATTTCAGTATCATTTTGTACCATCTCAGTAATATTTCAGCATTATCTCAATGTCAAGCAAAAAAAAAAAAATAGAAAAAGAAAAGAAAAGAAAAAGAAAAAAGCAATAAATCCTTCCCCCCCCTTTGAAAGAAGGAAGTGTGAAGCTTGAATCCCTAGAATTCTCAATTTTTCAAAAACTGTGAGGTAAACCCCATAACAGGTGATTTGTGCCCAACTTGCTTGACATTGGGTAACTCCTAGCATGGTGATATGTTTGTCACATGAGCAACCTTCTTTTGTACAGACCTATGTCCGCTTATGGATCAGCTAGCTCTTGATGACCCGACTTACATAGTAGTCTGGTACGATTACATGCATATAAATCATGGTCAACGAACACTCATTTGGTTAATTCAAATTACTTGTATCAAATTATCTTGCTCAAAATTGGTAAATGAACATTAAAATTGCACACACATTTGTGTTTGAGAGATTTTGTATCATTATGATAGATCAAGATCGGCAATGAACTCACGTATGCATGCGGGGTTCCTTATAAATCTAAATTTTATGTTTGAGATAATTTAAAATATTTATTCAAATCTTTTGGAATAGTTTGAATTTCTTACTTGAGAATATCTGCTTAGCGTAAAATCAATAAATACATTTTTTTCAAAAATCCAAAATTTTCTTGCAAAACATGTTCAAAAATCTAGCAATAAAGTCATATTTATATATTTTCAAATTTCACGATGATGGTATAGTTTCTAAAACTAAATTGGAATTTTATGCCTAGTGCAAGTCCTCTTTTCTAATATTTTCTGTTTATCTCAAAATCAAAAATCAACCATGCAATAAAACTATTATATCAATTTCTTCTTTGGATTTTGCGATGATGGTATAAGTCTATACCTAAAATTCTATGCCTAGCGCAAACCATCGTTCTAATTTTATTTCCTATTTATTTAATCCATAAAAGCATATGGCTTAAATCATTATGTTACACAATTGTGCTTTAAAAAGAACGAAAAATTTCCTATTTCATATCATTATGTCAACATTCATTTTTTTTGCGACGTTGGTATAATTCCTAGGGAATTGTTCAAATTTCTATCATACTTAGGAATTTTATTCCTAGCAAAAATAATGTTTTTAATATTTCATGCATAATATTTTCATGGAAATCTGAAAATAAATCATCACTATTATCATTTTTCATCATCACAACACAAAGTCTTAAGAAAGTCTCTTAAGCACCCTTTTACTTTTAGCAATATTTCTCTCATACCAGGATTAGCTTGATGACCTAGCGAGCAGCGACTCCATGAAATGGTCATGTAACAGTGATAATGTCCTTTGAAATTATTGTTAGAAGTCACTTTATTTTCATCAAAACACACCACAACAACTAATTTTTTTACATCATATTATTTCATTTAATTTTATAGCATGACATAAAATTATAATATTTTCAACGACATAATTACATGAATAGTCAATCAACAATTAAAATATTAAAGCATCATAAAACATATGCACAAGTCATATCACAAAAAGAACATCATATATATATCAAGAAGTATATACATCATATCAAAACGGATTGGTATGCCACAATCTATACCCTGACATACTCAATCATCTCAAAAATAGCCTATGTACAATGTGCATCTAGTCTCGAGAAGACCTCGAGCTCTCAGTCTCATCTCCTCTCCCGCCCTGAGATGGAGGAGGTGGTCCCATTGAATCCCGTGCTATATCATGGGTCCTTGATGTCGATCATGATGATGTCCTTGATGACCCCATCCTGATCGATCTCTATCAATTTGTGCGCCATTTCCACCATTTTGCTTGCAGAGCTCTGAAATAGCGAAAGTGAACAATAAAAATGAATTAGGGTTTTACCCTATTTTTTTTATTTTTATTCAAAACGATTTTTTTTTTATTTTTGCTTTTTCATGCTTTTACCTCAAACATTCTATTTGGGTAAAAAATTGAAGGGGGCACCATAGCAAACAATCATACGATTCGACCTAGAATCGTCGTATAAAAATGGAATAAATTTTTGCTTTCTCGTAAAGCATGAAGAACTCATATTTAACACATTTTTTTTGAAAATTCGCTAAAGAGGGGGAAAAATGTAGCACCCTAAAATTGGTGCAGTTAAACCATCAATAAAAAGTAGAAATTTGAATTTTAACCTCAAAACTGCCCGTTAATCTCTTACCTTATTTTTCGCACCATTTTTAGAGGTTGTTGTGACCATTGGACGATATTGTCGTCGATCTAAAAATATCGTCCCAAATAGGATGAATTCGTCTGGAACAGAATGTCCAGACGATTTCATCCCAAAACCAAATTTTCGCAATTAGCTTTTGTTCCAAGACCTCTCCAAATTGGGCAGAAGTGTGTCTGCGCGGTTGGAGATTCCCACGTTGGGGATCTCCTAGATTGGGATGATCCCCAACCTCCTAACCTCCCCCTAATCCTATATAAATTGGGATTTTCCAAGTTTATCCCCTTGAATCCCTACCTGGCTGCCTGGCTGATTATTTCCTTGCAATTTTAGTTTTTGCTATGATCTCCCATCATTTGCACTTGTGTTTTCAAGTTTTGTTGCAGGATTTCACTGTGTTTCATCCGGAGGTAGCTCGGATCGTCGCAAGCGATTCAACTACAATTTTAGATGATCTTGTATGATTACAGACGATCTTGTCTGCAATTCAGCTTGGGGCAATCAGAGCCCTGAGTTTGCATTCTCTATCTCATTTTCCTTATTTATTGGTGCATTAGATTAATTTACTTCTATTTTGCATCTTGGAGTTCACCTCATTTAGCATAATTGCATGATAAAATTCAAAATAAGTTTCCAAAACAATGCATCTCATTTAATTTGATATCTAGATTTATCATTCAAACATCTATACTCTTATTTATATCATTTTGCATCATTCTTGCAATTGTATTTTTGGTTTTTGGTGTCTATTTTCTTGATTGCAGGTTTTTGATGAATTCGCCTGACAAATTCGTTAGGTCATTGATGATCTTGGGTGATATCAAACGATCTCCTATTATTTGGGATGATTTTGTACAATTATAGATGATCCTATCATATTCGGGACGATCTGGAATCCTACAAGCTTCAGAATCTTCATTAGACATCAGAAATCAGGTGTACTCTTCTCCATTTTATATATTCTCTGTATTCAATCGCATTAGGATTCATTTATGTTTGTTGTCTTCATATAAATAACATTCTTCATATAGAATAGCTTAGATTTATTTTGGTCAACCTAGGATTCTGAATGATTGAACATAAAATGAACAAATCAAACCCATTCTCAACCTAGGTGTAGAAACTGCCACTCAAAATTTCTTGGTGAACCCCACCATTCATCGAAAATTCACCTTTATACCCCTCCCTCGAGAGGCATGACATTCAAAGGGCCTCTCTGTCTGAGGTATTTTTCCATCATTTTCTCACCCCCTTCTGGATACGGATCCTTTAGCCTGAAGGTAAGGATGCAAAAAATTTGGGCAATACACTATGAATGATCTAGAACATATTAAGATTTAGCATTTGAATTCTTGGAAAGGCCTAATCAGCTATGATTACAACTGTTAATAGTAATTGTATATTTATATCCCATGGAGCTATCCAACCATGAAGGCCTTCTTAGGGAATCAATATGATAACAATTCCAATTATGCTTGTGTTGAATCACTATGTTCGATGATTTGCTGAATCATGGTGATTTTTGATTTATTTAATTTTTTTGTTAGTTTTGAGATTTTTGAAATTTTGGACCTGTAGATATGCTTTAATGTCCAATTTAAAACTCCCTATGGTGAGTAAATATGTGCATTTAGGACTTGAATGAAAAGACCAAATATTTAGACTTCTTTGGAGCTTTTGGGGATTGATACTGATAATGCCCCAGTTGATGTTTGCAAATATTTTTGTTTTGATTTTATGTTTATGAGATGCACATGGATGCAATACCTACATGATGATGTGATTATGCTATATGTATGCAATGTACGGATGACATGCACTAGCTAGATGATAGATGTTCTATTAGATTCCATGATCTATATGTATATATGGACTATTTTGTATGCATATGGATGCAATGCTTATTGTTAAACGCATGTTTAATTTTATTTACTTGTATGCATTTAATTTATTATGATATCGTGATATGGTTATGCAATGTATGTAATGCATTATTTACATGATTATAATCTACTGTAAATGAACCTGTATGCTTTAATCACTTAAAACATAAGGAATGAATGTGATATATATTTATCAATCTAATGGACAACACCACAAAATGTATAAAAATCATGAATGTAATTGAAAAATATTCATTACAAGAATTTAATCAATTAATCACCCATATATGAAATGCAATGATATGACGTGGAATGATGTGAATGATATAATATGTCACTCTATTCCTTTTTCAATTTGACAGATATGCACGATATAGTCAATGGTCATCTAAATATCATTTCTGATATCCATCTGGTATCTATCCTATATCTTGAAAACTTTGTGCTCAGTGTAATGATGTATCATGGATCGATACTTTGTAGTTTGATATTTGAAATGAATTTTATTTTTGATGGTTTGTGAGTTTTTGGTATTTTGTTGCTATTAGGGAACATTTTTAAGGGTTTTCCATGAGACTCAAACACCCTAGTGGACTGCTCAAAATTTGAATACTAACCATACTAGACTTTTGAAATACAAGGCTTTTGCTAGGATAGGCCCTAACTGTTCATTATCCTTGTGTGTGCATGTGAGTATATTAAGATAAGACATGAGCGTTCCCTGATGTCAAGTGGGATTATTTCAGTCCATTACTAATATAGGGGCTCCACAAATGTATTATCCAATACCAAGTTTATATTTTAGTTGGACTAAGCCACTAGGCAATGCAGGACACCTAAAGCTAGCTCTTCCACATTCAAACATTGGTCTGCACACAAAAAAATGCAAGTGTATCATACATATTGTCATGCGTAAGGTAAATTAGTATCGATAATTCTAGGGATTCAGGCTCATTCCTTTCTATCCTTCAATTTTTGGGATACTTGCTCATATGTGGTGAAGCAAGGGAGTCGATTCCATCTTTGAATCTGAACTGTATCTGGATATTCATTTGATCTCTCTTCGAACTAGATTTATAATATTCATTTGATCTCCACTCAAAATTTGATTTACAATCTTTATTTGATCTCCAATTTTAATTTTATGGAGATCCAAACTTGCTCAAACCAATTCTCATTCAAAATCTTGGAAAAGATTCCTCATAAACCCTCATTCTGTGGCTTTATAGCAAAAAAAAACCTAAAAAATGAAAATGAGTCGGATGGGGCCCAAAATTGGGGTGCGCATCCCTCTTACAATAGACAAGCCAAAAATAAAGTTTTAAGTCCTAAATATAAATACATTAGGAGATATTAACCTTCGAACAACTCAAAAAGCATAAAAAACTAGGTAAGTAATTTTAAAACCTAATTTTGGGGAACTAGATGATGGAATTTGGCCCCAAAAACTAGATTTTTTGGACAAATAGGACTTTAGGGAGTTGTATTTGTTTATAACTCTCCTAAATAGCTCCCTGTAAAATTTCACGTCAATCGGAGCTACGGTTGAGAAGTTATGGCCCCTGAAAAAATGCACTAAAATTTAGGAAAAAATAAAATTTCCAAAATTTCGTTGGATGCTCCTGCATCAAAATTTGATTTGAGCCTATTTTTTGATCTTAATTTGATATTAACTTTTTGGTATTTACATTTGATAATTTTCTTCAGAAACTTTCCTTTGGGGGATTTACTTTGGGAGTTGTTTCTGGTATATCGATTGAGGATATCGATCTTATGATATCAATATGTGATATCAATCTGGGAAGTCGATTTGTGATATCGATCTAGGGTATCAATATTGAGGATTGATGTCGGATATCACTCTAGGATATTGCTCATTTTAGCATAAGCAAGGGATTATGAATAGGGAACTAACCTATCCTTTTGCCAACTGCCAACATTTCCCATACTGTCTGCATAAAGGGATAAAAAAGAATAACTCTTTTCACCTCAGGATACTCGGTCCTTCTTCGTGACTTTCATCTTCCCCTAGTCCTTGTTAGGATTGTTTAATTTTTTTATTAGTGATAGGAATTTGATATGCTAAGGGATATACTAACTGGAACTCAACTACAAAAGTAAAGCAAGCTTCCTATCAACTCTTGAGAAGACCTCTAAGTATGGTTGAATAACCAAAAAACCCTAGTATATTCTCCATAACAACAAAATGGGTTGTGTTGAAAAGAAAAATTACTCACATGAATGATGGATTATGATAAATGCAGAGATGCATGATTTAAACACAAACATGGTGTCGTTTGTAAGACTGACAAACATAATTTCTCCTACTACAGAATGCAACAGATGACGAATGCCTATATGCAATGCCGTAATACAGTGAATGCATGTGTGAATGCAAAATGAACATGCAAAATTCAAATGTAAATGCAAATGTTTTTGGATTATATGATTTACCAAATGTTTTTGGATTTGATTGATTTTATAATTTTTATGGGTTTTGAGCCTCATAATTGACCAAATGACGAGTACATGCCTCTGGAGCCTTTAGATTGACCAAGCGATTTTTAAGGATCCTTAGAGCTTTTAGGATTGATGAAAGGGATTATAGGTACCTTTGGGGCATTTTGGGGTGACCAAGCGATTTTGAGAATCCTTGGAGCCTTTGGGGTTGACCAAGCAGTTTTTCAGAAACTCTTGGTGCCTTTTGGGTTTGACCAAAGGACTTATAGATGCCTTTGGAGATTTTAGGATGACCAAGCAATTATTAATAAACCTTGGAGCTTTTGAATAACATGACCAAGCTATTTTTAGGAACACTTGGAGCCTTTTGGGATGACCGAGCGGTTATAAACAAACCCTCGAAGCCTTTGACTGACATGACCAAGCAATTTTTAGGAACCCTTGGAACCTTTTGATGGGGTGACCAAAGGGCTTACAAATTCCTTTGGGGCCTTTTGTGCATGTGTATGGATTTTGATATTTTCCATATATATATTTTGATGTTTTGATATTTGAATTTATGATTTTTCAATTGTTTTTGAAATTTAAATTTTTTATTTGAATGTTTTTGAATTTTGATATTTTATGATTTTTTTCTTATTTTTATGTTTTTAAAGGGGAAAGTACACTACCTTAAGTACCCCCAGTGTGTGTGCCACTCAATGAAAGTGAGAAAGGTGTGATACCTTTAGAAGTCTCACTTTGCTTCATGGACCGTGATGTGGATGATGGGGAAGGTGTGACACCTTGAAGACCCCCAATGTGCATTGTGTTTGATGTGCCATGATTGGCTTGACTAGTAGGAGTAGTAGAAACTAATTCTCCCTACTATGATGTACAATTTTTTGTAGTGCCAATTTCCCACTGAGAGGAGATAAGTGAAGGTGAAACATTATAAGATGCCATCGATTGTGAAGATCGGTTTTGACAATCTTGTTTTCCTGTTACAACACATATCATTCTCACAAAGTCTTGGGGAGGCATATTAATGTGCACCTGATTAGATTGTTCAACTTGATTGATAGGTGCTATGTTTACTTTGTGTGCATGTAAGAGGTTTTGGAAGACTCCTATCTGAAGATCTTGCCTCTTGATCATATCCTGCACTACATCTCTAAAGGGATAACATGTTTGTATGTCATGACCTCTTTGTCGATGGTAAACACAATATAGATTTTCTCTATGCGCCTTTGATCTATGCTTATTAGGTTTCAAAGGATGTAACTCTGGAATATTGATCCTTCCCACCTCATATAATCGATCAAAGAGCGATGCTAATATCTATATAAAATTAGTATATTATCATTGTGGCCGACATTGTTGGCCTTCTATCTGATTCTTTTGCATATGATTTTGGACCAAAGGAGTCTGAGCTTGGTAATTATGTTACACTGGTGGAGGCGGTGCATCTTGGTTTGAGGATCTGGGGATACTCAAAACAACTTGATTGATTGGGGTCACATTTTGTTGCGTGTTGCCACCTATGATATTATTTTTTGGCCATTCCTTTTTGTGGAGTTGAATATCACCCTCCTATATATTGATGTATTCAATGACCTAGGTCTACGCTAAGGCCTCCTCGAATGTTCGATACTCTTGTAATTGCAAGATAAGCGAGATATGTTTCGAATAAATTCTTGTAAACATTCAAATGAGCTCTATTATGGGTAAAGTGAAAGGTAATTTTGGCATCACATTCCTCCATTTATTACCATACTCAATGACTGGATCATCATCCAGTTGAAAAAGATTAACCAAGTCAGTCAAACATATCGTTTCCTTAGAATTAGAAGCAAAACATTGCAAGAATGCATCGGCTAATTGCTTAAAGTTGTATATGCTATGATGTGGTAGATGATTATACCATTCTAAAGCATCTCCAACTAATGTTGTCACAAAGGTTCTCAACATCAAGGGATCATTGTCTTGAAAATAGAAGCACATATGGATGAAGCTTGTCATGTGCTCTCGTGCATCTTCCTCATCTTCGTCATCGTTGAACTTTTCAAGTTGAGGCATCTTGAAATTCGATGGGTATATTGGTGATGACATTGAGGGATGCAAAGGCTTATTTCTAAGCTGCTTTAGCATGGTTTTTTGATAAACCAATATTTGATTTTATTTTTTGACTGCATTTATCCGATCAACTAGCACTTTGTATACCCCTAACGAAATGATATGATCTTCCACTCGTCACACTTAATTAGACAGAGGAGGTAACTTTTAATGTTGAGGTGGACGATAAGTATAATCCTTAGGTACCTCATCATAACTGGATTCAAGGTAAGCATCTACTTCTTCCTGATGTTCCCACTAGGACTCTGAATATGATTCCTCATCATATTGATCTTGGTACTATTGAGGAATATGAGGTTCATTATGATACCCAGATAATGGCCTATGATGTTGAACATGATTTTTGCATGGCCGCAATGAAATATTCTGAGATTGCACTAGGCGCCTTATGCGTTGTTGCATCCTTTGTGTGCTAGGTGTAAGCACAACTTTATGCAATGTATTTTGCACTTGCTATTGTTGTATCATTTTTTGTTCTTGTATATTTCGTTGATACAACCTTTGTAGGTGTGCTCGTGGTGAGTCCATCCGTTGCTAATTTAATTGTTGTTGATCCAAATGGGATTGATCTGTATGTTTTTGGTCAAGTTGCGACCTTAGTGCCTGATGTGTATGATATCATTTTTCAGTTGTATGGGGGTTATGTGCCCTCTATTTGAGATACAAATGGGTTTATCATGTCTTTTCCCCCTAGTAGGATCTATCACTTATTTTCCACACTCCTTAAAGGTTAAATTGACTCGATATTTTGAGTCATGAGTGGGATCTATATAGTTTGACAATGTAGAGCCACAATGTGGTTATCCTACGTACTCTTCACAAGGAATAGGAGGATGACTTGGGTCCTCTTCCTCATCTATGAGAAATGATGCATACTCAGGCTCAAATGTAATCTATGTATATTCAGGTTGCACATAAGGCTCCCTATGAGGAGTAGGGGGGTGACTTGCTCGACCCGATGGGGTGGTTTGCTCACCCAAGCTAGGCCATGGTGTATGTTCATGATCACTTTCTGATTGATGTATAGAGCAAGCTGGGATGTGAACCTATTACATTGACCTACTAGGCTCCTTAGTTGGCAGATTTTTCCTTATATAGAATTCTATCAAGGTGTTCCAGTCAGGAAGGCTTCCTAGAGGACCCATGGGTGCCTCCCTAATAGGGCTATCTCGAAGGTTAGACCACCTATGGAAGTTATTGATGCTATGATAAGACCTAGGATGCCATTCAAGGATGTCTATGTCCTCTAGACTAACATGAATATGTTCAGTGGTCATGGAACCTGATTCCCTCTCTAGATTGGAGGTCTTGCTCACCATGGGAGGTCCCCCAACCATATAAAATTTTTGGCTTCCGAAAAAAGGTTGTAAGTGTTATATATAAAAATTATCAGTGTGACGAGATGATCACAATGAGATATAACACAAAAATATGATTTTCGGGACAAAATTTTGTATTTTTGAAATAATTGGCCAACCGGGGCTTGTGGGGAAATGCTCACTTTTAGGAATTTTTGGGATATTTTGAACCATGAATATTTAGGATCCAAATTTTTTTTGAGAGGTGCACAATGGTAAAAATAAGATAAAAAAACAAATTTGGCAAGTTTTGGAGTTGTCTAGACCATTTTATGACTATTTTAGTGCAGTTTTTCTCAGTTTTCGGCTTCAAAAATAGAGTAATCATAAAACAAAAATAAAATCTTCATTATAGCTCCGATTTACATGATTCTTGATCCGTTGGATGCAGAATAAAAAAGTATATTTTTAATTAAAAAAATATGTATTATTAAGGTTAGGGTTTAGCCCCAGATCAAGGATCTTATGTTAATTACCCTAACAATAATGCAGCACACAAAGTAGACAATATGATTATCTCTTTTAAGGATTAGATGTGTGTCTTAAAACTAGTTTAATGCATTTAATTTATTGTGAATATACTCTGAAACCTTATCATGTTTTTCAAAAGTTGATGTAATACTCGATTTGTTTAAAGGTTTTCACCTATATACTCGCACAAGCCAAATATGGGAGTGAAGTTCATACTCAATGACGTAGCATAGGTAATACCAACCGTCACACAGCACACCATGCATAGCAATACACTCTTCTAAATATGAGTGCATGCTATTTTGCATGGATAGGATAGTTCTTAGGTTGGCCTTGGCCACGAGCAGGTCCCGATAATACAATTTCAAATGTGCCAACCAAGTGGTAATGACATCCACTATTGGTCTCAATCAAATGGGTTGGATGTGAGGGCCCAACGCCACTGATGTTTAAATTAAATGTGGTGTGTGGGGTTATTTTTACTTTGCATGAAAATAAAATGCATAAAACAACATTCACATGATTCTCCTACATGCTTTTCAAAAGAACATTTTCTTTTCAGAGAATGCACAATTATGCTAGATGATATTCAGAGAATGCAACTATCTATGATGAAAATGGCCACTGATTGGACCTCATACATGCAAAATCTAAAAAATCAATATCCTAGACCATTGGAGACTAGGGCGGACTGTAATCATAGATCCGCTATTTCTAGCAGTGACTAGTGGAAAACTAAAAATCATCTAGAATTTTGCCATTTTACTTTTTGCCATGTTTTCCTAATTAGCATCCATCTATTGCATTCTAATTTTTTGTAAAAAAATAGATAGAAAAACATAGAGAGGGAAAATGGTCCTACCTCAGGTCCAAGTTTGCTAGTGATGTTTGATTTTGTTGTTTTTCTATTCTCTCTTGATCACGTCTATCAAGCGCGGCTGCGACTGTGAACCATAGGTATAAACTATGGTTAGCACTATGAACTATAGGTGTGAACCACGATTAGCATTGTGAACCACAAGTGTGAACCGTGGTTAGCACTGTGAACCGTGGTTGTTACCTTCAATTAACACCTACAACAAAAAATAGAGAAAAACATTAGTGATCATGAATTTTTTGGGGTTTCCATCATGATCACCTTCTGTAACCATCAAAAAGTATCACACCTGAAGTATCTTATTGCAAGAATTGACAAAAACACAAAATGCATACAAGAACAAGAAATTGACAATAAATTGATCAATAAAACACACTTTATTTCATTATATTTGAAGCCAAACTCAAATTACAAGTACATCCCTCTTAGGGATAATCATATTGATACAATTATTACAATAGGATGTAATTTTTTCCCTCTCAAGGGTAGGTGTGATTTCCAAGTGCCTTTCAGGGTGACACGAACTACTCTAGGGTGTCGATGACCCTCTTCTTTGTGTTGAGCAAGGAATTGTATGCTTTGTCTCTTTCAATACTTGTTCCCTATGATCAAGAAACAACAAGAAGAAATTAGTAACAAAGGAGGTCTCTATTTATGAGGCTTTGAAAGGAATCTTGCATAAAGAATAGCATGAAATCAAGAAATCATGTAAAACTATCAATATATGCAAGAAATGAAGAAATTGTAATATAGCATGTAAAGAAGCATGAATCTAGATAAGAAACATCCTAATTAACCATTAGAAAACTTGAATTGCATGGAACTAATCTAGATTAACAAATGCAAGGAAAGGTGAAGCAAATCTACCTCTAATTCCTAAATTAACCGGTCAAATGTCTTCTAAAATGTAGATCTATCCTAGATTAAGCTAATTGCATGACTAAAAATGGAAAACTACTGCTAAAATGAAGGAAGGAGAGCATCAAACCCTAGCCACAGGTCTGAGGTGTGGTTGTTACTGTTAACCATGGCTCATATCCACGGTTAAGATGTAAGTGTCCTTTCTATTGCAACCAAGGCCAAAAACTCTCAAATCCTCCAAGGAATTGATGGTCAAGGGTCGCCTGTGTTTTTTGAAACAAATTGGCGGTTGAATTCAATGGAATTAGTAATGGAGATGTGTCAATTGTCAAGCTTGTTTCTCAAGCTCTTGATATCTCCATTGCTGCATGCACAGTTCTCATTGATAAATTAGACAACACTTGGTTACTCCTCAAGGGAATATGAAATTGCTCTCCAATCCGATAGGGCTCTGCTATGTGCAATTGATCTATTCTTCAAGATATTTGCTCTCTAAAATTGGGGTCTTAACTAGACTCCCAAAATCCTTGCTCTAGCTTCATGGAGAAGCCAAGAACAAGTTTTGGCAATTGAGAGGAAGCTTCTGGATTCTTCCCTGCCCAAAGCATTTTGAAAACTATTGCAATTCGGTTGTTGCAACTGATTTGGCTCAGCTCTGGTTGCCCGAGTTTGTTACAGTACTAACCATAAGTTTTAGTTGTAGTTAGCATGTAGGATTTTTCTAACCACAGGTGTCATCTATGGTCCCCAATTGGTAGATTGGGGACCACGGTTATCAGCCACGGTCAGCACTTCTAACCGTGGGTGTCATCCATGGCTAGCACTGACTAGGCAAAGATGCCCCATTGAGTGGTAAAAACCACTACTAAACCTTGGATTTGTCCAAAGGTCTTCCATATGGTCTTCTAGCATGTCCCATATGAGTAGTCGCCATCGACATGATGTTTTTTAGGTGTCTACACTTTTGTAAACTAAAAGGTGTGCATAAAATAGTTAGTGGTTGTCTAAATATCATTGTTGATAGACCCCTTAATAAACAAAAGTTCATAAGGAAAATTGTGATTGTTGATGAGATGATTTGGTGCTATGAGGGGATTTTTGAGGTTTTTCATAAGACTCAAACACCCTATTTGATTGATCAAAAGTTATATACTGACTACAAAAGACTCTTGAAAGATACAAACCTGTTAAGAAGACTCAGATATTCAATATCCTGGTTTGTGAAAAGTGAATGTATTAGATGAGATATAAGTCTACCTCATTTCTAGGCAGGTTTCATGCAACCCATTTCTATAATGAGGAGCACCCTATGATCATCATATCTTGAGTTTGGATGCATTTAGACTAGACTACTAGGAAATACAAGCCTCCAAAAGCTAGCTCATCCATAAGTTGGCATTGGTCTATAAAAAATAAGGTCGCTAATGTGAGAGACATATCACCATGCATAAGGCTACTCCATTTCCAGGCGGGTTTCATTCAATCTGTTGTTGTATTGGAGATTACCCCATGGATTTTGAATGCTAAAGATTCTAGGGATTCGAGCTCATTACCCCTTCTTTTATTTTGATTTTTTGGGATACTCGCTCATGCCTAGTGGTTAAAATCATAGTTTTGTTTTATTTTTTTTAGCAAGGGATTTGCTTAATGATGAAAATCACTATTTATTTTGTTCTATTTTGAGGATTTGCTCATTTTGTGAAAGAGCAAGGGGATTGTTTGGGTAGGGGGAAGATTGTCATTTTGTTAATTCTCAATATTCTAGACCATATGCATAATAATATGAGTAAGGCAAACATTTCACTTAAGGTGACAAGAACCACTTTATAGTATCATATTTCCTTGTTCAGACTCGGATTGTTAATGTTTAAAATTATGTTGGAATTTTGACATATGCAAGGTACTATAAAAACTAAACCTTACCTTCTAAAAGCCAAGATAACTTTCTATAAAATCTAAAAATATAATTAGGAATGGTTTAATGATTGAAAAACCCTAGTATATACCCTATAACAACTCATAAGTTGTGTTAAAAATACAGTTACTCACAATGTAAATATTAATGATAATGATATCTAGATTCATGATTGACATAAAAACATGGTTTCATTCATTATTATGTAAATATAACTTGTCCTAATGTAGTTGCAATGGATGAAGATGCCTAATGCAATGCAACTAATCAATGCATATAATGCAATGCATGATAACTTAATGTAAATGTTTTTGTATTATTTTTTTGTTTTTATGTAATATGATTTGTTTGGAATTTTTGATGATTTTTGTTGTTTTTATGTTTTTGATTGTTTTATGATTTAAGTATAAAACACCCATAGATTAAATATGTTGAGAGGTTCGGGCTCCTCAAAACCTTCTAGCGAATTTAAGTGATAAGTTCTTGGTCATATTTTCTCCATTACAATGAAGGGACCTAACCAATTGGTTGTAAATTTATCCCTTAGATGACGTGACGTTTGAATTTTGTTGGTTCTCTTTGAGCACAAGATCCCCAACCTTAAAGTCTCTTGAATGGAATTTAGTATTAGAAGCTCATTTAAGATGATCTTGATAAACACATAGATGCTCAATATCATTGAATCATCATTCATCAAGAAGGGCCAATTGATCTAGGTAAGCTTGTCATGAAGTGTCACCATCCATGACCTATTTCAATGATATGCATAACGATGGAATTTCTAATTCCAAGGGTATAATGAACTCAATGCCATATACTAGCAAAAATGGGGTTGCCCCAGTGGGTGTGGGAATGCTAGTTCGATAAGCCCATAAATCTAGAGGTAATTGAAGGTGCCAATCCTTGTGGTTTTCCTTTGTGGTTTTCTTCAATATGGCAACTACAATTTTATTAGAGGCATCTACCTAACCATTTGCTTGCAGATAGTAGGGTGTTGCAACGTTGTGTTGAATGTTATATTTGGACATTAAATACCACACATCTTTGTTCTTGAATGATGTTCCATTATCCGATATTATTTTGGATGGAATACCAAAACAACATATAATGTTATGGAGTATGAACTCCGTAATATGAGCTCCATTCATAGTGGTTAAAGGGATTGCTTCCACCCATTTGGAAAAATAATTAGTAGTCATTATAATGAACGTGTGATGGCCCAAAAGGAGAGATCTTCTCAATTAGATCAAATCCCCACTAAGAAAAGGATCATTTTGATTGAATCGGTTGTAAGGCCTAAGATGGTAGGTGTGAGAGATTGGCATGATGTTGACACTTTATGCACTTCCTAACATATGTGCAATAATACTTTTCCATTATGGGCCAATAATAATCCATTCTAAGGATGCGCTTGATGATAGCCATGCTGCTGAAATGGCCATCATAGGTATCGTCGTGAGCTTGCAAATTTTTCTAGGTAGATTCTTAGGGCTCAAGACAACAAAGGAGGAGTCCATCGTAGCTTCGATGATAATTAATATCTCTTATCAAGACATACTTGGTCACTTTTTATTTAAATTCTCATTTTGTGGCATGCGATAATCCCAGAGGGATACTACCAAGATTTAGGTAATATTTTAATTGGATGAGCCAATCTTGATAATCTTGAGCTTCAACTGATTGAATAGCTTGTTATCATTGTGATTCATTATGCACAAATGTATATTGGGAGAAAACCTTGTGATAAATGGTCATTCCATTATTTGAAGGACCTTTTGAGATCAAGGATCCCTAGGATGCCTATTTCAGAAAGTCTTGTGCCTTGTAGAACCACTTGTGATTTGGTTCTATATGAATCATGTGGACTAAGGCCTAACACAACATCGCTGATTGTGAGAGTATTTTAACATGGATGGTTGTAAAATCGCTAGAAGGATTCTATGGGATTAAAGATCCCAAATATGCCATTGTGTCTATGAAGCGATTAGACATACAAGGGACTGCCTCGATGTCATACCATTCCATTTTGGCTAATAATGTATCCACAAACTCTTTGTAAGATTTTAGGATAGGACATCTGCATTGATAAATGCCTTTGAATTGGTTTACGATGATAAAGGAGTCACAAAAGATATTAATATTTTTAATATTCATGGTGATAGCTATTTGAAGACCCAAAATGAGAGCCTCATATTTAGCATTATTATTGGTGTAAGGAAAATAAAGTTTAAAGGACAAGGGCATAGGAGCTCCTTGCAGTGTGAAAAATATGATCCCTACACCACCCCCTTGGTTGCATTTCAAACCATCAAAGAACAAAGTCATATCTACTTTATTTTCTAGTTCTTTAGGTTCGGGTGACTCTGATAGTTCAAACACTACATCATCGGGTAGTTTGATTACGAGAAGTTTATCATCCTAAATAGGAGCCTCTACTAACTGATAAAATATGACTTGATATTTGATGGATTTCTAACTAATGAATTCAAGATCAAATTTTATCAATAGTATTATCCACTTTGTGATTTACATATTATGATATGTGCTACTCATAATGTACCACAAAGGATTTTCTTTTGATATGACATATGTGGTATGCATTAACATGTAATGATGAAGATTTTTGGTAGCAAAAACAACTGCTAAGTAGATATTTTTGATGTAAGTGTACTTTAGCTCATAACTGACCAAGATGCAACTAATTTAAAATATATATTGCTCTTTATTTTCTTTGTTCTTCTGGGCCAACATGGTTCCTAGAGAAAAAATTATGGCTGAAATATATAGCAAGAAAGGTACACCTAGTTGAGGTGGAGCTAATATTGGTGGTGATGCTAGGTACTATTTTATCTCATCAAAGACCTTTTGACATTCTTCATCCCAATTTAATGGGACCCCATTTTGTAGTAGTTTATTCATGGGTCGATATTTATCTGACAATTGCTCTATGAAGAGTTTGATGGATGCTACTTTGCATTGCAAGCTATGAAGCTCTTTGATGTTTATGGGGGAAGCATTTCTAAAATTGCTTTCACCTTTGTAGGATCTAATTTGATCCCTATTTTAGAGACTTTGAATCCTAAGATTTTTCTTGATGTAAAATCAAAAACACATTTCTTAGGATTCAACCTGACATTATGCTCTATTAGGTGATCAAAGACTTTTCATAGAACTTCTGCATGCTCTTCATGCAATAGAGATTTGGTGAGCAAATCATCTATGTAATATTCTAGTATCTTATGCATGTAGTCATGAAAAATATATGTCATGGCCCATTGATAGGTTGCACCAGCATTTTTAAGGTCGAATGGCATAACTTTATAGCAAAATGTTCCCCATGGTGTAGTGAAGGCTATCTTATGTTGATCTTCGGGTTTGACCTGAATTTGATTATAGCTTGAAAATAAGTCCATAAGGGATAACATCTCATGACCAGTAGTTGCATCTACTAGAGTGCCGATATTCGGTAAAGGAAATTCATCCTTAGTCATTGCTTTATTTAGATATCTAGAATCTATACAAATATGAATTTTTCCATCAGGTTTTCCTATGGGTACCATATTAGATACCCATTCTAGATAGTCAATTTACTGAATAAATTCCACATCCAAAAATTTTTGTAACTCATATTTCACCATTAAGGTGATTATTGGATGCATTTTTTTGAGCTTTTGCTTGATCGGCTTCATATTAGGGTCTAAAGTAAGGTTATGTGTAACCAACTTTGGATCAAGACCCGACATGCCTTTATATGACCAAGCAAATATGTTATATTTTTTTGTCAAAATAGGTATGAGGATGGCATGCTCTTCGTGAGATAGAATCTCTCCAAATTTGACTTTCTTAGGATTGCTAGGGTCATTGCTAATATCCACCTCAAAGTCTCCTCAATTGACATATGGAATCCCTCAAGTTGATGAGGTGTAGGGATTAGGTGGATGTCATCGACTGGATTAGGATGATCTATTATATCAGATTCAACATCAGCATTATAGACATAATGAGTAGGGCCTCGAGAAAAATGGAAAGGTTACAACATTTCTTCACAAGGGAATAACTCCTCAAGCGATGGTAGCGATGCAGCACGATCAAAGTCAATGGCCTCATGATTGAGGTACAATGGCTTTGAAGGATCATTGGGATTACAAAGAGGTGCAGTTAAGTCAATAGAAATAATATTTATGGATAGTTGATAATTTCCATTATAGATCAGATAAAACCTATCGATTATTGATTACTCTATATATTATAGGTGTGGCTTATGAGGCAATGGGATTTCAGGATCTGCTCTAGGAGTAGATAAAATTATCAGGTCCTATAGCGATAGCAACTGCCTCTAGTTAGGTAGGGAAGGAAACACCCTGTGATAGATTTCATCTATGTTAATAGGGGGCCTAGTAGGCTCGACATCCTCTCTTAAATTATTAAGGTGACAAAAGTATCAAGGAACTAAATATGCTATATATTTTACATCTTCGTGCTCATCCTCTTCATCAATCTAATAATTTTTAGTATCATCGTCAAGTTCAGATTCCTCTCGTTGGGTGGCTTTATCAAATGGTTCATTGATAATTTTTTTAGGCTCCATGGAAACCATTGTGATTGGGAGGTGATCTGCCAAAAAATGAGAAAGGCCAAGGTTGACATATTACTTATTATTGATGTCCTCCCTAAAACCTAGGTTTAGGTATTGTAGAAAATCAGCCAAAATATCATCTAGCACATATATGGAATATCCTAAACCAAATTTATCTATAGGTAATTAATATTGCAACAAAAAGGGTCTTCTAAGTCCTTGATCATATAGACCTAAATCATTTTCATGCCAATGGTAATGGTATAAATATCATAGAGCAAAATTAGGATTCAACATATAGTATATATTTCCTGTGAATGGCTCATTATCATGGTTGATCATAGGAGATTGATCTATGAATTGGTCAAAATCCCCATATATAAAATTAGTCTAATTGGGTGGTATGCCCAGGGGTAAGACGGTTCCAATTGGAAAGGAGGGAACATGAGGTCTTTCCATGTCTTGCACGGACTCAATAATTAATCTAAATGTAATATTTTGTGTCAAATATTTAGCAAGCCTAGGATTAGCCAAGTGAATGATCACTTGGGATGCGACTGATCCTATTGATGAAGCAGGTGATTCGGGTTGAGGTACGTCATCCATAGTGGTAGGCAATTATTCCTCTTCTATAGGAATTAGAATTTATACCATAGAGACATTAGGGATGACCTCTGGAACAACTTCCATAGGTGATATTAACTTCTATTTGATCAGAGGATTTGATGCGACAAAGGTTTATAAAAAGTAGCTAATGGTTTAGGTGAAGATGGTGGTGATGAGGTGGATGGATCAGCATGTGCTGATTTGGTTGACACTCTGGATGCTTAATGGGTGAACTAGGTCTGATATCTAGATGCATCGAGGGTAGAATAAACTCCCTCAGATTATTAACTTGATCGACGTATTTAAACGGTTTATAATCTAAAGGGATGACATGAACATATCCTTTATACATATATTTGATACACTGATGTAAAATTGAAGGCACACATTTCATGTCCTAGATCCAAGGATGACCTAGCAATATTTGGTAATGCATTGCTCCTTCCAACACATGGCACAATACAAAGATTATTTTTAGTCCTACCTAAATATGCTAGAACTATTGTACCTACTATTGAGCACAATGCATCATTAAAAATCTTATAGTGTAAAAGTAGACACTACTATATGCAATATCGAAAGAATTTGATGTTCTAGAGTAATCGTTGTTATTATGTTGATCAATGAACATGTATCAATCAACTCTCGCTTGTATGGTATCCAATTGATGCAAGTGATTATGTGTAAGAGGGAGTTCATTACGTTTGTTGGTACAAATTTTATTTCATGGCCATAAAAGGTTACCACAGGCTCTTTATACTACTAGACATGACCTGCAAAATTGGTAATGTGTTAGGATTACGAGGCTAAAGCTTGATAGATTTTAGAATTTCCATGATCACTTTCCTATGTCTAGGGGATTTTTGGATAAGCTCATATATGGAGAGGTTAGTTGAGGCCATCTGTAGGCTTTACATAAGCCTATTTATGATGGTTATCATTGATTGATATAGTGGACCTAGAATCGAGTTTTGAGCTAGCCCTTGCTAAAGAACACAAGCTTATACTGAGAGGGGGGGTGAATAGTATAAGATCACTTTTTAATTTTCTTTTCCTAAATAATATTATCCAATATATCAATGGCAATATCAATAGTAGTAATAAAAGCAATGCACAAAATACCACACACAATAGAGACACCAATTTAACATGGTTCACCTAATGTGGGCTACTCCATAGAGAAAATATTTCACTAAAATTTTCTCAACAAATCTCTTGGGAATCCTTTCCCTATTACAATATTTATGGACCTCTATCCAAAGGAGACACTAATCCCCTAATTTGGTTTGTAGGCAACAACCCATAGGAGGCACCAATCTCCATAGCTGGTTCATGGATCTCTATCCACATGAGAACTCCTCCTCTGCTTTGGCTGGTGATCCTCTAGAAGAATACTGTCTCCACTGCTCTAGCTTGTGGATATCTCACCACTAAAGACTCTTATCCTCACTCAAAATACCTTTGTCCTCACTACCCTAGCTAATGGATCTCTATCCACTAGAGACTATTATTCTCTACTATGTCACCTCCAAATCTTACTCTCATATCTGCTCAATATCTATATCAAATCTACACTAAACACAGTCCTTTGGTCTAGATTAAATCTACTCAATATCTATATCAAATTTGTACTAAACATAGTCCTTCAGTCTAGCACAAATCTACTCAAATTATGTCTCTGATATGGCATAAACATGTCCTCAAATATGTCCTCAAGCCTTAACACAAAGCTTGATCCAATCACAAATACACTCTTCTAGATCTACCCCAAACCTTAACTTAAGGTTTGAACAAATAAATCATTCAACTCTACTTAAAAGTCTTCTCAAAGACTTGCCTCAAGTCTATCCACAAGTCCTCTCAAGAACTTGTCCAAATTGCTCTCAAGTCTTCACCAAGACTTACCTCAATTTTTCTCAACAAGTTTTCACTAGAACTTGTCCAATTTGCTCAATAAGTCTACACTAAGACTTGCCTTAAATCTTATTGTAAGATTCCAAAAAAGCTCACACAAATATGTCCTTAAGTCCACTCTAGGACTTGCTCAAATATGCTCACTAGCTTTCACAAAAGCTTGTTCAAATAAATTCAATCTATCACAAAAAACCTCTTCAATCCCACAAACAAGTTTCACACATAATATTGTTTGACTTCAAAAACATATAGAGAATGGTTAGAGACTCAATATGTTTCACACTCACTAAAAACTCACAAAAATCAACTTAATCTCTTCCAGAAAACCTCTTCAATATCACAAACAAATTTCACTCATAATTTTGTTTAACCATAGAAACATATAAATAATGGTAAGAGACTCAATATGTTTCACACTCAATAAATTTCAATCTCTTTCTCAAATTAGTAAAGAAAAATTTATTTCACAGAACTTGAACTATCACTCCAACACTTCCAATCAATTATGCTCAATCAACTCCACTCAACCAATCACTCAATGAAACACAATTTGCTTACAAACCCTAAATAAATGTTTCACAATGCTTTCAACAACTCACACTATGGAACTCAAACTTGACTCAAGATGATTCCAAATTCACATAACAATGATACTCATGGTCTTTCCACAAAATCCTAGTTCAAGATAGTTCTCAACTTCACATAACAATGATACTCATGATATTTCACAAACCCTAATCATGCACATGAAGGCTCACTCAATATTTCCAACAATGCTTATCAAACAAGGTTTCTAGCATCAACTTTCATTCCAGAAAACCCTCATCAATAAACATTGGATATCTCAAAACTAAACTCAAAAATGCTTATCAAACAATCCTTTTCACTCCAACTTAGCATTCACAACATCCAACAATATTTCACTTCACAAGGAAGATGTGCCCATACCTTTTGCTTGATGAGGTTTTGACCTCAAAACCTATATCAATCACAATCACCTTTTTTTTTGCCAATATCAAAGGTTAGGTAGAAAAAGCCTTCTCAAATTTTCATTCAAATATTCCCTCAAAATATTTCACCATACAAAATATTAAATCTCAATTACACCTTATAATCTCCACACCTAAAAATGATTAACAAAAATTGAACAACTCACTTCAACAACTAATTTTCTTAATCCACCTTATTGCTCCTTCCAAATTCTAATCATCAAAATCATAGTATAAAATTTAATTTTTATAAACCTTATATCTCCCTCCTAAAAAAAATCATGCCACATAAAACCTTAGGATAAAATTTAATTAAAAATTAAATACCTCTTTTGCCCTCGATGGGATTCGATCTCCCGTTGCACTGCCACCATCGCCCTCACTACGAATCAACTGCCATGTGAGCTAGGCACTCACCTTGGTAGTCAAAAGTGCCTTGTGCACTTTGACTTCTATGTTGGGCACCCAAAATGAAAATGACCACCTCTAAAATACTACCGTCAGGATTCGATCGCGGGACCTCCCGCCTTGCAACGTCTCAACACACAACCGCTTGCCGCTAGCCCAACCACCTTGGTTGGTAGTGAGGCTTTAAGCCTCCCTTCCTTTATCCCTTCATTGGAGTTGAATAAAACAAAAATTTTCTCTTTCTTTACATGTAGATTATAGAAAATTCATAGGCAATCATAATGTGATTCGAATGAAGGTAAGGTCTTAGTCCACTATGACATCGGTTCTCATAATTAAACCTTTTCCCTTATAGCCCTAACCTTAGGGTTAATTAAATTAATTTATGAATTATTTTATAATAAAATTATTATAATTAATTTAATAACTTTAGGGTTTATTAATTAAATTATAAATTAATATATAATGAAATAATTATAATTAATTTTACAACTTTAGGTCTTGACTTTAGACCTTTAATATTATAATAAAATATTATAATATTATTTTTCTTTGGCCTTCCTATTGCTCCTTTAGACCTTATTTGTCCACCTTGAATATTATAATAAGGAATATTATAATATTATTTCCCTTAGGTCTAGAAGCAATCTTTCTCTTGCATTGCTTACTAAAACTGACTCTTGACATCCTTCCTTTTGCGCTGCTCACTGAAACTGACTCTTGATATCGATGACAAAAAATCTTGCTTATATTTACAACAATATCCCCCTTTTTCATTGATGGCAACCCATTTACCTTTACCTCTTTCTGTTCTGCTCCCTTTGAGAAACTGCTCCCCTTGACTGAATGCTCTCCCCCTAACTCAAATATCTCCCCTTTTGACATCAATGGCAAAAGGCCACCTTTGGGGCTCGGGGCTAAGAGTGAGAATATTAGCTTATCCCCTCCCCCACCTCCTCTTGAGGTGGTTAATTCTAGGGTGGAAGTATTTCTACTCCCAGCATACACTGATCTTTGCCTTTGTCCACTTTATTCCTCAACTGATCATTTTGATTCCTCTAACTGTTCTTGTTCCTGCTTGTCTCTGGAAGTTCTACTCTACACCACTTGGCTATATACACAACATTATTGAACTTATAAAACTTAATTTTGTTATTCCTTAAAGGTGCAAATATCTTGGGGTTTCTCCTGGTGAAGCCATATTCATTCTTGTCATGAACCCTGCAATTTATTGCCTTGTGACCAAACTGATTACAAGAGTAGCAATATCCTTGAAAGAGATGTTTGTTTCTAAAATTCCCATATTACTATCTTTCATGTATCCTGCATTGTGTAGCATTATGCCAAAATCTGTGACATGAGAAGCATCTTCCATTGAAACTACCTTGCCTTGACCCCATTGGTATCTTAGTTTCTTCTATCTTGTGTTGTTTCATGTTCCATATGTTCCTCATTTGTGCATTGTTCCTTCTCTTATTGAAATTTCTATTATCCAAATCATCCTCTGAAGTCTCACTTTCTCTTACACTCTCCTCTTCTGAAGCTTCTTCTTCTTTGGAGATTGAGATTGACTCCTCTCCTTGTTATATTTGTTCATGTTCAAAACTAAGTCCTATCTTGTTTGTTGAAGATATTTGTAGCTTGATAATATTATCCAATTTTTTTGAGCTTCTCCCAATCATGTGTAGTTTATATCTAGACTCTTTCAATTTCTTTCTTAATTAAGCTACTTCATGCTCTAACCTTTCATATTCTAAAACCTTTGCTTCTAAATTCTCTTTAAATCTCTTTGTCTTAGCTATTGAGTTGGTTAGATCCTTAATAATATTTCCTTTCTCTTCATCACATTCTTGAAATTGAAGCTTGATTTTTGAGTTCTACTTTCTTACCTTCCTTAATGCATCAAGGGAAAAAATAAGCTCACCCTCAATATGAACTTCTCCTTTATCTAATTCTTCCTCTATTTTTTTGCCTTTGGGGTCATCTTCATTCCTTTCTGAGTTGTCTTCACTAGAAGCACCTTCTTATTCTCTTATTACCATAAGAAGACTTTCTTCTGTTGAACTTCACTAGCATCTTCATACTCATATTCATTGAAACTGAATCCATTCCTTGCACAACTATCTTCAATATGACTAGAGTTACCACATCTAAAACACTTGAGAATCATTGGTGTCTTGTTCTTAACCACTTTTTTTTTTCTGCCATAAATAGAGTTTTTTCTTATTAATTACCTGAGGACCTCATCATCACTATCACTAGAAATCAATCTTGAATTTTCTGTAAAAACTCTTCTTATGCCTTTGGAAAAAAATATTTTGTGTTTTTTTTGTCCATCCCTGCTTTTCTTTTGGTACCTATGTTTTCCTATTTCCCTGTTCTTATGATCCTATTTTTCTTCATCATTGCTATTTCTAGACTCCAAATAATCAGTTGCCTAGTGACCATATATACCACAATTAAAACACCTAACTAATTTTATAGATTTATGCTTTCTTGATTCCTTGTTCCTTCTACCATAATTTGCTTCTGCATCATTGGATAACTCATTGCTTGAATCTGAATTTTTACCCTTTGCCTTCTTTGTAACTTTTAAGGCTATTTCTTTTTTGGGAATAGGTTCCTCTTTTATTCTCATATCAAAAGCTTTGAGAATCCCATGTAATTCATCCCTTGTCAAAATTTCAATATCTTTTGAATCTTCTATAGCTGAATTCTTTTCACTATATCTTTTTGGAAGTGACCTTAAAATCTTATCACAAAAATCCATTTCTTCAACATTAAGCCCAAGTCCTTGCATGGAGTTAAAAAAATCATCCACACGAAGTAAGTATGCAAAAATGTTTTCCTCTTCCTTCATCTTAAGGTCTTCAAATATTTTCTTGTAATTTTACAACTTTACCCTTTTGACCTTTTTATCTCCCTCATAGATACCTTTCAATTTATCCTATATTTCCTTTGTTGATGTGCAATGCATAACCTTTATAAACTTTGATTCACGTAAACCCTTTAAAATTCCATTCATTGCCTTTGAATTATTTATATGTAGGAGCTTACCAACTTTATCTGTAGGTGGAGTAGTTGGTGGTATGTATCCATTCTCAACTACTTCCCATATTTCATTCCAAAGTTCCATTAGGTGAATCTTCATTCTCATACTCCAAAGTACATAATTATTCCCATTGAACAATGGTGCTAAATTTCTTGAAGATCCATTCTGAGAATCCATATGTGTTCTTGAGAGCTTTTCCTTCAAGTTGTTAAACTCTTCCAAAGTAACCCGCTCTAATACCAATTGAAGAACACAAGCTTATACTAAGAGGGGGTGACTAGTATAAGATCACTTTTTAATTTTATTTTTCCAAATAATATTATTCAATATATCAATGGCAATATTAAAAATAGTAATTAAAGCAATGCATATATCACCACACATAATAGAGACACCAATTTAACGTGGTTCACCCAATGTGGGCTACTCCATAGAGAAACTATTTCACTAAAAATTTCTCAACAAATATCTTGGGATCTCTATTAAAATGTTTATGGACCTCTATCCAAAGGAGACACCAATCATCTAATATAGTTTATGGGCACCAACCCATAAGAGACACTAATCACCTTAGCTGGTTTGTGGATCTCTATCCACAGGAGAACTCCTTCTCCTTTGCTCTGGCTGGTGATCCTCTAGAATACTACTACCTCCACTACTCTGGCTTATGGATCTCTCTCCACTGAATACTCCTGTCCTCACTCAAAAGACCTCTATACTCACTGCCTATCTAATTGATCTCTATCCACTAGAGACTATGGTCCTCTTCTCTATCACCTCTAAAGCTTACTCTCAGCTCTGCTCAATATGTATCTAAAATTTGCACTAAACACAGTCCTTCGGTCTAGCACAAATCTAATCAATCTCTATCTCAAATTTGCACAAATCTAATCAATATCTATCTCAAATATTCCCTCAAAATATTTCACCATACAAAACATTAAATCTCAATTACACCTTATAATATCCACACTTAAAAATGATTAACAAAAATTAAACAACTCACTTCAACAACTAATTTTCTTAATCCACCTTATTGATCCTTTCAAATTCTAATCATCAAAATCATAATATAAAATTTATTTTTTATAAACCTTATATCTCCCTCCTAACAAAAATCATACCACATAACACCTTAGGATAAACTTTAATTAAAAATTAAATACCTCTTTTACCCTTGATGGGATTTGATCTCTCGTTGCGCTGCCACCATCACCCTAGCTATGGTTCAACTACCATGTGAGCTAGGCGCTCACCTTGGTAGTCAAAAGTGCTTTGTGCGCTTTGACTTCTATGCTGGGTCCCCAAAACGAAAAATGACCACCTCTAAAATACTACCGACAAGATTTGATCATGGGACCTTCTACCTTGCAACATCTCAAAATAGCCGCTTGACACTAGCCCAACCACCTTGGTTGGTAGTGAGGCTTTAAGCCTCCCTTCCTTTATCCCTTCGTTGGTGTTGAATAATTTTTTTTATCTCTTTCTTTGTACGCAGATTACAAAAAATTCGTAGGCACTCGCAATATGATTTAAACGAAGGTAAGGTCTTAGTCCACTAATGCACATGGTATTTATACCATTGTGCCATCTCCCTTTGGACATCAATGGAGGGAAAAATATATGACATCGATGCTCATAATTAAACCTTTGCCCTTATAGCCCTAACATTAGGGTTAATTAAATTAAGTTATGAATTAATTTATAATAAAATTATTATAATTAATTTAATAACTTTAGGGTTTATTAAATTAAATTATAATTTAATATATAATGAAATAATTATAATTAATTTTACAACTTTAGGTCTTCACATTAGACCTTTAATATTATAATAAAATATTATAATATTAATTTTTTTGGGCCTTCCTATTGCTCCTTTAGACCTTATTTGTCCACCTTGAATATTATAATATTATTTACCTTAGGCCTAGAAGCAATCTTTCTCTTGCACTACTTCCTGAAACTGACTCTTGACATCCTTCCTTTTGCATTGCTCATTGAAACTGACTCTTGACATCAATGACAACAAATCTTGTTCATATTTTCAACACTTGCTGGGGCGTAGAAGAAATTTGGATAGGTGCCACGGGTGGCTCGACTTGATTGTACCTTATATTTATTGTTACAAATCCATGCATGGGTGGATCCGTATGTATCTCATTGACATGCCTGGTTTGGTTGTCCTTGACCTCGTGAGTGGGCAAGGGATATTTGAAAATACCCATCTACTGATTATCCAAGGTAAGAGGGTTGTCAATTTGTAGTTGATTCTTATCCAACATGTTTTGTACCAGGTTTTTGAATCCATAGCACATTTGTATATCATGAAAATTTTGATGTTGATAAGCACAATATAAATCCTCTCTATACCCCTTAGGTTTTAGATGGGAAAGATTTATCAAATTGATTTCAGGTAAGGTTATCACCTTAGCCTTGCATAATCTATTAAAAAGGTATGCCAAAGACTCGGGCAGTGGTATATATGTGTTATGAGGACAACGAGGCTTATCTTGCACTTGATTTCACTGGCATTGATTATTGTAGTTTGTTGGAAGGGGTTGATCCTGATATTTAGGTTTCTGAGAAGCTCTCTCCATTTTAGGCATGTTCAAAATAATATGATCTATCGGAGCTAGTTTCATTTTATTGTAATTATTTTTATGGTTCTTTTTCCACTCCTTGCAGAGTTTTATGTATCTCTCTTGGACCTTGATGTTCTCAATAACTTTAGCTTGCACCAAAGCCTCTTCAAATGTTTGATACTGCTGCAACTATAAAATAAGCGAGATGTGCTTTGAGAAGATTTTTGTAAATATTCTAGTGAGTGTTGAAAAAGGTACGATAAAAGGTAATTTTGACATTATATTTTGCCACCTGTTTCCATAGTCCATAACTAGCTCATCGTGGAATTAATGAAGGTTATATAAGTCAGTTAAGTTAACCTTCTTTTTGAATCCAAACGATAAGCATTCTAGAAAGGCATTTTCTAGTTGTTCAAATCTTGTGATGCTATATCGCAATAAGTGGTTATACCACTCTAAAGCTGAGCCAGAGAGTGTTATCAAGAAGGTTCTCAACAACAAAGCATCATTGTCCTACAACTAGAAATACAAGTTCATAAAACTTGTCATGTGCTCTTGAGCATCATCCTCTCTGAATTTATCCAATTTAGGCATTTCAAAATGCTCTAGATAAATAGGAAAAGAAACTGATGGGTGGAGAGGTTGATTGCATAAATTATGCAATATCAGTTTTTGGTAACTCGTTCCTTGATTTTCTAGTGATTTGATTCGCTCTGTAAGGACCTTGTATGCTTGAGATGATATGATATCATTTTCTTGAATTGGTCTCTTAGGAGGTGGTGGTGGTAAATTATTGTTAGACCAAGGTGGAAAAACATAATCATCCACCACATATTTATTAAGTGACTCAGGATAAGCTTGATCCTGGTACTCGGGTTCTATCTCTTCGTATGTTTTATATTCTGACAGATTTGGTACTTGAAACTATCATGCCCAATAATGATGAATGGATGCAGGAGGAGGATGGTTGTTCTTCTACCTCGGAGACAACTCCTGATGTTGTACAATGAACCTTAGGTTAGTATTTTTCCTATATGTTCTAGGCATCAAGATCTCATTGTAGGTTATCCTATGCAATTGCTCCTCGTGCAATCTCTGATCAAGGATTCTTTCTTAATGAAGCCTATGCTCATACAATCTTTGATGGTGTAACCTTTGTTTCTATGCATGTTCATTATCTAGGTTCTCTCTTTCTCTATGCAAGTCATACAATTGTGATTGGAGTAACTACTATCTTTGATTGATAGTTGACCTAGGTAATCGATCTATGTGATCAACTATATGGTGTCTATGGATTCTCATATCAATATGAGGGGATTTAACTATTTTTATGTACGTAGTAGGGAGAGATAACATTTTTACTTGATCAATAGAAGTTGCATTAACTCTATGCTCAACCCCAAGAGTGTTATCCTCATGCAAATATGGCACTGGTGTATGACGTGTCCATGTAGAAAACTCTCTGTATGTAAGAATATGATGCACTATATCTTCATCTCACTCATCCTTAGAGTAAGTATGAATGGAAGAAGGTTCTCTACAAGTAGCATTAGAGCCACATCTATCTATATAATTAAGCTTTCAACTCAACCAAGAATTATGGAGGGGAGTAACCCCCTCATATAGACTAGGCAAAGACATGTATCCCACCCCATTCTCAAATGGGAGTGCAGATTGAATAGGGACATGAATTCATGATACCCCTCTATTGTGTCCCTCAATGGATGTATCTTATCTAGATATAACATGAGATGGACAAAGTATGATAAAATCATCTTCTTTATCACATGGAGGTCCCATAGGTGTCCTCCTAGTAGGGGTATGCTAATGGTGAAATCCCCCATGAGTGGATTTTTATGGCTATTGGACCATCATTCAGGTATAAGTAGGTCAACTAGACTATAAGAAAGGCACTCTGGGCCTCCTTGTGCATTTCCTGTAGCTCCAATCTATGATTGATAATGACTACATGTGGTGACCATTATATTTTTATTATGCATACATTAAAGGAAACAGATAAAATATACATAATGATTATCTCTTTTATATATTCTTTGTGATTCCTAAATGGATTTGCGTGTTTTGATTCGTTGATAGTATTGCTTGCTTATTCGTATTTTTTATTTTGTTGATAAAATACTTATTTAAATGGATTTCATATGTATCCTCTCACACATAGGCTTGGTGATGAAGTCTAGGTCATGAAACCCATTGATATTTGGTGATGAAGTCCAAATATTATGAGGGATTCCAGGTCCTACTAGTCCTCACCTAGTTCACCTTGGTTAGAAATATACCTCTTTGAAAAGAGATACATGCTATATTCCTTAGCTATGACGGTTCTTGGACTAGAATTGGCCAAAATAAGGTGTGAAGTACTCACAAATAAACCAACGAGATGGTGATGAAGGCCACCATCCTTAGTCTTGATCAACGATTGGGTGTGAATTCCAACTCACTAATGTTTAATATGATTCATGGTGTGTGTGAGTTTATTTTATTTCATGCAAAAAGAAAATGCAACATAGAGCAATCAATAATTTTTTACTAATGCATGAAATAACATTTTAAATTTTCAAATTCCTAGGTAAGAACGTTTCAATTTTAGAAAATTTAAAACTATAAAACCTAAATGATGTAAGCCTTTACACAAGTAGCAAGCATGCAAACCCAAACAAACAACAAAATAGAGATCGTCTTTGTGTAATATGGTCTGTAGTAGAGGTTGTCTATGTTAGCATATAGCATGTTAATAGAGCATGTTATATTACATTATTAATCTAGATAAAATAGCGTATCTAGGAGCTCTCCAATTTGGGTAGTTATGCAACTTATTTTGATGTTTCATCAAATACTTTTGAACTAAATTTCATTGTATTTATTTCCAAATTCATTGCAATATCAACTACTGTTTGATTCATAATATGGTATTAGAGCAAAACGGACCAGGCAGATCGGGTGTAGTGGGAAAGACACAAGATGAGTGGAGGATGGACGATGAGACAACATCGTAGCCCTTGGTACACTTCCCATGATAGATCAGACTTCCCTCTGAACCCCTCCCTCAACACAGATCTAAAAACCATAGATTGGTAGATGAGAATAGACTCGATAGATGTAGGAACCTGACAAGATAGCTGAGGCCACGATAGATAGTTGCTAACTAGATGACTTACTGACTAGATCACTGACTAGACCTACTTGCTGATCGAAGACCATTGCTGACTAGACGAGTTGCTAACTAGATCACTGACTAGACCGAATTGCTGAGTGGATCGCTAAATGAGGACATGTGGAGTGACATGACTAGACCACCAAACAAGGACATGTGGAATGATGTGGCAGGCTGAGCAAGGACAAGTGTGATGTGGTTGACAGGACAAGTGTGACATGGAAGACTAAGCATTACATGTGGTACAAGGTAGAGAAATAGTAGAGGGGAAGGGATTACTACATGTAGGTAGCCATATTCTAAGGAGCAACTTGTGCCTTTTAAATTACCACATAGTGCATCGTTTGATGCATGTGGGATAATTCCCATGATTTTTTTTTTTAAATTTGGGCACGTTTGGGAGAAAAGGAAGTTTATCCCTTTCCTTTCCAAAGCGCATGGTATTGTGCTTGGTCTAGAGCGCTCCTTAGCATGGATGAGGTCCACATTTTGAATCCAGTCGGGGTTATTTTTGTTGCTGACAAGAAATAAATTGCTACTCATGACACAATTTGTTGCCCGCAAAAAAAATCTTGAAAAGTTTCTTGCAAAATTGTCAACAATGTTTTTTCATTCATTTTTTTTGCAGAAGGGCATTTTTTTTCTTCAAACGGAGGGCTATCAGGACCATTTTTTTTTCCAAAACACAAGGAGTGGCTATTTCGAGGTTTTATTTTTGTACTTCATTCTTTTTCCTTTCAAGGCATTTTTTGGAGGGATAAGTTGTTTTTTTTGGCATTAGAAAGGGTCCAGATCCAAATTTTTCTTCCTTGTTTATTTTGCAAAAATAAGGGGGGATCTTGAAAATTTCTTTTTGCAAAATTCTAAGACAAAGGGGGGAATAAAAATTGTTGCTTTGTGGAAAGTGAATATTTTTCATTGAAAATTTGGTATTGTAATAGGTGCATTTTTTGTGGAAACTGACACCTAGAGTAGTTCAATTTGTGGGCATTTATGGTTTTATTTTGAATTTAAATTTCATGTTTTCTTGCATTATTAATAATAAAATAAAGCAAAATAAAAGGCCCCAAATTTATACACCTATTTATGCAATTTATTGCACATTAGCGTTCGGTATCTATGATACCTCTGGTACACACTTACAGGTAATGATGTTATGCTTGGAATACTATATCTAACACCTAATATAGCTACAACAACAATGTCTGAGCTTGTTCTCTATTAATCATCAGGGAGAAGTAAGGTAAACTAGTTTTGATATTCACTCCATTAATACCCTAATCATTATTGTTGTTAGACCTAAATCCTGACGAAGTGATTTCCAAAGTGTTTAGGTTAAGTTACACCCCATGCATGAGGAAAGACCTATGGTAGGTGTCATAAACAGAATAATTCTCTTTCAGTATCGCCTAAGTTCCATGTATCGTTCTACTCTTATATATACTTATAGTCTCCCTCACGTAAGAGAAGGTATATATAGAGGAGTTTTGGTATAAAGACCTGGCAGGTATAAAGAAAGGGGGACCATTTGGTGTTATAAGAACCTTAAAAATGGGCACTGTTCACAAATATATGTTATATTCACAATTTTTGAAAGGTTCTAACTTTGCACCATGGAAGAATAAGAATGCATGTTATTATTCAAGTGGACGATTTGTGGGATGTAGTGACAGGCAATACAAAATGCCCTGGAATAGCAAGAGTAGATCAAGATGATTTTGATAAGAAGGACAAAAGATATCTCATGCTTATTTTGCTTTCTACTACAAATGAGGTCCAACCTCATATTTGTGATGCCAAAACTAGTAAGGAAGCTTGGGATACTTTGATTACTATTTATGAAGGTAAGAATCAATCCACTATTCTACACCTTCAAACTCAACTACATACACTTAGTATGAAATTTGGTGAGACAGTTGACCTATTCCTATGTAGAGTGGCATAATTGAAGGTAAAATTGAATGCTATGGGATAGCTCATGGATGATACTGTCTTGACCTCAGTCATCTTGACAGCAGTACCAGAGTCCTATAAGATGTTGATAACCTATCTTAATGTATCTGGTAGACAAGTATATTTTGTGGCATTGGTAAATTTGCTTCAAACTGAAGAGGCAAATAAGTTTCAAAAGGATGAAGTGCCATATAATGCCCTCTAAACCAAATAAGGGGGTAAGAAACGAGGTCAGTTTCAAAAAGGAGGATCTTCATCCAAGGGAAAAGGGAAACAACATTAGCAAAAAGACAAACAATATTGTAAGATTTATGATATGAATAACCATGACACCTATAGTGACCCCAAGAACACATGCACCGGTCCCTTTTCTAAACCCTACTCGCAATGATGTTTGAAATACCGAAGATGAAATGGAAAGACAAGAGGAAAAATCATATAACACAAAATAAAAAAGATGGATCTCTTTATTGATATTGAAGCTCGGTTACATGTCGGTCCCTCTTAGGGATACTCATTTTGATACTATAAATTACAAATAGGCAAGGAGTGCCCCTTCCGTGAAGAGGTGGTGCACTTATAAAAGCTTCTCGATTTCACACAAAAATGTATGAGGGCTTGCAAATGCCTCCTCCAGGTCTATTTCCTAGAGGGATCCATTTTGCTCTCGTATGTTTCAATATTCGTTTGATGTACCTATGGCCCTGTAAGCAATGAAATGACAACGCATATTTAGGTGTCCGATATTGCCTCACCGGATGAGGTTGTTAGTAATCAAATAGTGTAACAAAAATATAAAATTATGCTATAAAATCATGTAAATCTATGCTAATGACGTGAAAATATGAAGAAACAAAATGAAAGAAGCTATGTCTATCTAAGCTAAGCCTGTGGGCCACTATCCAAGACATCGGCCACTAAAGTAAACCTTTCCCTATTTACCCCAAAGCTATGGATCAAAGACTGTAACCTGATGTTGAAATAGTAGGTGTTATGCTGTTCAATTTGTCAGAGCTCTGTTGTACACGTGATCTCAAAGATAACTCTCTGAGTCTCAAAATATCTCCTCAAAAATATGTCTCTCTCTAATTCTCTCTCATATATTTTGGTGCTCTTAGGCTTACACATTTTATAGTGTGAAACCCTAGGTTTATGTCCAAGCCCTAGGAATGAATTTCTCATGCGTAGTGCAAGTTAGCATGAGAAGCTTTTGTCCATTGTCTATATTTGAAGGCCAGTTAACTAAAAATCTAACTGCCCACTTGATTCTTCTATGCGAGCTGGTCGTTAGCATGAGAAGCTTTTGTCATTTGTTTGTGCTTAGAGGTCAATTAACTTAAGTCTAAATGCAAACTCAAACCTTCCATATGAACTGGTCATGAAAAGGAATGCAAAGTCACACCCGCTCACCTTTATTGCATGTTGACTGCCACTTCTGCCTAATATTAGGCCTATTTATCTATAAACTACTTCTTATGGCTTAGCCACTATCATCTGCAATGGCTAAGATCTGGCCATTGTCATCTGCAACAGCTAATGTTTTGCTACTCTAGGCTTGAGTGGATAGGATCTGGCTGCTCTTGGCTTTAGCAACTAAACTTGCATGGCTTGAAAAGGCCCCAAATGAGTGGTGAGAACCACTGTTGATGCTTGGAAAGTCCAAGATTATGTCTTATGATATTATGAGTGTGTCTATGTGAGCAGCTCCCCTAAGCATGACACAATTTAGATGTCTATAGATGCCCCTTTTTGTGATGCACTGTGTGGAAAATAAAATGCTAAGCAAAAATGTAGACTGATCTGCTTGTAGGGTGTATGGTGATTAATGGTATGATCAATTCCGGATGGCCCAATCATGCAATATGGTGCACATACCTTGAATCATTGTATCAAAATTTAGAGGACTTAGCTCAGTGGCTTTTGCATGTTAAATTGCACTCATTCCTCAAACTCAATCGGGTAGCTTCAACTACTACAACAATTCCAACCGGTAGGAGAGCTACAATTGAATATGTCATGTCTGCTTATGTTCCCAACAAATAAGGGAAATTTGTGATTGTTGTATGCAATTATTCATAGGAATAGCATGATTTTGTTATGATCGAGTGATATTTTGTTGATTTTGATAATGATTAAGTTAAAGTTTTGAACTACTTCCTCACACAATGAATTGGTGAAGAAATGACAATGAATGAAGTGACAAGTCACTTGACCAATACGAGTAATCTGGTTCCTTTCTAGCATTTGTTGCTTTTAATGGGCAATCCCACATCCAAGTGTGATTCCACTTGTTAATGATAATCATCCATCCTTATCCCAGGGAGCGGTTCGACTATCAATAGCCTTCTTATGGAGTTAGGATAAGTGATTCTATTTATGTTCATATTGTATCACTTTGACTTAATGTCTTTGATGTCATAGGGGAATTAGAGTGATACTTTTGTACCTATGGAGCAATTTGACCATCTTGGTCTTCTTCGAAATTGAAGAGTGGCACATCATAATTCCAAAATGAGTTGTTTTTGCCCCAAGTGGCCTTATGGTTGCCTATTTATCTCACCAATATACATGGAGTGCAAATCACTACAATCACCGAGTGGATAGAGTAGGTAACTGGATATGAGACCTACTTTTTTTTTTGAATTTACATGGTGGAATCGATAACCGACACGAATTCGGGTAGGCTATCCAGCTTTTATGGCTACCACAGTATTCTGATTTGTCCACCCTAGAAGCCGCCACACAGATCTTCACGCAATCCACCCCTATAACCACCATGCCACAATCATTTTAAACCTTTTACACCACTGAAAGCACCAGGAAAGGGACAAGCGTTTAGTCTAACGAGGCTTGAGATTTGAACCTTGGACCTCCGCCCCCTTATGGGGTTTGGATGAAATACGAGGCCTACTTTAGATTGTGATTTTATGTGATTTTTTTATTGTTTTGAATATTTTGATGAACCTAAACCACCAAAGTGTATTTATTTGCTATTTTTGTGGGATCTTTCAAGGAGAAAATCCCTTATTTTGATATGTGGATCTGGCCATTGTCAGGTCCAGTGGCCTTTGAGTTCTTGCCTATGGCCACTATCATGTTGAGTGGCCAAGAAGTTTGGGCCACTGACTATGGCCACTATTGCATTGAGTGGCCAAGAAGTTTGGGCCGTTGATGTCAACGGTGGCTAAGGCATAATTAAGGAAAGGGTTTGACCTATCATTTTCACTGTTGAAGATTCTTTTTCAGAGCTCTAGTGTGACAATGATGGTTGTGACTTTGAAACTTGTTGGTGCTAAGGATATGGCTGCGTAGGGTGAGACATCAACAGCTAGAGAATCTGGAGCTTCTCATTTATTTCTCTCTTCAAAAACCTAGCTCTATTTTTTGTCTAAGTAAAACTGAACCTCACTAAGTAATGAGCAAAACAAACCTCACTAAACCTACTGGTAACGAACAAACTCCATAATGAGGCTTAGGTTCCCTTTTGCTACGATGGGTTAGTCCCCAATTTTTCTTTCTGTCAATGGCTTCAGCCTAGGGTTTTTTGAATTTTTTTAGTTATTTACCTGCTGCCACCATTTTGGGAATTTTGAACTTAGCCTAGTTTTGATGCTTGGGTGGGAAATTTGCTTTACATTCTATTTGTTTTCCCTCCCTCTGTTATTATTTTTGGAATTATTTTGTTAGTTTGCAATTTTTTTTTATTTTTTGGCCAAGGGTTCATGGGTTTGTCATGCCGCCCCTTGGCCGCTGTCGCTCAGAGCGACCAAGCTTGAATCCCAACGATCAAAATTTTTGATCGTTGGGTCTTGGCCGTTGCTGCCTCTAGCAGCCAGGTTTCGACTGCTATAGGCGACAGTGGCTAAAGCTTGAGCCTTGTTTTTTTGTTTTTTTTTTATGTATTTTGTTGAATTTTTTATGACTTTTTGAATTTTGCTTTGCTTGATTAGGTGCAATTTATTCTTCTTTTGCTTAGATTTAGAGTAACTCATACTATTTTACATTTTTTCATGTTTATTGTGAATTATGCCTTAGATGCATTGTAGTTATGTTTTATCTTTCTTATGCTTTGCTTAGATCCTCATTGCTCGGGCTCGGGACCCAAAGCTCCTACTTGACTTGCTTCCTAGATTTGATGACACAGACTGGACCTGGTTCAAGGCCCACGGGTTGTAGTATGTCATAAGATTACCTTATATCATAGCAGATCAAGCCTACATTATGGATCTAGCCTGTCGCTGGGACCCGAGGACTAATACCTTCCACCTACCGATCGATGAGATGACCATCACACCAAAGTATTGTATAGGATCTTTCAGATCTCTTTTGATGGGGTGGCCATTACCTTGTCAAACACTAATGATCAGGTGGTTGTCTTTACTCGGGTGTTTAGAGGGCACTCTGCAGATGCTCTCAAGGACACCAAGTCTGGAGGAGTGTCTATCAGTCGTTGGCATGGGGAAGGCATCTTTACAATGAGGTATGTCGTATTGTTGATGGTGATCAACAATATTCTTATCCCAGACTGCTCGATTTTGAGGTTCCTATGGAACCTTCTGGTGATGGTGTAGGACCTATTGGATAGCGAGGAGCCTATCATCTATGCATGGGGTAGATAATTATTGGCTCAGTGCTATGATGAGTTGTACCATATCCATCGACGAGGACGTGTCAGCATTACCTACAGTTTGCTCCTACAGGTTTGGGGATAGGAGCACATTATAGTAGATCACCTTAAAGGGGCTCTCGATTGAGATCACAATGGTCGATGCTCAGACATAATGCTATGCTACTAGATGGAATTGAGAGCACGAGGAGTGTAAGAGCCACACTTTTGCAAGGGAGCTATCCCACTATACTAATGCTTTCACTAGACTATTTGCCAAAGATATCATGTGGCAAAATTACTATGAATGTCCTGGTTGGGATGATCTAGCTAGTTTTACTACCAGGGCATGGTACGAGTGATGGCTCATTGGCCATAATATTGCCATTCGAGAGTATTTCTTCTACTCTCAGGTTTTTTGTCAGTACAAATTGCAACAAGATGTGTCCTTGATACCTTTCTTGTACATGCACCTCATAATAGAGAAGAACCTACCTCCACAATAGATTACCAAGCTCTCAGATGAGGAGGATACCCCAGCTATTGATGCTACAATGGCTGGGGGAGTTATAGAGGCCTATACTTAGTGGTGGGGTGATTGGATGTGGCATGGCATCGATAGCCTAGGGCATGAGGATGATGGTGGGGGTGATGGTGCAGATCTGACAGGACATAGAGTTTGAGCCAGGACCGAGGTATGCGGCCAACCAATAGAGTAGGTGGTAGTAGAGGATCCTGACATTCCTGAGGAGGAGGAGTTAGAGCCTAAGGAGAGAGACTCTCCTCTAAGAGCACAGTTGCATGAGGTTAAAGTCAAGCTTCAGGGCACTAAGATCCAAGTACAGTAGTGAGATGCTACTATTGAGTAGCTCTCAACACATATATAGGCTCTATAGGCTACTATTAGGGGTGGTAATGTTAGGATGTATTTTGTTGTTCCTCCTTCTACACCACAGGAGGCTCCAATGACAGGCTCAAGGGTAGATGTGGGACAGCTCTAGTATCTGTTGGATGACCATGAGGAGTGGATCTGGGGACTTGTGGACCATGTTACCTTTCTTTAGATGCAACTTTGGAGGCATGGTATTGTCCCTAAGGATTCAATAGGTGCGAGTGGTTTGTAGATTAGTGGGCACTCCACCTCGAGGTAGTCTTCCGCCCATCCTAGCCAAAAAAATCGGACTTGGACAGAGATACCTCCAGGCTCACATCACTTGACTCACGATACTGCCATGGTGGGAGGTAGCACTAGATGAGGTGATGTAGGGGACTTAGGCCCAATACTTGAATGATGCTCTACTTGGTTCTTGATCCATTTTTGAGGTCGACTGACGTTTATGACTGTAGCCCATGAACATTTTTGTATATCCATGGACTTGACACACATACTTTTATGATAGCTTTTCATTATGACTTATTATGTGTATCATTTATTGCTCATATTTTTGTTATTATTTTTTTTAATGATATGATGAGATGATGGTATTATGATGATCTGATGTATATGTTAGATGATAGATGATATTGAAGATGCTTAGATGGATGTGTAGATGCTTATATGATTTGATGATATGATGTGATGTATAGATGCTTATATGATTTGATGATATGATGCGATGTATTTTGATAAGTGGTAAATGGTGAATTTATGGTTGAATGCAAATGGATATTGCCTATATGTTTTATGATGTGGTTTATGGATGATTAATGACTTGTTTTTGTGGATATGATGTTATTGCTGAAATGAATGTTTTAAATTTGCTTTAATTATATGCATCTAACTTATGTGGTGGAATGGTATAAATGAACCCGTATGCTCTAATCACTTAAAACATATGAAATGCATATGATATTGACAATATTAATGGGTGATACCACATAAAGTTAAAAAATAATCATGAATTTAAATAATCACCTTTATCATAAGAATTGATTAAGTATTCATATATGAGATGTAATGGTGTGTAATGTATTTTCTTAATAAGTTTCTGAAAATTAAAAGATATAAAGTAGTTAGTGGCCATCTATATACTATTTTTAATATATATGCGGTATATGTCCTATTATGTTGATACCCCTAATTTATAGAATCTTATAAAGAATATGATGGTGCGAATGATGTTATGATTTTTTTCTATGTAAGAATTTTTGGGGCTTTCAGAGATTCAAACACTCTAGTTCCCCTATAAACAGCTGTCCACTTACCAATTAGAATTTTGAAAAGTAAGGCTTTTACCATGGACCTGGTTTTTCATGATCTTTGTGTGTGCATGTGATTGTATATTTGAGGTAGAAAACAAGCATTTCCTCCGATGTTATGCGGGATTATTTCAGCCCATTGCTAAGATCGGGGATCCTCAAGTGTTCATCTCATCCTTATATTGAACTTAGTTGGACTATACCACTAGGCAATATTGGGTTACCTAAGCTAGCTCATCCACATTCAAACATTGGTCTACACAAATGCATGAAGCAGTTGTGGTAGACATATCATCATGCGTAAGGATTTCTCCTTTCGATTTTGTACAATGCTAAGAATTCCAGGGATTCAAGCTTTATTCCCTTCTTTTTGGCTTTGGATATTTGCTCATATATAGTGATAAAAATCACTATTTATTTTGATTTATTTTTTATTTGAGCGGGGATTTGTAGTGATGATAATCACTATTTATTTTGCTCATACGTAGTGATGAAAATCACTGTTTATTTTGGATTGATTTTTTTGAGCTTGATTTTTTTTGAATTTTGATTTATGTATCGGAATATTGCTTTGCAATATGGACTGTATGCTTGGCCTTTTTAATATGTACTTTGCTTTTGGATTTTTGCTTATTTTAATTTAAGAAAGGGATTTTGATAGTGTAAATCTTGTCCTTTTGCCAATTCTCAGCATCTTTAAACCGGTTGCACAGGGGGATAAGTAAGGAAGATCCTTTTCTCTTAAGGTAACCTAGACCACTTTGTAGCTTTCATATTTTACTTGTACCATTTAGGATTTTAGTGTTTCAATTAGTGATAGGATCTTGAGTATCCAAGGTATTATCACGGCTAGACCTTACCTTCTACTGATCAAAGTTATTTTCCTCAAAAATTAATAAGATCACTAGGTGTGGTTGATTAACCAAAAAATCTTAGTATATTATGTATAGCAAAAATAATGATTGTGTTGAAAAACACAATTACACACTGATGTGGATGGAGTTATGGATATGAATGGCTTGTGTGACAAACTATGGTATCACTTGTAATGCTCTAATGACATATGCAATTGTATTGGATATGAAAATGCAATGCAATGATGTGGATGCAATATGTGAGATGCAATTGTTTTTGTATTTTTGATTTATGTTGTTTTTGTATTTTTTGATTAATTTGACCAAAGGGCTTATTATGCCTTTGGGGCTTTTGGTATTGATTCTGACCAAGTGGTTTGAATACCCTTGGGGATTTTGAATTGATGTTTGACCAAGCGGTATGAATTACCCTTGGAGCCTTTGATTGATTAGATTTGACCAAGCGGTTTGAATTACCCTTGGAGCCTTTGAATTGATTTTTGACCAAGTCGTATGAATGCCCTTGCAGCATTTTGAATTGATTTGACCAAGTGGTATGAATTACCCTTGGAGCCTTTTGAATTGATGTTTGACCAAGCGGTATGAAATATTTAATTTTTTTTGTGTTTTATGTGTAAAATGCCTTTAAGTGAATGATATGACAAGTTCTTGCTCTTAAACACCATATAATGATATAAGACGATATGCTTCAGGCCCAACTTTATCTCATAGATGCGGCAACAGATTCATGTTCTCATTGGTTTTCTTTGAGCACTAGATCTCCAACCTTGAATTCCCTTAGGTGGATTTTACTAATGTAAGCTCACACAATGCGATCTTGCTAAACATGAAGATGCTCTAAAGCATTGAATTAGTGTTCATCAAGAAGCATAAATTGATCAAGGTGGACTTGCCAAGTAGCATCATCACCTATGAAGTCATTTAATTTTATGCGTAGAGTCGAGAATTCCAAATCTAGAGACATGATGGCCTCAGTGCCATATACTAGTGAAAATGGTGTTGCCCCAGTGGGCATCCGTATACTAGTCCTATATGCCCATAGTGCAAGAATCAACTGCATGTGCCAACCCTTGTGATTTTCTTCCACTATCTTCCTTAAAATGGAGACTATTGTTTTGTTTGACACTTTTGCTTGCCTGTTTGCTTGTGGATAATAAGGCATTGCAAAACTTTGCTAAATATGCTATTTGTTCATTAAATCATGCATATTTTTGTTCTTGAAATATGGCCCATTATCCGATATTATCTTAGAAGGGACCCCAAAATAACTTATGATATTGTGGAGTATAAAATCTAGAATCCTTGGTCCAATTGTTGATGTTAAGGGGATCACTTCTACCCATTTAGTGAAGTATTCTATGGCTGTTATGATGAATGTGTGTCGGCCTGAGGATGGGGATGAGATTTTTCCAATCAAGTCTAGTCCCCATTGCGAGAATGGCCATGATTCCTGGATGGTATGCAAAGCTTGCGATGGTAAGTGCATTAGGTTTGCATGATGCTGGCACTTACTACATTTCTTGACATACTTACAGTAGTCCTTTTCCATGGTGGGTCAATAGTAACCCATTCTCAAGATGCGCTTAATGATGGGCATGCCACTAAAATGGCCTCCACATGTTTCGTTGTGAGCTTGCAAAATTTCCCAAGATGCTTCTTGGGGCTCAAGACAACGAAGTAATACTCCATCATATCCTCGTTTGTAGAGGATTTATCCTAGCAAAATGTATTGTGTTGCTCTCTATTTGAGCGTTCGCCTTTCAGTATGTGATAAACCTTGAGGTACTATTCCAATCTTCAAGAAGTATTGCAATTGGGAAAGTCAATCTTGATAAGCCATGACTTCTATAGAAAAGACGACTTGCTTTTCTTACATTTTTGAGGTAGTGAACACGGATTGAGGAACAAATCTATGGTATATGGTAGCACCACACTCTACAGGTCCTTGGGAGATCAAATACCCCCAAGGTGCTATTTGCAAGAAATATCTGGATGCGAAGGACCAATCATGATTTGGTTCGATGTTGATCATGTTGACTGATTATTGATTGTTAAAAGCCTCATGACGTATTGCTGAGTGTGAAAGCACTTTCACATGAATGGTTGTAAAATCAACAGATGGAATCTGAGGGATTAATGATCCCAAATAGGCCATGGTGTCTACAAATTTATTCGATGTATGAGGGATTGCCTTGATGTTGTACCATTATAGTCGGGCTAAGTAAGTGTCAACAAGTTCCTTGTAAGTCTTCAGGAGTGGGCACCTTTATTGGAATAGTCTTTTGACCTATTTTACTATGGGAAAGGTATCACCAAAGATATTCAATATTTTAATACCCATTGCTATGGTTTTTTGGAGTCCTAGGATCAATGCTTCATATTCTATATTGTTTTTTGTACATGGGAAGTCTAGTTTGAATGATATGGGCAATGGAGCGCCCTGCTATGTGATAAAGACAATCCCTGCTCCGCCTCCTTGTTCACACTTAGAACCGTCGAAGAATAATGACATGTCTCTTTCTTTCTTATGTTCTTCAAGTTTTGGCTGATCTGATAATGCAAAGACCACATCATTAGGCAATTCTATGGTGAGAGGCTTGTTATCCTGAAGAGGTGCCTCTGCTAATTGATCTGCTATGACTTGTCCCTTGATGGACTTTTGGCTTATGAACTCTAGATCAAAATTTTTCAATAGCATTATCCACTTTTTGGTACATGTATTGTGATATGTCTTGCTCATCATGTACTACAAAGGATTTTGTTTTAATATGATGTAGGTCATATGGCTCAACATGTAGTGTCACAACTTTCGAGTAACAAAGACCACTACTAAACAAAAAATTTCAACGTACGCATATCCTAGCTCATAACTCACCAAGGTGCGGCTAATGTAATATATGGCTTGCTCTTTGTCTTATGCATTCTTTTTGGCTAACATGGTGCCCAATGTAAATCAATAGCTGATATATATAGTAAAAATGATATGTCTGGCCTCGGTAGAGCCAATACTGATGGTGTTGCCAGATAAGTTTTGATATCTGCAAAGGCTTGATGGCATTATTCATCCCAATGAAAGGGGACTTCCTTGTGTAGCAACTTGTTCATAGGTCTACATTTATATGATAATTGCATGATGAATCTTTTTATGGATGCTATATTGCCTTGTAGGCTCCTCAACTCCCTAATTTTTGTAGGGGTAGCCATTTCCAGTACAACCTTTACCTTTGCAGGATCTACTTTGATGCCTCTCTTGGATATGATGAATCCCAAAAGCTTGCCAAAAGTTATGCCAAATACACACTTCTTAGGATTCAATCGAACGTTATGTTATATGAGGCAATCAAAGACTTGTATAAGGACTTCGGCATGCTCTTGCCGCAACAGGGACTTGGCTAGTAAGTCATCCATGTAATCTTCCAAGATCTTATGCATATAGTCATGGAATATATATGTCATGGCCTGCTGATATGTGGAACCAGTATTTTTAAGATCGAATGACATCACTTTGTAACAGAATGTTCCCCATGGAGTAATAAAAGTAGTTTTATGTTAATATTCGAGCTTAATTTGGATTTGGTTGTATCCGGAAAAACCATCCATTAGGGAGAGCATTTCATGACCCACGGTTGCATCTACAAGAGCATCTATGTTTGGAAATGGGAATGAATCCTTTGTTTTTGCCCTATTTAAATCTCTAAAATCTATGCAGATACAGACTCTTTCATCAGGTTTCCCTACAGGTACCATTTTTGACACCCACTCAAGGTAATCGATAGGAAATATGAATACTACATCCAATAGTTTTTGTAATTCATTTTTCACCATCAAATTGATGGTTGGATGCATTTTCCTCAATTTTTGCTTGACTGGATTCTTCATGGGATCCAATGAAAGGTTGTGAATGACTGACTTTGGATCTTTCCCTGGCATGTCTTTGTAATTCCAATCAAAAATATTTGGCCTCTCTTTGAGGAGAGGAATTAGGATGGCTTGTTCCTCTGGAGATAGAATTTCTCCAAACTTGAATTTCCTTGGTTGGGTCAGATCATCATTGATGTCCACCTCTAAAGTCACTTCTATAGCCATATGTGACCCATCCTCTAGTTGATGAGGCATGAGTATTAAATGAATGTCATCGGCAGGATTTACAAGACCTAGTGACTCAAGTTCCAAACCAACATGGAAGACGTCATATGCACAACCTGATGCAATGTGGAATGGCTGTAACATCTCTTCGTTGATGAAGAGGTCTTATAGATCTATGGGTGAACTAGCACAATTCCAATCAATAGCATCTATATCAAGATGAAATGATTTGGTAGGATCTACTGAATTATAAAGTGGAGTGGTCAAATCAATGGAGATCATGTTGATGGATGGAATGAAGTCTCCAGGACCACATGGGTGTAATCTTGTCTCAAGGGTTTCCCTTCCATACTTGTGATGAGGTTCTGGAGGAATGGGAATTTCTAGATCTGGCCCATGAGTAGGATAGACAATAGGATAATTGGGCTCTAATTGCTCTCTGAATGTAGATAGAGGGGGATTGACCATTTTATGAATGCCAGCTAGGTCAATAGGTCTCCCTAAAAATTGAATATGAGGGTTTATGGCACAAAGTGATGCCTCTCTCTCTACTAGATTTTTTACTTACTATAAGTGGTGAGGTCCAAGATAAGCCATCTCGGTATCATCCTCAAAGTCATCATCACTTATCCAAAAACCGTTAGCATTGGTATGCGGCCCTAATACAAGGGGCTCATGTCTTGGCCCCAAGTAGGCTATATTTGTTTCATCTTCATATTCTTCATCACTATGTAGAACCCTTTGCATTTGTCTCTTACCCCAAAATTAGGGGTTGATGGCTTAGGCCTAAGTAAGCTCTTTCTATTGAGTCTTATGATTCATAGTCACTTTCATCTGATGTATACCCACTCTCATCGTGGATGGACCATGTGAATCTTTGTAAATAGTGAGGCCCCTGATAGGCTAAGCCAAATTGTGCCTCATCATCACTTGCTTCATATCCATTCTCCTCATCCCATGAGTTGTACCCTGTTGGGGTGGAATCAATTGAGGTGTTCGGATGATAAGTTTCTAGAGGTGGTATGTTGATCGTGGCCACTTGTTTTTTGCTCAAATTTTCTATTATTAGGGGGTGATAAGGAATGAAATCAATGTCTTCTCCTAACCCTATGCTTAATATTTCCAATACTACTACAAGATAGTAATATCGACCTCTGCTATAGTAGCCTAAGCCAAATCTATCAGAGGGCAGCTGATATAGTGGTTCATAGGGCCACCTATGCCCCTGCTCATATATGCCAAAGCCATAGCCATGCCAATGGAAATGCTCAAAGTAGCTTAGAGAAAACTTAGGGTTAGAGAGGTAATGAAAATTGACCATGAATAATTCATCATCATCCTCTTCTATGTCTGTAGACTTATGAGCACAGTCCAGATCGACATAGACAAAATTGGTTTGGTTGGAAGGAATTCCAAGTGGAACCACTGTTCCTACTGGTGGTCTCAAGTCCTTAGACCTTCCTATGTCTTGTGCAGACTCAATGATAGGCATAAAGGTAATGTTCTGCACAAGGTACTCCCCTATGCCTATGCTTGCCAAGTGTATTGATGCATGCAACATGGATGACCCCACAGATGATACTAGAGAAGCAAGGTGATAATCACTATCTTCATCTTGATCTTGAGGATCTTCCTCTTCCATAGGACTTGGTATTTTAGCAATGGCTATAGTTGGCACTTCCTTGGGCATTTCTTCCTTAACTAAGGATGCCTTTAGATTTTGATTATCTTATGGTTTTTATGTTGATGGTACTTTAGAAGCATTGACTATCTTGAGTGTACCAGGAGGTGTTGATGTGCATGGATCTTTTCTTACCCCTTTGTCTTAGTTATCAACTTGTGTGGTTGTGGATGAAGGTGCCATGTATAGGTGGGTAGAAGGGATCATGAATTATCCTAGAATGTCCACCTGATTAACGTATTTAAAAGGCTCTTCATCAGCCAAAACCACATAGACTTTGTTTTCATGCACATACTTGACACATTGGTGCAAGATCGAAGGCACACACTTCATGGCCCTTATCCAAGGGTGCCCTAAGAGGATGTTATATTGCATAGCTCCTTCCAAGACATGACACATCATAGGGATGGTATTGTGCCCCACCTTGATGGGTAGGACTATTGTTCCCATAATATTGCATAAAGCATCATTAAAATATCTCAATGTGTAAGCTCCTAGAACTATATTGGTCTTGGGTATATTGAGGTGCTCTATTGCAGTTGTTGTAATAATGTTAATCGATGAACCTGTATCGACCAAAATCCTCTTGAAAGGTAAGTCATTTATGGCCGTTACAATGTTTAACAGAGGGTCTGGTAAGGCAGCAGAAACTATATTAATCTTATGATCATAGAATAGGATTACAAGTTCCTGGAATTCTTGCACTTGTCCCACAAAGTGAGTGAATGCATTCGCATCTTGTGGTTGAAGCTCAATTGTTCTTAAAATTTCCATTAGAGTCTCCCTATGCTTTGGGGACTGTTGTATGAGCTCATAGATGGATAAATTATCTAGAGTTATCTGTAGGTTTTGCTCCAATCTACTACAAATAGTTACCATAGGTCACGTTGGTGTACCTAGAAGGTTGTCTTGCCTTTGCCTAGGGGTAGCTAGGATGTTCATGGGAGCTGCAGGAGGTTGTGGTTGACCATACCGCCTAGTCCTTGTTGCTATGTTAACAATATCAACCATCCCAATGCATCCATGGGTAGGTATGTCAGCTTGAACCTAATTGAATTGGGCCCCTTGCTCTCGAGGGACCTCATGATTGGGTAATGGGTTTTTGTATATGTCCATATCTCTGTTATCGGGAGCCAGTGGATTGTTAACTTTGAGTTCTCCCACCTCAAACATGTTTTGCACTTAACACTTAAACTCGATGCAAACCTCAATGTCATACCCTAGTATCTTGTGATAAGGGCAAAATTGATCTTCCCTATATCCTTTTGGCTTAGGATGGTTGGGATCTATAAGAGATATATTAAGAAATTTGATCATCTTGGTCTCGCTCAACTGATTAAATATTGATTGCTTTGATTCTGTTAGAGGCATGAAATAACAAGGTGGCTTGCATTCTCGATTTCTTACCTAATTGTTATTTTGGTCATAGTTGGATGGCAAGGGATGTGCTTGATATTTCTATGGTTGTTGTGCACCTCCATACTTGGGTGTAGCTAATATGACTTGATTGACTAGAGCAGGTTTTCCCCGCTTCTACTTGTACTTGTCATTCTTACCATTCTTGTTCCACTCCTTTTTGCTTTGGAGTTTAATGGTTCCCTCATATGCTTTTATTTCTTCTATGAGCTTGGCCTGTACCAAAGCTTCCTCAAACTAAGAATACTTCTGAAGTTGTAGCAAGAGAGAGATATGTTTAGAAAAAAATTTGGTGAGCATGCGAATGATCTCTTCTGTGGGAACAGAGAATGATAATTTTGCCATGAATTTTCCCATCTATTCCCATAATTCATTATTGGCTCATCATCATACTATTTCAAGTTGATCAGGTCTAAAAGGTTCACCTTCTTCTTAGCACCAAAGGAGAAACACTTTAAGAATACATTTACTAGTTGTTCAAATTTGGTTATGCTATGCTTAGGTATTTAGTTGAACCATTGAGTGGCAGCACCTGAAAATGTCATTATGAATGTTCTTAGCATAAGAGCATCTTTGTATTCAATATGAAAATAGGCATTGATAAAATTGGTGACATGCTCTTGTGCATCCTCTTCACCTTTAAAATTCTCCAACCTAGGCATCTCAAAGTACTTAGGATATGGAGGGCTAGGGATTTATGGGCATTGTTGAGTGGTATTTTCACCCAATTGTGAAAGTACAACTCACCTTTAGGATTTGGGCTCCAAATCCTCTCTTGCAAAGAAGTCAAACAAACAACTTCTCCAAGGTCTCCGCTATGTTAGCATTTGTGTATGTGAATTAATAATCTCAAATAAAGATATTCAATTTAAATGCTGGAACACCTTAGTGATTGCAAGTAACTGTAAACAAGGGGCAATGCTGGTTTATTTCATCATGAAGCTTTAATGATTGTTCATTGATTTTTTTGGATTTTGTAAATTTTTAAATGTTTATTTTAAATAAGTTAAACTTTCTGGAAAAATAAAATAAAATGCAGAGAATGAAAATGCAATGCAGAAAACAAACTAAAAATAAAAATGCACTCAGTATGATGCTATCCTATTTCGACAAAATCGAAGATGTGAGGTTTCCATGCATGCAACCTAACCTATTAGACCTGCAAAACATGCACAATCCCCATAGACTAAGTGCTATTTCCTAGGATACGAAATAAAATTCAGATTTCAAATATTTGCCTAATGTAACCCACAAAAGTGGTATTTAACATTATCTATAAATCCAGAATCTAAAAAATGAAAGAATCAACATTAAATCCATAACATGCACAGAAGATCTCCTTATTTATTACCCACAAGATGCAAATTTTTGAACACTTCTGCATTAAAAATATGTCATTTTACAATGGCAGAACTTCTAGATTTTCCAAACCAGTCTGTGGAAGAGAAACAACTCAAATAGGCCCAGAATGGCCTTCTCGCCTTAAACTCTACAACCCTGTTTGCAGCAGTTTTTGACCTCTGTATTTGCCTTTGGCTTCTACTTTTAAACCCTCTAGTACGGTTCTCTATTTCACCCTATGATGCTTTGCTTCATCTCATAGATCACTTCGTTTCATCTTCCCTGCCTCTTCATCATTTTTGACTTTCTACTCGACATCGAAACGTTTGATCTTCTCTGTAAACTGTAACTATCGATCCTGAAATGTTATCATAGCCCTGACATCTTTGTGCCATGTGTTATGCACCTTTCTGCATGTTCTGTGATGGCCCATTGTGAATCGTGATAAAAAAATAGTATGTCGTGATATCGTGACATTTTCTATCTGTAGCTTTGTTCCTCTACCTGCATCGCGAAAATAAGACATGTCGCGAAATCATGACATTTTTCTGCCAATAGCCTTGTCCGCCTTCATGCACTGTGAAAATAAGACATGTCACAAAATCGTGACATTTTTATGCCCGTAGCTTCATTTGTCTTCAAGCACCATGAAAATGAGACATGTCGCGATATCTTGACATGTTTCTCCTTAGGGTCACTTGGATGCAACCTGTCGTAAAATCATGACATTTTTCTCTTTCGTTGTGTTTTGTTGCACTTAGCCATGAAAATGTGACATGTCGCAAAATCACGACACCTTTTCATTTTGTACCACTTTGGCTGCTTTATGCCACGAAATCGTGACGCTTTTCTATTTTGGGCTGTCTTGCTGTTTTCTGTCGTGAAATCGTGACACCTTTTCATTTCGTATCACTTTGGCTGCTTTATGTCACAAAATCATGACGCTTTTCTCTTTCGGGCTATCTTGCTGCTTTCTATTGCGAAATCATGACACCTTTTCATTTCGCACCACTTTGGCTGCTTTATGTTGCAAAATCATGATGCTTTTCTCTTTTGGGATGTCTTATTGCTTTCTATCATGAAATCGTGACACCTTTTCATTCTGTACCACTTTGGCTGCTTTATGTTGTGAAATCATGACACTTTTCTCTTTCGGGCTGTCTTGCTGCTTTCTATCACGAAATCATGACACCTTTTCATTTCGTACCACTTTGGTTGCTTTATGTCACGAAATTGTGATGCTTTTTTCTTTCGGGCTGTCTTGCTGCTTTCTGTCATGAAATCGTGACACTTTTTCATTTCGTACCACTTTGGCTGCTTTAGTTCACGAAAACACATGTCAGAATTTCACAACACATTTTCCTCACTTAGATTGTTAGTCGCCATGAATCATGAAAATGAGACATGTCACGATTTCGTGACGTTTTCTTTCATTTGTTCCTTCCTCACTTTTATGCCACGAAAACCTGACATGTCACGATATCGCAACGTTTTTTATCTTTTGCCCTTCATCTCGTCTTCAGGTTGCAAAATGGTGACATGTCACAAAATCGTGACAACTTCTACATTGACTCTTCTCTTGTTGCCTTAGATTGCGATTTCATGACAAGTCGCGATATCGCGACATTTTTCATTTTGTCTTTCTCTCTCCTCTATGAACCGTGATTTCACAACACGTCACGATATCACGACATTTTTTCTTCATGATGCATTCTGCTGCTCTTAACCGTGAAAACGCGACATGTCACGAAATCATGACAATTTTCCATTTTGCTGCATTTTTTTGTCTGAGCCAAAAAAACGTGACTTGTCACAATATCATGACACTTTTTTTTTCTTAGCAGCAACATGTCGCGATATCGCAACAACTTTCTTTTTCCTAGCTGCGATAGAGCAACACGTTACGAAATCATGGCAACTTTTCATTTCTAGCCGTGACAGAGCAACACGTCACGAAATCATGACAACTTTTCATTTTTAGCCGTGACGGAGCAACATGTTGTGATATCGCGACACTTCTTCTATTTTGTGATATTTTGCTTTTTTTCTTGATTTTTAGCATCTGGGTCACTGCGGTCTTCTTTGAAAGCATGCAAAAATTTTGGGGTGTGTTATGGATCAGCCACAACAAATGGTGACTCTGCTATCAAATGCTCCTGAGCATTTTGGTGAGAACCCAACTTGAAATATACAAGTTTAGATACATGTGTCAGCACATAAAAGATAAACAAATACCGACAGATCAGAAATACATAAAACATCAAAATCATTAAGTATCAGCTCGGTGTGTGTAATGTGTTTTCATTCCCTATCGCTTGAACTTGATCAACATTCCATTGTCAATTTCACCTATGATTTGTGCAAGGCTATGAAGATGCTAGAGATATAGCAACCTTCTTTACAAAGGCTCAAACCTTCTAATATCATGAACAAACATATTAAAGCTGTCAAACCCTCTTAGGACCAAATATATGTATACTAAATTAATTTACTAGATCCCAAAGTTGGTTATGTGTCACTACCATCTTGAACCCATGTGCAAGTGAAAGTGAAATCAGAGCTTTGGGGAATCGGATTCCCAACCTAAGCGAGATGGGAATCTAACCCTATCCTTACTACTCTGATCTGGAATTCATTACCTCACTTTGAGCAAAATGATTTAACCAGTTATGGATGAAATGGTCAGGCTAGTCTATCCATTTGAACAGTCAGTGGTCTTGTTTTAGATAAGATATGCTGCCACGCATGGGCATACTTAACCCCATAATCCATGGTTTGGCTTCATTCATTCTCTTCTTCTTTCTTTTTCTTATTTCTTGGACCTTTGGGATGACTACCCATCCTTGCTAGGGACATGTAGTACGATCCCTCCAATCCAATATTAAGATGAAATGGAAAATATTAATTTTATTTTTATTTCTTGGACCTTGGGGATGACTACCCATCCTTTGTAGAGGACATGTAGTACGATCCTTCCAATCCAAGATGATAAAATGAAAGATGGAAAATATTAATTTTATTTTTGTTTCTTGGAATTTTGGGATGACTACCCATCCTTTGCAGAGGACATGTAGTACAATCCTTCCCATCCAAGTTTTATGATAAAATGAAATATGGAAGCTTTGGGGAATCGGATTCTCAACCTAGGTGAGATGAGAATTATGCCCTATCCTTACTACTCCATGAAGGTCAAATCAGAGCTTTGGGGAATTGGATCCTCAACCTAAGTGAGATGAGGATTTAACCCTATCCTTACTACTCTAATTTTAGGCTTTAAGCATTATGGGAGTGGTAAAAACCATTATTTTAAGGATAATGTTGCATGATAGGACAGACATGAAATATTCTTTTCACCTCACCTTTTCTTCCAAGCATGGTTTTGATCATTTTGCTCAATATTATTTTTAATGTGTATAGAATGTGCTTGGTTCAAGATAGCTCTGGCATCAGTTCCCAACCTTAGAATTTTTTTTTTATATGTTATAGAATAACCCTAAGAGGATTTGACACACTTTAATGATTTGTATTTGAAATGCATATGTGACTAGGATGGCATGCATATGTGAAGGAATATGAATGCATTGCTTTTCTGCATTGTGGATGGAGTATTGCCATCATTTGTAAAACTGACTACTTCATGCATCACAAGTTCAAACGATATTATTTAAAATGTTTGTGTTACTTGTGGAGCTTTCTACAACACAATTCCAATGTTTCATATTCTCCTGATTTAAAGCATAAATTAACATCTCAAAAATAACTTTTTCATCATTTTTTTTCTTTTTAGACAAACCAAACATGTCAAATAAACACACAACTTAAATCATGATTAAACTAACAATCCCAAAAATAAAACTTGAAAAACACAAACCCAAAACCAAAACCAAAATCTATATACAAATGTACAATATGGTACAAGATGAAGCAAAGCTTGGACTTTCACTTTCCCGGATCCCAAACATGATTAGAACATTTCAAAAGACATATGACACAATATGTATGCCAAATGTTGTAGGAATCCAACAATAATAAGATCAAACCAAGCAATGCAACAAATTTCAACTTGCCACGCTCACCATACCAATTTGATTTAGTTCTATTACCAACACCATAGGTGAGATTCAAATCAAATTGATTAGACAATGGTTGGTATTCAATTTTGTCTTGTCTATTCTTTAAAGTGCAAGTTTCATCATTCCATTCATGATTTAGAAGTAGGATTTCTTTATCCAAAATGAAACTTTGTAAGTAAGAGCCTATTTCTAAACATTTTAAAGCCAATTCATCTTCCAAGTTTGTCATCCAATCAAATTTCTGCAAACATTTGCAAGCATCTAGGATATTTACCAAATTAGGATCATTAAAAGTTTTTACCCTAGATTCAATTAGTAATTGTTGATGAATTTTATTTAACAATTCAAGGGCATCAACTTCTTTTTCATTCATTAAAACAATGTTGTCAAAGGTGTGATTAGAAATCATATCTTGTTTTTCATTCACCTTTAATGACATTTCACCATAAACATCATTCAAATTCAAAATATGGTCATGCAAGTTTTCACCTAAATCTTGGATGTTTGAACACAAAAGGTTAGATTCTACCTTTTGAACATTTTTATTTACCAAAAATCGGTGAGAAATCACACTTTCTTCTTTTACCTCATGGTCTTCATATTATTCATTGATTACTTGTTCATTAAACATACCAAAATTGGGCACCCAATTGAAAACATGCCCATCCTTTTCAACCCTCAAATGTTTTTGGTCAAAGTGTATGTCAAGTAATCTGTTTTGATGATCACTTATTCGAGTTGCTTCCAATTTATCAATCTCTTTGTCATTTGGTTCTAATTCTTTGTTCACTATCCATGGTATCTCTTCATGTGAGATAGAAGTTTCAATATCTTGTATATCCAATGCAATATGGGTTTCATCTACAGGGGTGTGAGAAAAGAATGCATTATCATATCTCCCCCAACCATTGTAAAAATTGTCATCCAAATTCATGGAATGGAATTCCATGATGTTTGTGGCGTGATATTTTGATTCATTTATCAATTATTTTTCTTCTTTGTCCTTGGTAATAGGATCATTATAATCTTCCAAAATTTGATGAGATTTGAAACTCTCTTCCAAAACATCCTCAAATTGTATAGGAGTTGTAGAATCTTCCTTTGAGTAGGCGATTATGTTGTCCTGTATATCAATTGGCACCCAAGTTTCATTAGTAGTTTTGGATTGAGTGTAGTCTTCCCACTTCTTCCAAGCATCATAATAATCATCTTTCAAAATCAAGTGGTGACGTTCAACTATTTCTTCAACATCTTCCCATTCATCCATGTGCTTCTCATCAAATTCACCTTCACCTTCCTTAGATGGTTCAATTATTTCCAAAAGTGGGTCGTTTCTTGAATTCAAATTTGTAAGGCTATCATCATCCAAATTAGTAACCCATGATTCAATTTTTTCATAATTTTTAGGGTGAAGAATTTCTTGATCGTTAGCTTTACTCATCTCATCAATAGTATCTTCCAAGAACAAGTGGTGAAACTCTATCATGTCTTCAAATTCATTCCCTTGATCTTTCACCTTAGGTGTCATTGGAGTGGAGGGTGCTATTTTTAATGGTTGGTGTAGGTTGTCATCAATATCTTTAGAAGGACAATCTCTTATGTGAACATGTTGTGCCTTTTATTCTTCAAGACCTTGTCATTCTATCTCTTCTAAGATCTCATGGATTTTCTCTAGAGACAAACCACCAATTATTTCCTCAATAAGTGAAGCAAGTGTGGGGTGTATGGCTCCTAGGTATACTTCCATGGCTTCCTCTTCTAATGTGTTAAATTTTTTTGACATTTGGGAGTGCAACTCATGAAATCTTCCATTGAATTGACTCAAGGATTCATTAGGCTTCTTACATATGGAGGTAAACTAATTTTTCAAGATTTCTAAGTCAACTTGATTACCAAAATGATAAAGATAGGTTGCTTCTAGTTGTATCCAAGAAGTCCTAACATCCATGGGTAGTTGGCTGTACCAAAAGAATGGTTTATCATCCAAAATGTATGCAAATAACTTACAAGCCACGTCCTCATATAAAATCTGGAATTGACATAATGTATTCTTGTAGACGTGCAGTTTTTGCAAGTATCCTAGTGACACATCTTGATTAAAACATTGTAGAAACTCTAATAACAATTTAGGAATTTGATAGGGTACCACAGGTATAGACAAACCCTTATAATGATCCTCCATTATTAATACTATTATTTCTCTTAGAGACATCATTTCTTTTCTCAGGGATACCATTTGTTCCTCAAGTGTTGCCATTAGTGAAACTCAAAATGTAATTTTAGAACCAAATCTGTTAGTCAAAAATGACAAATGGAATCACGGCACATCAGCATGAAGTAACTAGCAAATATCCAACCTGCAATGTATGAAAAATCAAGTTAGCATCAACCAAGAGATGTATTCATTAAAATCAAATGAAAGTAACTATATGGAAACAACACTTCATTAGTCACAACCAAAATTTTCAAAATTAAATCAAATCACATCATTTCTATATAAACAATCAAAATGCGTTGCAAAGCTTTTAAGCAATTATGAGCATTTAAAATCATAATGAAATAAACCATTTCATGCCCTCCTTCTAGCGCCAATCTGTTGAGTGGTATTTTCACCCAATTGTGAAAGTACAACTCACCTTTAGGATTTGGGCTCCAAATCCTCTCTTGCAAAGAAGTCGAACAAACAACTTCTCCAAGGTCTCTGCTATGTTAGCATTTGTGTATGTGAATTAATAATCTCAAATAAAAATATTCAATTTAAATGCTGGAACACCTTAGTGATGGCAAGTAACTGTAAACAAGGGGTAATGCTGGTTTATTTCATCACGAAGCTTTAATGATTGTTCACTGATTTTTTTGGATTTCGTAATTTTTTAAATGTTTATTTTAAATAAGTTAAACTTTCTAGAAAAATAAAATAAAATGCAGAGAATGAAAACGCAATGTAGAAAACAAACTAAAAATAAAAATGCACTCAGTATGATGCTATCCTGTTCTGAAAAAACCGAATATGTGAGGTTTCCATGCATTCAACCTAACCTATTGGACCTGCAAAACATGCACAATCTCCATAGACTAAGTGCTAGTTCCTGGGATATGAAATAAAATTTAGATTTCAAATATTCGCCTAATGTAACCCACAAAAGTGGTATTTAACATTATCTATAAATCCAGAATCTAAAAAATGAAAGAATCAACATTAAATCCATAGCATGCACAAGAAGATCTCCTTCTTTGTTGCCCACAAGATGCAAATTTTTGAACACTTCTGCATTAAAAATATGTGATTTTACAATGGCAGAACTTTTGGTTTTTCCAAACCAGTTTGTGGAAGAGAAACAACTCAAACAAGCCCGGAATGGCCTTCTCGCCTTCAACTCTGCAACCCTGTTTGCAATGGTTTTTGACCTTTGTATCTGCCTTTGGATTTTGCTTTTAAACCCTCTGGTACGGTTCTTTGTTTTGCCCTGTGATGCTTTGCTTCATCTCCCAGATCGCTTCATTTCATCTTCCCTGCCTCTTCGTCATTTTTGACTTTTTGCTCGACATCGAAACGTTTGATCTTCTCTATAAACTGTAACTATCGATCCTGAAACGTTATCATAGCTCTGACATCTCCGTGCCACATGTTATGCACCTTTTTGCATGTTCTGTGATGGCCTACTATGAATCGCGACAAAAAAAATAGTATGTCGTGATATCGCGACATTTTCTATCTATAGCTTTGTTCCTCTACCTGCACTGCAAAAACAAGACATGTCGTGAAATCGTGATGTTTTTCTGCCAACAGCCTTATCTGCCTTCATGCACCGCAAAAATAAGACGTCATGAAATCGCAAAATTTTTATGCTTGCATCTTCATTCGTCGTCAAGCACCACAAAAATGAGACATGTCACGATATCGTGACGTGTTTCTCCTTAGGGCTGCGTGGATGCAACCTATCATGAAATTGTGACGTTTTTCTCCTTCACTGTGTTTTGTTGCACTTAGCCACGAAAACGTGACAAGTCATGAAATCGTGACACCTTTTCATTCTATACCACTTTGGCTATTTTATGTCATGAAATTGTGACGCTTTTCTATTTTGGGCTATCTTGCTACTTTATGTCCCAAAATCGTGACACCTTTTCATTCCGTACCACTTTGGCTGCTTTATGTCATGAAATCGCAATGCTTTTCTCTTTCAGGCTGTCTTGCTGCTTTTTGTTATGAAATCATGACACCTTTTCATTCTATACCACTTTGGCTGCTTTATGTCATGAAATCGCGATGCTTTTCTCTTTCGGGCTGTCTTGTTGCTTTCTATCATGAAATTGCAACACCTTTTCATTCCGTACCACTTTGGATGCTTTATGTTGTGAAATCGTGACACTTTTATCTTTTAGGATGTCTTACTGCTTTCTATCGCAAAATCGTGACACCTTTTCATTTTGTACCACTTTGGCTGCTTTATGTCGCAAAATCATGACGCTTTTCTCTTTCGGGTTGTCTTGCTGCTTTTTGTCGTGAAATCGCAACACCTTTTCATTCCGTACCACTTTGGCTGCTTTAGGTCGCAAAAACGCAATATGTCGCAATTTCGCGACACATTTTCCTCGCTTAGCTTGTCAGTCACCGTGAATCGTGAAAATGAGACATGTCACGATTTTGTGACATTTTCTTTCATTTGTTCCTTCCTCACTTTTATGCTACGAAAACCTGACATGTCTCGATATCGTGACCTTTTTTATCTTTTGCCCTTCATCTCGTCTTCAGGTCACAAAATGGTGACATGTCACGAAATCACGACAACTTTTGCATTGAATCTTCTCTTGCTGCCTTAGACTGCGATTTCATGACAAGTCACGATATCGTGACATTTTTTATTTTGTCTCTCTCTCCTCTATGAACCGCGATTTCACAATACGTCGCAATATCGTGACATTATCTCTTCATGATGCATTCTTCTGCTCTTAATCACGAAAACATGACATGTCATGAAATCACGACAAATTTTCATTTTTTTGCATTTTGTTACTCTTGGCCATGAAAATGTGACATGTCACGAAATTGTGACACTTTTCCGTTCCACTGCACTTCGCTTGTCTGAGCTGCGAAAACACGACCTATCATGATATCGTGACACTTTCTTTTTCTTAGCAGCAACACGTCACGATATCGCAACAACTTTCTTTTTCCTAGTCGTGACAGAGCAACACATTGTGAAATCGTGACAACTTTTCATTTCTAGCCATGATAGAGCAACATGTCACGAAATCGTGACAACTTTTCATTTCTAGCCGTGACGGAGCAACATGTCGTGATATCGCGACACTTCTCTTTTGTGATATTTTGCTTCTTTCCTTGATTTTTTAGCATCTGGGTCACTGCGGTCTTCTTTGAAAGCATGCAAAAAAGGTGGGTCCCCAATTTTGGGGTGTGTTGTGGATCAGCCACAACAGGCATAAAGGTTGATTGTGTATTTTGCTCAATGTTGGTGAGCTCCCAGCTGCCTCTTGTTTCTCAAATATTTTTATATTTGCAAAAAGCTCTTGGAATACCTTTTATGCACAAATTTCGTCCTCTTGTAAGCCTATTCGCTTTGGCAATGGAGGTAACTCTCTATCCATTTTATTTGTTCCATTTTCCTCCCTCTTATGAGGGGACCCAGGATTATGATCCTAGTTTGCTATATTTTTCCTTCCCCCATTAGTTGGATTATGTTCATGATTTTGTGGGGGATTTCGTTGCGGGCTATCTTTTCTAGTGCGTCTCCCCTTAGGTGAGTCAGTGTGTCTAGTTCTTTGGTGGTCACCACTATTTTCCTATAAATTGTTAAGAGATAGCTGCTCATATTGCTCTCTTAAGTGTTGCTGATGTTGGCGCAAGAGTCTCTCTTTGTTTCAATTGTTCGAGAGCTTCTACTAGCTATCGCTCACGTAATACATTTTCTAACCGCATCATTCAGTCAATTTGTGTTGTCATAAAAGACTCATGTTTATCTGACTCTATTAATGTTGTCTTGACTCATAGATTCCTCGAGGGGGTTTTTGCTGTATATGTACTCTTGCTAGTCAATGTGACTTGTTCAGTGTATTTTTGAGTATCCCTATGATCAGACTCCATGCATCTTCTATGGTGTTGCACTGAGGTACCCCCAGACTGGGAGGTATGTTTAGAAGTCACAGTTTGTGAGCTTCCAGATGCAGAGTTATCAGTAGCTATAGTTAGTTGAGTTGGTTAAATAGGAAATTTATCCAACCCATCTAGTTGTCTTGTTTTCCATGGCTAGTACTATGGAGTGCCATTTACTCCTATGAGGTCATAGTCTATGGGAATCTTTCCTTTTGTGTGAAGGGTTTCTTCTATATGATTCCCATGAATATATGTAGCTCTAGTTTCCTACACTTCAGTGGGTAGACATATTTCATATGTTTCTTGTGAGTCTTGAGGTGCTGTGATTCTTGTTTATCTTTTTGATGAAGAGGGCTTGGTTGTAAGATGTTTTCTCCATGTGGATGGAGATGTAGTAGTTTCATCATCCCTATGTGAAGAATGGGTTTTAGAACCTTCTTTATTTCCATGCAAGGAGGAAGCCCTTGAGGCTTCCTCACATCTTTGAGATGTTTCTATGTGTTTAGAGGAGGCCCTTGAGGTCTCCTCATGTCTCCTTGATGAGGATGGTTGTGAAGCCTCTTTTTGTTTATGTGATTTTGTTCCATGATGGGACTCCTTAATTGGGGTTTCTTGAAGAGATCCCCCAAGGGTTGAATTATAACCCCTTAGGCTCGTAGAGCTACATCTCACGATCTTACGGGTAGGTGTTAAGATCCTGCTATAAAATAAACTCAAATAACACACTCTCACACAATTGCTTGGAAATAACTCACATAAACATCACATTAATATAACATAAATTTGCATAAAGAACAATCTCACAATAGAACTGAATCGCAGGCCTCTTCGAGGGGGCAACCTCCTTCAATACTTCATTAATTTTGCAAAAGATGGTTACATTGGTGCCCTTTCGGGTATTTAAGGAGTTTCCTTCCAAGGTTGGCTTACATGCAAAATGCTACCTGGATTACATGCATAATGCCACCCGAATTACATGCATAGTGCCACTTTGAATTACATGCACAATGCCACCCGAATTACATGCACAATGCCACTCGAATTACATGCACAATGCCACACGAATTACATGCACAATGCTACCTATCTACCATGTGTTACATAAAAAAGGGTGCCATTTGTCATAGGCACTACCTAAGCTAAAACTTAGAACATTACAAAATATTAATCATGGGTACTACCCACGTTCACTAGGAATTATTACATCAAGGAAGTTATTACATTAAGGGTTAGGATGAGATCCTAACAGTAGGTCATTCAATGTTACTATGACTTCGCCTATGGGCATGAATTGTTTTTGCCTCTCCCTCAGTATCAGACTGAGGGTTCTTAATTCTTATTTTGAACATGTTATTTTATGAATTGATCTTTTGAGTTGTAATTTAGGAATGACCACACAATACCAAACAAGTGTTTATCTTGATTATCAATTTGAGTGTGCCCTAGACTATTTGATGTGTTTTAATGTGTTGTTCTTTTGATTTCTTTGCTCTTGTTCTTGGATTAAGAATGAGAAGACTCATCCATAGTGAAAATCAAGTACACTCATTCCAAACATGATTTTCTCAAAAGAATCTAGGGTACACCACTTAAGACCCAATGGAGGGTTCGCCTAGCTCTTCTACTCTAAACCAATGATTGTTCCAACAGTGGAAGAAAATTTGAACACAAGTAACTTAGTATCACTATAAGTAAGTTTCTCAATTCATTTCTAGGAAGCTCTAGGGGGTAAACCAGTGGAAGGAGATGAATTCCAATGTCATCGAACTAAATTGAAGGTTGATGATGAAATCCAACTCTCCAATGTTTTAAATGAGACATGCGTGTGTGGTGTTCATTTTAAGTTTGTGTATCATAAAGTGCATCATATAGCAGCAATGAATCTTTCCTATATGCCTAAGTGCAAAAATACATTTCAATATTCATAAAGATGCATGAACTACTATGAGTTGTATGAGCGTACTTTATCTCATGCAACTATGGCTTCTAGTAGGGCCTTAAAGCAAGTAAACAACATGCAATGTCTAGCATGTTGGATTCTAGGGTAAATTTTTCAGGCATAAGCCACTGTTCCTAGCAATGCCTAGTGGAAAATTTAAAAGAGGATCTAAGATATGCGAAATGCTTAATTCATTTTTTCTTTTATTATTTTATTTTCCAAACATAAATATGCTTTAAGTTCTCTATTTTAAACACACAAAAGTAGACATAAAGCTATAAAATATCAGATAAGCTATACCAACCTTTGATCCAACTCAGAGAGTCTGTGTTTTGACCTCTGCTGAACTTCAGTCCTGGCCACTATAGCTCAGAGTGACTTGTTCTTGGCTATTGTAGCTCAGAGCGGCTAAGCTCTATTGGTCGCTATAGCTTAGAGTGACTAGTTTTTTGTTGGTATAGCTCAGAGCAGCTAGACTTGCACATAAAATTAAGTTAGTATTCTAGTAGAAAATGAAAAATTAGTGGTGGTCCCACCATGATCGCCATCTGTAGCGACCCCGAGAATGCACGCACCGGTCCCTTTTCTAAACCCTACTTGCAATGCTATTTAAAATACCGAAGATGAAATGGAAAGACAAGAGGAAAAAGCATATAACATAAAATAACAAATATGGATCTCTTTATTGATATTGAAGCTCGGTTACATGTCGATCCCTCTTAGGGATACCCATTTTGATACTATAAATTACAAATAGGAAAGGAGTGCCCCTTATGTGAAGAGGTGATGCGCTTATAAAAGCTTCCTGGTTCTACACATGGAAATGTATGAGGGCTTACAAATGCCTCCTTCTCTAGGTCTATTTCTTAGAAGGATCCCTTTTGCTCTCGCATGTTGAAATATTCATCCAATGTACCTGTGGCCCTGTAAGCAATGAAATGACAATGCACATTTAGGTGTCTGAGATTGCCTCCTTGGAAGAGGTTGTTAGTAATAAAATAGTATAACAAAAATATAAAATTATACCATAAAATCATGTAAATCTATGCTAATGATGTGAAAACATGAAGAAATAGAATAAAAGAAGCTATGTCTATCTAAGCTAATCCTGCGGGCCACTATCCAAGATAGTGGCCGCTAAAGTAAACCTTTCCCTTTTTGCCCTAAAGCTATGGGTCAAATACTGTAATATGATGTCAAAATAGTAGGTGTTATGCTCTTCAATTTTTTAGAGCTCCACCGTATATGTGATCTCAAAGATAACTCTTCGAGTCTCAAAATCTCTCCTCAAAAATATCTCTCTCTGATTCTCTCTCATATATTTTGGTGCTCTTAGGCTTGTACCTTTTATAGTGTGAAACTCTAGGTTTATGTCCAAGCCCTAGGAATGAATTTCTCATGCATAGTGCAAGTTAGCATGAGAAGCTTTCATCCATTGTCTATATTTGAAGGCTAGTTAACTGAAATCTAACTACCCGCTTGAGTATTCTATGCGACCTGGTCGTTAGCATGAGAAGCTTTTATCCTTTGTTTGTGCTTGGAGGTCAGTTAACTTATGTCTAAATACAAACTCAAACCTCCCATGTGAATTGGTCATGAAAAGGAATGAAAAGTCACTCCCGCTCACCTTTATTGCATGCAAACTACCACTTTTGCTCAAGATTGGGTCTGTTTGTTGGAAAACTGGTTCTTATGGCTTAGCTGTTGTCATCTACAATGGTTAAGATATGGCTACTATCATCTGTAGTGGCTAAGGTTTGGCCACTCTAGGCTTGAGTGGCTAGGATATAGTCACTCTTATCTTGAGTGGCTAGACTTGGATGGCTTGAAAATGCTCCAAATGAGTGGTGATAACCACTATTGATACTTAGAAAGTCCAAGATTATGTCTTATGATCTTATGAGTGTGTTTATATGAGTAGCTTATCTAAGAATGACATGATTTAGGTGTCTACAACACCAATAGGTGTTGGTTTAAGAACAAGCAATAGACTAATCACAATCATAAGAAGAAGGATAAAGGGAAATACAAACCACAAAAAAAGAATAAGCAACCAAAGGGGCATGTTGCTTATGCTAAATCAAATTCATCCTTAGATTCTATAGAATCCAACTCAAACTCAGAACCTGAGCAAGCACACAAGGTGCTTTTGACTCATACTTAATATCCATAGGTAGATGTTGTATGGTATATTTATTCAAGTGCTAGTAAGCACATGATTGGCGATAAATCATGGTTTGAGATATTTGAGGAGAAAGAAGGTAAGCCAATAACAATTATTGACTATCAAGTCTACCAAGTAAAGGGTGAAGGTGATGTTTTTGTCACTCTTACCAATGGAAATATCATATTGAGAAGGTACTCTATGTTCCTATATTGGCTAATAATTTATTGTCAGTCCCTCAGATGTTGGATCGAGATATGGATGTTGTGTTCCATGTTGCAAAAGGAAAGAAGAGATGTTTTATCACCAGAAAAGGAAAACATGTAGCAACCAGATCATACAAGCATGGATTGTTCATTTTATATGCCATTTACACACCTCATGTTACCTTGGTAAAAACTAAAAAGGATGCTACTTATCTATGGCACAAGATATATGGGCATATAAGTTCAGGATATTTGCTCGAGTTGAGAAAATATGAGATGGTGAGAGGACTTCCTAACATTTCATCCACATTGCCAGTTTGCTCGGATTTCTTAGTAGGGAAGCAACACTAGGTACAATTTGAAGTTAGCTCTTCCAAAGCTAAGAAATCCTTGGAGTTGGTACACACCAATCAGTGTAGACCTATGCCAACCAGCTATTATGGAAAGAGGTATTTTCATTTTTTTATAGATGATCACTCACAAAAGATGTGGGTTTTCTTTCTTAAATTAAAGTTAGAAGTATTTATCTATTTTCAGTAGTTCAAGAAGCTTGTTGAGAAGGAGTTAGGATGTTCCATAAAAACCCTCCATTCAGATCAAGGGGGGAATATACCTTCAAAAAAATTTCATCATTTATGAATGAACATGGGATTAAGAGACAATTGACTACAACCTATACTCCATAGCAAAATAGAGTTGTTGAAATGAGGAATCGTTCCATTATGGAAATGGTTCGATGTATGCTTACAAGAGCACACCTTGAGAATGAGTATTGGGAAGAAGCAGTAAACATAGCATCATACCTCCTAAATAGATCTCCCACAAGAGCTCTATAGGGTAAAAATCCACAAGAAGGATGGAATGGTAAGAAACCCTCCATTTCTCGTCTAAGAGTTTTTTGATGTAAGGCATTCATGCCCATACCACAACAGAAAAGGAAGAAGTTAGATGAGAAGACCCTGCAATGTATCTTCCTTGGTTATGATGATCATTCAAAAGGATATCGATTGATAGATGTTATAACCAAGAAGACACATATAAGTAGAGATATGGTGTTTTATAAAGATTTCACATCAAATAACACTTCTACAACTATATACCTTGAGGAAGATGAGCCTAAGAAAGAGACTCCACCTCCTTAGAACAAGATTCCAAAATGGTATACCAGTACATTAAGAGATTCCAAGCTGACATCATTTCTAGATCTAACTTTATATCGACTTTGTACTCACAGTGTGACTCAGCAAAAGAGAATAGAGGCATCAACTTCAAAGGTTGAAGAGCTTTACCAACAATTTTATGAACTATCTATAGTTACAGAGGAAGATAGGGAAACATATATGGAGTATGAGAGGGTTTATATGACAATATTGGATGAAAATGAATCCACAATAGTTTAGGATGCACTTAATGAGCCTCATTGGAATGCTGCTATGGAAGTAGAACATACATCTCTCATGAAAAAACATACATGGAAGCAATAAATCTACCTTTAGGAAAGAAACCCATTGGTTACAAATGAGTGTTCAAAGTAAAGTATAAGGCATATGGTACTATTGATAAGCATAAAGCTCATCTTGTTGCAAAGGGTTATGCTCAGAAAAAGGCATAGATTATGAAGAGACTTTTGCCCCTACTGCAAAAATGACTACCATTCAAGTACTTTGTGCCATGGCAGCATAGTTTGGATGGAAGTTACATCAGATGGATGTAAAAAGAGCTTTCTTTAATGGTAACCTACAAGAAGAAATGTACATGATCCAACCTGAAGGATTTGTTGTTGAATGGCAAGAACATAAAGTTTGTAAGTTGATCAAATCCTTGTATGGACTGAAACAAGCTCCTCGAGCTTGGTACATAAAAATAGATAGTCACCTAGTGTAGTATGGTTTCCAAAGAAGTCAGAGAGTATGATTGATGGAGTAAAATATGATTTGAAATAATATTTTGAAATAATATTTTGAAATGACAGATCTAGGACTTCTTCACTATTGTATTGGTTTGTAAGTGACATAGAAAAAGAATCATATATGAGTAACATAAAATAAGTATGCCAAGGCATTGGTTGATAAATATCACATGAATGAATGCAAGTCTAAGAAAAATCCAATGGATCCTGGACTCAAGCTATCATGATATGATAAATCACCATAGGTAGATGGAACTCTATATCACCAACTGATTGGGAGTCTCATATATCTAAAAAATACCAGGCTTGATCTTAGTTTTGCTATGGGTTACCTTTCAAGGTTCATGCAGGAACCAAAAATGAGTCATTGGAAAGTAGTAAAGAGAGTTCTTAATTATGTCCATGGTACTACATCTTTTGTATTGGAGTACAAGAAGAATAGCAAGTTCTATTTATAAGGATACAAGGACTCAGATTATGTTGGATCCGTAGATGATCGTAAATCAACTTATGGACATATTTTCCATATTGTATCTGGTCCTATATCTTGGCACAGTAAGAAGCAGCAAGTAGTTTCCATATCATCTACAGAGGCATAATATCACGTAGCTAGTGGATCAGTCTATGAGATAATATGGTTAGGTTGCATTCTTACAAACATGGGTCTTCTAAAGAACCTTCCACTTCATTTATTTTGTGATAATCAAGGTGTTTTGAATCTTGTCAAAAATCCAATATTTCATAATTGCACTGTTGAGTGGTGTTTTCACCCAATTGTGGAAACACACTCTCCGATAGGATCTGAGTCCCAAAATCCTCTGCTTGCAAAGAAATTATAACAGAATAATTTCTCCAAGGTTCTAGTTATGCTGGTTCTTTGTATACCAATGATGTTGTTCAATCTAAATGCTGGGAACACCTTAGGGTTGCAAGTGGATGTTAACAAGGGGCACTGTTGTTTATTTTAATTTGAATTTGCAGTGGACTCAAAGTACATAAATCTAAGAGATGAATTTGTTTTGATATTGAGCTTTGATGGATTTTCAGTTATTTATTTAAGTTACAGTAATTAAAATGCAGAAAATAAAATGAAGAATTGTGAATAAAAGAAAATGCAAAGAATAGTAAACTAAACTATGCTCAGAATGCTGCCACCTCAATTCAATGAAACCGAAGATAATGAGGTTTTCTACATGCAACCTAACCTATTGAATCTGCACATTCGCACAATCCTGATAAGCTAGGTGCGGGTTTCTAGGGTTTTACTATAATTTTAGATTTTAGGCATTCGCATGAAGCAACCGAGAGAACTCGCATTAAACTCCATCTATAAACCTTAAAATCTAAAAGGGGAAGATAAACATTAAATCATGCATGCAGAAATGACTCCTTATTTCTCATCAATGAGATGCCAACTCTCTGTATTTCTGTATTAGAATGGTATATCAGTTACAATGACAGAATGTTCCAGGTATAACAAATCCAGAACAAATGAAGGAAATTGCTCCAAGTGCAGGCCCAGAATGGCTTGCAACCCTTGTCTCTGCAACTCTGCTAGCAGCAATTTCCAACCCTCTGTTCAATCTATGCTTCTGATTTTATATTGTCTAGCATGGCTTTTGGTTCACCCTGTGTCACTTCGTTTCACCTCCCAGAATGCATCCTTTCAAATTCCTTGCCTTTTCGTTGCTTTTGATTCATGCTCGATGTCGAAACGTTCAAAATTTTCTGTTACATGTAACGCTTCTGCAACTCTGACACCTGTATGCCACATGTTCTGCTTTTCTAGCATGTTTCGTAATAGCCCCATGTAAATCGTGACGTTTTTATGCATGCAGCCTGCTTCTTTGCCAGCACAGTGAAAACGTGACATGTCATGAAATCGTGACATGTCGTAAAAATGTGATGCTTTTCTATTTCGTACACTCTCAGCCGCAACCTATCGCGATTTCGTGATGTTTTTCACTCGGCACTCCTTTGGCTACAACCTGTCGTGATTTCGCAACGTTTTTTCATCTGTACCGCTTTATCGGATTTTTGTCGCGATTTCGTGACGTTTTTGCACTTCTTGCTCTTTCACTGCTTTCTGTCATGATTTCATGATGTTTTTGTCTAGCGGGCACGCTTTCTCAAAAGTTGCATGATTTTGCTACCATTTTTGGCTTATGAGCTTTGTGTCGATTTTCATCGTGATTTCGCTACACTACCGGGCCTTGTAGCCTTTGGCTCATTTTTGTCATGATTTCGCTACCATTTTCTATTTCATGCCTTTCGCCCGCTTGCAAGCCACAAAAATCAAACACATCATGATTTCGCGAGTGTTTCGCCCACCTGCTGCCACTAACTGCGTTGACCATGATTTTGCGACGTGTCACGATTTCGCTACGCCTTTCTACTTCGTGCCCCGTTTGCCGCTTCTTGTCACGATTTCATGACATTTTTTTTGCTTTGCCCTGTTTGACTGGTTTGACCCGCGATTTTGTGACATGTCATGATTTCGCTACGCCTTTCCATTTTGCCTTTCTCTCTCCTCTCTGGGCCGTGACGGAGCAACATGTCATGATTTCGTGACACTTTTTCATTTTTCGGCAGCGATGGCGCGACATGTCGCGATTTCGCGACACTTTTCTGTTTTCGATCGTAACGGAGCAACATGTCGTGATTTCGTGACACTTTTCATTTTTTGGCAGTGATGGTGCGACATGTCGCGATATCGCGACACTTTTCATCCTTGTGCAATTTTGCCCCTTTTTTCTTGATTTTTAGCATCTGGGTCACTGAGATTTTCTTTGAAAGCCTACAAAAAAGGTGGGTCCCCAATTTTGGGGTGTGTTGTGGATCAGCCACAACAAATGGTGACTCTGCTATCAAATGCTCTTGAGCATTTTAGTGAGAACCCAACCTGAAACATATACAAACTCGAAAACATGTGTTAGCACATAAGCAATATAAACAAATGCCCAAAGATCGAAAGTACATGAATCATCAGAATCATCAAGTATTAGCTCAATGTGTGCAATGAATTTCATTCCCTATCGTTTGAAATTGATCAACATTCCATTGTCAGTTTTACATGAATGCATATGTGAGATTGTGAATGATTTGTGTAACCTAATGAATATGCTAGGAGATTTTGCTTTTATAAAAGGCATAGTCTTTCTTCTAGTATCATGTACAAACATTCAAGATTGCCAAACCCTCTTAGGATCCACTAATGAATTGTTTTATTATATCCCAAAGTTGGTTATGAGTCCCTACTATCTTGAACCCATGTGCAAGTGAATGTGAAATCAGAACTTTGGGGAATCAGACTCCCAACCTAACCAAGATGGGAGTTTAACCCTATCCTTACTATTCTGATTTAGAGTTCATTACCTCACTTTGAGCAAAATAATTTAACCAATTATGGAAGAAATGGTCATGCTAGTCTAACCCTTTGGACAATCAGTGGTCTTGTTTTTTAGACAAGACATGTTGCCATGCATGGGCACACTTAACCCCATAATCCAAAACTTATCTTCATTTCTTTGGACCTTGGGGATGACTACCCATCCTTTGTAGAGGACAAGTAGTATGATCCTTCCAATCCAAAATAAAGATGAGATGAGAAAAATTAATTTTTTTACTTCTTGGACCTTGGGGATGACTACCCATCCTTGCTAGGGACATGTAGTACGATCCTTCCAATCCAAGCTTTGGATAAAAATGGAAAATATTAATTTATTGCTTAGACCTTGGGGATGACTACCCATCCTTTGCGAGAGGACAAGTAGTACGATCCTTCCAATCCAAGACTTATTATGAAATGAGACATAAGAGCTTTGGGGAATCGGATTCTCAACCTAAGCGAGATGAGAATTTATGCCCTATCCTTACTACTCCATGTAGGTCAAATCAAAGCTTTGGGGAGTTGGATCCTCAACCTAAGTTTGATGAGGATTTAACCCTATCCTTACTACTCTGATTTTAGGCTTTAAGCTTTATGGAAGTGGTCAAAACCATTGTTTTAAGGATCATGTTGCATAATAGGATAGACATGAAAAACCTCTTTCGCCCAACCTTTTCTTCCAAGTTAGGTTTTGATCATTTTGCTCAAGATCCTTTTTAATGTATAAGACGTGCTTGGTTCTAGATATCTCAAGACTCATTTTCCAACCTTAGGATTTTTATATTAATGTTATAACACAACCCTAAGAGGATTTGACATACTTTAATGATTTGTACCTAAGATGCATATGCAACTAAGATGGAATGTATATGTAAAGTGAGATGTAACATGAATGCATTATCTTTGAATTGCAGATGAAATTATTTGCCATACAAAACTGACTACTTCATGCATCACAAGTTTCAAACGATATAACTTAAAATGTTTGTGTGACTTGTGGAGCTTATACAAGACAATTCCAATATTTCATATTCTCCTAGTCCTAAGCATAAGTTGACATCTCAATTTTATTCTTTTTTTTTTTTTTATAACAAAAATAAACAAAAATTGTCAATTGAAATCAAACCCACAACCTAAATCCTAACTAGACTAACAATCCTAAACTATGAAAACAAAATCTGAAAAACTCCACCAAAACCGAAAAGAATAACATCAAAATCTCATAACCTAAGGGCTAAAATAATGCTTTAAAATCTGCCCATTAACCGGTAGCATAAAGTCTTTCCCTTCTAAAGTTTTTAGCCTAAAGGTATTTTTTTCGAGAATTTCTGAAATCTGATAGGGGCCCAACCAAAGACAATCAAACTTTTGATGATTCCCTTTTTCCTCATGTCTTTTGTCCCATAGTAATACCAAATCTGAAATTCTGAAGGACTTGATTTTAGCCCTTCTGTCAAACCATCTCTTGATAACTTCCTAGTGTTTATTCATGTGATTCATGGCTTCTTCTCTCTTTTCATCAAGGTGCAGTAAATGACTTAACCTGGCTTCAACTTGATCATCTGTCCCCAAGTACTCTTGTATGAAATGCAAGGTCTGCAACTTCAAATTTGCAAGAAATATCGGGTCTTGCCCATAGACCAAATGATAGGGAGTATTCCCTATGGATTCTTTTACTCTGGTCCTATCTGCCCAAAGGGCAAACTTTAATTGGTTGTGCCAATCCCGAGGGTTCTTTTCCAACAATTTCTTAATGGTGTTCAACAAATTTTTATTTGAAGATTCGGCCAAACCATTTCCTTGAGGATAATAATTGGATGCAAATTTTAAGCTCACTTTGTTGTCATATGCCCAATCTACGAATTGTGTAGAAATAAAAGCTTTACCATTGTCACTGACAATAGAATCGGGCATTCCAAATCTTGTTATAATATGGTCCTCAAGGAATTTTATTACAACGTCTGTGGTGGCATGTTTAGTAGGAATCGCTTCTGTCCACCTTGTACGATGAGTCCGTAGCTGTCAATATGAATTTATGAGACTCAAAAGAATTTGGGTTAATAACCCCAATGAAATCTAGTCCCCATTGTGCAAATGGTCTCATTTCAACTATAGGTTGTAATGGCATGGCTGCATTTTTTTCTCTATTGGCAGCCACTTGATAGATATGACAAGATCGTACATGGGCATGTGCATATTTGAAAATGTGGGGCCAGTAGTATCCTGCTCTCAGGATTTGATGCGTTGTAGCATTCACCGCACCATGACCAGTTCCATGTTTCCCGTGAAATTCCTGCAACACCCTGGCAGCTTCTTCTTTGTTCAGGCACCTCAGGTAGATCCCTTCATGATTCTTCCTATAAAGAACACCAGATTTCATCAGATAATTGATAGAATTAAGCCTTAAAGCTCTTCTCTGGGTTGAATTCAGATTAGAAGGACACTTACCATTCAATAAAAATTGCACAATATCAACATACCAGTCATCCTTAGCAATGCATTCTGTATTCGAGTATTGGCATGTTATTTGTGGATTATTTTCAGCGATCGCCTTCACTAGTCCCTATCCTCGAACTAGTTTCATAGGTTGGATTTCGAGATCGAATTCTTGGATGGTGGAAATCCATTTCCCTCTTTTCTCACCTAGTTCATTTTGTAAAAACATGGTCTTAACAGCAGAGTCAGGCACGATGGCAATAACTCTGCTGTGCACAATGTAATGCCTAAATTTTTTCACCATTTTGAAAAGTGCGTACATCTGCTTATCAAGGATTGAATACCTTAATTGAGCATCTTTTAGAGGGGCACTTAAAAATGCTATGGGGTTTTCAGCACTATCCTCACCTTTTTGGGTTAAAACACTCGCGAAAGAGTGTTCTGATGCGAAAGCATAAATATAGAAAGGCTTAGAATAGTCTGGACTTATTAGGACAGGGGCTCTGGAAATGGCATCTTTTATGTTCTGAAAGGCCACCCTACTTTCCTCATTCCACTTGACCTCTACATCTTTCTTGAGCATCTTGTTCAGAGGTTTGGCTATCTCAGCAAAGCTAGAGATAAACTTCCTCACAAAATTAACCTGCCCAAAGAAAGATCTCAATTCTTTTTTACTACCCGGGAGAGGTAAATTTTGGATAGCTTGTATCCTTTCTGGGTCGATGGATATGCCCTCTTTTGAAATGATGTGACCAAGCAATTTTCCTTTTGTTACTCCGAAAATGCACTTTTTGGGATTTAAGGAAATTCCATGTTCTCTGCATCTTTGGAGCACTTTCTTCAAATCTTTGACATGGTCTTCTCTCTTCTTTGAGAATACTGGAATATCATCCACATACACGATGATACATTTGCCTATAAGCCCTTTGAATGCATAGTCCATGGCACGTTGAAATGTTGCACCAAGCATTTAACGAATCCAAATAGCATTCTATGATAAGCAAATGTGCCCCACTTGGTGGTGAAGGTCGTCTTCATCCTGTCATTTGGATGTATAAGAATTTGGTTGTATCCAGAATACCCATCAAGAAAGGACATCATTTCAGATCCATTTACCATTTGTAGAATTTCATCGATTGATGGCAATGGATAATTATCCTTTTGAGAGGCTTTATTAAGATTTTGAAAATCTATGCACAGCCTAATCTCTCCACTCTTTTTTCTTACTGGAATGAGGTTAGCAACCCAAGTTGAGTGCCTAACAGGAAATATGATCTTCGCTTCCAATAATATTTTAACCTCCTTTTCGATCAAAGGCTCCAATAGCGGGTTAACAACTCGTTGTCTTTGCCTAAAAGGCTTGGAGTCTGGCTTCAAAGGGATGGTATGTGTGATAATGTCTTGGTTGTATGTTTTTAGCTCATTGTAATTCCAAGCAATGCAATCTATGTAATGCTTCAATGCCTGTATTATGTTGCTCCTTTCTTCATCTGTACATGCCTTTGCAATGTACACCTCCTTTGGATTGTCTGCACTCCCTAGATTAATTGAATCACATGCATCTTTGGGGAGTGGGACCCTTTTTCCTTTTTTGGTCTTGTATCCCACGTCGAACATTTTCTCCAATGAAACCACGTCTTTAGGTATTTTGTTGGATTGACATGCGGTTTCACTCTCGCTTTCTGTTTCATCTTGCCACCTTTGCTCCTCATCAATCACCTGATTTTCAAAAATACCCGAGTTCGTGACAAATTTGAAGATGTGTCTGTCATTTTCAAAAACCTGGAAATTCTTGACATTGTCGGGTATTGATGGACAAGGAACCAATTCAATGGAGAACTTTTTACACCTTTTTATATCAACCGGGTTTAACATGCCCGCGACGACTGCAAGAGAGTCTGCTATTCGGTTTCCTTTTCTAGAAATAAGGGCTATATTGAATGCGTCGAATTCCTCAATGAGGTCCATAACCCTAGTTCTATAAAGGCTCAGTCTCCTGTCATGACATGTATACTGTCCTTTGATCTGCTTGACTACCAGCTCAGAATCTCCCAAAACCTTCAAGCATTTAACATGCTTGCTCAATGCTAGACGTAAACCAAAGATCAATGCTTCGTATTCTGCCACATTGTTCATGCAAGGAAATTGCAATCTGTAAGCAGCCAATAATGGTTTACCTCCTGGACCAGTGAGCTCGACTCCAGCTCCTGCTCCCTATCTAGATTTTGATCCATCGAACCTGAGCAACCATGTGCAATCATTTTCCTCAGAAGAGCCACCATGACATGTTTCCTCTTTAGGCTCTTCAGTAGCTTCCTCAACATCAAGTGCATAAACCCCCAGTTTTGGCTCAAAAAATTGAACTTCATTCGGCTTGTTAAATTTTGTTATGATTTCTTTGAGCCTCGGTTCATTTTCCACTCTGATTTGGTTTGCAATTCCTTTCCATGGTAGCCACATATGTGAGCAGTCTATTGAAAAATAGCCATTCAGAGTTTTCATCCAATCCCTAGCAAGTAGCATTCCATATCTACTTGGGATATTAACAACTAGAATGTCGACAACCTGTTGGACCCTGGGTTCAGAATTTAATTGAATTTTGACATCATATAGGGTCCCTACCACATTCACCTCTGATCGGTCCAATTGCAAGACCTTGCATTTGGATGAAACAGGTTGCAGACCTAGCATTTGACATATCTCCGAAGGCATGAGGTTGCTCGTGGCACCCGTGTCCACCAAATAGTTATGCAAATTCTTACCCGCAATTCTCAGAGTCAATAAGAATGGTGGGACATCCTGTCTCTCCTTTCGTAAAATCAGATGGGACTCAACTCCTTTTCCCTTCCACATTTGATCAGGTGAGTTCAGAGCTTTTATCAATGCCTCCTTTTGGCCAGGCAATCTAGCCGCGTCCAAGAACGAAAGGCTAGATTTGGACTTCTTTAGATCCTCCACTATGTCATAGTTTGGTTTTTCAAATTTGACTATCTTTTGCACGTCATTAGACATTTCTCTTCTGAGTGGAGGAGGAGGATTATTATTTGCCTTAGTATCTAGAGGAAGAATAGAGTTGTTTGGAGGTGTTGATGAGGTTTTAGGGGCTTTAGATTTACTTCTCAAATGGTATCCATGATTCCCCTTTCTAAAATCTCAAAAAGCTTGCACCTCCTATTCCAAAATTTTGTCTTCTTCTTCCTCACTCTCACCTTCTTGATGATATACAGTTTCCATCACCATAATGTTATCATCTTGATGTTGCGATGGACCCTCATTTGATACCAGTTTCAAATCATCAACTTGTGCCTAAAGACAATGAGTGTATCTAGCAATTTCAGGACAATTCCTCTCATTGTGTTCTTTTGTGTTGTGCAACCTACACCCTCTTTCCCATGCCAAATCTGAAAGATTCAAAAGGGAATTGGATTGACTAGGTCCTGCAGAAGTATCTAGTTGATTAGCAATGGGAGCGGGTACTCCCCCATTGTTTGGCTTTGTGTTCCAATGTCTCCCTCTATTATTAAAAATTTGATTTGAGTGAGGGGCATGGGATTCATACTTCTGCTTCTGAACCATATCATTGCTCAGCTTATGAACTATTTTCTTGAGCTCTTCGACCTCTAAATAAATCTCCTTCGGTGGAATCACATTGTTGTTAACCCCCATTGGATTTGTGTAATTGGTGGGGTCTTGATTCAACATTTGGGTCGAGTTTTGAGGAATTTGATTCCCGTATGGATTGACACTTTGAATCGGAGTTGGATTTGGGAAAGGAACTATAGCCTGAGAATTAACTTGGCTGGTTCCTTGCATAGTCGATTGACTATTCTGCAAAAATGCGAGAACAGGTGGAATGGATGTAATTGGTTGGATTGGAATGGGTGCATACGCAGTGCTCTGGTGGATACGGTTGCTGATATGGGAAGGCATTCATGCTTGGAATTTGTGGTGCCATGATCTGATTTGCCAAGGGAGCTTGACCATATGGAGCATACTTTCCCATCATAGGCATCTGGGGAAACCCATAGCCCTGTGGTGTCATTTGTTGCTCGATGGTCATGGCTTCATTATAGGCTAGAGCTAGCATGGTGACTTGAGGATTTCGTCTTGCAAACATGGTTGTCATGGGGTCCAATGCCCCAAAATATATCTGCAAAGCCACTATGGGATCGATGGCAAAATGTCGAACTACTCTATTATAGCACTTTTGGAATTTTTGATTAAATGTTCTGATAGGTTCACCCTGGCCCCTTTTGCATGTAATAAATTGATTGTAAATGGTTGTAGGATCCAAGGGTGACCTAAATTGATTAACAAAGGCATTCTCCATTTGCATCCATGAGGTGATTGAACCAGTAGGCAAGCATATATACCATTCATATGCTATTGGATCTAAGCTCATGGGGAAAAGTCTGCAAGCCACATCCTCATGCTGGACTTGCAGCCTAATTAAAACATCCCTATAGGCTTGGATATGTTCTTCTACTATTCTTAGGCCATCTGGTTTGTATTTAGGCAAAAATATTTCTATGTTCTTGGGGATTTCATGGATATCCCCAACAATGTTCAAAGGAATATTGTTAGCTCCATACCAAGGAGCTGCTGGAGGTTGAGCCATTTGACTCAAAATCGATGAGGACAACCCTACAAGAGCAGTAGAAATATTACTGACAATAGGCACACTAGGGGCAACTGATGTCACTGGTGTAGGTCCACTCGATGTTCCTAGAGAAAAAAGGGCTTTTGTGACTGGTAAGCTTATGACTTGCTTGGTTTTGTTCTTGGGAGTACCAGTAAGGTCATGAAAAATGGTTTCCTCGGTTGTTTGGGACCTGGTCGTAATACAACGTAGTGGGTCCAGCCTGCCTGATGAAACCCTCGGTTATTTCAAAGAAAACCTGCAACAAAAAAAAACAAAAGTTGCAGTTTAGATGCTTGTGAGATTTAAGAGATGATTTCAAAATCAAATAAAAAAGATAATACTCATGTATGAAAATCAAAATAAAGTAAACCAATCAGGCCCTCCTTCTAGCGCCAATCTGTTGAGTGGTGTTTTCACCCAATTGTGGAAACACACTCTTCGGTAGGATCTGAGTCCCAAAATCCTCTGCTTGCAAAGAAATTATAATAGAATAATTTCTCCAAGGTTCCTATTATGCTGGTTCTTTGTATACCAATGATGCTGTTCAATTTAAATGCTGGGAACACCTTAGGGTTGCAAGTGGATGTTAACAAGGGGCACTGTTGTTTATTTTAATTTGAATTTGCAGTGGACTCAAAATACATAAATCTAAGAGATGAATTTGTTTTGATACTGAGCTTTGATGGATTTTCAGTTATTTATTTAAGTTACAGTAATTAAAATGCAGAAAATAAAATGAAGAATTGTGAATAAAAGAAAATGCAAAGAATAGTAAACTAAACTACGCTCAGAATGCTGCCACCTCAATTCAATGAAACTACAGATAATGAGGTTTTCTACATGCAACCTAACCTATTGAATCTGCACATTCGCACAATCCTGATAAGCTAGGTGCGGGTTTCTAGGGTTTTGTTGTAATTTCAAATTTTAGGCATTCGCATGAAGCAACCGAGAGAACTCGCATTAAACTCCATCTATAAACCTTAAAATCTGAAAGGGGAAGATAAACATTAAATCATGCATGCAGAAATGACTCCTTCTTTCTCATCAATGAGATGCCAACTCTCTGTATTTATGTATTAAAATGGTATATCAGTTACAATGATAGAATGTTCCAGGTATAACAAATCCAGAACAAATGAAGGAAATTGCTCCAAGTGCAGGCCCAGAATGGCTTGCAACCCTTGTCTCTATAACTCTACTAGCAGCAATTTCCAACCCTCTGTTCAATCTGCACTTCTAATTTTATATTGTCTAGCGCAGCTTTTGGTTCACCCTGTGTCACTTCGTTTCACATCCCAGAATGCGTCGTTTCAAATTCCTTGACTTTTCGTTGCTTTTGATTCATGTTCGATGCTAAAATGTTCAAAATTTTCTATTACATGTAACGCTTCTGCAACTCTGACACCTGTATGCCACGTGTTCTGCATTTCCAGCATGTTTCGTAATGGCCCCATGTAAATCACGATGTTTTTATGCCTACAGCCTGCTTCTCTAACAGCATAGCGAAAACGTGACATGTCACAAAATCGTGATGCTTTTCTATTCTGTACACTCTCGGCTACAACCTATCGCGATTTCATGACGTTTTTCACTTGGCACTCCTTTGGCTGCAACCTGTCATGATTTTGCGATGTTTTTCATCCGTACCGCTTTACCGGCTTTCTATCACGATTTCGCGATGTTTTTGTGCTTCTTGCTCTTTCGCTACTTTCTGTCGCAATTTTGTGACATTTTTGTCTAGCGGGCATGCTTTCTCAAAAGTTGTGCGATTTTGCTACCATTTTTGGCTTATGAGCTTTGTGTCAATTTTTGTCGCGATTTCGCTACACTACCGGGCCTTGTAGCCTTTGGCTCATTTTTGTCACGATTTCGCTACCATTTTCTATTCCATGCCTTCCTCCTGCTTGCAAGCCATGAAAATCAAACACGTCATGATTTCGCGATGGTTCTTCCCACCTGCTACCGTTGACTGCGTTGACCGCGATTTTGCTACAAGTCACGATTTTGCTACGCCCTTCTGCTTCGTGCCCCGTTTGCCGCTTCCTATCGTGATTTTGCGATGTTTTTTTTTCTTTGCCCTATTTGACTGGTTTGACCCATGATTTTGTGACATGTCACGATTTCGCTACGCCTTTCCATTTTGCCTTTCTCTCTCCTCTCTGGGCCACGACGGAGCAACATGTCACGATTTCGTGACACTTTTCATTTTTTGGCAGCGATGGCGCAACATGTCACGATATCGCGACACTTTTCTATTTTCGGCCACGACGGAGCAACATGTCGCGATTTCGTGACACTTTTCATTTTTCGGCAGCGATGGCGTGACATGTCGTGATATCGCGAAACTTTTCATCCTTGTGCAATTTTGTCCCTTTTTTCTTGATTTTTAGCATCTGGGTCACTGAGATTTTCTTTGAAAGCCTACAAAAAATGTGGGTCCCCAATTTTGGGGTGTGTTGTGGATCAGCCACAACACACACCAAAAATATCAACACTCGTTGTCATTTCATTTGTGATGAAGTTCCAAAGCATCACATACAACTCCAATACATTCCCACTGATGAACAAGTTGCAGATATTTTCACCAAGGCACTTGCACGTGTCAAATTTGAATTGTTTCACAATACTCTTGGTATTTTCCAATAATGTAATAATGGGGGATGTTAGCATATAGCATGTTAATAGAGCATGTTATATTACATTATTAATCTAGGTAAAATAACGCATCTAGGCACTCTCCAATTTGGGTAGTTATGCAACTTATTTTGGTGGTTCATCAACTACTTTTGAACCACATTTCATTGTATTTATTTCCAACTTCATTGCAATATCAACTAATGTTTGATTTATAATAATTTGATATATAAGTGGTCAAAAACATGGGTCTCCTGACCCAACAATGGCCAAAAAAATAGGCCACTGGACCCAGGAGCGATCACAAGCATAATACTTCAAATTTAAAAATTCTTCTATATTTTTTGATTGAAAGATGAAATTCTAATTTTAACTTTGAAAACAAGAAAAATTAAGGATAGAAGCAATCTCAGGGGAAGCCCACATCTGATGAATTTGTTGCTAATATGGTTTTTTTAATTTTTCTCTAAGGCCATCACAGGGCAGAGTAGTAGGGTCTTCTAATCGTCACAAGGTAGGATGACAACTCTTGCAAGCCATTTCGACAGAGAGTGGTGGTACTTGCAATTCAATAAAGACAAGAAAAAGGTAATTAGTGATAAATTATGAAGGTTTAGCCAAGGTCCAACAATGTAGAGTAGAAAAAATTATACACCTAAACAATTATGAAATCAAATTGACAAATGAAAATCATGTAACCATCAAATGATAAATAAATATAGAAAATGGTGTCCTTATCATTATATTGCAATATTCCTTCATAAGGCAGTTACAAAGATATCCCTCTTAGGGATTGTACCAATTTGATACAAATTACAATATGGAACAACAAGTAGGTGTAACCCGTAGAGTCTTTATGCTCTCAAAACTTATTATAGGAGGGTTTCTTTGTGACCTCTGCATGGTGAGATAATAATGAAGGATATTTATGTTGAAGAGATCCTGATAAGATTTGAAACCTACACACAAGAAAACTTACAAGATGTTAATAGCAAATGAGGAATATCTCATGATGAGGTCCATTTCCATGATAAGAAATTGAAAGCAAGATGCTAAAAATGATAAACAAATGCATGAAAGCTGAGTAAAACTATGCTAGAACAGAAAAATAAACTACTTCTAAAGCTACTATAACTAGAAAACATAGAAAAAGTAGATTTCACCAAGAGGCTATCATGGGGTAAAATGATCAAGTTTACTGGCCATCACAGGTTCCATCGGTTGTGCCTGTGGGCTGCTTCGGGGTGAAGTGGCCGCTAAAAAAAAGATTATTTCTTCATGATTTATGCATAAAATTGCCCTAGTTGGTCTACTGAATTGATGGTTCAAGGGTTGTGCACTTGAAGCACGATTTAATTATGGGAAATAGGACAAAACAAGGTCACTTGATGGAAAAATATGGTTGAATTTTTTCTTCAATATCCAATGGACTTCATTGATGCAATTGTAAGCTTCATGGCTAGATTTGGGTAGCACTCATTTGCTTATGAGAGTATGTTCTTTCTATTACACAAATTGGTATTACTTCATTGCATTAGAATTCAGGATATTTTCATGAAGGCTTAACCTCTTATAGATATTCAAAATGGCAATCTTGGCTTGCAAGAGAAGCCAAGAAACAAGAATCGGTTAGGCTCTAGGAAGACCAAACATCACCTATGGAATCTTTTCATGCTTAACCATTGAAGCTCAACTACCCTGTAACTATTTTGGCTCAGATCAGAAGCCTGTGTTTTTTATAGGCATGACCATCCTAGGGTGGAGTGGCCATGATTTTTGGCCGTAATAGGGTCCAGTGACCATTGGAGGCCACTCCTAGGTATGATTGTCTAGGCTACAAAAGGGTAGGTTGCCCCTGTTTGAGTGATAAGAACCATTGTTAAGCCTTGGGAAGGACCAAAGTGGGTTATATGTGTCCATATAGGTAGCCTCATTAACATGATATGTTTTTGGTGTGTACAGGTAGATCCCATATTTGGTAGCAAAATTA